>LR738715.1:838128411-838241318 GCA_902687465.1 Secale cereale | reverse complement strand
GGGGGGGGGGGGGGCACGCCCACAGGGCGCCTGGGCACCCCCTGGCCCCCCTCTGGCCCCACTTCTGGTATTTGGTTTCTTCGGGTGCGTGGATTTTTCGTGGATTATTCTGAGATGCTTAAAAATCCGTTTTCCTGCACACAAATAAACCATACAGGCAGCTCTGCTGAAAACAGCGTCAGTCCGGGTTAGTTTAGTCCAAATCATGCAAGAATGAGGTCAAAACAATATCAAAAGGGTTTGGAAAAGTAGATACGTTTGAGATGTATCAACTCCCCCAAGCTTAGCATATTGCTTGTCCTCAAGCAATTCAGTTCAACGAACTGGACGCGACAAAGAAAACTTTGACAAACTCTTTTGCTTCATTAGATGTATATAAGCATGTACTACAAAAATCGTTCAGCAAGTATTGAAACAGTATTTATGAGAACAATGCAAGGAGCAATCCTTCCTTCAAGTGACCAGTCACAAATAATCAAGAGTAAACAATATATTACTGAAAATCAAGACAAGATCACATTGCACATAGCTTGGGCATATTAAGGTGGTATCTCGCTAGCCTCCATGAGTGAAGCAAAACATAAATGCAGAGAGTCCTCCAGAGTTTTAAAGGAGACTAGAACGAAGAATTTCAGAATAAATCATATCACAAATATGCAGAAGACAATGGAATACTTTGGGACAATGCACATTACACTTAGAATGACAATTATGCTCTCCTGATCAGTGCTTTGAAGAAAGAAGATGAGACTCTCGAACCGTGGATTTTATTGGCAAAGTTGAAAATCCGTGATCGGAAACAGAAACTAAACATGTACCAGAGCTCTTGGTTTTAAAAACAGAAGTAAATATGTTTTGAGAGGTGCATATTTCGTCAACGAATGCTAGCAGATAACTCAATCACTTTTTAAGCTAGACAAGTCTCGAGGAACGGCTCCCGCATGAGGACGATCACATCCTCTTAATCTCCTTTGTTTATCACTGCCAAAGTTTTCTGATTTCTCATGAACAAAGCGTGAAGGAGGGTTTGTTTGTTATATTATCTTTTCGAGCCGGGCGCACTCAATGCCAGTTCCTTTTCATATTAGGGGTTCGCACATTATACATGCAATCCAGGGGTGAAACTTGTCCAACTTAAAGAGATCATGCATTAACTGCTACTTCCTCATGAGCTAAAACATAGGCACAAAAAGGGAAATGCTTTTGATTAATTTCGAGATGGTACATGAAAGTCTTCGTTAGGGATGGCAGGTAAATACCATGTATAGGAAGGTATAGTGGACTCGTATGGCATAACAGGTTTAAAGGTTTTGGATGCACAAGCAGTCATTCCGCTTAGTACGGGTGGAGGTTTAGCAAAAGACTGGGAAGCGACCAACTAGAGAGCAATAACGGTCATAATCATGCAGAGCGACAAAGCAACATTGAATCGGGCATGAAAGTGATATAACTATTCTAAAACTCAAAGATCATCAAGGCAAAGTAGACTTTTAGTCTTAAACATGTGTAAGCATGTGCCAAGTCAATCCAAAAATTCTCTAAAGGGAAATACCACCTTAGTATACCAGACTATGAACAGTGCAATGCATGTAGATCATTTCAATAACACATTATATACTCTAGTTATTGGAGACTAGCCACAAGGAAAGCATGAACCACTGGAATAGCATTGTAAACATAGCACTATGTTGCTACAAGCGGGTCTCTAGATCATAAGTACAGGCATATGTACAAAAATAGAAACAATAAGAGTTCATACCGGTCTTCCTTGTTGCTTCCTTTCAGTCGATCTTCGTCATTACTGCTTGTCACTTGCATGATCGAACGTAGGAAATATAATCAAATGCCATCACGGACTCGAGCTGATCTATGAAAACAAAGCAAACTAAAGAGAGAAAGGAAATCTTTTTTTGGGTTTTTCAAAGGTTGAATAAAAGCAAAAGAAAGAGAAAATCTTTTTGTTGTTTTTGCAAATAGAGGAATAAAGAAGAACGGGCAAACACATATGGTTCAGATCTGAAATCATGGCACTCGGGCCCTAAGTGACAAGCATTAAGAATAACAAGTCGAAGTAAAGATGATAAACACCATAGTAGATGATAGGCAACATGCCCCCAACGATCTGACAAACTATTACATGATCTAACTCATCCAATCCCTACCATCCCCTTCGCCTACAACAGGGGATTACTCACACATGGAAGGAGAAGTCATGGAGGGATGATGGAGTGGTGATGATGATGACGATGGCGACGATCTCCCCTCTCCGGAGGCCAATTCAGCCTCCAGATTAGCCCTCCCGAAGAAGAACAGAGGGTGGCGGCGGCTCCGCGACGAAAACTGGGAAAAGAACTTCTGATCTGGGATTTTTCCGTCACGAGCTAAAATACGGGTCAAAGTAGGGCACCAGGGGAGGTGGGGCCCACCCAGGTGACCTCCCGGCGCGGCCAGGGGGTGGGCCGCGCCACCAGGGTGCCTGGGCCCCCTCTAGCCCCACTCTGGCCCCTCTTCTGGCTCCGGGTTCCTTCGGGTGCGTGGATTTTCTGTGATTTTTCGTGGAATTTTCTGAGATACCTATTAATCCGTTTTCCTGCACACAATAAAACCATACAGGCAGCTCTGCTGAAAACAACGTCAGTCCGGGTTAGTTTAGTTCAAATCATGCAAGAATGAGGTCAAAACAATATCAAAAGTGTTTGGAAAAGTAGATACGTTCGAGACGTATCAACTCCCCGAAGCTTAGCATATTGCTTGTCCTCAAGCAATTCAGTTCAACGAACTAGACGCGACAAAGAAAACTTTGACAAACTCTTTTGCTTCGTTAGATGTATATAAGCATGTACTACGAAAAGAGTCTAGCAAGTATTGAAACAATGCTATGAGGACAATGCACAGAGTAATCCTTCTTTCAAGTGACCAATCACAAATACCAAAAAGTAAATAATATATTACTGAAAATCAAGACAAGATTACATTGCACATAGCTTGAGCATATTAGGGTGGTATTTCGCTAGCCTCCATGAGTGAAGCAAAACATAAATGCAGAAACTCCTCCGGAGTTTTAAAGGAGACTAGAACTAAGAATTTCAGAATAAATAATATCACAAGCATGCAGAAGACAATGTAATACTTTGGGACAATGCACATTACACTCAGAATGACAATTATGCTCTCCTAGTTGGTGCTTTGAAGAAAGAAGGTGGAGACTCTCGAACCGTGGCTTTTGTTGGCAAGGTTGAAAACCCGTGGTCGGAAACAAAAACTAAACATGTACCAGAGCTCTTGGTTTTAAAAACAGAAGAAATAATGTTTTTGAGAGGTGCATATTTCGTCAACGAATGCTAGCAGATAACTCAATCACTTCTTGAGCTGGACAAGTTTCGAGGAACGGCTCCCGCATGAGGACGAGCACATCCTCTTAATCTCCTTTGTTTATCACTGCCAAAGTTTTCTGATTTCTCATGAACAAAGCGTGAAGGAGGGTTTGTTTGTTGTATAATTTTTAATGAGCCGGGCGCACTCTATGCCAGTTCCTTCTCGTATTATGGGTTTGCACATTAGACATGCAATCCCGGGGTGAAGCTTGTCCAACTTAAAAAGATCATGAATTAACTACTACTTCCTCATGAGCTAAAACAGAGGCACAAAATAGAAATGCTTTTTTTTTGAATAATTTCGAGATGGTACATGAAAGTCTTCGTTAGGAATGGCAGGTAAATACCATGTATAGGAAGGTATGGTGGACTCATATGGCATAACTGGTTTTAAGGATTTTGGATGCACAAGCAGTCAGTCCGCTTAGTACAGGTGGAGGTTAGCAAAAGACTGGGAAGCAACCAACTAGAGAGCAATAACGGTCATAATCATGCAGAGCGACAAAGCAACATTGAATCGGGCATGAAAGTGATATAACTATTCTAAAACTCAAAGATCATCAAGGCAGAGCAGACTTTTTAGTCTTAAACATGTGTAAACATGTGCCAAGTCAATCCAAAAATTCTCCAAAGGGAAATACCACCTCAGTATACCGAACTATGAACAATGCAATGCATGTAAATCATTTCAATAACACATTATATACTCTAGCTATTTGAGACTAGCCACAAGGAAAGCATGAACCACTGGAAGAGCATTGTAAACATAGCACTATGTCGCTACAAGCTGGTCTCTAGATCATAAGTACATGCATATGTACAAAAGTAGAAACAAAAAGAGTTCATACCGGTCTCCCTTGTTGCTTCCCTTCAGTCGATCTTCGTCATTACTGCTTCGTCACTTGCACGACCGAACGTAGGAAATATAATTAAATGCCATCACGGACTCGAGCTGATCTCTGAAAACAAAGCAAACTAAAGAGAAAAAGGAAATCTTTTTGGATTATTTCAAAGGTTGAACGAAAGCAAAAAGAAAGAGAAACTCTTTTTGTTGTTTTTGCAAAGAGAGAAATACAGAAGAACGGGCAAAAACTTCGAAAAGATCAAAGCGAATAAAACGGATAATACAATGGAAAAGTAAGAGGGGCACGTACTCCCCCAAGCTTAGGCTTTTGACCTAAGTTGGTAGCAGCTACTGCCCCCAGGAGCCTCCTGCTCCGGGGGAACAGTGGTGAGTCCAAGGGTCGTAGAAGGATGCTGGCGTGTACACCGAACTCCTCGGAGTCTCCCACGAGGAAGGGTCCGTACGCCAAGCAGAGGAAGACCCTTCACCAAACTCGGTGGCGGTTTCTTCCTGAAAAGGTGGTAACTCACCGTGCTCCTCCTCGTCGGGCACAACCCCCTCCATGGGGTTATGAAACTGATGCTGGGCCATGAACTCATCGAACTGGATAACATCAAAGGACCATCCGTTCCTGCGAGAAAAATCAAACAAAAGAGGTGCAGGTAGACGGATCTCGCGTTCCGCGGTGGTTCCGAAACGCAAGATATAAACAAGATTATCAAGCTCATAAGTCATGGTAACAAACTTATGCCTTTTCATAGCAGCAAGATCAAAGCTTAAATAAGTAAAAGGAGTATCATCAGGGTGTGGGGTGCCTCCAAGATGTTCTAAGATAAGTGTGGCATAAACGCCACCATATAAGTCTCCCTTGTTACCGTTCATAGCAAGGCGTCGAGCAATTAAGGCACCCAGATTATAATCAGACCTCCCTGAGAGGGCGGCTGCCAGGATAGCAATATCCGGCGCAGAAGTGTTGCTCGTGTTGTCACGAGCTAACACCCCTCTAGCAACATAATATGCAAAATACCTGAGGTGAGGGAATAAGATGCTGGAGATCTTTGACCGATGAATATCCCTCGTACCCATGCTGCATAGAGAGTTGAAGACGGTTTTCAGCTCGGAGGGCTGAGTGGTCATCCTAGCCGTCCTCCCAACGTTTGGCACACCTATTATTTCACAAAACTTTCCCAAAGTCATAGTGATAAGATCATTGTAAATTTTAAACTCAATAGCACCTGAATCAGGATTATATCTAAAACTGTTAATGAAGCTGGAGGTGAGTTTTTGATACTGAGTAACACGGCACGTGACGAGCCGTGTCAGACCTGCATTAGCGCAAAGATTATAAAACTCATCCTTGATTCCCGCAGCCTAGCAGTCAAGGGTGAAGCTGCGGCTCTAGTAACTCGATCGGAGTGTGCGGGCCTCCTCTTCTCAAGCCACCCTTTTGCCCTTCCTAACAAACTCATTTATGAAATTTTTGGCAATTTACAAAAACGAGGATTAAAACAAGGTGAGTTAAGGCAAACTACTCAACTCACTTGCCCAAGGCATAAACTTGCATCAAAACTTGGAAAATAACTTTCTAAACATGCATGCAAGCTCATCTATACAGCACCAAGAACTACTAAATACTCACAAATGAAGCCACCAATCAGAATTCTAATTGGAGGGGTGGAGGAGTCACATACCAGGGAGTATTTGTTCAAAATCTCAGCTCAAATGATGGGCTGTAGAGAGAGATCGAAGAATCGCCTCCAAGAGCAGCAAGAACGCAAGAACAAGTGCAGAACTCGCGTTTTTGGAGAGAAAGAGAGAGGGAGGAAGAAGACTTACCTGGAGGGGGGCCTTGTGGGCCCCAGGCGCCCTGTGGGCGCGGCCAGGGGGCAGGCCGCGCCAGCTGGCCGCCTGGGCCACTGGTGGGTCCCCCTGGCTGGCCCCAGGTCCCTCTGGGTCACTCCCGATGTCGGTGTACTAAGGTAGGGGTACCTCAGTACCCCAACTTGTGCACGGGCAGTAGCAGCTTCCCGCGGCAGGGCCTACCACGTGCTTGCCGGAGACCTTTCTGCTCCATATAAAACCATTCAAAAACAAAGTATACAAGACAGAAGATCAAGACCCCGGCAAGTGGAGCTTGCCGGGAAGGCCGTCCTAGGCTCAAGATTACCTCACTAACACAAGACCCTGGCGAGAGGAGCTCGCCAGGAAGACCAGAAGACATGCCTCGGCGCAACATGCGCCCCGGTAGGGCCCGGGGAGCGACGAGCTTCAGAGCCCAGCAAGCTTCCGGGCCCGGCAAGGTCAAGACCCCGGCAAGGTGCTTGCCGGGGAGAGTTGCGCTGTGTGCCCGCGCTCCAGCGCATCGGTCCACGCGTCGCCCTGGGGCCACTCCAGGGACGCGTGGCGGATGGCTGTGCAGCCTGGGGGACACGGTGGCACTCCACGGTGGTAAAGCCATCGCCGTGGCAAACGGAGACGCAAGGGCGGGCGCTTTTGGGGTCGACGGCGACGGGCATTAAATGCTCTTGTCCCCCACTGTCAAAGTAGGTGATGACCACTGTTCATCCACTGTTCATCCACTGTTCCGGCACTGTTACAACTACCACCACTATTACATTTTTACCCTTTCTCCTACGTCGACACCTGTCGGTGACCCCTTGCACTATAAAAGGAGGCCCATGCACAACGTAGAGAGGGTTCGGAACCTAGATCGCTCATTCGCTCGGTGTAGCTAGTTCTTCAAGCTCCCGAGCTCCAACACTCAATACAATCAAGCAGGAGTAGGGTTTTACGCGTCCATCGCGGCCCGAACCTGGGTAAACTGCCCGCGTGCTCACCACGATCTGCTCTTTGTGCTCCCTCCGCTCCCTTACCGCACGAACAAGGGGCTCCGGTCCCATAGGTGCTCGTGGTGGACAGTTTCCCCCGACATCTTTGGCGCGCCAGGTAGGGGCGTCGAGGTTGTGCGAACCTGATCCGGCGTTCACGCGGGCGCATTCTTCATCAACCTCTCCGAACTCGTCAGCCTCATCAACAACAGCGCCATGGCCCCGAAGAAGAAGCTTTCGGAGGTCGCAGGCCCGTCTACGTCTCATCCGCCGCCACCGGAACCAACGCTGGGCGGGGGAGACGCCGTCGGAAGGGTGGTCGCCGGCGAGGAAACTCGCGGCGCCACCAAATCCAAGGACAAGACGGACGACCGAGCCTCGGTCTCCGTGGACGCGCCACGTCCATCTCAGCAAACGACAACCCAGCAGCGCCATGCCACAGGAGGTGGTATCCGCTTGCTGGGCCAAGGGCAAACCAGAGGCTCGCGGGATGCTCCGGGCCATCGCCCTGGCACGAGCAAGGCACGGTCGCCGGGGCGGGACCCTGCTCCTTCTAACCCTGTTAGGAGTCCGAGCATATCCCGCTCCTCGCACCGCTCGCCCCCGCTCCCCTCCTCTTCAGCAGAAGCGCTCGCAAGGGCGCAACTGCTCCTCGACTTCCCTCCAGCGGCAGACAAGGCCGAAGACTGGAGGGCAACCATTCAGAGCCTGATCGCCTTCGCCAACAACGACTCTCCACAGCAGCCGGCGACCTCGCGACCGCGGCAAGTCGAGAAGACGAAGGCCGACGGCGACAAGACCACCGGGGGTGGAACCACCGTGCACTCTCCGCCGCGGAAACAGAAGACGCCTCCCCACCGGATCAACGCCGACGACGGCTCCACGGCGCCGTCGGATCCGCGGGCTCGTCGGGACCAGCGCCAGGTCCTTGACGACCGGCGACAAGAAGACACTCGAACGACGATCGAGCGCCGCCGAGAAGCTCGGCGACAATCAGATCAGCGAGCTGGAGCCGCTGTTGACACGCGCGCACCCGGTGAACCAGACGACTTGCCGTACGCGGCAGGTTGCCCTGCGTTTACCCGCGAGCTGCGGCGTGTCCAGTGGCCCAGCATGAAGAACTTCAAGCCCGACGTACCGGAGAAGTACGACGGCAAGACGCACCCCTCGGAATTCCTCAGCATTTACACCATCGCGGTGCAGGCTGCCGGGGGGCGCGACGAGAAGATATTGGCGAACTACTTCCCGCTAGTTCTTAAGCCAAACGTCCGTTCTTGGCTTATGCACATGCCGGAAGGCTCCATTTCTTCTTGGGCCGACCTTTGCCACCAATTTGTTGGCGCCTTCACGGGCGGCCACAAACCCCACGGCCAAGAGAGTGATCTCCACATTCTGGCCCAGAAGGAAGGAGAACCCCTGCGCAAGTACATCCAACGCTTTAGTCGTGTGCAGCACAACATCCCCGACGTCCACCCTGCCGCGGTTATCAACGCGTTCCACCAGAACGTGCGTAACCGCCGCATGCGTGAAGAAATGGCCATGACCAAGATAAGGGATGTCAGCGAGCTCTATGCTCTAGCTGATAAGTGCGCGCGCGCCGAAGAGGGGAGGAGACTCCCCGGAGAGGATGCTGGCGCAGGGGGAAGCGACAGCGACGACGCCGCCCCGGCAAAGAAGAGCCGGCGGCGGAACAACAGAAGAAAGAACAAGAAGGAAGTGCTTGCCGTCGAGAAGTCCGGCAAGGAGGCTCCCGCCAAGCAAACACAGGCTGGCGGCTCCGGCAAGGAGCCTGCCCCTGTAGCGGCAGCCGACAAGCAGGACGGCTCCGACAAGCAATACTGCAAGATCCACCGCACCAAGGGCCACGACCTCTCCAACTGCAAACGCGTCGAGTACCTCGTCGAGCAGCAGAAAGCTGAGTACGAGAGGCGCGACAAGGAGAAGGCCCAAGGTGGCGGAGGAGAGCCAAGCAAGAAGCGGCCATTCAATGGCCGGGGAGGACGCCGCGGCAAGGCCAAGCAGCGGCAAGGTGACCGACCTCCCCGGGGCCGCGACAAGGACGAAGAAGACGACGACGATGACATGGAGGATGAGGATAACAGCGAGCAGGAGTTCCAGAAGGCCACGGAGGTCCTGTGCGTCGACGGCGGCGCCTCTCTGCACACTTCCCACCGCCAACTCAAGCAGTGGGTGCGGGAAGTGAACGCAGCAGAGCCGCCCGTGGAGTCACGCAGGCTCCTCAAATGGTCCAGCACACCCATCATTTTTGATCTTGAGGATCACCCTGACCGCACCATCGCGGTCGGGTGCTTGCCGATGCTGGTCTCACCCACCATCCGCAACCTCAAGGTCACCAAAATGTTGGTTGACGGCGGGGCCGGGCTGAACTTGATCTCCTCTGCTGTGATCAAGAAACTCCAAATCCCAGATGGCGAGCTCGAAGAAACCGGTTCTTTCCAAGGAATAAACCCGGGAAGGAGCAAGCCCAAGGGGAAGATAACTTTGCCGGTGACCTTTGGCGGGGAGCTCAACTTCAGAACTGAGCGCATCACATTCGACGTCGCCGATATCCCATTACCGTATAATGGGATACTCGGCCGTCCCGCCCTCGCCAGGTTCATGGCAGCTTCCCACTACGCCTACAATGTACTCAAGATGCCGGGGCCGATAAGCGTCATCACTGTCCATGGCGACAAGAAAGATGCGCTTGTCTGCGCCGACAAGATCTACCGGGACGCAGCAGCCGCAGCGGAGAAGGACACGCTTGCCGCTGAAGCTCCCAGGGGGAAGAAGACGAAGACCAAGTCCGGCAAGTGCTCTGGGGCCCACTCCGGCAACCGCACCTCTTCGGAGTGCTGCGCTGCCGTCGAGGACGTTCCATCGAGCTCCACCGGCAAGTGCAAGTAGGGAATGGCCGCTCCTCCGGCAACCAAGAAGGTGTCCGCCAAGGAGGACGGCACTGGTGGTACCTTCACCATCAGTGCCACACTTGACAGCAAATAGGAAAGCGCGCTCGTTGCCTTCCTGCGGGCGAATGTCGATGTGTTTGCTTGGCAACCATCTGACATCCCCGGTGTTCCCAGGAAGGTGATTGAGCACAAGCTTGCTGTTTGTCCTCATGCGCGGCCCGTCAAGCAAAAGGTCAGAAAGCAAGCCGTGGAGCGCCAAGAATTCATTGCCGAAGACATCAAGAAACTAGAAGCAGCGGGCCTAGTTAGAGGCGTGATCCATCCGACATGGTTGGCAAACCCAGTCGTCGTGCGCAAAGCCAATGGGAAGTGGAGACTGTGTATAGACTTCACCGATGTGAATAAAGCATGTCCCAAGGATCCATTTCCCTTGCCGCGCATTGACCAGATAGTTGACTCCACTGCCGGATGTGAGCTACTCTCTTTTCTTGATGCATATTCAGGCTACCACCAGATTTTCATGGCCAAGGAAGATGAAGAGAAGACTGCATTTATCACTCCATGTGGCACTTATTGCTTCATACGCATGCCATTTGGACTGAAGAATGCAGGATCAACATTTGCAAGGGTAGTGCACACTGCTTTCGAGCCACAGATCCACAGAAATGTAGAGGCTTACATGGATGACATCGTGGTGAAGAGCAAGAGCAAGGATACACTGATTCAAGATTTGGAAGAGACATTTGAGAACCTGCGCAAGATACAGCTTAAGTTGAACCCCGAGAAGTGCGTCTTTGGAGTCCCCTCCGGCAAGCTTCTCGGGTTCTTTGTATCACAGAGGGGGATTGAAGCCAACCCCGACAAGATTAAAGCCATCGAGCAGATAGAAGCCCCGAAGCGCGTCAAGGATGTCAGGAGGCTTGCAGGTTGTGTGGCTGCCCTCAGTAGGTTCATTTCAAAGTCTGCAGAACGCGCCCTACCTTTCTTCAAAATCTTGAAGAAGGCAGGTCCTATGAAATGGACTCCGGAAGCGGAGGCAGCGCTGCAGGACTTGAAACGGTACCTATCCTCCACTCCAATACTTGTCGCACCTAGACCACAGGAGAAGTTGCTGCTATACCTAGCGGCAACCAACCAGGTGGTTAGTGCTGCGTTAGTAGTGGAGAGAGAGGCCGACGAGGAATCAGCACCACCGGCAAGCGAATCCAGCGACAAGCAGGGGGCTCCTCCGACAAGCTCTGGCCCCGACAAGGACGACTCTGCGCAGGATCAAGGAGAAGTGAGAAGAAAGATGGTGCAGCGCCCGGTGTATTTTGTGAGTTCCCTCTTGCAGGGGGCTAGATCAAGATACTCCGGGGTGCAAAAGTTGCTTTTCGGCCTCCTCATGGCCTCGAGAAAGCTGCGCCATTACTTCCAGGCACATGAGATAACAGTGGTCACTCGCTTTCCGCTGAAGAGGATATTGCACAATCCGGAAGCAACAGGCAGGATCGTTGAGTGGGCACTGGAATTATCAAGCTTTGGACTCAAGTTTGAAAGTACCTCAACCATACAGAGCCGAGCTTTGGCAGAATTCATAGCTGAATGGACCCCGACGCCTGATGAGGAAGTTCCAGAAACAAGTGTACCCGTACAAGAAGCGACAAGTGAATGGGTAATGTACTTTGATGGTGCCTTCTCGCTGCAAGGCGCCGGTGCCGGCGTGGTACTCATCGCGCCCACCGGAGAGCACCTCAAGTATGTTATCCAGATGCACTTTCCCAGGGAACAAGCGACAAACAACACTGCTGAATATGAAGGTTTGCTTGCCGGCCTCAGGATTGCGGCCGAACTTGGGATCAGGAAGCTGATTGTGCGGGGAGATTCTCAGTTGGTGGTCCGACAAGTTAACAAGAGTTACCAGAGCCCTTTGATGGAAGCTTATGTAGATGAAGTGAGGAAGCTTGAAGAGCACTTTGAAGGTCTGCAAATGGAGCACGTCCCGAGAGCTCAGAATGAAATTGCAGATGGCCTTTCGAAGTGTGCTGCGATGAAGTTACCTGTGGAACCAGGGACCTTCTTGCTCAAGCTGACTCAGCCATTCGTTACACCATCAATTGGGCAGTCCAAGAAAAGAAAGTTGGTCTCCGGCGACTACTTGCCGGCGGATCTCCCCGAGGCCGCCGCCAAGGTCCCCAAGATCAACGACCAGAACGCTGAGGAACAGTTTGCTCCTGCAGATCCTCGGATCTGTACAGTTGAAGCAAGCATTCCCGACAAGCCTCGCCCCGGCGAGCTTGCCGGGGGACCATCCGCTCCGGCAGAACCAGAGGTTCTTGCCGTAGAAGCTGAGGTCCCCGCAGCGGCCCTCATGCCTTTAGTCCTCGCCGTTGAGCCTCGGGCTCCAGCATGGGTGCAGCAGATCATCCGTTTTCTGCAAACTGGAGAACTTCCCGACGACCCAGAAGAGATAGAGAAAATAACCAGGCAGTCAAGTATGTACCAGTTCGTGGACAATGAGCTGTACAGAAGAAGACTCAATGGTGTCAGGTTGAAGTGCATTTCCAGAGAAGATGGACAGAAGCTGTTGGCAGAAATACACGGAGGCATATGCGGCCACCATATTGGCGCAAGGGCGCTTGCCGGGAAAGCTTTCCGGCAAGGGTTCTTTTGGCAAGAAGCCCTCCAAGATGCAACTGCACTAGTAACCAAGTGTGAAGCGTGCCAGTTCCATGCAAAACAAATTCATCAGTCAGCTCAAGCTCTCCAGACGATCCCTTTGTCCTGGCCCTTCTTGGTCTGGGGGATCGATATCCTCGGCCCCTTCCCTCGCGCTGTCGGGGGCTTTGAGTACTTGTACGTCGCAATCGACAAGTTCACAAAGTGGCCAGAAGTGGAACCAGTGAGAAAGGTGACAGCACAGTCAGCGGTCAGGTTCTTCAGGTCAATTGTTTGCCGTTTCGGAATCCCTAACAGGATCATCACCGACAACGGTACACAATTTACTAGTCGCACCTTCATGCAGTACGTCCAAGGCCTTGGCGCCAAGGTCTGTTTCGCTTCTGTTGCTCACCCGAGGAGCAACGGTCAAGCGGAGAGGGCCAATGCTGAAGTGCTGCGCGGACTCAAGACAAGGACCTTTGACAGGCTGCGTAAGTGCGGAAGAAACTGGATAGAGGAGCTACCGACGGCTCTTTGGTCAATCGGAACGACACCAAATCGAGCCACCGGACAGACACCCTTTGCTCTAGTCTATGGAGCAGAGGCAGTTCTCCCCACGGAACTCGTATACGGATCTCCTCGAGTGCTCGCTTATGATGAGCTCGAGCAAGAGCAACTGCGGCAAGATGATGCATTGCTCCTCGAGGAGGAACGTCTCCAGGCTGCTGTACGAGCTGCTCGATACCAGCAAGCCTTGCGCCGCTATCATAGCCGCAAGGTCAAGGCCAGGAGTCTCGAGGAAGGCGGCCTTGTTCTTCGGCGTGTTCAGTCCGCCAAGAATTCCAACAAGTTGACGCCGAAGTGGGAAGGCCCTTATCGGGTGAGACAAGTCACAAGGCCCGGCGCTGTCCGCCTTGAGACCGAAGAAGGCTTACCGGTGAGCAACTCCTGGAACATAGAGCATCTTCGCAAGTTTCACCCATAAGGCGCGGTTGCCGTGATCCGCTCCGGCAACCACCTTTTGTACAAGCTTTGCCGCTGTTGCATGTAACCCTTTGTACAAAGCCGGGCGCAGACCCCGTGCATCAGCAAAGCTTTCGTGTTTTGCGCTATTTGCCTTTTCCATGCTTTTCTCGGCTATTTGCATGTGTTATTTGGCATTTCTTGTGCAACACACGTATCCGGTAAGCATTAGTAAACCGAAAGGCCATATACTTGTTTCCCTCTTCTTTTTCCTTGCCTCTTAAGCAGAAGGAATGTTCCCCGCACACAAGTTTGCTGGGGGGGGGGGGAAGGAGATGGAAGATGAACCAAGTGCTGTTCAAGAAAGAGAAGCCTTGTCGGAGAAGCAAGCAATATATGAAAGCTAAGTTATTTGAGCAGTTCAAATTTTTAAATTTTTAGTTGTCTTCCTTGAACAATCACACTTTGTATGGAAAACCTGTGCGCGGAGGAACCTACCCGTGGCTAGCCGCACCCTTATCTTATTTTCGAGTACGCTCAACGACTTAAGTGAGCTGCGACAAGTGTCGCGCCCTTGTTTCGTTTTCGAGTTCACTCAACAAGCTAAGTGCGTTGCGACTAGCTGCGGCAAGGTTGCTTGCCGGTAAGACCTTGGCCAGCAGGCTGCTCAGAGTCCAGCACTCAGCGCTCGCGGCAAAGGGCCCTTGCCGGCAAGCTCCCTGGAAGCGTAGGGTGAAAAGCATACAAAGTAAAGGACCAAGACAAGGAAGATAACATTGCAGTGATTGATCAAAATAAGATAAATATCTTACAAGGGATAACTTGTCGCAATGACTAATGAGTTCATAGCACCCTATGCAGCAACAAAAGAGATAAAGGAAAAGGAGGCCTAGTCTACGCGGTCGCCTTCAATCCTGGAGATCTTGTTCACTTTGGCGATAATGTGGGTGACCTGCGCCTTCAGCGCCTCCATATCCGCGTCGGCCGGCAAGCTGCGGAGAACATTGGCAAGGTTTATACCAGGATTGCGGTACACAATCTTCGTCAGAACGCGCTCCAAGGTTCCCGCGCAGAGCTGGCGCGACTCCTCGGCCAGTTGCGCGGGGAGCTTCTTCCGAAGATCTGCAAGAGCCGGCGCGATCCCTCTGAAGAAGAGGCTGAGCTTGGCGCTGTGGGGGAGGTTTGGATCCGGAGAGTATATAAGATGCTCAACCTTCAGCGCCAACAGCTCCTGGTCGATGTTGGATGCAGAGGCCACCAAGTCATCGGTCCTTACCTCGACGGTCCGGCGGAAGTTCTCAGCCGCAGTGGTGGCGCTCTCCACCAAGCCTCGCTCCTTGCGGAGCTCTTCCTTCAGCTTGGTTTCCCGGTCCCGGACGGCGTCAAGCGAGTCCTTCAACGTGGAAACCTTCAGCTCCAGATCCTCAATCGAATCCTTGGCGGCCTTCAGCTCGTCGCCCTACTTGGAGAGACGCACCTGGAGTTCAGAGTTAGTGTGGGCGTCCTTCTCGCGCTCTGTGTTGAGCGCGGTGACCCTCTCCACGCTCGCTTTCAGGGACTCCTCCAGCTGCGCAACCTTGGCCTCGAGCTCCTTCTTGGCGGTCTCCGCGGCAGCCGCGGCGGCCTTCGCCTCCTTCAGCTCTCCGCCAAGGGCCTGCTCCCGGGCGACAAGGTCTTCCTCGTGAGAATCGAGGTTGATCTTCCATTGGGTGAGCTCTCCTTCTCGCCGGGACAGCTCTTCTCCGGCGAGTCGCTGCTGCTCCTCGGCCTCGGCCTTCTCCAAAAGCCACTCCTGGTACTCCCCGGCGAGCCTCTCGCGCTCCTCCGCCACGTCGCGGAGGGCCGCCTGGTTGGCGGCGCGGAGCTCCGCCGCGCGCTTCTCCATATCAGCGGCGGCCTTGGCGGTAAGGGCCTCCCGAGACGCGAGCTTCGCCTGCCTGGCCCGGTAAAGGGCCAGGAGCCGGTGGAGCAGCTTCTCCTCCTCGGGCTCGTCACTCCCGCCCGGCGCCTCGACAACCTTCAGACCCGCGGAGGCGAGGACCTCCCCATCAAAGGCCTCTCCCTCCGCGGGGGCTCGCGACGAAGATCCCCACGGCACCTGGATGTAAACACCGTTGGGGGCCTCAAGATAGTAAGCGGACGGCTCCTTCTCGGTGGAGGGGTCGGCGGCCGGCGCAACGCTCGACGCTCCTGCCGCCTCCGGGCCGGCAGTATGGCCGCCGTCCCCCTCCCCGGCCGCTGCGTCTGCGGTCGGAGCAGTCTCCTCCGCAGCCGGCTCAGCCGCTCCCGCCGTGTCCTCAACGACAGGGGCGTTGCCGCCGTCGCCCTGCGCGCCCTCCTCCACGACGATGGTTTTCGTCTCCATCTGTTCTGGGGGAGGAGGATCTAGAAGAAGAAGAAAAAAGAAGAAGAAGTTCAAGCAAATATCCAAAAAAGACGAATCCAAGAAGACAAGATTACAAAACTTACCTTGCCGGACTTCGTCGACGGCAGGCTCCCTCGCCGGGGAGCTCTGCCTTGGCGGGGTGGCCACCCTCGCCGGGCTGCTCGCCCTTGGCGGGGTACTCGCCCTTGGCGGAGTACCCGCCCTTGGCGGAGCACTCTCCCTCGCCGGAGAGCTCGTCCTTGGCGGGGACGGCGGGGCCTGCGGCTCCTCGGGAGCGGTCTCCGGATGCTCCTGTAGCTGCGGCTCCACCTCTGCACAAGACAGTCAAGACAAGACAAGAACAACAAGATGTAAGCATAACACAAGATCCTCAAGCGCGCCCGACGAGCGGAAAGATGGAAACCAAACTTACGCTGGGGGCTGCGCTGGGGGCTGCTCCTCGGAGCAGCGCTCGGGTCCGGCAAGCTCGTCTCCGGCACGTCCCCAGTCGCCGCGACGGGCGAGTCATCCGCGACCTCGACCACGGGAACCTTGGCCTTCTTCGCCGCTCGCTGGGCCAGGGTCCTGAAATCAAAGCAAGAAGCAAAATCAGAATCATCGAAAGAAGAATCAAGACAAAGTTGAAGAAAATACAAAGCTTCAAGTCCTTACTCCTGTTCCTCGTCGTCGTCGTCGTTGTCGCTCAGGGCGGAGAAGTCGAACGCCACCTGAGGCGCGTCCGTGCGAGGAGCAGGAGGCGAAGACTCCCTCGGGCGCTTGGCGGTCCCCGGGGCTGGGGGCTGCAAAGACCCGGCCCCTGTGGACGCCGAAGCCCGGGGAGCGGGCGGAGCAGCCGCTCCGCTCTAGGAAGACCCTCCTCCGCTTGGCGCTGACGTGCGGGGCGCCTCCGCCGTGGC
This sequence comes from Secale cereale, assembly GCA_902687465.1. Taxonomy (NCBI): domain Eukaryota; kingdom Viridiplantae; phylum Streptophyta; class Magnoliopsida; order Poales; family Poaceae; genus Secale; species Secale cereale. Next base: position 838,224,478 of record LR738715.1, on the reverse strand, counting down.
CTGTGTGCGGGTCGCCCCCGCCGTGGCCTGTGTGCGGGTCGCCCCCGCCGTGGTTGGTGCGCCGGGCGCCCCCGTCGCAGCTTGGCTCCCCCGGGTAGCTCGCGCCGCCGGGCGAGTTGGTTGTTGTCGGGGCGCCTGCGCCCTCGTCCCCGTCGTCGCCTTGCGGAGACGCTTCAGCGGAGATCGCCTAGGACTTGCCCGAGGCGGGGAGGTCTCCGATGACGAGGAGACGTCGTCGGCATAGAGCCCCAGAGACCCGTCGGAGTCCTCGTCGGCCCCGACGTCCTCCTCCTCCTCCTCCTCCTCGGCTGGCTTGCTGGGCCCAGCGCCCTGTCCTGCGGCCGTTCTCCCTCCGGCGCCTCCGCCCCCTCCGGCGCCTCCGCTCCCTGCGGCGCCTCTGTTTCCTCCGGCAACGCCGCCTCTCGCCGCGGCCTCGGTCACGATTCCGGGGATCCCGGAGTGCCTCAAAGAAGGGACCCCGGCGAGCTCGTCGGGAGGAAGCTGCAGCAGCCTGCGGATCTCCGCCTCCTCTGCTTGGCAGGACGCATCCGCAGCCTCTGCCTCCTCAACTGTGAAGCCAAACTCTCCTGCCGATGCGGCTGCAGCGGCCTCTTCTACCCGAGAAGCTATATAAGCAATCTCCTGGTCAGTGGTGTCCCGGGTGAGCCCCTTGATCTCATCCTTGTTCTTCGGCACCTCCACCAGGTTGTCGAAGAAGCTCATGATGTCTGCTGCCTTGGGCGGTATCCATGTGCGGTCCACGCCATGCGAGTCACATGCGGGCATCATGGCGCGAAGAGGATCCCGGGCCGTGCTGTTGCAGAGGGGCACCACTCCCCGGGGAGCTCTGAACCACTCTGGGTGGGCCGGGTCGTGCTTAAAGAGTTCCCGGACCATCCCCTTCAGTTCCAGCGATGTGAAGTTGAAATTTAGCCCTGGGCGCAACCTCATTATGTCCGCCGTGTTGCCGTACTCCCATGCTGGCCTCTTCCTATCCTGTAGAGGGGCAATGCGGCGGCGGAGGAAATCTGCTCCTACCTCTCCGACGGACAACTTAGCTACCCGGAGACGAAGAATTCTGACGAGGGCGACGTTGAGCTTGATGTCGTCCGAGTCCAACTCACTCCAGTCCCTGCCGCGCACGATGGCTGTTGTGCGCGGCGCAGTGAAAGGTTGCGGCTCGTCCTCAACTACCCAGCACCAATCCGCGCGCCACTCCTCCCACTTGCCGCGGAGCTCCCCGGGCAGGTAGGATTCCTTCTTGTTCAAGCGGAAGACCCAGGAGATTCCTCCGGAGAGGGGAGCGCCAGCCTCTAATCTAGGCGTAAAGAAATGGCTAAACAGCGCTACATTCGGATAGATCCCAATATAGTTTTCGCACAGATGTGCAAAAACCGCCATCATGAGGATGGCGTTGGGGGTGAAGTCTAGAAGGTGGAGGCCGTAGGTGTGCATGATGTCGCAGAAAAAATCAGAAAAGGGGGGACAAAGGCCGCAGTGGAAGAAAGCATCGAAGAAGAAGTACCCGCCGGGGTAATTGTCCTTGGCGGCGGCGGGATAAGCTCTGGTCCGAGGATGTGCCTTGGTCTCCTTGGCCCAGAACAAGTAATACTTGTTCCAGAGTTCCCGCGCGCTGAGCCGCGGCGCGAAGACGACATTCCTCTTCCGCAGAAGAGCAAGCCTCGCCGCCTGATCGGATTTCTCCTTCTTGGTCTTCTCCGCCTTCGCCTTCTCGGTCTTCGGGGCCATGGCGGAGGCGGCGAGGGAAGGGCGACGAAGGGTCCGGCGGCGCCGCGGATGCGGAAGACGGCGGAGGAGGTGTGGAGGCGGAGCGCAAAGGGGAATCTCTGGAGATGGAAGAAGAAGCAATGAAAGCGTAGGAGGGGAACCGCTCCTGCTTCCTCTGCTTTTATGGGGAAGTGGGGGACGTTTCGCTCTTTCCATTAAAAGAACGTGGCCACGTTCCCTCCCACGACGCCGCAATCGACGCGTGCCGTTACGGAGGGACGCGGCGGATGCGGAAGTGGATTCGGCGCGCCGTGGGCCGCGCGTGCCCGTGCACTGTTTTGGGCCTGGCCCAACAGCGCTCGGCACCGTGTGTGGCCCAGGCCCGGGGGCTCCTGTCGGTGTACTAAGGTAGGGGTACCTCAGTACCCCAACTTGTGCACGGGCAGTAGCAGCTTCCCGCGGCAGGGCCTACCACGTGCTTGCCGGAGACCTTTCTGCTCCATATAAAACCATTCAAAAACAAAGTATACAAGACAGAAGATCAAGACCCCGGCAAGTGGAGCTTGCCGGGAAGGCCGTCCTAGGCTCAAGATTACCTCACTAACACAAGACCCTGGCGAGAGGAGCTCGCCAGGAAGACCAGAAGACATGCCTCGGCGCAACATGCGCCCCGGTAGGGCCCGGGGAGCGACGAGCTTCAGAGCCCAGCAAGCTTCCGGGCCCGGCAAGGTCAAGACCCCGGCAAGGTGCTTGCCGGGGAGAGTTGCGCTGTGTGCCCGCGCTCTAGCGCATCGGTCCACGCGTCGCCCTGGGGCCACTCCAGGGACGCGTGGCGGATGGCTGTGCAGCCTGGGGGACACGGTGGCACTCCACGGTGGTAAAGCCATCGCCGTGGCAAACGGAGACGCAAGGGCGGGCGCTTTTGGGGTCGACGGCGACGGGCATTAAATGCTCTTGTCCCCCACTGTCAAAGTAGGTGATGACCACTGTTCATGCACTGTTCATCCACTGTTCCGGCACTGTTACAACTACCACCACTATTACATTTTTACCCTTTCTCCTACGTTGACACCTGTCGGTGACCCCTTGCACTATAAAAGGAGGCCCATGCACAACGTAGAGAGGGTTCGGAACCTAGATCGCTCATTCGCTCGGTGTAGCTAGTTCTTCAAGCTCCCGAGCTCCAACGCTCAATACAATCAAGCAGGAGTAGGGTTTTACGCGTCCATCGCGGCCCGAACCTGGGTAAACTGCCCGCGTGCTCACCACGATCTGCTCTTTGTGCTCCCTCCGCTCCCTTACCGCACGAACAAGGGGCTCCGGTCCCATAGGTGCTCGTGGTGGACAGTTTCCCCCGACACCCGACGTGGAAATTTTTATTTTTTTTTTCTGGAATTTTTTTGAAAACTTCACTGTTGAATTTTTTTCGAAGTTCAAAAAGCTGCGAAACTCTGAAAACTTTAAGCAGTGAGTAGTATTGTGAAGCTTCAAATCATAAACACTTGGTACAGCAAGTAGAACAAAAACTAAAAACAAATGAAAACATAACAAGCTCAACTTTTTATCTATATAAAACATGTTTACTAGTAAGGTTGATCAAGTCTTACCAACAAACAGGCGATATATAGAGCAAAAAGTCTCACCTCTTACGAAGTAATCACTGAACCTTTACTTTGATGGACATTGTCCCCACCATGATAGTTTTGTATTTATGATGCACATGTAGTGGACAGTCCCATTCTCCAATCTTCACGGTCTCGATATTTTCTATAGAGTTGAGGCCATGTCTCCTGTCGGTCTTCTTCATGTATAGGGGTAAACAAGCCACCCAACTCACCAAGTTTAGTCAGGTGTGCAATATCATCATCATTTTCTCTGCCATAAAAGGGGTCAGCTTCAACCATAGTTATAAGTGAAAGATCAACAGAGAAATTATAATCAGGATCATCAATGCATATAGGAGATGTAGCAAATTCAGGATCAGGAACGGTTTTGTTCTTCAAAGAGTGCTTTTCAAACAGCTTCTTAATAACTTCAGGGTCAGAGCCAGAAAACTCTGTTAGTTCCCTGCATAAATCTTCGTCAAGCATATAGTAATCATCATCAAGGATTCTCTCCTTGAGTTTACTCAAATCAGGATAATCGTAAGTTTCACCAATAGGGTAGCGAGTAACAGGAATTTCCATTCCAGACTTTTTTGCAGCAGCAGCGATCTATTTCTCAAGAGCATAACCAAGTGAACTAATATCATCAATAGTAGTAGAAGCATCATCAAGAGTATCAGACATAGTAACATATTCAGTAGGAGCATCATGTGGTGGCGGTGAGGCAAACTTACTCATAACAGAGGGTGAATCAAGTGTAGCACTAGTGCTCAGAACAGTACCTCTTCTTGTAGTGGATAGTAAGATCGGAACCTTGGGGTCTCCTTTCTTACCCATAGAGGATGAAGTGCAGCAGGTAGGATACTTCAAGTAGACTTGTAAATATTGCTATGCTCCCCGGCAACGACGCCAGAAAACGGTACTTGATAACTCTCAACCGTAAGGGATCGAGATAGTCTTCGCGGGTAAGAATAACCCAATTTATCGATTCGACACACGGGGAGCCAAAGAGTATTTATAAGCTTTGATAGTTGAGTTGTCAATTCAACCGCACCTGAAATATACTTACTTGCAGCAAAAGATAAGTGGTAACAGTGATATGATAGTGAGGATAGTGATAGTAAAAGTAAACAGCAAAAGTAAATAGCAGAAGTAAATAGCAAAAGTAGCAACTAGTGACCAGCAGGATTTAAAACACTGTAGGCTAGGGAGACGGATGGTTGGGCGCTGCATGGATGAGATATATCATGATTCCAACTTGGGGCAAGGCACACGGAAAAGTAATGATTATCTAGGCAAATATCAAACATTAGGCATGTATCCCGTAGGTAGTTGTACGTGCTTGCAATAAGAACTTGCACAACATCTTTTGTCCTACCATCCCGCTACTAACGGGGCCAAAAGGAACTTATGGAGATTAAGGTGCTCCTGTCAAAGAGCACCGAAACAAAGCAATGAACTCAATGGATACATGTAATCCTCAAACTACGGACCATCCCCTTTGGTGTCCCAAGCTGTCACTTTTGGGATCGCCGGTTCCGAACCGTAATAGGTGCAAACAACTCATAGATAGGATCAAGAACACAAATATATTCATGCAAACACATATGGTTCAGATCTGAAATCATGGCACTCGGGCCCTGATAACCCTCAACCATAAGGGATCGAGATAGTCTTCGCGGGTAAGAATAACCCAATTTATTGATTCGACACACGGGGAGCCAAAGAGTATTTATAAGCTTTAACAGTTGAGTTGTCAATTCAACCGCACCTGAAATATACTAACTTGCAACAAAAGATAAGTGGTAACAGTGATATGATAGTGATGATAGTAATAGTAAAAGTAAACAGCAAAAGTAAATAGCAGTAGTAAATGGCAGAAATAGCAACTAGTGACAAGCAAGGTTTAAAATACTGTAGGCTACGGAGATGGATGGTTGGGCGTTGCATGGATGAGATAGTTTCTAACTCGGGGCACGACACACGGAAAAGTAATGATCATCTAGGCAAATATCAAACATTAGGCATGTATCCCGTAGGTAGTTGTACGTGCTTGCAATAAGAACTTGCACAACATCTTTTGTCCTACCATCCCGCTACGAACGGGGCCAAAAGGAACTAATGGATATTAATGTGCTCCTATCAAAGAGCACCGGAACAAAGCAATGAACTCAATGGATACATGTAATCCTCAAATTACGGACCATCCCCTTTGGTGTCCCAAGCTGTCACTTTTGGGATCGCCGGTTCCGAACCGTAACAGGTGCATACAACTCATAGATAGGATCAAGAACACAAATATATTCATGCAAACACATATGGTTCAGATCTGAAATCATGGCACTCGGGCCCTAAGTGTCAAGCATTAAGAATGACAAGTTGTAGCAAAGATGATAAACACCATACTAGATGATAGGCAACATGCCCCCAACAATCTGACAAACTATTACATGATCTAACTCATCCAATCCCTACCATCCCCTTCGCCTACAGCAAGGGAATTACTCACACATGAAGGGGGAAGTCATGGAGGGATGATGGAGTGGTGATGATGATGACGATGGCGACGATCTCCCCTCTCCGGAGGCCAAATCAGCCTCCAGATTAGCCCTCCCGAAGAAGAACAGAGGGTGGCGGCGGCTCCGCGACGAAAAACAGCGAAAGGACTTCCGATCTGGGGTTTCTGCATCGCGAGGAAAAATACGGGCTAAAGTAGGGCACCAGGGGGTGTGGGCCCCACCCAGGCGCCCCCCCGGCGCGGCCCAGGGGGGGGGGGCGTGCCCATAGGGCGCCTGGGCACCCCCTGGCCCCCCTCTGGCCCCACTTCTGGTATTTGGTTTCTTCGGGTGCGTGGATTTTTCGTGATTTTTCGTGGATTTTTCTGAGATGCTTAAAAATCCGTTTTCCTGCACACAAATAAACCATACAGACAGCTCTGCTGAAAACAGCGTCAGTCCGGGTTAGTTTAGTCCAAATCATGCAAGAATGAGGTCAAAACAATATCAAAAGGGTTTGGAAAAGTAGATACGTTTGAGACGTATCAACTCCCCCAAGCTTAGCATATTGCTTGTCCTCAAGCAATTCAGTTCAACGAACTGGACGCGACAAAGAAAACTTTGACGAACTCTTTTGCTTCATTAGATGTATATAAGCATGTACTACGAAAAGAGTTCAGCAAGTATTGAAACAGTACTTATGAGAACAATGCAAGGAGCAATCCTTCCTTCAAGTGACCAGTCACAAATAATCAAGAGTAAACAATATATTACTGAAAATCAAGACAAGATCACATTGCACATAGCTTGGGCATATTAAGGTGGTATCTCGCTAGCCTCCATTAGTGAAGCAAAACATAAATGCAGAGACTCCTCTAGAGTTTTAAAGGAGACTAGAATGAAGAATTTCAGAATAAATCATATCACAAATATGCAGAAGACAATGTAATACTTTGGGACAATGCACATTACACTCAGAATGACAATTATGCTCTCCTAGTCAGTACTTTGAAGAAAGAAGATGAGACTCTCGAACCGTGGCTTTTATTGGCAAAGTTGAAAATCCGTGATCGGAAACAAAAACTAAACATGTACCAGAGCTCTTGGTTTTAAAAACAGAAGTAAATATGTTTTGAGAGGTGCATATTTCGTCAACGAATGCTAGCAGATAACTCAATCACTTTTTAAGCTAGACAAGTCTCGAGGAATGGCTCCCGCATGAGGACGATCACATCCTCTTAATCTCCTTTGTTTATCACTGCCAAAGTTATCTGATTTCTCATGAACAAAGCGTGAAGGAGGGTTTGTTTGTTATATTATCTTTTCGAGCCGGGCGCACTCAATGCCAGTTCCTTTTCATATTAGGGGTTCGCACATTATACATGCAATCTAGGGGTTCGCACATTATACATGCACCTTAGTATACCAGACTATGAACAGTGCAATGCATGTAGATCATTTCAATAACACATTATATAATCTAGTTATTAGAGACTAGCCACAAGGAAAGCATGAACCACTGGAATAGCATTGTAAACATAGCACTATGTCGCTACAAGCGGGTCTCTAGATCATAAGTACATGCATATGTACAAAATTAGAAACAATAAGAGTTCATACCGGTCTTCCTTGTTGCTTCCTTTCAGTCGATCTTCGTCATTACTGCTTGTCACTTGCACGATCGAACGTAGGAAATATAATCAAATGCCATCATAGACTCGAGCTGATCTCTGAAAACAAAGCAAACTAAAGGGAGAAAGGAAATCTTTTTTTGGGGTTTTCAAAGGTTGAATAAAAGCAAAAGAAAGAGAAAATCTTTTTGTTGTTTTTGCAAATAGAGGACTAAAGAAGAACGGGCAAAAACTTTGAAAAGATCAAAGCGAATAAAACGGATAATACAATGGAAAAGTGAGAAGGGCATGTACTCCCCCAAGCTTAGGCTTTTGGCCTAAGTTGGTAGCAGCTACTGCCCCCAGGAGCCTCCTGCTCCAGGGGTATGGTGGTGAGACCAAGGGTCGTAGAAGGATGATGGCGCGTACACCGAACTCCTCAGAGTCTCCCACGAGGAAGGCTCCGAGCGCCAAACAGAGGAAGACCCTTCACCAAACTCGGTGGCGGTCTCTTCCTGAAAATGTTGTATCTCACCGTGCCTCTCCTCGTCGGGCACAACCCCCTCCATGGGGTTATGGAACTGATGCTGGACCATGAACTCATCGAACTGGACAACATCAAAGGACCATCCGTTCCTGCGAGAAAAATCCAACAAAAGAGGTGCAGGTAGACGGATCTCGCGTTCCGCGGTAGTTCCGAAACGCAAGATATAAACAAGGTTATCAAGCTCAGAACCCATGGTAACAAACTTATGCCTTTTCATAGCAGCAAGATCAAAGCTTAAATAAGTAAAAGGAGTATCATCAGGATGTGGGGTGCCTCCAAGATGCTCTAAGATAAGCGTGGCATAAATGCCACCATATAAGTCCCCCTTGTTACCGTTCATAGCAAGGCGTCGAGCAATTAAGGTACCAATATTATAATCAGGCCTCCTTGAGAGGGCTGCTGCCAGGATAGCAATATCCGGAGCAGAAATGATGCTCGTGTTGTCACGAGCTAACACCCCTCTAGCAATATAATATGCAAAATACCTGAGGTGAGGAAACAAGATACTGGAGATCTTCGACCGATGAATATCCCTCGTACCCATGCTGCAGAGAGAGTTGATGACGGTTTTCAGCTCGGAGGGCTGAGTAGCCATCCTTGCCGTCCTCCCAACGTTCGGCACACCTATTACTTCACAAAATTTTCCCAAAGTCATGGTGATAAGATCATTATAAATTTTAAACTCAATAGCACCTGATTCAGGATTATATCTAAAACTGTTAATGAAAATGGAGGTGAGTTTTTGATACTGAGTAACACGGCTGGTGACGAGCCGTGTCAAACCTGCATTAGCACAAAGATTATAAAACTCATCCTTGATTCCCGCAGCTTCCATGAATGATGTCATCGCACGTGTTGGACTTGTATCTTCCAACAACTCCAGGGGCACATGCTCTTCATTATAGCTCACCCTGGCAGTCGTTGGTGAAGCTGCGGCCCTAGTGACTCGATCGGAGTGTGTGGGCCTCCTCTTCTCAAGCCATCCTTTTGTCCTTCCTAATAAACTCATTTCTGAATTTTTTTACAATTCACAAAAACGAGGATTAAAACAAAGTGAGCTAAGGCAAACTACTCAACTCACTTGCCCAAGGCATAAACTTGCATCAAAACTTGGAAAACAACTTTCTACACATGCATGCAAGCTCATCTCTACAGCACCAAGAACTACTAAATACTCACAAATGAGGCCACCAATCAAAAATCTAATTGGAGGAGTGGAGGAGTCACATACCAGGGAGTATTTGCTCAAAATTTCAGCTCAAATGATGGGCTGTAGAGAGAGATCGAAGAATCGCCCCAAGAACAGCAAGAACAGCAAGAACAAGACCAGAACTCGGGTTTCTGGAAAAAGAGAGAGAGAGGGGAAGAATAAGTACCTGGAGGGGGGTCCCGTGGGCCCCAGGCGACCTGCCCCTGGCCGCGCCAGCTGGCCGCCTGGGCCACTGGTAGCCCCCCCGGCTGGCCCCAGGACTTTCCGGGTCTCTCCCGTTGTGGAAATTTTTAATATAATTTTTCTGGAATTTTTTTGAAAACTTCACTGTTGAAATTTTTTCGAAGTTCAAAAAGCTGCGAAACTCTCTGAAAACTTGAAGTAGTTAGTAGTATTGTGAAGCTTCAAAAACATAGATACTTGGTACAGCAAGTAGGACAATACTAAAAACAAATGAAAACATAGAAAGCTCAACTTTTTATCCATATAAAACACGTTCACTAGTAAGGTTGATCAAGTCTTACCAACAAACAAGCGATATATAGAGCAAAAAGTATCACCTCCTACAAAGTAATCACTGAACTTTTACCTTGATGGACATTGTCCCTACCATGATAGTTTTGTATTTGTGAGGCACATGTAGTGGACAGTCCCATTCTCCAATTTTCACGGTCTCGATATTCTCTATAGAGTTGAGGGCATGCCTCCTGTCGGTCTTCTTCGGCAAATATACCGTGTGTTCTTTATCATTCACATGAAAGGTAATCTTCCCTTTGTTGCAATCAATAATAGCACCTGCGGTGTTAAGGAAAGGTCTACCAAGAATAATGGACATGCTCCCATCCTCGGGCATGTCAAGCACAACAAAATCAGTAAGAATTAAACAATTAGCAACTTCAACTGGAACATCCTCACAAATACCTATCGGAACAGCGGTTGACTTGTCAGCCATCTGAAGGGAGATATCTGTAGGAATTAGTTTCTCTAAACAGAGCCTCTCGTAAAGAGAGAGAGGCATAACACTTACTCCCGCTCCAAGATCACACAAAGCAGTTTTGACATAATTATTCTTTATGGAGCAAGGAATGGTGGGTATACCTGGATCACCGAGCTTCTCAGGAATCTTTCCACTGAAAGAATAGTTAGCAAGCATAGTAGATATTGCATCATTAGGAACTTTCTTTTGTTAGTGACAATATCTTTCATATATTTTGAATAAGGAAGTAACTTAATAGCATCAGTCAAAGGGATTTGAAGAAAAAGAGGTTTAATCCATTCACAAAACTTATTATAATGCTCTTCTTCTTTAGATTTGATGGACTTACCTGGAAAGGGCATGGGTTTCTGTACCCATGGTTCTTTCTCCTTCCCACGTTTCCTTGCGATGAAGTCCTCTTTAGTGTACCTCTTATGTTTGTCAGGTGCTTCTCCTTCTCGAACTTCAGGCGGATCATTCTTCTCATTATCATTACCTTCAGGTTCAGCACCGTCTTCAGTCTCAGCATCGGAAATAGATACACTGTTGGGATCAATAGCTGGCTCTTCATCTGCAATAGGATCATTAGAATTGTCAGTCTCTTTATGTTTCTTTTTCTTATATTGAGAGACAACAATTTCTTCTTCCTGCATTTGAGAATCTTGCTCAATTCTCTTCGGACGTCCCTCTGGATAAAGAGGATCTTGAGTACTAGTTCCTCCTCGGGTCTTAATCCCCAAAGCCTGCAATTTATCTTGTTTGGCATTGTTAGCAAGTAAATCCCTTTGCACATTAGAAATTTGATCAAGCTGAGTTTGAACCATATGAAAATGCTTCACAAGACATTGAACATCATTAACTGTTCTATCTAAAACACCAAGCAATTTTTTGATAGCAAGGAAATTATCATGCAACTGACTTTGTATCCTCTCATTAAAATGATTCTGTTTCATAATAAAATTATCAAACTCATATAAACATTGATCAGGAGGTTTACCATGAGGGATGTCACTTGCGTTGAAATCTAAAAGAGAGTGTACCTCTACCATAGGAGGGTGAGTGGTAGGCTCACACAGTTTCTCAATAGGGGGTAGATTCTTCACGTCTTCAGCTTTAATACCTTTCTCTTTAATAGACTTCTTTGCTTCTCGCATGTCCTCGGGGCTCAGAACAAACATGCCCCTCTTCTTTGTTGGTGGAGGTGGTTCAGGGACGGACCAATCTTCATGGTTTTTGGCAATCCTGCCCATTAGATCTTCCGCATCGTCCGGTGTTCTTTTCCTGAAAACACAACTAGCACAACTGTCCAAGTACGACCTAGATTCATCAGTTAAACCAGCATAGAATATATCAATCAATTCATTCTTAGGAACTCCATGTCCTGGTCTAGCCTGAATCAAACTGCAATACCTCCCCCAAGCTTTAGGGAGGGACTCATCCTGCAACTGAATAAAATTATAAATTCTTTGTAAAGCAGCATGTTGCATATGAGCAGGAAAGTATTTATCAACAAAAGAGTGAGCTAAGTCCTGAGGACTCTTAATAGAACCGCATGGGAGTGAATCATACCATGCTTTAGCACCTTCCTTCAAGGAGAAAGGAAGAAGCTTGGTCACATAAAAGTAGTGTATCTTCTCATCTGTGGTAAACAGGCTACCTAGCTCACCAAGTTTAGTTAGGTGTGCAATAGCATCATCATTTTCTCTGCCATAAAAGGGGTCAGCTTCAACCATAGGTATAAGTGAAAGATCAACAGAGAAATCAAAATCAGGATCATCAATGCATATAGGAGATGTAGCAAACTCAGGATTAGGAACGGTTTTGTTTTTCAAAGAGTGTTTTTCAAATATTTTCTTAATAGTTTCAGGGTCAGAGTCGGCAAACTCTGTCAGTTCCCTGCATAAATCTTCATCAAGTATATAGTAATCATCATTAAGGAGCCTCTCCTGAAGTTTACTCAATTCAGGAAAATCATAAGTTTCACCAATAGGGTAGCGAGTAACAGGAGGTTCAATTCCATATTTTTCAGCAACAGCAGTAATTTGTTTCTCAAGAGCATAACCAAGTGAACTAATATCATCATCAAAAGTAGTAGAAGCATCATCAAGAGTATCAGACATAGTAACAGATTCAGTAGGAGCATCATGTGGTGGTGGTGAGGCAAACTTACTCATAACAGAAGGTGAATCAAGAGTAGCACTAGTGCTCAGAGCAGTACCTCTTCTTGTAGTGGATCGTAAGATCGGAACCTTGGGGTCTCCTTTCTTACCCATAGTGAATAAAGTGCAGCAGGTAGGATACCTCAAGTAGACTTGTAAATATTGCTATGCTCCCCGGCAACGGCGCCAGAAAACGGTACTTGATAACCCTCAACCGTAAGGGATCGAGATAGTCTTCGCGGGTAAGAATAACCCAATTTATTGATTCGACACACGGGGAGCCAAAGAGTATTTATAAGCTTTAATAGTTGAGTTGTCAATTCAACCGCACCTGAAATATACTAACTTGCAACAAAAGATAAGTGGTAACAGTGATATGATAGTGATGATAGTAATAGTAAAAGTAAACAACAAAAGTAAATAGCAGTAGTAAATGGCAGAAATAGCAACTAGTGACAAGCAAGGTTTAAAATACTGTAGGCTACGGAGATGGATGGTTGGGTGTTGCATGGATGAGATAGTTTCTAACTCGGGGCACGGCACACGGAAAAGTAATGATCATCTAGGCAAATATCAAACATTAGGCATGTATCCCATAGGTAGTTGTACGTGCTTGCAATAAGAACTTGCACAACATCTTTTGTCCTACCATCCCGCTACGAACGGGGCCAAAAGGAACTAATGGATATTAAGGTGCTCCTGTCAAAGAGCACCGGAACAAAGCAATGAACTCAATGGATACATGTAATCCTCAAATTACGGACCATCCCCTTTGGTGTCCCAAGCTGTCACTTTTGGGATCGCCGGTTCCGAACCGTTACAGGTGCATACAACTCATAGATAGGATCAAGAACACAAATATATTCATGCAAACACATATGGTTCAGATCTGAAATCATGGCACTCGGGCCCTAAGTGTCAAGCATTAAGAATAACAAGTTGTAGCAAAGATGATAAACACCATACTAGATGATAGGCAACATGCCCCCAACAATTTGACGAACTATTACATGATCTAACTCATCCAATCCCTACCATCCCCTTCGCCTACAGCAAGGGAATTACTCACACATGAAGGGGGAAGTCATGGAGGGATGATGGAGTGGTGATGATGATGACGATGGCGACGATCTCCCCTCTCCGGAGGCCAAATCAGCCTCCAGATTAGCCCTCCCGAAGAAGAACAGAGGGTGGTGGCGGCTCCGCGACGAAAAACAGCGAAAGGACTTCCGATCTGGGGTTTCTGCATCGCGAGGAAAAATACGACCTAAAGTAGGGCACCAGGGGGTGTGGGCCCCACCCAAGCGCCCCCCGGCGCGGCCCAGGGGGGCCGCCCACAGGGCGCCTGGGCACCCCCTGGCCCCCCTCTGGCCCCACTTCTGGTATTTGGTTTCTTCGGGTGCGTGGATTTTTCGTGGATTTTTCTGAGATGCTTAAAAATCCGTTTTCCTACACACAAATAAACCATACAGGCAGCTCTGCTGAAAACAGCGTCAGTCCGGGTTAGTTTAGTCCAAATCATGCAAGAATGAGGTCAAAACAATATCAAAAAGGTTTGGAAAAGTAGATACGTTTGAGACGTATCAGGCCCTAAGTGACAAGCATTAAGAATAACAAGTTGAAGCAAAGATGATAAACACCATAGTAGATGATAGGCAACATGTCCCCAACGATCTGACAAGCTATTACATGATCTAACTCATCCAATCCCTACCACCCCCTTCGCCTACAGCAGGGGATTACTCACACATGGAAGGAGAAGTCATGGAGGGATGATGGAGTGGTGATGATGATTATGATGGCGACGATCTCCCCTCTCCGGAGGCCAATTCAGCCTCCAGATTAGCCCTCCCGAAGAAGAACAGAGGGTGGCGGCGGCTCCGCGACGAAAACTGGGAAAAGAACTTATGATCTGGGATTTTTCCGTCACGAGCTAAAATACGGGTCAAAGTAGGGCACCAGGGGAGGTGGGCCCCACCCAGGCAACCTCCCGGCGCGGCCAGGGGGTGGGCCGCGCCACCAGGGCGCCTGGGCCCCCCTGGCCCCACTCTGGCCCCTCTTCTGGCTCCGGGTTCCTTTGGGTGCGTGGATTTTCTGTGATTTTTCGTGGAATTTTCTGAGATACCTAAAAATCCGTTTTCCTGCACACAATAAAACCATACAGGCAGCTCTGCTGAAAACAACGTTAGCCCGGGTTAGTTTAGTTCAAATCATGCAAGAATGAGGTCAAAACAATATCAAAAGTGTTTGGAAAAGTAGATACGTTTGAGACGTATCACTTCCTGGGTTGGATGTGACCCATTTTGGGGAGGTAGTGTTCCCACTATTCCCTCTATAATTTCATGCGCAATACTAGGATCAATTTCGATAAAATTCCCTTTGGCAACGCAATCCAAGAGTTGTCTATGAGACATATTCAATCCAACATAGAAATTGCGAAGCAAGATTCTAAAATTCACCTATAAGATGCACTTACGATAAGATTCCATCATCCTAAACCAAGCGTCTTTTAAATTTTCTCCTTGCTTTTGCTTGAAGTGAAGAACTTCAAACTCGGGAGACAAAGGAGCGGATAAGGGGCCAGCCATGACGACAGGGCAAAGCGAACGATAAACACACGACAGAAGAAGGGCAAATAAAACGGTAAGGGTGAAGTGGGGGAGAGGAAAATGAGAGGCAAGAAATGTAATGTGAATGATAAGGGTTTGTGATAGGTACTTGGTATATGACTTTTGCGTAAGCCTCCCCGGCAACGACGCCAGAAATTCTTCTTGCTACTTCTTGAGCTTGCGTTGTATTCCCTCGAAGAGGAAAGGGAGATGCATCACAGTAGCGTAAGTATTTCCCTCAGTTTTTGAGAACCAAGGTATCAATCCAGTAAGAGACCATGCGCGAGTCCCTCGCACCTGCACAAACAAATAAGAACTTCGCAGCCAACGTGATAAGGGGTTGTCAATCCCTTTACGGTCACTTACGAAAGTGAGATCTGATAGAGATGATAGTTTGATATTTTTGGTATTTTTGGTTATTAGAACAGAAAGTAAAAGCGGAAAAAGTAAAGTAGGTGTAGATTAATATGTTGAGAATAGACCCGAGGGCCATAGTGTTCTCTAGTGGCTTCTCTCATGATAGCGATATTCTACGGCGGGTAAACAAATTACTGTCAAGCAATTGATAGAAAAGCGAATAATTATGAGACTATCTAGGCATGATCATTATATATAGGCATCATGTCCGAGACAAGTAGACCGAAACGATTCTGCATCTACTACTATTACTCCACACATCGACCGATATCTAGCATGCATCTAGTGTATTGAGTTCATAAGAACAGAGTAACGCCTTAAGCAAGATGACATGATGTAGAGGGATAAACTCAAGCAATATGATATAAACCCTATCTTTTTATCCTTGATGGTGATACGTCCAAAACGTATCTATAATTTCTGCTTGCTCCATGCCTCTTTTGTGTGATATTGCTATGATATTTATGCATTTCCATACACTTTTGATCATATTTGGACTAACCTATTAACTCAGTGCACCTCAGTGCCAGTTTCTGTTTTCTGCTGTTTTTGTATTTCAGGTTTTCCCATCACTTAAATTGCCAGAAAAATTCCGGGAAAAATATATAAAAAATCAGAGCTCCAGAAGCTTCCGTGCGGCCAAAGTAGGGCCAGAGGGGGGCCACCAGGGCTCAAGGCGCCCTGGGGCGCGGCCCCCCTCCTGGCCGTGCCGGGGGGGCGCCTGGGCCCCCCTGACCTCCGCTGATGCCCCCCTTTGGCATATATTTACACCGCGTCCCGAAACCCTCGAGGACGGAACCCTTTTTCGCGATCTCATCTCTGTTCCGCCGCCGCTGCGCTTCCAAGATCGGGAGCACCAGGAGAACTCTTCCCGGCACCCTGCCGGAGGGGAGGATCACCACCGGGAGCCTCTCCTCCACCATGGACGCCTCCCGGATGAGTTGTGAGTAGTCTCCCTTGGACCATGGGTCCATGACCAGTAGCTATGTGATGTTCTCCTCCCCTCTTTGTTCTTCACCGATTAGACCTCGTGAGCTGCCCTACATGATCGAGGCACACATGTAATCCTTATGCTGTTGCTATGATGAGTTTGTTGGGATCCGATGGATTATAAGATTATGTTCAGATTGTGTGTGAGTAATATATTTGATTTACCTCTTTTATATTTATGTTCTTGAGTAATTCTTGCATGTTCTCCGTTGCTGTTTATTGCTTTGGCCAAGTAGTAGGTAGTAACTCCAAGAGGGAACGTTATGCTTGATTGTGGGTTCATGCCCCTCGATGACTAGCTTGAGTGACAGAAACATGAGTCTAGGGGATGTGCTGTTGCCACAAAGGGGAAAACAATGGTGCTTGTACTTGCGGGTGCAAGGATTGTTTACTTTACGCAAAGTTCTTTTAATGCAGTTGTCTGTTGCTTTGAGTTTACACTATGGGTGGGACTCGCAACTTAATACCAGCGAGATGTTCTGGATAGATATCTCAAGGTGGATGATTAGTAGTAGATGCAGATGGATTTCGGTCTACTTGCCTTGGCGTACCGCCCATGCTTTTGAGCCTCTACCTTTCTTTGTAGCATAGTTAGCATTAGTTTGCGCACATAATCCTGTCAATTGCCCAGCTGTAATTCGTTTACCTTGCTTAGCTGTTTTATCGTCTTTTGGGAGACAGACATCACTAGTGAACATCATGGGACCCCGGTCCATATTACCATCACTGATCACACCCGTTATTTATTTCCTGTTCTTATTTACTAGTTGCAGTCATACCTATCACTATTATCTCTTGTGTTTGATCCTTTGTAAACGACAAGGCCGGAGGGATTGACAACCTCTCTGTACTCGTTGGGAGCAAAGTTATTTGTATCTGTGTGCAGGTCCTGTCAATCGCTAAGTATCTGGCGCCGTTAGCAGTTGACACCTTCTTGTTGACCCTCGGAGTCTCAGGGGAATTCGATCCTTGGTATCTTTGCCAAGGGAAAACTATCGCTACACTGCATCTCAAACCTTCCACTTGGGGTAACCAACGAGGGGCGAGAAGCCATCAAGCAAAGTTTTCTGGCGCCGTCGCCCGGGACTCCACTCTTCAAGATAGGGGAGTTGCACACTATCTTTTATCTTTGCTTTTTAGTCTTGTTAGTTTACCTTTCAGTTTTTGCTTTAGTGTCTTCTATCAAAAATCACAAAAATAGTTATCTCGCTTTTAGTTGGCATTATGTCTGGTCCTTTTGCCTTTGGTGAGGCAGAAGTGCTCACCTTCAAACAAAGAGGTGGGGAAAGTCTAAAAGATGCTTGGTATAGAATTAATGATTCTCAAAAAAGAGCCACCAAGAAGCAATCTACTACTATCCTGCTTAGAAATCTTTATGTTGGAATTACTTCTTGGAATAGGTTTATTCTAGATTCTGCTATCAATGGAAATTTCCTAGAGGCCCAAGTTTGGGAATCTCTTAGTATTATTGAAAATCTTGTTGGAAATCCCCCTCTTGTTAGCATTCAAGAGGACATTACCCTAGCTCACATTATGAAAAACTTGAAAAGATAGAGCTAGAGATGCCAAACATTAATAAGATAAATGAGTTGGATCGTAAGATCCAAGGGAATTTGAATAGGCTTGATAGCTCCATGCATAAAATTCTCAAAACTTTTGAGACCATCAAATCCCATGACTTGGATTCTTCTAGGATAGACAAGATTGAGGAAATCTTTGACACTTTAGGAACTAGTTTCTCCTCAATCAAAACCAAAAAGGTAGAAACTCCGGCAAAGAAGGAGCCTAAGTTCGTTTACGTTCCAAAGGCTCCTCGTTCCAAAAGTAATCCACCTATTGCCAAAGGGGTTGAAACTGTGAAGACTTTGGAAGAAACACCTCTCTTTGATAAATTTATAAATGAATCTTCCATTGACTTTTTACCTTTTGGTCTTCTCCCTAGAAGTATCTCTATTAGGCCTTTATTTGAAAGTCCTCTTAAGACTAGTTGTACTATTGAAGAGCTTTTTGATGATCTTGATGATGGTTCAATTGATACAACTTGATCTTTTTGCATTATGCCTAGCTTAAAGGCATAAAAGAAAGCGCTTTTGGGAGGCAGCCCACAATGAATAAAATTTTATTTTGCTTTTGTTGTGTCTTGATGGTTGTTACTACAGTAGCATCATCATTATATCTTTACTTTTCAGCTTTGTGCCAAGTTTCGCCTCTGATTGCAAGAAAGTTCAAAAGTTGTGACGTGCTGTCCAGGAAACATATTCTGTCCTTGGATAGAAAAATTCGTATAAAATCACCTCTTCATCTTTTTCGTCTGAATTATTTCGACAGCGTGCTCTATACAGTTGGCTTTCGGGCGTCTGTTCTGAGTTTTTTGATTTGATTTGCAGAATTGCCCCGAAAAAATTATTTACTACCTGCTGGTCTGTTTTTCATAGATACTGTCCTGTTTTGCCTTTCCTTCGTTTTGCAAACCTTGAGCTTGCTTTTTCTTTGCAAAAACCTTTTGGCAATCTTGAGAAACAGTAGACCTTCAAGATTATCTTTATTTCCAGCAAGGAAAAATTATTTTATTATGGGTACTAACCTCGCTAATGAGATTATGATGAGTTATGTATGAAGGGAGTTTTCAAGTGTGCGAGGGAAGATGATAAAAAGA
The DNA here is from genome assembly GCA_902687465.1 of Secale cereale. Taxonomy (NCBI): domain Eukaryota; kingdom Viridiplantae; phylum Streptophyta; class Magnoliopsida; order Poales; family Poaceae; genus Secale; species Secale cereale. The sequence goes on along the minus strand of LR738715.1, from coordinate 838,205,477 downwards.
TTCAGGAGTGTCAAACGCTCAAGCTTGGGGATGCCCCCATGCAACCCCAAGAAATATTCAAGAAGACTCAAGCGTCTAAGCTTGGGGATGCCCCCGTGCATCCCCTTCTCCATCAACATCATCAGTTCGTCTTTCGTTCCACTATATTTTTATCACTTCATGTGTTATGTGCTATGCTTGGAGCGTCTTGCCTTTAGTTTCCTTTTTAGTTTTCTTTAGCTTTGCTTGCTTTTCATAACGAGTTGGAACTCAGCTTTCTTTGTGTGGGAGAGAAACACGCTCCACTTCAACCTAGAACACAACATAGAATTTTCATGTTTATATTTGCTGTGTATGTTCTTTGTCTTTCAATAGCTACTGTCATGCTTAGCTCTTTAGTTCTCATGCTTTTCTTTTTAAAGAGCTTTTGTTTAGTTGGTTGCTGGAACTCTCTTGAGTTATCATGCTTATCTTGTTAAGAGAGTTGGCTTCTGTTGCACTGGTTGATATGTCCATGATAAAAATGCTATGTGCATAATGGTGCTTAGTAGTTCATGTTTTCTTATGGTTAGTCTCAAATAGTTGGGGGGTTCTCAATGTGTTATTGGAGTACCAACATGATTTGTTTACCTATGATGTGGTATGGTTTAGTGATATCTTCCTCCAAGAATTTATTTTGATTGACTTGGCATATGCTCACGCATATTTAAGACTCTAAAGAAAGTCCATCAAGCCTTGATGATCTTTAATTTCTGAGTAGCGATATAACTTCCATGCCCGATTCAATGTTGCTTTGTCGCTCTGCATGATTATGACCATCATTGCTCTCTTAGTTGGTCGCTCCCAGTCTTTTGCTAACCTCCACCTGTACTAAGCGGACTTACTGCTTGTGCATCCAAAATCCTTTAAACCAGTTATGCCATATGAGTCCACCATACCTTCCTATACATGGTATTTACCTGCCATTCCTAACGAAGACTATCTTGTACCATCTCGAAATTAATCAAAAAAGAATTTCTCTTTTGTGCCTCTGTTTTAGCTCATGAGGAAGTAGTAGTTAATTCATGATCTTTTTAAGTTGGACAAGCTTCACCCCGGGATGGCATGTCTAATGTGCAAACCCCTAATACGAGAAGGAACTGGCATAGAGTGCGCCCGGCTCATTAAAAAATATATACAACAAACAAACCCTCCTTCACGCTTTGTTCATGAGAAATCAGAAAACTTTGGCAGTGATAAACAAAGGAGATTAAGAGGATGTGATCGTCCTTGTACGGGAGCCTTTCCTCGAAACTTGTCCAGCTCGAGAAGTAATTGAGTTATCTACTAGCATTCGTTGACGAAATATGCATCTCTAAAAAAATAATTTTTACCTCTGTTTTTAAAAACCAAGAGCTCCGGTACATGTTTAGTTTTTGTTTCCGACCACGGGTTTTCAACCTTGCCATCAAAAGCCACGGTTCGAGAGTCTCCACCTTCTTTAAAGCACCAACTATTGAGAGCATGATTGTCATTCTGAGTGTAATGTGCATTGTCCCAAAGTACCATTGTCTTTTGCATGATTATGATATCGTTTATTCTGAAATCATTGTATCTAGTCGTCACTTAAACCTTGGAGGTGCCCCTGCATTTATGTTTTGCTTCACTAAAGGGGGCAAGCGAGGTACCACTTTATCATATTTGCACACCATGCTCACTACAAATCTATTTGATGTTTCAGTATCGTATTGTAAAACTTTTAGTTCTTTGTGATTTTCTCATGAGGCAACTTAATTACTACAGATTCATTGTCTCAGTAAGCTTTTGTCATGTGACTGTGAAAAAGTCCTTATATGGTTAATAGCATGTCACCACATAAATTATGCTTGTTATCATTTACCTACTCGAGGACGAGCAGGAATTAAGCTTGGGGATGTTGATACGTCCAAAACGTATCTACAATTTCTGCTTGCTCCATGCCTCTTTTGTGTGATATTGCTATGATATTTATGCACTTCCATACACTTTTGATCATATTTGGACTAACCTATTAACTCAGTGCACCTTAGTGCCAGTTTCTGTTTTCTGCTGTTTTTGTATTTCAGGTTTTCCCATCACTTAAATTGCCAGAAAAATTCTGGGAAAAATATATAAAAAATCAGCGCTCCAGAAGCTTCCGTGTGGCCAAAGTAGGGCCAGAGGGGGGCCACCAGGGCTCCAGGCGCCCTTGGGGCGCGGCCCCCCTCCTGGCCGCGCCGGGGGGGGGGGGGGGCGCCTGGGCCCCCCTGACCTCCGCTGATGCCCCCTTTGGCATATATTTACACCGCGTCCTGAAACCCTCGAGGACGGAACCCTTTTTCTCGATCTCATCTCTGTTCCGCCGCCGCCGTGCTTCCATGATCGGGAGCACCAGGAGAACTCTTCCCGGCACCCTGCCGGAGGGGAGGATCACCACCGGGAGCCTCTCCTCCACCATGGACGCCTCCCGGATGAGTTGTGAGTAGTCTCCCTTGGACCATGGGTCCATGACCAGTAGCTATGTGATGTTCTCCTCCCCTCTTTGTTCTTCACCGATTAGACCTCGTGAGCTGCCCTACATGATCGAGGCACACATGTAATCCTTATGCTGTTGCTATGATGAGTTTGCTGGGATCCGATGGATTATGAGATTATGTTTAGATTGTGTGTGAGTAATATATTTGATTTACCTCTTTTATATTTATGTTCTTTATTAATTCTTGCATGTTCTCCGTTGCTGTTTATTGCTTTGGCCAAGTAGTAGGTAGTAACTCCAAGAGGGAACGTTATGCTTGATTGTGGGTTCATGCCCCTCGATGACTAGCTTGAGTGACAGAAACATGAGTCTAGGGGATGTGCTGTTGCCACAAGGGGGAAAACAACGGTGCTTGTACTTGCGGGTGCAAGGATTGTTTACTTTACGCAAAGTTCTTTTAATGCAGTTGTCTTTTGCTTTGAGTTTACACTATGGGTGGGACTCGCAACTTAATACCAGCGAGATGTTCTGGATAGATATCTCAAGGTGGATGATTAGTAGTAGATACAGATGGATTTCGGTCTACTTGCCTTGGCGTACCGCCCATGCTTTTGAGCCTCTACCTTTCCTTGTAGCATAGTTAGCATTGGTTTGCGCACACAATCCTGTCAATTGCCCAGCTGTAATTCATTTACCTCGCTTAGCTGTTTTATCGTTGATACGTCCAAAACGTATCTATAATTTCTGCTTGCTCCATGCCTCTTTTGTGTGATATTGCTATGATATTTATACACTTCCATACACTTTTGATCATATTTGGACTAACCTATTAACTCAGTGCACCCCAGTGCCAGTTTCTGTTTTCTGCTGTTTTTGTATTTCAGGTTTTCCCATCACGTAAACTACCAGAAAAATCCCGGAAAAATTATATAAAAAATCAACATTCCGGAAGCTTCCACACGGCCGAAGTAGGGCCGGAGGGGGGCCACCAGGGCTCCAGGCGCCCTGGTGGTGCGGCCCCCCTCCTGGCCGTGCCGGGGGGGCGCCTGGGCCTCCAGGTCTCCGCTGATGCCCCCCTTTGGCATATATTTAACACGCGTCCCGAAACCCTTGAGGACGGAACCCTTTTTCGCGATCTCATCTTTGTTCCGCCGCCGCCGCGCTTCCAAGATCGGGAGCACTAGGAGAACTCTTCCCGGCACCCTGCCGGAGGGGAGGATCACCACCGGGAGCCTCTCCACCACCATGGACGCCTCCCGGATGAGTTGTGAGTAGTCTCCCTTGGACCATGGGTCCATGACCAGTAGCTATGTGATGTTCTCCTCCCCTTCTTGTGCTTCACTAATTAGACCTCGTGAGCTGCCCTACATGATCGAGGCACATATGTAATCCTTATGCTGTTGCTATGATGAATTTGCTGGGATCCGATGGATTGTGAGATTATGTTCAGATTGTGTTTGAGTAATATATTTGATTTACCTCTTTTATATTTATGTTCTTAAGTAATTCTTGCATGTTCTCCGTTGCTATTTATTGCTTTGGCCAAGTAGTAGGTAGTGACTCCAAGAGGGAACGTTATGCTTGATTGTGGGTTCATGCCCCTCGATGACTAGTTTGAGTGACAGAAACATGAGTCTAGGGGATGTGCTGTTGCCACAAGGGGGAAAACAACGGTGCTTGTACTCGTGGGTGCAAGGATTGTTTACTTTACGCAAAGTTCTTTTAATGCAGTTGTCTGTTGCTTTGAGTTTACACTATGGGTGGGACTCGCAACTTAATACCAGCGAGATGTTCTGGATAGATATCTCAAGGTGGATGATTAGTAGTAGATGCAGATGGATTTTGGTCTACTTGCCTTGGCGTACCGCCCATGCTTTGAACCTCTACCTTTCTTGCAACATAGTTAGCATTGGTTTGCGCACATAATTCTGTCAATTGCCCAGCTGTAATTCGTTTACCTCACATAGCTGTTTTATCGTCTTTTGGGAGAGAGACATCACTAGTGAACATCATGGGACCCCGGTCCATATTACCATCACTGATCACATCCGCTATTTACTTTCTGCTTTTACTTACTAGTTGCAGTTTTACCTATCACTATTATCTCTTGCGTTTGATCCTTTGTAAACGACAAGGCCGGAGGGATTGACAACCTCTCTGTACTCGTTGGGAGCAAAGTTATTTGTATCTGTGTGCAGGTCCGGTTGATTGCTAATATCTGGCGCCATTAGCAGTTGACACCTTCTTGTTGAACCTTGGAGTCTCAGGGGAAATCGATCCTTGGTATCTTTGCCGAGGGAAAACTACCGCTACACTGCATCTCAAACCTCCCACTTGGGGTAACCAACGAGGGGCGAGAAGCCATCAAGCAAAGTTTTCTGGCGCCATTGCCGGGGACTCCACTGTTCAAGATAGGGGAGTTGCATGCTATCTTTTACCTTTGCTTTTTATTTTTGTTAGTTTACCTTTCAGTTTTGCTTTAGTATCTTTTATCGAAAATCACAAAAATAGTTATCTTGCTTGCTTGCTGCTATAGGTTCCACCGAGAACACCAAGTTGTGTGACTTCACTAGTCGTAACAACGATGACTTTATCTGCACACCCATCACTACACCTGCCACTTCAGCACCTTCTTATGAAATTAAACCTGCTTTACCGAACTTAGTTATGAAAGATCAATTCTCCGGTGCTGGAGATGATGCTGCTTTACACTTAAACAATTTTGTTGAACTCTGTGATATGCAAAAGTACCGAGAAGTAGACAGTGATATTTTTAAGCTTAAGCTTTTTCCTTTCTCCTTGAGAGGAGGAGCTAAAATTTGGTTTCAATCTTTGCCTAGAAATAGCATAGATTCATGGGACAAGTGCAAAGATGCTTTTATTGGAAAATACTATCCACCTGCTAAAATTATGCAACTAAGGAGTAACATAATGAATTTTAAACAATTAGATAATGAACACGTTGCCCAAGCTTGGGAACGCATGAAATCTCTTATCAAGAACTGCCCTACTCATGGTTTGACTACTTGGATGGTTATCCAAACTTTTTATGCAGGCTTGAACTTTACCTCACGGAACTTGTTAGATTCGGCCGCGGGAGGAACCTTTATGTCAACTACAGTTGGTGCTGCCACGAAGCTTCTCGATGAGATGATGACCAACTATTCATAATGGCACACCGAACGCGCTCCAACAGGTAGGAAGGTAAACTCTGTCGAGGAGATTTCCTCCCTAAATGAAAAAGTTGACTTGATCATGTCTCTACTTTCGAAGCAATCTTCTGTTGATCCTCGTGATGTTCCTTTAAATTCTTTGATTGCTCAAGAACAAGTAGATGTGAACTTTATCTCTAGAAACAATTTTAATAACAATGCTTATAGGAGTAATTTTGGTAGCAATCCTAGACCGTTCCCCTCTAATTCTTATGGGAACAACAATGCTTATCCTAGCACCAAGAACTCCACTACTGAACTAGAGATTATGCTTAAAGATTTCATCACTACCCAAAAAGCCTTTAATAAGAGTGTAGAAGAAAAACTAAACAAACTAGATGATCTCTCTTCGAAGGTAGACAATTTAGCCCATGAGGTAGAATTGCTTAAAATTAGAACTTCTCCTCTTGAGGAGAGGAAAGTCACTCCTATGAATGCTATTCAAGTGCAAATTAATGAAAACATTAGGATGTTGGCTAAACTTAAAGAGAGATGGGCTAGAGAAAAGGAGGAAGAAGATAGAATTAAGAACCTTCCTACCCACCACACTGTTGCTACTATCCAAGTTGTTGAGGATATCCAAACTCTTAGCACCCAATGCGCTCCTGGTCCCATTGGACCTATTAATGGTGATGCTATGACCATAGAAACTACCAAACAAGTGAACCTAAAGGACACCACTACCACTTTACTTGATAGTAGTGACCTTGATTTTGATAATTGCACTCTTACCGAAGTTATTGATTTCCTTCACAAGATGTCTAGAGATCCCCGCACTAGCACGCTTAATCTTGCCTTCACAGAGCATATCACTAATGCTCTCATCAAAGCTAGGGAGGAGAAACTTAGAGTAGAAGCCTCCATACCTAGAAAGCTAGAAGATGGTTGATCCTATGATTAAAATTAAGTTGAATAACTTCTCTTGCTATGTTTTATGTGATGTTGGAGCTAGTACCTCTGTTATGCCCAAAAGAATATATGATATGCTTAAACTGAAACCTTTTGATTCTTGTTCTTTTGGTGTTCGTCTCATTGATTCTTCCATAAAGAAACCTTTGGGGAGGATCGACGATGTTCTTATCATTGTCAATGACAATTACGTTCCCATTGATTTTACTATTCTGGATATTGAATGTGAACCTTCTTGTCCAATTATTTTGGGACGTCCTTTTCTACGCATCGTTGGTGTTATCATTGACATGAAAGAGGGGAATATAAAATTCCAATTTCCTCTCAAGAAAGGGATGGAACACTTCCCTAGGAAGAAGATTAAGTTACCTTTTGAGTCCGTTATACGGGCTAGCTATTCTTTTACTCTTGATAAAACTTGATCTCTTTGCATTATGCCTAGCTTAAAGGCATAAAAGAAGGCGCTTTTGGGAGGCAGCCCACAATGAATAATTGTTTTTTGCTTTTGTTGTGTCTTGATGTTGTTACTACAGTAGCATCATCATTGTATCTTTACTTTTCAACTTTGTGCCAAGTGTAGCCTCTGATTGCAAGAAAGTTCAAAAGTTGTGACGTGCTGTCCAGGAAACAGATTCTGTCCTTGGACAGAAAAATTCGTATAAAATCACCAGATCATCTTTTTGGTCTGAATTTTTTCGACAGCGTGCTCTATACAATTGGCTTTCGGGTGTCTCTTCTGAGTTTTTTGATTAGAGTTGCAGAAGTGCCCCGAAAAAATCATTTACTACCTGCTGGTCTGTTTTTCACAAATTCTGTCCTGTTTTGCCTTTCCTTCATTTTGCAAACCTTGAGCTTGCTTTTTCTTTGCAACAACCTTTTGGTAATCTTGGGAAACAGTAGACCTTCAAGAATATCCTTATTTCCAGCAAGGAACAATTATATTATTATGGGTACTAACCTCGCTAATCAGATTATGATGAGTTATGTATGAAGGGAGTTTTCAAGTGTGCGAGGGAAGATGATAAAAAGATCCAGGAGTGTCAAACGCTCAAGCTTGGGGATGCCCCCATGCACCCCCAAGACATATTCAAGAAGACTCAAGCGTCTAAGCTTGGGGATGCCCCCGTGCATCCCCTTCTCCATCAACATTATCAGTTCGTCTTTCGTTCCACTATATTTTTATCACTTCATGTGTTATGTGCTATGCTTGGAGCGTCTTGCTTTTAGTTTCCTTTTTAGTTTTCGTTAGCTTTGCTTACTTTTCATAACGAGTTGGAACTCAGCTTTCTTTGTGTGGGAGAGAAACACGCTCCACTTCAACCTAGAACACAACATAGAATTTTCATGTCTATCTTTGCTATGTATGTTCTTGGTCTTTCAATAGCTACTATCATGTTCAGCTCTTAGTTTTCATGCTTATCTTTTTAAAGAGCCTTTTGGTTTAGTTGGTCGCTGGAACTCTCTTTATTTATCATGCTTATCTTATTAAGAGAGTTGGCTTCTGTTGCACTGGTCGATATGTCTATGATAAAAATGCTACATGCATAATGGTGCTTAGTAGTTCATGTTTTCTTATGGTTAGTCTCAAATAGCTGGGGGGGTCCCAATGTGTTATTGGAGTACCAACATGATTTGTTTGCCTATGATGTGGAATGGTTTAGTAATATCTTCCTTCAAGAATTTATTTTGATTGACTTGGCGTATGCTCACGCATATTAAAGACTGTAAAGAAACTCTGTCAAGCCTTGATGATCTTTAATTTCTGACTAGCGATATAACTTCCATGCCTGATTCAATGTTGCTTTGTCGCTCTGCATGATTATGACCGTCATTGCTCTCTTAGTTGGTCGCTCCCAGTCTTTTGCTAACCTCCACCTGTACTAAGCGGACTAACTGCTTGTGCATCCAAAATCCTTTAAACCAGTTATGCCATATGAGTCCGCCATACCTACCTATACATGGTATTTACCTGCCATTCCTAACGAAGACTTTCATGTACCATCTCGAAATTATTCAAAAAAAGCATTTCTCTTTTGTGCCTCTGTTTTATTTCATGAGGAAGTAGTAGTTAATTCATGATCTTTTTAAGTTGGACAAGCTTCACCCCGGGATTGCATGTCTAATGTGCAAACCCATAATACGAGAAGGAACTGGCATAGAGTGCGCCCGGCTCATTAAAAAATAATATAAACAAACAAACCCTCCTTCACGCTTTGTTCATGAGAAATCAGAAAACTTTAGCAGTGATAAACAAAGGAGATTAAGAGGATGTGATCGTCCTCATTCGGGAGCCGTTCCTCGAAACTTGTCCATCTCAAGAAGTAATTGAGTTATCTGCTAGCATTCGTTGACGAAACATGCATAATCTAAAATAATAATTGTTACTTCTGTTTTTAAAACCGAGAGCTCTGGTACATGCTTTGTCTTTGTTTCCGACCACAGGTTTTCAACCTTGGCAACAAAAGCCACGGTTCGAGAGTCTCCACCTTCTTTAAAGCACCAACTACTGAGAGCATGATTGTCATTCTGAGTGTAATGTGCATTGTCCCAAAGTAGCATTGTCTTTTGCATGATTGTGATATCGTTTATTCTGAAATCATTCTATCTAGTCATCACTTAAACCTTGGAGGTGCCCCTGCATTTATGTTTTGCTTCACTAAAGGGGGCAAGCGAGATATCACTTTATCATATTTGCACACCATGCTCATTACAAATCTATTTGATGTTTCAGTATCATGTTGAAAAACTTTCAGTTCTTTGTGATTTTCTCCTGAGGCAACTTAATTACTACAGATTCATTGTCTCAGTAAGCTTTTGTCATGTGACTATGAAAAGTCTTTATATGGTTAATGGCATGTCACTACAGAAATTATGCTTGTTATCATTTACCTACTCGAGGACGAGCAAGAATTAATCTTGGGGATGTTGATACGTCCAAAACGTATCTATAATTTCTGCTTGCTCCATGCCTCTTTTGTGTGATATTGCTATGATATTTATACACTTCCATACACTTTTGATCATATTTGGACTAACCTATTAACTCAGTGCACCCCAGTGCCAGTTTCTGTTTTCTGCTGTTTTTGTATTTCAGGTTTTTCCATCACGTAAACCGCCAGAAAAATCCCCGAAAAATTATATAAAAAATCAGCGTTCCAGAAGCTTCCACACGGCCGAAGTAGGGCCGGAGGGGGGCCACCAGGGTTCCAGGCGCCCTGGTGGCGCGGCCCCCCTGGCCGCGCCGGGGGGGGGGGGGGGCGCCTGGGCCCCCCAGGTCTCCGCTGATGCCCCCTTTGGCATATATTTAACACGCGTCCCGAAACCCTCGAGGACGGAACCCTTTTTCGCGATCTCATCTCTGTTCTGCCGCCGCCGCGCTTCCAAGATCGGGAGCACCAGGAGAACTCTTCCCGGCACCCTGCCGGAGGGGAGGATCACCACCGGGAGCCTCTCCACCACCATGGACGCCTCCTAGATGAGTTGTGAGTAGTCTCCCTTGGACCATGGGTCCATGACCAGTAGCTATGTGATGTTCTCCTCCCCTTCTTGTGCTTCACTAATTAGACCTCGTGAGCTGCCCTACATGATCGAGGCACATATGTAATCCTTATGCTGTTGCTATGATGAGTTTGCTGGGATCCGATGGATTGTGAGATTATGTTCAGATTGTGTTTGAGTAATATATTTGATTTACCTCTTTTATATTTATGTTCTTAAGTAATTCTTGCATGTTCTCCGTTGCTATTTATTGATTTGGCCAAGTAGTAGGTAGTGACTCCAAGAGGGAACGTTATGCTTGATTGTGGGTTCATGCCCCTCGATGACTAGTTTGAGTGACAGAAACATGAGTCTAGGGGATCTGCTGTTGCCACAAGGGGGAAAACAACGGTGCTTGTACTCGCGGGTGCAAGGATTGTTTACTTTACGCAAAGTTCTTTTAATGCAGTTGTCTGTTGCTTTGAGTTTACACTATGGGTGGGACTCGCAACTTAATACCAGCGAGATGTTCTGGATAGATATCTCAAGGTGGATGATTAGTAGTAGATGCAGATGGATTTCGGTCTACTTGCCTTGGCGTAGCGCCCATGCTTTGAACCTCTACCTTTCTTGCAACATAGTTAGCATTGGTTTGCGCACATAATTCTGTCAATTGCCCAGCTATAATTCGTTTACCTCACATAGCTGTTTTATCGTCTTTTGGGAGAGAGACATCACTAGTGAACATCATGGGACCCCGGTCCATATTACCATCACTGATCACATCCGCTATTTACTTTCTGCTTTTACTTACTAGTTGCAGTTATACCTATCACTATTATCTCTTGCGTTTGATCCTTTGTAAACGACAAGGCCGGAGGGATTGACAACCTCTCTGTACTCGTTGGGAGCAAAGTTATTTGTATCTGTGTGCAGGTCCAGTTGATTGCTAATATCTGGCGCCGTTAGCAGTTGACACCTTCTTGTTGAACCTTGGAGTCTCAAGGGAAATCGATCCTTGGTATCTTTGCCAAGGGAAAACTACCGCTACACTGCATCTCAAACCTTCCACTTGGGGTAACCAACGAGGGGCGAGAAGCCATCAATCGTCTTTTGGGAGAGAGACATCACTAGTGAACATCATGGTAACCTGGTCCATATTACCATCACTGATCACACCCGTTATTTATTTCCTGTTCTTATTTACTAGTTGCAGTCATACCTATCACTATTATCTCTTGTGTTTGATCCTTTGTAAACGACAAGGCCGGAGGGATTGACAACCTCTCTGTACTCGTTGGGAGCAATGTTATTTGTATCTGTGTGCAGGTCCTGTCAATCGCTAAGTATCTGGCACCGTTAGGGGTTGACACCTTCTTGTTGACCCTCGGAGTCTCAGGGGAATTCGATCCTTGGTATCTTTGCCAAGGGAAAACTACCGCTACACTGCATCTCAAACCTTCCACTTGGGGTAACCAACGAGGGGCGAGAAGCCATCAGATGGCAACAATACAATACGTGCCTTGCTGCCCCTACTGTCACTGGGAAAGGACACCGCAAGATTTGTTGGAAATATGCCCTAGAGGCAATAATAAAAGTGTTATTATTATATTTCCTTGTTCATGATAATCGTCTGTTATTCATGCTTGAATTGTATTGTACGGAAACAGCGATACATGTGTGAATACATAGACCACAATGAGTCCCTGGTGAGCCTCTAGTTACCAGCTCGTTGATCAACAGATGATCACGGTTTCCTGATCATGGACATGTGATGTCAGTGATAACGGGATCACATCATTAGGAGAACGATGTGATGGACAAGACCCAATCCTGAGCATAGCACGAGATCGTATAGTTCGTAATGCATAAGCTTTTCGGTGTCAAGTATTTATTCCTTAGACCATGAGGTTGTACAACTCCCGGATGCCGTAGGAATACTTTGGGTGTGCCAAACGTCACAACGTAACTGGGTGGCTATAAAGGTACGCATCGGGTATCTCCGAAAGTGTCTGTTGAGTTGGTACGAACCGAGACTGGGATGTTGTCACTCCGTGTGACGGAGAGGTACCTCTGGGCCCACTCGGTAAGACATCATCATAATGAGCTCAATGTGACTAAGTGGTTAGTCACGGGATGATGGATTACGGATCGAGTAAAGAGACTTGCCATGACGAGATTGAACAAGGTATCGGGAATACCGACGATCGAATCTCGGGCAAGTACCGTACCGATGGACAAAGGGAATAACATACGGGATTAAGTGAATCCTTGACACGGTGGTTCATCCGATGAAGATCATCGAGGAACACGTGGGAACCAACATGGGTATCTAGATCCCGCTGTTGGTTATTGACCGGAGAGTCGTCTCGGTCATGTCCACGTGTCTCCCGAACCCGTAGGGTTTACACACTTAAGGTTCGGTAACGCTAGGGTCATAGAGATACATGCACGTGGAAACCCGAAAGTTGTTCGGAGCCCCGGATGAGATCCCGGACGTCACGAGGAGTTCCGGAATGGTCCAGAGGTAAAGATTGATATATAGGAAGTCCAGTTTCGGCCATCGGGTGATCTCCGGGGGTCACCGGGAGCGTCCCGGGACCACCGGAGGGGCCCCGGGGTCCACCAGGTGGGGCCACCCATCCCGGTGGGGCCCCTAGGCCGCAAGGGGAAGTGTCCAGCCCTAATGGGCTGGCGCACCACTAGGGGCCCACCTCCCCATGCGCCTAGGGTTGAAACCCTAGGGGGGAGGGGGCGCCCCACTTGCCTTGGGGGGCAAGGACACCCCCCTGGCCGCCGCCCCCCTGCAGATTGGATCTGCAGGGCCCTGGCGCACCCCCTGGCCCCTATATATATGTGGGGGGGGAGAGGGCAGCCGCACCCAAGCCCTGGCGCCTCTCCCCCTCCCGTCACACCTCCATACTCCGAACGCAGGGCGCCCGGCAAAGCCCTGCTGCGATCTCCACTACATCCACCACCACGCCGTTGTGCTGCTGGATCTCTGACGACTTCTCCTCCCCCCTTGCTGGATCAAGAAGGAGGTGACGTTGCTGTACCGGATGTGTGTTGAACGCGGAGGTGCCGTCCGTTCGGCGCTAGATCATCGGTGACGAAGAACGCGAAGAGTACGACTACTTCATCCACGCTTCTTCGAAAGCTTCCGCACACGATCTACATAACAGTATGTAGATGCACTCTTACTTGCTTGTTGCTAGATGTCTCCTTAGTTGGATCTTGGTGAAAGCGTAGAAATTTTTTGAATTCTGCTACGTTCCCCAACAGTGGCATCTGAGCTAGGTTTTATACGTAGCATCTTGCACGAGTAGAACACAAAGCAGTTGTGGGCGTTTGAGTTTGTTCAACTTTCTTACCATTACTAGTCAATCTTGATTCGGCGGTATTGTGGGATGAAGCGGCCCGGACCGACTTTACACGTACGCTTACGTGAGACTGGTTCCACCGACAGACATGCACTAGATGCATAAGGTGGCTGGCGGGTGTCTGTCTCTCCTACTTTAGTCGGATCGGATTTGATGAAAAGGGTCCTTATGAAGGGTAAATAGAAGTTGACAAATCACGTTGTGGTTTTGGCGTAGGTAAGAAACGTTCTTGCTAGAAATCCTATAGAAGCCACGTAAAAATTTGCAACAACAATTAGAGGACGTCTAACTTGTTTTTGCAGCATGTGCTATGTGACGTGGTATGGCCAAAACGAAGATGTGATGAATGATATATGTGATGTATGAGATTGATCATGTTCTTGTAATAGGGAATCACGACTTGCATGTCGATGAACTTGACAACCGGCAGGAGCCATAGGAGTTGTCTTAATTATTGTATGACTTGCGTGTCACTGAATAACGCCATGTAATTACTTTACTTCATTGCTAAACGTTAGCTATAGTAGTAGAAGTAATAGTTGGCGTGAAGACTTCTTCAAGACACGATGATGAAGATCATGATGATGAAGATCATGGTGTCGAGCCGGTGACAAGATGATCATGGTGCCCCGAAGATGGAGATCCAAGGAGCAAGATGATATTGGCCATATCATGTCACTTTAATTGATTGCATGTGATGTTTATCATGTTTATGCATCTTGTTTACTTAGAACGACGGTAGTAAATAAGATGATCTCTCACTAAAAATTTCAAGAATTGTGTTTCCCCTAACTATGCACCGTTGCTAAAGTTCGTTGCTCCGAAGCACCACGTGATGATCGGGTGTGATAGGTTCTAACGTTCGCATACAACGGGTGTAAGCCAGATTTACACACGCGATACACTTAGGGTTCACTTGACGAGCCTAGCATGTACAGACATGGCCTCGGAACACGGAAGACCGAAAGGTCGAACATGAGTCGTATAGAAGATACGATCAACATAAAGATGTTCACCGTTGATGATGTTGGGGAACGTTGCATGGGAAACAAAATTTTTTCCTACGCTCACCAATATCAATCTAGGAGATGGATCTACGAGGGGAGAGTTGGATCCACATACCCTTGTAGATCGCTAAGCGGAAGCGTTCAAGAACGCGGTTGATGGAGTCGTACTCGCCGCGATTCAGATCGCCGAAGATCCTAGCACCGAAGCAACGGTGCCTCCGCGTTCTTCACACGTACAGCTCGGGGACGTCTCCTCCTTCTTGATCCAGCAAGGGGGAAGGAGAGGTTGATGGAGACACCGGCAGCACGACGGCGTGGTGGAGATGGTGGTGGAGGATTCCAGCAGGGCTTCGCCAAGCACCGCGGAGTTCACGAAGATGGATGTGGGAGAGGGAGGGCAGCGCCGAGGCACGAACGTGTGTGGCTGCCCTCCCTCTGCCTCTCTTTATATAGGGGGGAAAGAGGGGAGGGGGCGCCCTAGGGTTTATCCCTAGGGGCGGCGGCCAAGTGGAGATGGGGGGGCGGCGGCCAGGGCTGCGGCCAGGGTTAGGGCTCCCCCCCCCAGGCGCCTTGCCCCCCAAGCTAGGGGGTGCGGCAGCCCTAGGAGGTGGCCCAGCCCCTTGGCGCATGAGGAGAGGGCCCAGGGGGGGGGGGGCGCACAGCCCTATGAGGGCTGTTGCGTCTCCCCTTTGTGGCCCATTAGGCCCGAAACTCTTTCCGGGACCCCCGAAACCCCTTTCGGTCATCCGCCGACTTCCCGGTGCTCCCCGGAACACTTCCGGACTCCGATCACTCTCATCCTATATATCAATCTTCGTCCCCGGACCATTCCGGAGACCCTCGTCACGTCCGGGATCTCATCCGAGACTCCGAACAACCTTCGGTAACCATGCACTGTTCTCACTAACAACCCTAGCGTCACCGAACCTTAAGTGTGTAGACCCTGCGGGTTCGGAAACTATGCAGACATGACCGAGACACTCCTAGGTCAATAACCAATAGCGGGATCTGGATACCCATATTGGTTCCCACACGTTCCTCGATGATCTCATCGGATGAACCACGATGTCAAGGATTCAGGCAATCCCGTATATAGTTCCCTTTGTCTCGTCGGTATGTTACTTGCCCGAGATTCGATCGTCGGTATCTCTATACCTAGTTCAATCTCGTTACCGGCAAGTCTCTTTACTCGTTACCGTAATACATAATCCCGTGACTAACTACTTAGTCACTTTGAGCTCATTGAGATGACGTATTACCGAGTGGGCCCGGAGATACCTCTCCGTCACACGGAGTGACAAATCCCAGTCTCGATCCATGTCAACTCAACAGACACCTTCGGAGATACCTGTAGAGTACCTTTATAGTCACCCAGTTACGTTGTGACGTTTGGCACACACAAAGCACTCCTACAGTGTCAGTGAGTTACATGATCTCATGGTCATAGGAACTTATACTTGACATGCAGAAAACTATAGCGATAACTGATACGATCAAAAGCTATGTTTAACGTTTGGGTCTCGTCCATCACATCATTCTCCTAACGATGTGATCCCGTTATCAAATGACAACTCATGTCTATGACCTGGAAACCGCGGTCATCTTTGATCAACGAGCTAGTCCTGAAGAGGCTTACTAGGGAAACAAAGTTTGTCTTATTTATCCACACATGTATTTGAGTTTCCAATCAATACAGTTATAGCATGGATAATAAACGATTATCATGAACAAGGAAATATAATAATAACTCTTTTATTATTGCCTCTAGGGCATATTTCCAACAGATGACTGGTCCGTCTCACGTGATGATCGGACACGGGCTAGTCGATACGGATCGTGTATCACTTAGATGACTAGAGAGATGTCATTCTGAGTGGGAGTTCATTAAAATTTGATTAAGATGAACTTAATTATCATGAACTTAGTCTAAATTCTTTACAATATCTCTTGTAGATCAAATGGCCCACGCTCCAGTTTCCCTCAACTTCAACGCGTTCCTAGAGAAAACCAAGCTGAAAGACGATGGTAGCAACTATACCGATTGGGTCCGTAACCTGAGGATTATCCTCATAGCTGCCAAGAGATCATATGTCCTTGAAGCACCGCTAGGTGATGCACCTGCTCCCGATGCGGCCCAAGACGTTTTGAACGTCTGGCAGTCGCGTAGTGATGATTACTCCCTGGTTCAGTGCGGCATGCTTTACAGCTTAGAGTCGGGGCTCCAAAAACGTTTTGAGCACCACGGAGCATATGAGATGTTCGAAGAGCTGAAAATGGTTTTCCAAGCTCATGCCCGAGTCAAGAGATATGATGTCTCCGACACGTTCTACAGCTGTAAGATGGAGGAGAACAGTTATGTCAGTGAGCACATCCTCAAGATTTCAGGATTGCACAACCGCTTGTCTCAGTTGGGAATGAATCTCCCGGATGAAGCGGTCGTTGACAGAATCCTCCAGTCGCTCCCACCAAGCTTCAAGAGCTTCGTGTTGAACTTCAATATGCAGGGGATGGAAAAGTCCATTCCCGAGGTGTATTCGATGCTGAAATCAGCGGAGGTGGACATCAAGAAAGAACATCAAGTGTTGATTGTCAATAAAACCACTAAGTTCAAGAAAGGCAAGGGTAAAAAGAACTTCAAGAAGGACGGCAAGGGAGTTGCCGCGCCTGGCAAGCCTGTTGCCGGGAAGAAGCCAAAGTATGGACCCAAGCCTGAGACAGAGTGCTTTTATTGCAAGGGAACGGGTCATTGGAAGCGAAACTGCCCCAAATATTTAGCAGACAAGAAGGCCGGCAACGTCAAAGGTATATATGATATACATGTTATTGATGTGTACCTTACCAGCACTCGTAGTAGCTCCTGGGTATTCAATACCGGTGTAGTTGCTCACATTTGTAACTCAAAACAGGAGCTGCGGAATAAAGGGAGACTGGCGAAGGATGAGGTGACGATGCGCGTCGGGAATGGTTCCAAGGTCGATGTGATCGCCGTCGGCACGCTGCCTCTACATCTACCCTCGGGATTAGTTTTAAACCTTAATAATTGTTATTTAGTACCAGCTTTGAGCATGAACATTGTTTCTGGATCTCGTCTTATGCGAGATGGATACTCTTTCAAATCGGAGAATAATGGTTGTTCTATTTATTTGAGAGATATGTTTTATGGTCATGCCCCGCTGGTCAATGGTTTATTTTTTATGAATCTCGAACGTGATGATACACATATTCATAGTGTAGATGCCAAAAGATGTAAAGTTGATAATGATAGTCCCACATACTTGTGGCATTGCCGCCTTGGTCATATTGGTGTCAAATGCATGAAGAAGCTCCATTCAGATGGACTTCTAGAGTCTCTTGATTATGAATCATTTGGCACGTGCGAACCATGCCTCTTGGGCAAGATGACCAAGACTCCGTTCTCCAGAACAATGGAGCGAGCAACCAACTTATTGGAAATCATACATACCGATGTGTGCGGTCCAATGAGTGTTGAGGCTCGCGGAGGCTATCGTTATGTTCTCACCCTCACAGATGACTTGAGTAGATACGGGTATATCTATTTGATGAAACACAAGTCTGAGACCTTTGAAAAGTTCAAGGAATTTCAGAATGAGGTTGAGAATCAACGTGACAGAAAAATAAAGTTCTTGCGATCAGATCGTGGGGGTGAATATTTAAGTCATGAATTTGGCACACACCTTAGGAGCTGTGGAATTGTTTCACAATTGACACCGCCCGGAACACCTCAACGTAACGGTGTGTCCGAACGTCGAAATCGTACTCTGTTGGACATGGTGCGATCTATGATGTCCCTCACCGATTTACCGCTATCCTTTTGGGGTTATGCTTTAGAGACTGCCGCATTCACTTTAAATAGGGCTCCGTCGAAATCCGTTGAGACGACTCCGTATGAACTTTGGTTTGGCAAGAAACCGAAGTTGTCGTTTCTAAAAGTTTGGGGTTGCGTTGCTTATGTCAAGAAACTTCAACCTGAAAAGCTCGAACCCAAATCGGAAAAATGCGTCTTCATAGGATACCCAAAGGAAACAATTGGGTACACCTTCTACCACAGATCCGAAGGCAAAGTCTTTGTTGCCAAGAATGGATGCTTTCTGGAGAAAGAGTTTCTCTCGAAAGAAGTGAGTGGGAGGAAAGTAGAACTTGATGAGGTGACAGTCACCCCTCCTGTACCGGAAAGTAGCGCAGCGCAGGAAAATGTTCCTGAGGTGCCTGCACCGACAAGGGAGGAAGTCAATGATGATGATCATGAAGAAACAGATCAAGTTACTACTGAACTTCGAAGGTCCACAAGGGCACGTTCCGCACCAGAGTGGTACGGCAACCCTATCTTGGAAATCATGTTGTTAGACAACGGTGAGCCTTCGAACTATGAAGAAGCGATGGCGGGCCCGGATTCCAATAAATGGCTTGGAGCCATGAAATCCGAGATAGAATCCATGTATGAAAACAAAGTATGGACTTTGGTGGACTTGCCTGTTGATAGGCACGCCATAGAAAACAAATGGATATTAAGAAGAAGACAGACGCGGATGGTAATGTGACCATCTATAAGGCTCGGCTTGTCGCTAAGGGTTATCGACAAGTTCAAGGGATTGACTATGACGAGACTTTCTCTCCCGTAGCGATGCCGAAGTCAGTCAGAATCATGTTAGCTATTGCCGCATTCTATGATTATGAAATATGGCAAATGGACGTCAAAACAGCATTCCTTAACGGCTTCCTCAAGGAAGAGTTGTATATGATGCAACCGGAAGGTTTTGTTGATCCAGAGAACGCTAACAAGGTATGCAAGCTCCAGCGCTCGATTTACGGGCTGGTGCAAGCATCTCGGAGTTGGAATATTCGCTTTGATGAAGTGATCAAAGCGTTTGGATTTATACAGACTTATGGAGAAGCCTGTATTTACAAGAAAGTGAGTGGGAGCTCTGTGGCATTTCTCATATTATATGTGGATGACATATTGCTGATGGGAAATGATACAGAATTCTTGGAAAATGTAAAGGCCTACTTGAATAAAAGTTTTTCAATGAAGGACCTTGGAGAAGCTGCTTACATATTAGGCATCAAAATCTATAGAGATAGATCAAGACGCCTCATTGGTCTTTCACAAAGTACATACCTTGACAAAATATTGAAGAAGTTCAATATGGATCAGTCAAAGAAAGGATTCTTGCCTGTTTTGCAAGGTATGAGATTGAGCAAGGCTCAGTCGCCGACCACGGCAGAAGATAGAGAAAAGATGAGTGTCATTCCCTATGCCTCGGCCATAGGTCCTATCATGTATGCCATGATGTGTACCAGACCTGATGTGAACCTTGCCATAAGTTTGGTAGGGAGGTACCAAAGTGATCCCGGTACGGAACACTGGACAGTGGTCAAGAACATCCTGAGTACCTGAAAAGGACTAAGGATATGTTTCTCGTTTATGGAGGTGACGAAGAGCTCGTCATAAAGGGTTACGTCGATGCTAGCTTCGACACAGATCTGGATGACTCTAAGTCTCAAACCGGATACGTGTATATTTTGAATGGAGGGGCAGTCAGCTGGTGCAGTTGCAAACAGAGCGTGGTGGCAGCATCTACATGTGAAGCGGAGTACATAGTTGCTTCTGAAGCAGCACAGGAAGGAGTCTGGATGAAGGAGTTCATCACCGACCTAGGAGTCATTCCAAGCGCGTCAAGCCCGATGACTCTCTTCTGTGACAACACTGGTGCTATTGCTATTACCAAGGAGCCCAGGTTTCACGAGAAGACCAAGCACATCAAGCGCCGTTTCAACTCCATCCGGAATTATGTTCAAGATGGATATATAGATATTTGTAAAGTGCATACGGATCTGAATGTTGCAGACCCGTTGACTAAACCTCTTTCACGGGCAAAACATGATCAACACCAGAACTCTATGGGTGTTCAATTCATCACAATGTAACTAGATTATTGACTGTAGTGCAAGTGGGAGACTGTTGGAAATATTCCCTAGAGGCAATAATAAAAGTGTTATTATTATATTTCCTTGTTCATGATAATCGTCTGTTATTCATGCTTGAATTGTATTGTACGGAAACAGCGATACATGTGTGAATACATCGACCACAATGAGTCCCTGGTGAGCCTCTAGTTACCAGCTCGTTGATCAACAGATGATCACGGGTTCCTGATCATGGACATGTGATGTCAGTGATAACGGGATCACATCATTAGGAGAATGATGTGATGGACAAGACCCAATCCTGAGCATAGCACGAGATCGTATAGTTCGTAATGCATAAGCTTTTCGGTGTCAAGTATTTATTCCTTAGACCATGAGGTTGTACAACTCCCGGATGCCGTAGGAATACTTTGGGTGTGCCAAACGTCACAACGTAACTGGGTGGCTATAAAGGTACGCATCGGGTATCTCCGAAAGTGTCTGTTGAGTTGGTACGAACCGAGACTAGGATGTTGTCACTCCGTGTGACGGAGAGGTACCTCTGGGCCCACTCGGTAAGACATCATCATAATGAGCTCAATGTGACTAAGTGGTTAGTCACGGGATGATGGATTACGGATCGAGTAAAGAGACTTGCCATGACGAGATTGAACAAGGTATCGGGAATACCGACGATCGAATCTCGGGCAAGTACCGTACCGATGGACAAAGGGAATAACATACGGGATTAAGTGAATCCTTGACACGGTGGTTCATCCGATGAAGATCATCGAGGAACACGTGGGAACCAACATGGGTATCCAGATCCCGCTGTTGGTTATTGACCGGAGAGTCGTCTCGGTCATGTCCACGTGTCTCCCGAACCCGTAGGGTCTACACACTTAAGGTTCGGTAACGCTAGGGTCGTAGAGATACATGCACGTGGAAACCCGAAAGTTGTTCGGAGTCCCGGATGAGATCCCGGACGTCACGAGGAGTTCCGGAATGGTCCGGAGGTAAAGATTGATATATAGGAAGTCCAGTTTCGGCCATCGGGTGATCTCCGGGGGTCACCGGGAGCGTCCCGGGACCACCGGAGGGGCCCCGGGGTCCACCGGGTGAGGCCACCCATCCCGGTGGGGCCCCTAGGCCGCAAGGGGAAGTGTCCAGCCCTAATGGGATGGCGCACCACTAGGGGCCCACCTCCCCATGCGCCTAGGGTTGAAACCCTAGGGGGGAGGGGGCGCCCCACTTTCCTTGGGGGGCAAGGACACTCCCCCTGGCCGCCGCCCCCCCTGCAGAATGGATCTGCAGGGCCCGGGCGCACCCCCCTGGCCCCCTATATATATATGTGGGGGGGGGGGAGAGGGCAGCCGCACCCAAGCCCTGGCGCCTCTCCCCCTCCCGTCACAACTCCATACTCCCAACGCAGGGCGCGCGGCGAAGCCCTGCTGCGATCTCCACTGCATCCACCACCACGCCGTTGTGCTGCTGGATCTCTGACGACTTCTCCTCCCCCCTTGCTAGATCAAGAAGGAGGTGACGTTGCTGTACCGGACGTGTGTTGAACGTGGAGGTGCCGTCCGTTCGGCGATAGATCATCGGTGACGAAGAACGCGAAGAGTACGACTACTTCATCCACGCTTCTTCGAAAGCTTCCGCACGCGATCTAGATAACGGTATGTAGATGCACTCTTACTTGCTTGTTGCTAGATGTCTCCTTAGTTGGATCTTGGTGAAAGCGTAGAATTTTTTTGAATTCTGCTACGTTCCCCAACAAGATTGAACCCAAAGCCAAGCACTTCTCTCATTGCAAGAACTATAGATCTTGTAGGCCAAACCAAACCAATAATTCAAAGAGACTTGCAAGAATATTATAATCATACATAAAGAGTTTAGAAAAGAACCAAATATTTCTCATAGGTAATCTTGATCATAAACTCACAATTCATCGGATCTCGACAAACACACCGCAAAAAGAGATTACATCGAATAGATCTCCTCGAAGACCGAAGAGAACTTTGTATTGAGATCCAGAGAGAGAGAAGAAGCCATCTAGATACTAGCTACGGACCCGAAGGTCTGTGGTAAACTACTCACAACTCATGGTGAGGAGATGATGACGATGTAGAAGCACTCCGTGGTAGATCCCCCCTCCGACGGAGCTCTGGAACAGGCCCCAAGATGGGATCTCATGGGAACAGAAGGTTACGGCGGTGGAACTAGGGTTTTCTCTTCTCATCTGATGGTTTCCTGGTATGTAGGTTTATATAGGAGGAAGGAGGGCACCGATGGCCTTACGTGGGACCCACGAGGCAGGGGGGCGCGCCCCACCCTCGTGGGCACCACGTGGCTCCTACTCCGTGGTTCTCAAGTCTCCGTGCGTGATTTTCTCCAAAAATATCTCTCCTGAAGGTTTCATTCCGTTTGGACTCCGTTTGATATCCCTTTCTGTAAAACCCTGAAACAGGCAAACAAACAGCAATCTTGACTGGGCCTTTGGGTTAGTAGGTTAGTCCCAAAAATAATATAAAAGTGTATAACAAAGCCCATTAAACATCCAAAACATCATAAATAATAGCATGGAACAATAAAAAATTATAAATACGTTGGAGACGTATCACTAGTGCTGAGCGTGCATTTTCTAGCCTCAAGATCATCAAGACCAGGTTGTGTAGCAAGATGGAAGATGATTTTCTTGCCAATAGCTTGCTGATATAGGTAGAACGAGAAATTGCCGCGCAATACAACTGTGAAGATATAATTGTAGAGTTTAAAGGGCGGAAGAAAAGGCGAGCGATCCTTTAAGTCTATCAATGGGTGATTTACATGTATGTTGGTTTAGTCTCTTTTGCTTCAAGCAACAACAATCAAATAAGTTGTGCTGACATGGCTACATAGTATTCTGTGAACAGTTGATATATACCTCTCTCTATATATATGGTAATTCTCTGATGATTAACATAGTGTCGTACAAGGCTATATAAGAAGTAAAATTACATAGTGTCCAGGTCTCAGTCAAATTACATAGTGGCCAGGTCTCAGTCAAATTGCATAGTGTCGTACAAGGCTATATAAGAAGTAAAAAAGAAAAGGCTATTTTTTTAACGAATCTTCACACAAGATCAAACAAACATATCATCAACTAAGACATAAACAAGTCTATGTGGACTGAATATATTCAAAATGAATCTTATTTCAAAGCGCTGGTAATGAGAAACATGAATATGAAAACTGAACTTCATCTGAATTTTTTGTTTAAAAGATACTATAAGAGCCAAAATAAAAAACCGGCACCAATGACCTGAGTGCCCCACACTTATATTTGTGCCTAATAAGTTCGTGGACGCATCAAGCTTTCATGGCAGATAGAGCTCCGGAGCAAACCTCATATCCTGCAGGTGTCCTCCAACACAGTAGACCGTCTGCAACGCCCGTGCCTCGGGGTCGTAGTATCCCAACGCTCTCCCCCGTGCTGAGAGGCACCCTCCCGTCCCTCGGATCAACGGCCAACAACCTAGTCTCCTCCGACGGGTACATCCACCAGAACTCCCCGAGCTCGATACGGCACGGCCATGCCGACCAAGAACCGTCTTCCAGCAGCTTCCAAACGTCGATGGCGTTGGCGCCCGTGTCCGAGCACAGGACACACACGTTACCTTGGAGCTCGACGACGGACGTGACCCTCGCACGGGTCCCCGGCAGCACCTCAAACTACTGAGTGCCGACGTCGAGCGCCAACAGCTCGCACCTTGCTGAACCACCGTTGTTGTCTACTATCCAGTAGAGCTTGCCGCGGGCGTAGGCGGGCTGTAGGTGTATTGTATTGTATTGTTGCCATCGAGGATAAAAAAATGGGGTTTATATCACTATGTTTGAGTTTATCCCTCTACATCATGTCATCTTGCATAAGGCGTTACTCTGTTCTTATTAACTTAATACTCTAGATGCATGCTGGATAGAGATCAATGTGTGGAGTAATAATAGTAGATGCAGAATCATTTCGGTCTACTTGTCTCGGACGTGATGCCTATATATAATGATCATGCCTAGATAATCTCATAGTTATTCGCTTTTCTATCAATTGCTCGACAGTAATTTGTTTACCCGCCGTAGAATATCGCTATCATGAGAGAGGCCACTAGAGAAAACTATGGCCCCCGGGTCTATTCTCAACATACCAATCTACAATCTACTTTACTTTTCCGCTTTTACTTTCTGTTCTTATGTCGGGACCCCGATCCTAAGCCACACAGGTCTAGCCTGTAACACATCATATCACTTTGCGGCCTCACGCACGGTATTCCCACGGGTGCCACCTTACCTGGCCCGGGACCGTTTGCGCATTTTGGCACACGTATATGATAGTGTCGCTAGCATCCTTATGACAGAGAACCCGGGCCGACATGACCAGTTATAAACCAAAAGTGACACTAAATTACAGAGACAGGCATACATGACCCAACAACGAACGTGTCGGTCATCAACGTATGAACCCAAGTCGTAGCAAGCTACAAGGACTTAAAGGAACAACGCGTGACATTTCCCCTAAGGGACAGACACAGGAACGAAGAAGGACACATGCCGGCCAACCTAAGTGTTCCGGAGCAGTAGCAAGCTACCAAGGCTCAGTGGAATCACTAGGAGACATTTCCCTGTAAGATAGGCTACCAAAGGTAAACAACTAGGTGTCGGATCCCACACATAGCAATACACATTACACGTACGCATAACATGCAAGTATGTGCTGTACAACATGGCATCACAACATAACTCAACAACTCATATAGATAAAGGCCCAGAAGAGCCACCATAGCATTTATTACAATCAGAGGTCACATGACCCAACATACAGAGCATACAGGCAACGGAAGCATAACATGTCTGAGTACAGACAACTACAAAAGAAAAGGCTAAGAAGCCTGACTATCTACAAGACCCTCCTAAGGGCACAAGATCGTAGCTGAGGTAACAAGCTAAACGTCAAAGTCCACGCGGAACCACTAGCGAGACTGAAGTCTCTCTGCAAAACATAAATTAAGCAAACGTGAGTACAAAGGTACTCAGCAAGACTTACATCAGAACTAACTACATATGCAACAATATCAACAAGGGGGTAGTGGAGTTTGACTGCAGCAAGCCAGCTTTGACTCATGGCTATCCTGAACTACGACTGCAAGTAACTCTTTTGAGGTGGCGCACACGAGTCCACATATTCACCAATCAATACACCACTATGGATCCGCTCCCGTCTCCCTACGAGAAGGCCATCCATAGCACTCACACTTGTCTTGAGTATTTTAGAGTATCCACTTTCGATTGTCTATGTACCACGTAAGCATCCAAGAAGTCCATATCCGCGGACCCGGCTATTCGAATAGATCATGTTAACCCTGCAGGGGTGTACTTCTTCACACACGCTCTCGCCACTTACCGCCATGTACACGTCATGTATCTCGGCAACCTTCAAGCGGAAGCCTGGCGAGGATGTCGGCCACGACCTGACTAACCACACAAGTCTCTCGTCCAGGTTTATCGCCTATTCGGGTTCCATCCGTGGGGAGATCCGGCCGGGGTGTCGCTCACGGCCCCAAAAGATGTGCGCAGGGTTCCCAAGCCCACCTCGTCGGATGGATCTATGCTTGGTACACCGTGCCACGGTGCCTAGTCTGACCCAAGCCACATGTACCGTGTGCCACTTGGTAGACTACTAACACTACCTACAAACACCAGAAACTAGTTGCAACTCCTGGACAGAGATCTAGTTGATTAATAAGTCGAGAGGGGTCGAGTTACCGGAACCCAATGTGTGGTAGTAACTATGTCATTGGACAACTTACACAGAACTCAGTTCTTAAGGACGGCTCCAGTGAGACAACCCACCATGTACTCCTACATGGCCTCTCACCGCTACCTTTACCAAAACGTGTTCACACACTTAGCTCACACACAGTAGGACATGTTCACCACATTCCAATTCATCCCCGATGAATCAGACCTGACACAACTCTAAGCAATAGCAGGCATAACCAGTAAGCATGAATGAGTAGGCACAACATGGCTCAAACAACTCCTACTCATGCTAGTGGGTTTCAACTATTTACTGTGGCAATGACAGGTCATGCAGAGGAAAGGGGTTTAACTACCGCAGCAAAAGCAGTTCAATCGTTGTTGTCCTAATGCAATAAAAGAGAGCAGGAGCGAGAGAGAGGGATTGTATCGGGATGCTCAATGGGGGTTTGCTTGCCTGGCACTTCTGAAGATAACAATGAGTCTTCATCGGTGTCATTGATCACATCGTCGGAACATCGTCTACTGAGAGGGGACAAAACCGACAAACAGAGAAGGAACACAATCAATGCAATGCAACAATATGATGCATGAACATGACATGGCAATATGATGTGGTTTGGCCTAATGCAACTAACAACACAATTAAATGAAGTTGGTTTGAACCAGAGGTTCAAATTCAAACTCCATATGTGATTATTTAAATGCCATTTATTTAAATTGTCCTAAACAGCAACCATAAGTTGTTCTAACATGCATGAAAATGCCATAAACAGATTCCTTGGATTTTTCTGATCAATTTTCATATATAAACTATTTTCATCTGAGCAACGGTTGATTTTATATGATTTTTAGAAGTTTTGGCTATTTTCTGAAATAAATAAATCATTTCTGATTTATTTTAAATTACAGAGAATAGTTATTGCGTCAGCACTGCGTCATCATGACGTCAGCAAGTCAACAGGGCTGGTCTAGGTCAAACCTGACCAGTGGGGCCCACTGGTCAGTGACACAACTAACTAAACTAACTTATTTAAATCTAACCTACTTTAATTAGCCGGGCGGGGCCCATATGTCAGTGAGTCACAGGATTAACTAGTTACAATTTAGCACTAACCTAAATTAGCAGGGCACTGGGCCCACCTGTCAGTGGCACTAGGGCGTGATTACTGGGGTGGTTAGGCTCTAATTAAAAAGGCCACGTCGGCGACAGGCGCCGGCGACCAGAGAACACGGCGGTGGCTCGCCGGAGTTGCTCGGGCTCGCGCTACAGACGGCGGGAGGGCGTGCGAGTGCCACCAGCAGACAGCCCGCACACGTCCGCATCCAGCTGGCTGCTCGGGAGGTCGCGGGGTGGCCGGAATCGACCGCACCGGCGAGCGGGGCGGCGCCGGAGTTCGGACGTCGACGGAAAGGGTGCTACAAGGCACGGGGCGGTGAGCTAAGTGGTGCGTTCGGCTCCTGGGAGCTCGGTGAGCATGGTGACGTGCTCGTTTTCGAGCTCGCGCGTCTGTGGCTACGACGGCGACAAGCTCGGCGGCGGCCGGCGATGGTGAGGAAGGGGGCGACGGCTACGGTGAGGTACAGGCCACGGGGACAGGGGAAACGGCGGAGGAGCTCACAGCGGGGTCGAAGAGCAGCTGAGTGGGCTCGGGGAGGCACCGGAGTCGATGAATCGGCGGCGAGGTCGATGGCGGCCGGAGGTTGAAGACGAGCGCGATGACGACGAGGCAGGGCCTCCCGGCGTCCCGTAGCTTGCTGGAGAGGACGAGAAGGACGCATCGGAGCTCGTTGGCGCGTCGGAGAGGCTCGGGGGTCACTGTGGCTACGGCTACGGCAACGACGGCGACGGTGGCGCTCGGCGGTGAGGGGGAGAGAGCCAGGAGAAGGGAGAGAGGTCGAGGGAGAGTGAGAGAGTGAAGCAGAGAGGTGCGTGGCGTCGTCTAGGGTTGTCCAGGCGCGTCGGCAGCGGCGGGAAGCAGGAGGTGGCGTGGCGCGTGGCCGGCGCGCGGCGGGCACGCTCCCCTGTCCTCCTGGCGCGAGGACAGGGATGACTGGCAGGGGAGCCCAGGTGGGCTGGGCTGCCAGTTGGGCCGGCCAGGTAAGGCCAGGTAGGTGTTCTCTCTCTCTCATTTTCTTTCTGTTTTCTAATTCTGTTATTTTGTTTTGATTTAGTTTATAGCCCAAATCATTTTAATAAATCCTAAAAATAATTGTGGGCATTAAATAAATTATTACAGAGACCCTCAAATATTTTCAGAATTGTTGGAGCATTTAAAGATGTTAAAAATATTTACATGCCCCAATTTAAATACTTATTGATTTAATTCAAAGCCCAAAATATTCCACAAAAATGCTCACTATTTTTGGTTTGGTCTCAATGCCTTTCCAAAATTATCAAACATTGATGAAGGAATTTTGGGTCATTGGAAATGATTTTATTCTTGACCCTAGTTGAGTTCATTTAGTGCTAGGTTTTGATCAAACCCCATTTCAAGTTAACAAAATTTTAAACATGATGACATGGAGAGCAAGCAAAGACAACAGGGAAGCTAGGGCTGTGACAACTCACCCCCACTAAAACAAGAATCTCGTCCCGAGATTCAAGCGTAGGGTAAGAAATCAGAGGGGACACAAGCTAGCACAATCTTCACGATCCAATTTTTCCTTATTGGAGATGTTGATTTATTGCATCATAAGGATCTTGTCATCCTTGCTTGAGATCTTCATCTAACCAGATGATAACGGAGTCATACTCTATAGAAATCAATCTTCCCGAAGATCGAGGAACTCAAGATCAACTTATGGTGTGAGACATTGAAGCATCTCTTGAGCTGAGACACGGAACACACATCCAGAGGGATGGAGTGAAACAAAAGCTAAAGATTCATTTGGCCGGCAATAATTCCACAACTAAAAGATGGTGACGGAGGTCACCAGACGGGACACCTTAGAGGAGGTGACTCGTAGAACTATCCTTTAAGTGGCAAAAAGAATTACTTTTGATATAGAGATCATTGAAATTCCCTATACCAGCCTGGGGCGGACCATAATCGATCATTTGACGGAGTCCGAAGAAATGACATTCTCGGGCCAGAATTGATGATGTGAACTACCTTGTTGAAGACAACACAAAGGATGATTTTGCTTATCATCGGAAATGGATGGGACCCATGGCAAGTGGCACATTGGCGGTGCAAGTTGGGAACAAAATGCAAATGCTGGGAATGATTCTGGTAACTGGGATAATCCCAACAGTAGAGAGTGAATCTACTCTTTGAGAGGTTATAGCATAACCAGGAACACTATAAGCAATCCCGGATAGTGCCGGGGATAACACCTAGTGCTTGTGCGTGCTCTCAAGAACTTGAGCATTCCCATATTCATCAAGGTTTTACCAGTATCCGTGTCAAGGATCCTGGCAACAACACATACTACCATGATGAACGGTAATGGAGGATGCAGATGCAAAGGAGGATAACACTTTCTCAGATTTCACCTTAGTGGAGTCTAGGGGCTAAATCTGGATGATCGACCGAGAGACATTTAGCACTCCGCTTCTAATGTTCTCCTTGATGTGCTAGGTACCACGGTCAATGCTTAAAAGCATCAACATGGCCATCAAGTAAAGGTCGGACTTCGGGAGCACAAAAAGTCCATAAGGAACAACTAGGGAGTAAGTCCTACGAAGTCTTTATGGGGAGGTGGCCAACTTTTTCAATCAAGATACTACAACAATAGGTCTTCCGGCTGGGTGGGTTGGCCACGACATCCACTTTACCTGTAATCGAGAGACCAATATTAGAGTTCTTGGGAAATGCACCAACCATCATATCTGCCTGAGATTCAGCTCTGATTGGTGTCAGGATATTCCAGACTCATCAAGTCTAGGAAGGAAAATGAAGGTTTGCAACACAAATCAACGAGACGGCGTTGCGAGATTCTCGGAAAATGGACTGCGGTAGTAAGCTCCAAAACATGAGCTGGTTCTGCTACGTACCTGTGAACACGTTGCCCAAGACAAACATGACCACGTAGTAGTCTTATGATAAAACACTACCGATTTCAGGTGGGGAACCATCAACAAGGATAGCGAAGTCCTAACATAAGTCATGATTCTTAAGAAGGAACTTCTTCTCCTTGAACAAATCTATCAGTGGCTCGGTGTGCTAGGAATACGTATGGGGTGGAGGTAATTAATCTACCAAACCATAGAATACTTCGCACGTGCATGACTGACTTGGGATGACTCCACAGGAAGCAAAACAACTTTCTCGCATTCACGGTGACAACTTTCATCAAATGCTCATGAATTTGAGGAAGTCACTTCTTTCTTCCGTACATATGCTTCACGAACGGCCATGAAGATAATGCTTATAAAAGTTTCCAATACTAACTGGATGTGCAACATAGATCATGGAGAAGATAACAATGTTGCTGGTGGGCTCAACAACAATTCATCCAGGCTTCCATAAAATGGAATTCCATGACTACGTGAACAAAGGGATAGCATTGGTCAGACCCAAAAGATATAATGGTGTATGCTCAAGGAAACAACCATGAGTAAGACAACACTACGAATATCGTTGGTTCTGATTTGACTTGATGATAACCCATACTCAAATTAAAGTTTGGACAAGACAATAGATTCATAAATGATCACGGAGATCAGTCGATGAAGATGTCATCTATCTTCAATACATACTCAAGATATCCCTTTGGAGTGAGCTATGTGGGTTAAGCTTTTATCTTCCAACTCTCCAAGTTGTTGTTTAGCTTAACCAACTAGTTCAGTGTATCCAACACAGATTCTTGGAGAAAGGGTGGTTTACAAGAAACCAACTTGATCACGAGCTCATCATAGCGGTCAGGTGACAACCTGGTAATACTTCCGAGAAGATATTCAGAAAATCACGAACCACCGATATGTTATTAAGCTCGAGAACAATCTTGCTTCTCAAGGCAAGATGATATGATCAAATGAGCGAGGACTTAACAAAATCCCAACTCATCAATCAAGGAGTGCACCAGGAGAGTGGACTAGGTAGCACGATCAATCTTAGGATGGTGATTCGGTAACCATCATGCTAAGAATGAGATTATCGTCCATTTAACTACCAAGCAACAGAGTTGCTAGGAGTATTGATTTCACACATCACAATTCACTTGTCAGCATTCCGGTTATAACAACGCGAAGACCGTGGAATGAACGACGATGGTGAGAAGTATTGCTGTATCAGGAGTTCATAGGATGATGTGCAATTCCCATGACATTCTTGACATAAAGATGGTAATACTCCAAGGTAGAACAGATTAGAAGATGGCTTGACGTTCTTCATCTGCGGAGTACAACTTCTTTGATCCGATCCAGGATATGGATAAGGTACTGGAGTTTGTTTCTCCTAGTCATTCCGGAATAGAATGGCTTGACGGACCACAAGAGTAAAAGGCATCGATGCACGAGTGCACAACTACTCCTGACTATCAATTGATAGACGAAGGTCAGAATACAACTAAAAAGGGAAAACTCAAGGAACATATAACTTTCCGAGTTGCAGATGCATAGACTAGCATGTCGAACTAGTTCAACATATTTTTTCCGGATAACCCATGCAGAAAGGTAGGACTGGCAGAGTCATAATATGAATGGAGTACTACTCAAGAGCACTCTGGTTGTGATCTTTTGGTTTAGAAGAACTTCTGCCATAATGGTTCATGGTATTGGAAGAACGATAACCATGGACCTTGAGGACTATCACAAGGTTACTAATATCCTAAAGGGACGAGCAAATACTTTCACATGAAGTAAGTAGGGTGAAGCTCGGGTTCGAGAACCCAGGATTAGAATACCTACCAACTAAATATCATCACGGGATGCTTTCGAGAATAATGGCCAGAATCATCACACCGAGAATATAAAGCATTGCTGGAATACTGGGTGATCTTCTAAGATACTTAGGGTCATAATAATAAGTCCAACATATATGTCGAGGTAACAGAGTACCTCCGCACACTGACTTGTGTGATTAATCTGGCCTAAAAAGACATTAAGAACAGGTAGGAATGATTTGCAAATGCATCAGATTTTTTAGAAACCTGGAATGACTCGGACAGCATAACGGCTGCAAATGCTCGAAAATATTTTTGAGATCCAAGCAAAAAGGGTAGCATATCCACTTAACATCATAATATCAAGGTTCTGAGATCAACAGTTGAACAAACAGAAGTAGTAGAAACTGAACTGAGGGTTGAATCCACAATAACGTGATCCTGATAAATAGAATGAGAATCCTAGTTCTTAATCCCCGTAGAAGAAGAAGGTAACTCAGATCAGAAGGTCATAGGGTAAAGGAGTAAAAAGAGCCTTACGTTCCCTTCCACAATCAATTCCCTTATATAACTAAAGAGTTTCTAGACACGACTTCGACCAGTTTGGCTTGCTAATCCTACAGGCAGTCAGGCTCTGATACCAAAACTGTCGGGACCCCGATCCTAAGCCACACAGGTCTAGCCTGTAACACATCATATCACTTTGCGGCCTCACGCACGGTATTCCCACGGGTGCCACCTTACCTGGCCCGGGACCGTTTGCGCATTTTGGCACACGTATATGATAGTGTCGCTAGCATCCATATGACAGAGAACCCGGGCCGACATGACCAGTTATAAACCAAAAGTGACACTAAATTACAGAGACAGGCATACATGACCCAACAACGAACGTGTCGGTCATCAACGTATGAACCCAAGTCGTAGCAAGCTACAAGGACTTAAAGGAACAACGCGTGACATTTCCCCTAAGGGACAGACATAGGAACGAAGAAGGACACATGCCGGCCAGCCTAAGTGTTCCGGAGCAGTAGCAAGCTACCAAGGCTCAGTGGAATCACTAGGAGACATTTCCCTGTAAGATAGGCTACCAAAGGTAAACAACTAGGTGTCAGATCCCACACATAGCAATACACATTACACGTACGCATAACATGCAAGTATGTGCTGTACAACATGGCATCACAACAAAACTCAACAACTCATATAGATAAAGGCCCAGAAGAGCCACCATAGCATTTATTACAATCAGAGGTCACATGACCCAACATACAGAGCATACAGGCAACGGAAGCATAACATGTCTGAGTACAGACAACTACAAAAGAAAAGGCTAAGAAGCCTGACTATCTACAAGACCCTCCTAAGAGCACAAGATCGTAGCTGAGGTAACAAGCTAAACGTCGAAGTCCACGCGGAACCACTAGCGAGACTGAAGTCTCTCTGCAAAACATAAATTAAGCAAACGTGAGTACAAAGGTACTCAGCAAGACTTACATCAGAACTAACTACATATGCAACAATATCAACAAGGGGGTAGTGGAGATTGACTGCAGCAAGCCAGCTTTGACTCGTGGCTATCCTGAACTACGACTGCAAGTAACTCTTTTGAGGTGGCGCACACGAGTCCACATATTCACCAATCAATACACCACTATGGATCCGCTCCCGTCTCCCTACGAGAAGGCCATCCATAGCACTCACACTTGTCTTGAGTATTTTAGAGTATCCACTTTCGATTGTCTATGTACCACGTAAGCATCCAAGAAGTCCATATCCGCGGACCCGGCTATTCGAATAGATCATGTTAACCCTGCAGGGGTGTACTTCTTCACACACGCTCTCGCCACTTACCGCCATGTACACGTCATGTATCTCGGCAACCTTCAAGCGGAAGCCTGGCGAGGGTGTCGGCCACGACCTGACTAACCACACAAGTCTCTTGTCCAGGTTTATCGCCTATTCGGGTTCCATCCGTGGGGAGATCCGGCCGGGGTGTCGCTCACGGCCCCAAAAGATGTGCGCAGGGTTCCCAAGCCCACCTCGTCGGATGGATCTACGCTTGGTACACCGTGCCACGGTGCCTAGTCTGACCCAAGCCCACATGTACCGTGTGCCACTTGGTAGACTACTAACACTACCTACAAACACCAGAAACTAGTTGCAACTCCTGGACAGAGATCTAGTTGATTAATAAGTCGAGAGGGGTCGAGTTACCGGAACCCAATGTGTGGTAGTAACTATGTCATTGGACAACTTACACAGAACTCAGTTCTTAAGGACGGCTCCAGTGAGACAACCCACCATGTACTCCTACATGGCCTCTCACCGCTACCTTTACCAAAACGTGTTCACACACTTAGCTCACACACAGTAGGACATGTTCACCACATTCCAATTCATCCCCGATGAATCAGACCTGACACAACTCTAAGCAATAGCAGGCATAACCAGTAAGCATGAATGAGTAGGCACAACATGGCTCAAACAACTCCTACTCATGCTAGTGGGTTTCAACTATTTACTGTGGCAATGACAGGTCATGCAGAGGAAAGGGGTTTAACTACCGCAGCAAAAGCAGTTCAATCGTTGTTGTCCTAATGCAATAAAAGAGAGCAGGAGCGAGAGAGAGGGATTGTATCGGGATGCTCAATGGGGGTTTGCTTGCCTGGCACTTCTGAAGATAACAATGAGTCTTCATCGGTGTCATCGATCACATCGTCGGAACGTCGTCTACTGAGAGGGGACAAAACCGACAAACAGAGAAGGAACACAATCAATGCAATGCAACAATATGATGCATGAACATGACATGGCAATATGATGTGGTTTGGCCTAATGCAACTAACAACACAATTAAATGAAGTTGGTTTGAACCAGAGGTTCAAATTCAAACTCCATATGTGATTATTTAAATGCCATTTATTCAAATTGTCCTAAACAGCAACCATAAGTTGTTCTAACATGCATGAAAATGCCTTAAACAGATTCCTTGGATTTTTCTGATCAATTTTCATATATAAATTATTTTCATCTGAGCTACGGTTGATTTTATATGATTTTTAGAAGTTTTGGGTATTTTCTGAAATAAATAAATCATTTCTGATTTATTTTAAATTACAGAGAATAGTTATTGCGTCAGCACTGCATCATCATGACGTCAGCAAGTCAACAGGGCTGGTCCAGGTCAAACCTGACCAGTGGGGCCCACTGGTGAGTGACACAACTAACTAAACTAACTTATTTAAATCTAACCTAGTTTAATTAGCCGGGCGGGGCCCATATGTCAATGAGTCACAGGATTAACTAATTACAATTTAGCACTA
This sequence comes from Secale cereale, assembly GCA_902687465.1. Lineage (NCBI taxonomy): Eukaryota > Viridiplantae > Streptophyta > Magnoliopsida > Poales > Poaceae > Secale > Secale cereale. The sequence continues at coordinate 838,170,170 of LR738715.1, read as the reverse complement.
ACCTAAATTAGCAGGGCACTGGGCCCACCTGTCAGTGGCACTAGGGCGTGATTACTGGGGTGGTTAGGCTCTAATTAAAAAGGCCACGTCGGCGACAGGCGCCGGCGACCAGAGAACACGGCGGTGGCTCGCCGGAGTTGCTCGGGCTCGCGCTACAGACGGCGGGAGGGCGTGCGAGTGCCACCAGCAGACAGCCCGCACACGTCCGCATCCAGCTGGCTGCTCGGGAGGTCGCGGGGTGGCCGGAATCGACCGCACCGGCGAGCGGGGCGGCACCGGAGTTCGGACGTCGACGGAAAGGGTGCTACAAGGCACGGGGCGGTGAGCTAAGTGGTGCGTTCGGCTCCTGGGAGCTCGGTGAGCATGGTGACGTGCTCGTTTTCGAGCTCGCGCGTCTGTGGCTACGACGGCGACAAGCTCGGCGGCGGCCGGCGATGGTGAGGAAGGGGGCGTCGGCTACGGTGAGGTACAGGACACGGGGACAGGGGGAAACGGCGGAGGAGCTCACAGCGGGGTCGAAGAGCAGCTGAGTGGGCTCAGGGAGGCACCGGAGTCGACGAATCGGCGGCGAGGTCGACGGCGGCCGGAGGTTGAAGACGAGCGCGATGACGACGAGGCAGGGCCTCCCGGCGTCCCGTAGCTTGCTGGAGAGGACGAGAAGGACGCACCGGAGCTCGTTGGCGCGTCGGAGAGGCTCGAGGGTCACTGTGGCTACGGCTACGGCAACGACGGCGACGGTGGCGCTCGGTGGTGAGGGGGAGAGAGCCAGGAGAAGGGAGAGAGGTCGAGGGAGAGTGAGAGAGTGAAGCAGAGAGGTGCGTGGCGTCGTCTAGGGTCGTCCAGGCGCGTCAGCAGCGGCGGGAAGCAGGAGGTGGCGCGGCGCGTGGCCGGCGCGCGGCGGGCACGTTCCCCTGTCCTCCTGGCGCGAGGACAGGGATGACTGGCAGGGGAGCCCAGGTGGGCTGGGCTGCCAGTTGGGCCGGCCAGGTAAGGCCAGGTAGGTGCTCTCTCTCTCATTTTCTTTCTGTTTTCTAATTCTGTTATTTTGTTTTGATTTAGTTTATAGCCCAAATCATTTTAATAAATCCTAAAAATAATTGTGGGCATTAAATAAATTATTACAGAGACCCTCAAATATTTTCAGAATTGTTGGAGCATTTAAAGATGTTAAAAATATTTACATGCCCCAATTTAAATACTTATTGATTTAATTCAAAGCCCAAAATATTCCACAAAAATGCTCACTATTTTTGGTTTGGTCTCAATGCCTTGCCAAAATTATCAAACATTGATGAAGGAATTTTGGGTCATTGGAAATGATTTTATTCTTGACCCTAGTTGAGTTCATTTAGTGCTAGGGTTTGATCAAACCCCATTTCAAGTTAACAAAATTTTAAACATGATGACATGGAGAGCAAGCAAAGACAACAGGGAAGCTAGGGCTGTGACATCTTATATCCAAAAACACCAAAAATATCAAACTATCATCTCTATCAGATCTCACTTTCGTAAGTGACCGTAATGGGATTGACAACCCCTTATCGTGTTGGCTGTGAAGTTCTTATTTGTTTGTGCAAGTGCGAGGGACTTGCGCGTGGTCTCCTACTGGATCGATACCTTGGTTCTAAAAAACCGAGGGAAATACTTACGCTACTGTGATGCATCACCCTTTCCTTTTCGAGGGAATACAACGCAAGCTCGAGAAGTAGCAGAATACATAAACAAATACCGTGTCCATAGTAAGCCTCTACTAGACTAGCTCGTTAATCAAAGATGGTTAAGGTTTCCTAATTATGGACATGAGTTATCATTTGATAACGGGATCACAACATTATGAGAATGATGTGATGGACAAGACCCATCCGTTAGCTTAACATTTGATCGTACAGTTTATTGCTACTGCTTTCATGTATGTCAAATACATATTCCTTTGACTATGAGATTATGCAACTCCCGGATACCGGAGGAATGCCTTATGTGCTATCGAACATCACAACGTAACTGGGTGATTATAAAGATGCTCTAGAGGTATCTTTGAAGGTGTTTTGTTGGGTTGGTGTGAATCAAGATTAGGATTTGTCACTCCGAGTATCGAAGAGGTATCTCTGGGCCCTCTCGGTAATACACATCATAAGCTTGCAAGCAAATGACTAAGGAGTTTAGTCACGAGGTGATGCATTACGGAACAAGTAAAGAGACTTGCCAGTAATGAGATTGAACTATGTATAGAGATACCGATGATCGAACCTCAGGCAAGTAACATACCGACGAACAAAGGAAATTATGTATGTTGTCATAATGGTATTACCGATAAAGATCTTCGTAGAATATGTAGGATCCAATATGGGCATCCAGGTTCCGCTATTGGTTATTGACCAGACAGGTGTCTCGGTCATGTCTACATAGTTCTCGAACCCGTAGGGTCCGCATGCTTAACGTTCGTTGACGATATAGTGTTATATGAGTTATGTGATTTGGTGACCGAATGTTGTTCGGAGTCTCGGATGAGATCACGGACATGACGAGGAGTCTCAAAATGGTCGATAGGTAAAGATTTATATATAGGACGATGATATTTGGACACCGGAAATGTTCCGGAGGGCATCGGGTACTTATCGGGTCACCGGAAGGGGTTCCGGGCACCCCCGACATAAGATATGGGCCTTGTGGTCCAAGAGTGAAAACACACCAGCCACATGGGGCTGGAGCGCCCCTCATATCGCCAGCCAAGGTGGAGAAGGAATGGGGAAGAAGGAAAGGAAAGAAAGGGAATATGATTTCCCCTTCCTTTCCCCCTCCCCCTCTTTCCTCCCCCCTCCAACAAATATGGTAAGGGGGGCGCGCCCAAGGGCAGGAGCCCCAAGCAGGATTCAGACCTACTTGGGGAGCCTCTTGGCCTCTCCCCTCTTCCTCCCACCTATATATATGAGGGAGGGGGCGCCTAGAACACAACAACAATTGCTTAGCTGTGTGCGGCGCCCCCTTCCACAGTTTACACCCCCGGTCATATTTTCGTAGTGCTTAGGCGAAGCTGTTGGAAATATGCCCTAGAGGCAATAATAAATTGGTTATTATTATATTTCCTTGTTCACGATAATCGTTTATTATCCATGCTAGAATTGTATTGATAGGAAACTCAGATACATGTGTGGATACATAGACAAACACCATGTCCCTAGTAAGCCTCTAGACGACTAGCTCGTTGATCAATAGATGGTTACGGTTTCCTAACCATGGACATTGGATGTCGTTGATAACGGGATCACATCATTAGGAGAATGATGTGATGGACAAGACCCAATCCTAAGCCTAGCACAGATCGTGTAGTTCGTATGCTAAAGCTTTTCTATATGTCAAGTATCTTTTCCTTTGACCATGAGATTGTGCAACTCCCGGATACCGTAGGAATGCTTTGGGTGTACCAAACGTCACAACGTAACTGGGTGGCTATAAAGGTGCACTACAGGTATCTCCGAAAGTGTCTGTTTGGGTTGGCACGAATCGAGACTGGGATTTGTCACTCCATATGACGGAGAGGTATCTCTGGGCCCACTCGGTAGGACATCATCATAATGTGCACAATATGTGATCAAGGAGTTGATCACGGGATGATGTGTTACGGAACGAGTAAAGAGACTTGCCGGTAACGAGATTGAGCAAGGTATCGGTATACCGACGATCGAATCTCGGGCAAGTGCTATACCGATAGACAAAGGGAATCGTATACGGGATTGATTGAATCCTTGACATCGTGGTTCATCCGATGAGATCATTGTGGAACATGTGGGAGCCAACATGGGTATCCAGATCCCGCTGTTGGTTATTGGCCGGAGAGTTGTCTCGGTCATGTCTACATGGTTCCCGAGCCCGTAGGGTCTACACACTTAAGGTTCGATGACGCTAGGGTTATAGGGAAAGTATGTACGCGGTTACCAAATGTTGTTCGGAGTCCCGGATGAGATCCCGGACGTCACGAGGAGTTCCGGAATGGTCCGAAGGTAAAGATTCATATATGGGAAGTCCTGTTTTGGTCACCGGAAAAGTTTCGGGCGATATCGGTAATGTACCGGGACCATCGGGAGGGTCCCGGGGGTCCACCAGGTGGGGCCACCGGCCCCTGAAGGCTGCGTGGGCTAAGTGTGGGAGGGAACCAGCCCCAAGGGGGCTGGTGCGCCCCCCACCTAGTCCCTAGGCGCATGGAGAGGGGAGGGGGGCAAACCCTAGGTCCAGATGGGCCTTAAGGCCCACCCTAGGGCGCCCCCTCTCTCTCCCCCCCCTTGGCCGCACCCTAGATGGGTTTTCTAGGGCTGGCCGCACCCCTAGGGGTGGGAAACCCTAAAGGGGGCGCAGCCCTCCCTTCCCCCTATATATATGTGAGGTTTTGGGGCTGCTAGACACACGAGAACGTCTCCCTCTTGGCGCAGCCCTACCCCTCTCCCTCCTCGTCTCTTGCAGCGCTTGGCGAAGCCCTGCTGGAGTCCCGCGCTCCTCCACCACCACCACGTCATCGTGCTGCTGTTGGATGGAGTCTTCCCCAACCTCTCCCTCTCTCCTTGCTGGATCAAGGCGTGGGAGACGTCACCGGGCTGCACGTGTGTTGAACGCGGAGGCGCCGTTGTTCGGCGCTTAGATCGGAATCAACCGCGATCTGAATCGCAGCGAGTACGACTCCTTCATCCGCGTTCTTGCAACGCTTCCGCATCGCGATCTACAAGGGTATGTGGATCCAACTCTCCTCTCGTAGATGTGCATCTCCTAGATTGATCTTGGTGAGCGTAGGAAAATTTTTGTTTCCCATGCAACGTTCCCCAACAGTGGTATCAGAGCTAGGTCTTTGCGTAGATGCTATCACGAGTAGAACACAAAGGAGTTTGTGGGCGTTGATGTTTAGATTGCTTCCCTCCTTGGTCTTTTCTTGATTCAGCGGTATTGTGGGATGAAGCGGCTCGGACCAACCTTACATGTCCTCGTACATGAGACCGGTTCCATCGACAGACATGTGACTTTTGTTGCATAAGATGGCTAGCGGGTGTCTGTCTCTCCCACCTTAGTTGAATCGGATTCGACAAAGGCGGTCCTTGTAGAAGGTTAAATAGCAACTTAAATATCACCGTTGTGGCTTTGCGTAGGTAAGAAGCGTTCTTGCTAGATACCCATAGCAGCCACGTAAAACATGCAACAACAAATTAGAGGACGTCTAACTTGTTTTTGCAGGGTATGTTTGTGATATGATATGGCCAATGACATGATGAGATATATTTGATGTATGAGATGATCATGTTGTAATAGTTAATATCGACTTGCATGTCGATATATACGGCAACCGGCAGGAGCCATAGGGTTGTCTTTAATTTTTGTATGACCTGCGTGTCAATCATTAAACGCTATGTAATGCTTTACTTTATCGCTAAACGGTAGCAATAGTAGTAAGAGCATGGTGGGCGCGCGACAACCCCGATGGCGACACGATGATGGAGATCATGATGATGGGGATCATGGTGTTACGCCGGTGACGATGGAGATCATGCCGGTGCTTTGGAGATGGAGATCAAAAGCACGAGTTGATGGCCATATCATGTCATTTATGATTTGCATGTGATGTTAATCCTTTTATGCATCTTATTTTGCTTAGGACGACGGTAGCATTATAAGATGATCCCTCACTAAAATTTCAAGATAAAATTGTGTTCCCCCCAAGTGTGCGCCGTTGCGAAGGTTCGTCGTTTCGAAGCACCACGTGATGATCGGGTGTGATAGACTCTACGTTCGCATACAACGGGTGCAAGCCAGTTTTGCACATGCAGAACACTCGGGTTAGACTTGACGAGCCTAGCATGTACAGACATGGCCTCGGAACACGGAAGACCGAAAGGTCGAGCATGAGTCATATAGTAGATATGATCAACATGAAGATGTTCACCATTGACACCACCTCATCTCACGTGATGATCGGACTTGGGTTGGTGGATTTGGATCATGTCACGCTCGGATGACCAGAGGGATGTCAATTTGAGTGGGAGTTATAAGTAATTTGATTAGTTAAAACTCACTTGTCATGAACAATAGTCTAAGTTGTCTTCGCAAATCATGTTGTAGACCAATAACTACGTTGTAGCTCCCTGTTTAATACGATCCTAGAGAAAGACTAAGTTGAAAGATATTGTAAGCAATGATGCGGACTAGGTCCGTAGTCTGAGGAGTGTCCTCACTGCTACACAGAAAGCTTACGTCTTTGATGCACCGCTCGATGTGCAAACCCCTACAACGTTGTCTGTGGATGTTGTGAACACCTGACAGACACGTCCTGATAACTACTTGATAGTTTAGTGCACCATACTTTACGGCTTAGAATCGGGATTCCAATGACGTTTTGAACGCCATAGAACATATGAGATGTTCTAAGAGCTGAAATTGGGATTTCAGGCTCATGCCCGTGTTGAGAGGTATGAGACCTCTGACAAGTTCTTTTGCCAAAAAGATGGAGGAGAATGGCTCAACTAGTGAGCATGTGCTCAGAATGTCTGGGTGCTAAAATCACTTGAACCAAGTGGGAGTTAATCTTCCAGATGAGATAGTGGTTGACGGAATTCTCTAGACACTATCACCAAGCTACTAGAACTTCGTGATGAACTATGACATGCAAAGGATGGAGATGATCCCGGTGCTGTTAGCGGTTCTTAGTACCGCAAAAGTAGAAGTCAAGAAGGAGCATCAAGTGTTGATGGTTTAACAAGACCACTGGTTTCAAAAAAAGGGGTAAGGGCTAGAAGGGAAACTTCATGAATGGCAAACCTGTTGTCGCTCTGATGAGGAACCCATGGTTAAACCCAAACCTCGAGACTAAGTGCTTCTATTGTAAAGGGAACGGTCACATGGTAGCGGAACCACCCCAAATACATGGTAGATATGATAGCTGGCAACTTCAACAAAGTATATTTGATATACGTGTTATTGATGTGTACCTTAGTAGTACTCCTTGTAGCACCTGGGTATTGGATACCGGTTCAGTTGCTATTATTAGTGACTTGAAGCAAAAGCTACGGACTGAACGGAGACTAGCTAAGGGCGAGGTGACGATGTGTGTTGGAAGTGTTTCCAAGGTTGATAAGATCACCATCGCACACTTCCTCTATTTTCGAGATTAGTGTTGAACCTAGATAAATGTTATCAGGTGTCTACGTTGAGCATGAAAATGATTAGATCATGTTCATCGCAATACGATTATTCATTTAAGTTAGAGAATAATAGTTATTCTGTTTACATGAATAATACCTTTATGGTCATGCACCCAATGGTTCGTTGAATCTCGATCATGGTAATACACATAATGATAATATTAATGCCAAAAGATGTAGAGTTAATAATGATAGTACCACTTTCTTGTGGCACTGCCGCTTAGGTCATTTTGGCATAAAATGCATGAAGAAGCTCCATGCTGATGGACGTTTGGAGTCACTTGATTTTGAATCGCTTGACACATGCGAGCCATGCCTCATGGGCAGGATGACTGAGATCTCGTTTTCAGGTACAATGAAACGGGTAAGTGACTTATTGGAAATCATACATGCTGATGTATGTGATCCAATGAGAATTAAGGCGTGTGGTGGATATCGTTATTTTCTCATCTTCACTGACGATTTGAGTAGATATGGTATATTTACTTAATGAAGCAAAAGTCTGAAACGTTTGAAAGGTTCAAAAATTTCAGAGTGAAGATTAAGAATCATCATAACAAGAAGATCATGTTCCTACGATCTGATCAAGGGGATATTATCTGAATTATGAGTTTGGCAATAACTTAAGACATTGTGGAATTGTTTCGCAGTTGAAGTCCCCTGGAACACCACAGCGTAATGGTGTGTCCGGACATCGTAATCGAACCTTATGAGATATGGTGCGATCTATGATGTATCTTACCGATCTACCGCTGTTATTTTAAGGTTATGCATTAGAGACAGCTGCATTCACTTTAGATAGGGCACCATCTAAGTCCGTTGAGACGACGTCGTATGGTTTGGCAAGAAACCAAAGTTGTCGTTTTCTTAATGTTTGGGGCTGCGATGCTTATGGCTTCAGCCGGGAAAAGCTCGAACCCAAAGCGGACAAATACATCTTCATAGGATACCCAAAGGTAACAGTTGGGTATACCTCCTATCTCAGATCCAAGGGCAAAAATGTTTGTCCCTAAGAACGGGTCCTTTCTCGAGAAGGAGTTTCTCTCGAAAGAATTGAGTGGGAGGAAGATAGAACTTGATGAGGTCGTCGAACCCTCACTTCAACCGGAGAGTAGTGCAACACAGAAAGATGTTTATGTGGAACCTACGACGTTGAAGAGGAAACTAATGATAGTGATCATGAAGCTCCAGATCAAGTTGCTATCGAACCTCGTAGGTCGACAAGGATATGTACTACTCCTGAGTGGTACGGTGATCCTGTCTTAGAGGTCATGTTGTTGGACAACGATGAACCTACGAACTATGGAGAAGCGATGGTGGGCCCATATTCCGACAAATGGTTAGAAGCCGATAAATCCGAGATAGGATCCATGTATCAAAACAAAGTATGGACTTTGGTGGACTTGCCCTATGATCGGCAAGCCATTGAGACAAATGGATCTTTAAGACTAAGACGGACGTGGACGGTAATGTCACCGTCTATGAAGCTCGACTTGTGGCGAAAAGTTTTCCACAAGTTCAAGAAGTTGACTACGATGAGATTTTCTCACCCGTAGCGATGCTTAAGTCCGTCGGAATCATGTTAGCATTAGCTGCATTTATGAAATCTGGCAGATGGATGACAAAACAAGTTTCCTTACCAGTTTTCGTAAGGAAAGGTTGTATGTGATACAATCAGAAAGGTTTTGTCGATCCTAAGGATGCTAAAAGGATATGCTAGCTCCAGCGATCCTTCCATGGACTAGAGCAAGCATCTCGGAGTCGGAATATACACTTTGATGGAGTGATCAAAGTTTTTGGGTATACAAAGTTTGTTGGAAACTTGTATTTGCAATAAAGTGAGTGGGAGCACTACAACATTTCTGATAAGTATATGTGAATGACATATTGTTGATCCGAAATGATGTAGAATTTCTGGAAAGCATAAAGGGTTGTTTGAAATGAGTTTTTCAAAGGAAGACCTGGATAAAGCTGCTTACATATTGGGCATCAAGATCTATACAGGTAGATCAAGACGCCTGATGATACTTTCAAAAGAACACACACCTTTGACATGATTTTGAAGGAGTTCAAAATAGATCAGTCAAAGAAGGAGTTCTTACCTGAGTTGTAAGGTGTGAAGTTGAGTAAGACTCAAAACTTGACCACGGCAGAAGGAAGAGGAAGGACGAAGGTCGTCCCCTATGCTTTTGTCATAGGCTCTATACGGTATGCCATGCAAGGTACCGCACCTGATGTGTGCCTTGCCACATGTCTGGCAAGAGGGTACAAAGGTGATCCAGGAGTGGATCACTAGATAGTGGTCAAAATTATCCTTAGAGGAATAAGGAAATGTTTCTCGGTTATGGAGGTGATAAAGAGTTCGACGTAAAGAGTTACGTCGATGCAAGCTTAACACCTATCCGGATAACTCTAAGTGGAGATACCGGATACGTATAATAGAGCAACAGTTTGGAATAGCTCCAAGTGGAACGTGGTAGCAGCATCTACGATATGACATAAAGTTTTGCGAAGTACATAGGGATCTGAATGTTGCAGACCCGTTGACTACGACCTCTCTCACGAGCATAAACATGATCAAACCCAGAACTCATTGAGTGTTAATCACATATTGATGTGAACTAGATTACTGACTCTAGTGAACTCTTTGGATGTTAGTCACATGGCGATGTGACCTGTGAGTGTTAATCACATGGCGATGTGAACTAGATTATTGACTCTAGTGCAAGTGGGAGACTGTTGGAAATATGCCCTAGAGGCAATAATAAATTGGTTATTATTATATTTCCTTGTTCATGATAATCGTTTATTATCCATGCTGGAATTGTATTGATAGGAAACTCAGATACATGTGTGGATACATAGACAAACACCATGTCCCTAGTAAGCCTCTAGATGACTAGCTCGTTGATCAATAGATGGTTACGGTTTCCTGACCATGGACATTGGATGTCGTTGATAACGGGATCACATCATTAGGAGAATGATGTGATGGACAAGACCCAATCCTAAGCCTAGCACAGATCGTGTAGTTCGTATGCTAAAGCTTTTCTATATGTCAAGTATCTTTTCCTTAGACCATGAGATTGTGCAACTCTCGGATACCATAGGAATGCTTTGGGTGTACCAAACGTCACAACGTAACTGGGTGGCTATAAAGGTGCACTACAGGTATCTCCGAAAGTGTCTGTTGGGTTGGCACGAATCGAGACTGGGATTTGTCACTCCGTATGACGGAGAGGTATCTCTGGGCCCACTCGGTAGGACATCATCATAATGTGCACAATATGTGATCAAGGAGTTGATCACGGGATGATGTGTTACGGAACAAGTAAAGAGACTTGCCGGTAACGAGATTGAGCAAGGTATCGGTATACCGACGATCGAATCTCGGGCAAGTGCTATACCGATAGACAAAGGGAATCGTATACGGGATTGATTGAATCCTTGACATCGTGGTTCATCCGATGAGATCATCGTGGAACATGTGGGAGCCAACATGGGTATCCAGATCCCGCTGTTGGTTATTGGCCGGAGAGTTGTCTCGGTCATGTCTACATGGTTCCCGAGCCCGTAGGGTCTACACACTTAAGGTTCGATGATGCTAGGGTTATAGGGAAAGTATGTACGCGGTTACCGAATGTTGTTCGGAGTCCCGAATGAGATCCCGGACGTCACGAGGAGTTCCGGAATGGTCCGGAGGTAAAGATTCATATATGGGAAGTCCTGTTTTGGTCACCGGAAAAGTTTCGGGCGATATCGGTAATGTACCGGGACCACCGGGAGGGTCCCGGGGGTCCACCAGGTGGGGCCACCGGCCCCTGAAGGCTGCGTGGGCTAAGTGTGGGAGGGAACCAGCCCCAAGGGGGCTGGTGCGCCCCCCCCCCCCACCTAGTCCCTAGGCGCATGGAGAGGGGGGGGGGCAAACCCTAGGTCCAGATGGGCCTTAAGGCCCACCCTAGGGCGCCCCCTCTCTCTCCCCCCCCTTGGCCGCACCCTAGATGGGTTTTCTAGGGCTGGCCGCACCCCTAGGGGTGGGAAACCCTAAAGGGGGCGCAGCCCTCCCTCCCCCCTATATATATGTGAGGTTTTGGGGCTGCTAGACACACGAGAACGTCTCCCTCTTGGCGCAGCCCTACCCCTCTCCCTCCTCGTCTCTTGCAGCGCTTGGCGAAGCCCTGCTGGAGTCCCGCGCTCCTCCACCACCACCACGTCGTCGTGCTGCTGTTGGATGGAGTCTTCCCCAACCTCTCCCTCTCTCCTTGCTGGATCAAGGCGTGGGAGACGTCACCGGGCTGCACGTGTGTTGAACGCGGAGGCGCCGTTGTTCGGCGCTTAGATCGGAATCAACCGCGATCTGAATCGCAGCGAGTACGACTCCTTCATCCGCGTTCTTGCAACGCTTCCGCATCGCAATCTACAAGGGTATGTGGATCCAACTCTCCTCTCGTAGATGTGCATCTCCTAGATTGATCTTGGTGAGCGTAGGAAAATTTTTGTTTCCCATGCAACGTTCCCCAACAGAAGCCCTGTGGAGATCACTTCACCATCACCGTCACCACGCCGTCATGCTGACGGAACTCATCTACTACCTCGACGTCTTGCTGGATCAAGAAGGCGAGGGACGTCACCGAGCTGAATGTGTGCAGAAAGCAGAGGTGTCGTGCGTTCGGTACTTGATCGGTTGAAGCGCGAAGAAGTTCGACTACATCAATCGCGTTGTGAAATGCTTCCGCTTACGGTCTACGAGGGTGCGTAGACACACTCTCCCCCTCGTTGCTATGCATCTCCATGGATAGATCATTGCGTGTGCGTAGAATTTTTTTGTTTTCCATGCAGTGTTTCCCAACACACCCGCCATCCTAGGTCCAAATGCCTCCTCAAGCACATCAATTTGCAGCCTCACATGAAAAATTCTCTTTCTCCTTATGCCTAGCAAACATGGTAGCCAGCTCTTCATCATTACTAATTGTCACCTATTTATTTTCCCCATTGTAGTATTTGTATTCCACTTCATCAAGCAAACCCCAAGGATATTGCCTGCAAATTACCTCCCCAAATTATCCGAAACTCCAATTACAAGCCATTGCCAACAAATAATAGAAACCTCCTTGGAATTTCTTCTTATTCTTTGCATTTAGCATGTTTTAGTCCCTTCTAATGTGCACCAAGAAAGCAAACCGCAACTCCATCCTAACCGACGAAAAACAGAGACACAATCAGCACACCAATAGCTAAACTAACCGGGCAAACCAACTCAAATCGACTGTTGAAATGCACAACTAAGCTCAATCTAAACAGGAGGCGTGACTTGCCCTCGGGAACCCAGTCGTGGACGCGGCGGATCTCCGATCCGATACCTGCCTCACCAAATACTCCGGGGTCGCCGCCGCTCGCCATTTCACCCTGGGGTTCACCCTCGTACTTCCTCTATGTGCATTAGCCCCCCCACCTATCAGCGCTTCGGCCGGGCACACGGAAGGAGGCCACGCCGCGGGTCGAGCAGGTGGCGGGCGCCCCACCCGTGGCGTCGCAGGAAGGTGGCGGGCGGGACAGGTAGCGGCGGCGGCGCAGGACGGCCGAGCGGTGGACGGGACAGAGTGGCGTCGAGTGGCCCGATTAGAACCCTATTATTGATTTTGGGACGTTCTTGTGCGGTCCCACATGTAAGCTCCGGACTCACGTCCACGTGGTCCCATGTGTAAGCTTCGGACCCACTACCACTAACGCCAATAGACGGAATGGACTCAAAACTGCCAGTAGTTGCACACAGTCTAGGGGCAAAACGGAGCACGATTCGTAACTGAGGGCAAAACTGAGCACATGGACACCAGGGAAAAAGGATAATTAACCCAAATAAAAACATCTTGAACATCATGAAATCCAACTACCAAAGCTATTGTTGTAGCAATCTATCACCACTATCTACCACGACATCACATGGTCATAGATCGACACTCTACAATTTTACCCCTTCTCATAGATCTATCCCTAGCACATAGTCATAGACCTAAGCTATAACGAGTAGGGAGGCAGGTGATAGAACTTACAACCGTCGGGGAGCAGGGAGTTGATGCGGGACTCATCCTAGAAGAGGAGGATGATGAAGTGCCGCCGTCGCCTATTGTTGACTGGAGAAGATGCGCCGCTTACGTGCTGGCCGTTGACGAATTTTCTTGGGACGAAGAACGCAAATGGGGAATTGATGGTGAGGAAATCGACGGTGAGCCGACAGGGGCTAAATAGGGTGTCTTGAGCGAGAGGTGACACAATTCTTCCCATCGCTATTTCATGAACACGCACGAGCTCGCGCCATCCCCTCCCCGCATCAACTCGGCGTCACGTTCCTCTCCTCTACACGGTGCGAGCCTGGCGGGCCGATTTGGTGGTTACCCGCGGACCCGGCTGAGAGGTCAGAGGTGTCTAAAGCTTCGTGCAATGTGGGCCAAATAGTGAACACAGTCAACCAAACGGTCCAAATTTGTATCCAGTGGGCATGGCTGAGGCTAGTGCAGGCAACGAAATAAACACTTAGAGGGTTCGAAATGGAACAAAGATTTCGGTTAGGCCATGTAGAAAATTTGTATCCACGTAGAAATGGTTAGATCATAAGAATGGATCCTGCTTTCTAAGGACTTTTATAACTTTGGTTTTTCTTTCCTCTCTCCCAATGCGACTTGAGAAAGCCTTCCTCCCTTCGACCTTTGCCGGCGAGCCCGTGGGTTCACCTCTCCTCCGCCTGCCGGTCCTGTGGCCGGTGGCGGGGAGAAGAATCATGGTGTATCGACTCCTGCTAGTAGATAGGTAGGGTTTTAGTCCTCGCAAGGGCGACGTTTGGACGGATGGCGGCTCTCCTTCATCTAACCAGTCTTTCAGACTCCGATTCTCCTCAAGTTCATCCATTGGGACGGATTAGAAGGACCTCCTGCGTAAATTCCTGCTAGCTCCTTGGGGCGGCGAGGTTAGGGATTAATCGCCGTGCGTACGCAACGGTGATATTTGGTGTCAGGTTCTTCAGATCGATTCAAGTATTCAACGGTGACGACTTTGGCTCTAGTGTGTTGGTCCTTAGGGGCACGTGCACGAAGACTTCTCGGCTGTCAGAGACAGGGTCAGACCGGCTCCAGTACGGGAGAGGCGATAGCGGCTCGTTCTCATGGCGGCAATGGTAGTTTGGTGGTTCATGAACCTTGATGTAATTTTTATTATGTTTGAGGTGGCTTACACTTTCGGTGAATCTTTATAATAAATCTGATTTTTTTCACACAAAAATAAAAGACTATAAATCATAACATTTAAGTACACGCCAAGTGATAAATATTTCTGCTAATAAGTTTGTGGATGCATCAAGCTTTCATGGCACAGCGCCGGAGCAAACCCCATGTCCTGCAGGTGTTCTCCAACACAATAGACGGTCTGCAACGCCCGTGCCTCGGGGTCGTAGTATCCCAACGCTCTCCCCGTGCTGAGAAGCACCCTCCCGTCCCTCGGATCAACGGCCAACAGCCTAGTCTCCTCCGACGGGTACATCCGCCGGAACTCCCCGAGCTCGATACGGCACGGCCGTGCCGACCAAGAGCCACCTTCCAGCCGCTTCCAGACGTCGATGGCGTTGGCCCCCGTGTCCGAGCACAGGACGCACACGCTACCTTGGAGCTCGACGACGGACGTGATCCGGCCGCGGTCGCACGGGGGCCCCGTCAGCACCTCGAACTCCCGCGTGCCGACGTCGAGCGCCAGCAGCTCGCACCTTGCTGAACCACCGTCGTCGTCTACCATCCAGTAGAGCTTGCCGTCGGCGTAAGTGGGCTGCATGTCGACCGCCGGCGGCCTTGGCGGAGGGCTGATCGGGATCCACGCCGTGGCGCCTACGAGCTGGACGCGGCACTTGACCTTGATCGGCTGGTGATGTCGACGACGACGGAGGACGACAAGGCGCGCGAGCACGTGCTTGTTCGTCAGTGAATCGTACCCCAGCCCCATCGTGGCAGCTGCAGAATCATCGTGGCGTAGATCCTCGCCGTGGTGATCGTCCAACGTATGCGGTATTATACGGCTGCTGTACTCCATGGTAGGGTTGCAAATGAAATCGACGACGCCTGAGCTGGCGTCCGGCGTGTAGCTGACGAGGATGAGACCGTGGCAGGGCGTGGAGCACACCGTCCTTGACACGCGGTGGTCGAACAGGAACGGTGGCGCCATATGGGCGACGTCGTACTGCACCTCCAACCTCTCGCAGAGCTCCAGCGGGTAGAAGTCGAGCACGTGGGAGCAGGGATGGGCTCGGACGACCATGACCCCAGGGCTCCTGCCCAGGTTCGCGTGGAGCGCGTGCGTCCGGACGAACCGGTCGCTCTGGGCCACCGCGTGCCACTCTCGGCACACGCACGTCAGGGCGGCGACCGACTGCGCCGGCATCCACTTGAGGACGTCCGACCACGCCTTCCTCCACGGGGACGAGAAGACCACCTCCTCGCTCGTGCGGCCCATGGGCACGAGGCTCTCCACTAGCAACCCCACGGTGCCGCGGGTGATCGTGAACAACACTTCGTCGTCGCCGGCGGAGACGAGCTCCGTCGGCGAGACCAGCACCTCCGGGACCGGGACGCCACCGCCTTCGAGGTCGAACGCCAGCACGCCCTCCTCCGTGGCGAACATGATCTTCGCCTGCCCGTTCCCGGCAAGGTAGGTTTCGAGGGGAGAGACCCAGTGCACCCGCAGCAGGTCGAGCTCGGGCCTAAGGGTCTGATGGTGCAGCACGCGGTAGAGCCAAGGTTTTGGATTTCGGTTTGCAAAATTTTTCGCCCCAGGGCGAAATGGCCGAAATTCGGTTTTTCGGAAAAATTTCGGAAAACTTCGGACGAAAAGCACAAACCAAAATTTGAATTTTGGGACGAAAAATGACCGAAATTTGAACGAAATTGACCGAAATTTGCCCAGAAATTTGAAATGGCCACAAGAAAAAATGTTCAAGCAAAATATAGAATCACAAAGCAGCAATTTACATGTTATACCAGATTAGAACTCCATCTCAATGGTAAACATCGGTTTAGAGCATGATATAACATCCAGTAGTCCAGATCTACTCAATAGGCTAGTTAACAGTCCATATTAGCCCAAGGTACACACATAACAGTGCATATTAGAACTTCAAATTACAGTCCAAAATACCTACACACCAATCCCTACTACGAGTCCAAAATGCACACACAATAGTCCAGATTCATAATCCACAAGTCATAGAGCAGAAGTAATCGAAGTTCAATCCAGCGCCTCCAAAACACATCAGGTAGACTTCAATTTTTTTCCACTCTTCAGTCTTGCATGAAACAAAAATGCAAATATGGTCAGAGGCTTCATGAATATTGTAATACAAAACATCAGTTATGTGTACATGAAACAAAAATGTCTAGCATTACAAATTATATAAACAGCATGGATGCTAGCATTGCAAAGTATGTCCAGACAGTAAGCTTCTACCATGTTATTTATTACTAACGCAAAAACATGAGCGCAGTATGAAGAAAATATAAAACCAGAAGCTAGCTCATATAAGAAAAAGAAACTTGTAGATGACAACAAATGAAATAACTTACATGTCCCTAATAGTAAAGGGAGTTGACGTCCTTGACCTTCTTGGCTTGCCGTCCAGATCTACGATTCACCAAATTTTCATCCCTTGTTACCTCAATATCATTCACTTGGCTTCGTGCATCTTTTTCAGCTTGTCTTGGCAAACCTTCTCCATCAGATTCATCATCTTGGTCATCATCCTCTTCTTGGCCATCATCAATGTCCATGGATCCATTCGCTTCATCATCATCCTCACTACTAATGAACTCATCCTCCTCATCTTCACGTACCCTCTTTCCTTTCCTTTCCATGGATCCGACCACGCCTTCCTCCACGGGGACGAGAAGATCACCTCCTCGCTCGTGCGGCCCATGGGCACGAGGCTCTCCACCAGCAACCCCACGGTGCCGCGGGTGATCGTGAACAACACTTCGTCGTCGCCGGCGGAGACGAGCTCCATCGGCGAGACCAGCACCTCCGGGACCGGGACGCCACCGCCTTCGAGGTCGAACGCCAGCACGCCCTCCTCCGTGGCGAACATAATCTTCGCCTGCCCGTTCCCGGCGAGGTAGGTTTCGAGGGGGGAGACCCAGTGCATCCGCAGCAGGTCGAGCTCGGGCCTAAGGGTCTGATGGTGCAGCACGCGGTAGAGCTTCTCCCACTGCCCGGACTCTCGGCAGGCCAGGCGCCAGATGCAGTAGGGATCGGCGTCGCTGCGAGTGGGAGGTCGACGTTCATGGAAGACGCACAGGCACAGGCGTCCGCCCAGGGCCGTCAGCTCGAGCGGACCGTCGTTTTCTTGGACCGACGGAGGCATGCTCAGCGAACCGAGGGACTCGTCGCCGACGTCGAAGGTGACGATGCCGCCGCCGTGTGTTCGTACACGCTGGAGGAAGTGCAGGTACCCGTCGCACAACACGGCCGGGTCACGGGTCACCTCGCACGGCGGCGCGCGAGGGTGGAGACCGCCGAGCGACCGCTCTCCAGTGCGCCGACACGCCGAGCGAGAAGACCTCGCAGCAGGGGGTGGCGCGGAAGGAGGAGAAGAGCCGCACCACCTTGTACTCCTTGGTGGCCGGGCTGTAGCCCAGGCCATAGGACTCGCCGCTGCGCCGCCAGCACTCGTCGCTGTGGGGGAGGGGCAGGAGCGCGCCGGTGCTCGGGTTGCAGACGAAGAGGCGGTGTTGGGGCAGGCGGTGGATGAGGACGAGGCCATTGCAGGGCTTGGTTAGGACCTCGTCGACTTGGCATCCGCCGTCCGGGTGCGGCGTGGTGAAGAAGAGCTTGGGGGTCGGCTGCTGCTGGTGCCGGTTGGCCTCGCGGAGGTGGAGGTCCACGAAGGGGGCCGACGTGAGCGTGGCGGCCCACGAGCGGGACACGCAGCGCAGGCGGCCGACCGACTAGGCAGGCAGCCGGGCGAAGATCTTCATTAGAGCATCTCCAACAGCCATGTTACGCGCCACGTCAAAAAAAGCATTTGCCGCGCGCGCTTCGGCAGGTATAGCGCGGGGATAGGCGCTGGCTCCAACAGCCGCGCTATAATGCAGCGCGCGCGCCGCTCCAGCAGTGCCCAAAAATGCAGCGCGCGCACAATATTTTTTAATACATAAAATTGCATTAAAATAAAAAGGATACAAAGTTATTTTACATATTGCAACTAGATAGGTAGTTCAAAAACATAGATAGATAGTTCGGCGCTAGATAGTTCGAAACATAAAAAAAAACTAATCCCAGTCGCTTCCGTCATCTGCATCATCATCATCGTCGTTGGTGTCGTCAGAGGTTGACAGCCAGCAGTCCAACCAACGCTCATCTTCGTGACCGCGGGGAGCTAGCGCTCCGTGAAACTATGCAGCAGCGGGTGCTCTTTTTGAATTGTTTATTACTAGCAAAAAACCCGTGCGTTGCAACGGAGACATAAATATTTTGTAGTTCAATACCAATTATATGTGACATTTTTGTTAACCTGCAGAACGTCAGAAATTATAGAATAATGACCCCTAGAAATAACAATGCACCAGGAGAAATAAAATCGCCTTTTTTAAGTAAAAAAACCTGAGCCAACATTCAAGTAATTTAGGTGCTGAGCTTTGTGCATAGTACTCCTTCCGTAAAAATAAATATAAGAACGCTTATGTTTTTTAAAGTAGTGATCTAAGCGATCTTATATTTCTTTACAAAGGGAGTACTATGCTACATTACACGGTGGTGATGATACAAACATGAGAAAATTGAGTATTATGAAGTTTATCTACCAAACAGCCCTGACTACTAACGATCAATCTAGATATTTATGTGACCTAAATCAAGGCCCTTAAGTTTCTTTTGATGCTGGCCTTACTTCATGTAAAGGGATATCAGATTGTTGATTGATACCAAGCTCGTCCATCTTGTGATAAAGGTATGTTGCTTTCTCTTCTTTTTAAGATGAGCAATAACAGTTCAGAAGTGCACCATAGGCTCGATGGTTCTTGGCCATCAAATTAATTTTCAGCTACCTCAGTGACATGTATCTTTGTAAATGAGGTCCAAACGTTAGTGACATGTATCTTTGTAAATGAGGTCCAAACGTTTTCCACGGTCGGTGTACGACATGCTCATACCCTTTGTATCAAGCAAGAGCATCCGAGAGGACTAAGTTAGCTACAAACAAACTTCATTATACTACATGAAGAATAAATCATGAGAGACTGGATATCTCCGTTGCCAGTTGGTTCACACCTCCGGCGATGTTGGTCAACTGAAATACACTCCAGCCATAAGCTTGCTACTCAATTGAGATTATGAGCACTATACTGAGCCTAAGATAAAGAAGAAACCTTGAACAGAGTTTGCTTTCAAGACATCGGGATAACAAAAAGCTCAATCCACTTAGTATAGCCGAGTAACACTCAAGGTTATGTCAGCTAAAGTATTAGCAAACTAAAGTATGAATCATCAATGCCAATTGAAGATCAAATTTGTTCGCATTCCAAAGTCAGAGTGCATCAAATCAGTATAAAAAGAATCCAATGCATCCTTGCAAATCGCTAGTGCATAATCACAAGTGAAAAAGGACAAACTATTTTAGTAACACAAGGGTGGTGTAAACTCAAGTCTGAATCATTATCAATGGCAATTGAATCGAACTCATCTCTGCTTCTGATCCTGTGCTGCCGCCCTGACCTGCTGATTCTGCTCTCTGCTGCTGCCCTCGGCTGCTGTACCTCTCCTTCTCCAATGAACTGCTGCTCCTAATCTTCTCTGAACCCAAACTGTTGCTGCTTCGCTTCCCCTCTGAACCTCATAACATCATTTAGAAAGCTTAGAATGCACCATAGCAAAGATGCAGGTCTCGGCATAGGGTAATAAAATTCTGATCTTGGGATCTTTAGATGAAGTACCTGCGATCAATTCCATGCATGCAACACTCGAACTACTAAAAGAGTCAGGTTCCAAGCTAGAGCCTCTTGGTAAGAGCTGACGGATTCTACACCAACCAAACAACAAAGCACAAGAAGACCATGATGTATCAAGTCCTAGAAAATTGAGTATTAGTTGCATTTTTACTCAAAAACATTTTCAACTACTATTAGATGCTCCAATCTATATGCGCATGTCTAAAAATTCTAGGCTGCAAAACCAAAGAAAACGGGAAAGATCAAGACACACAATTGTTCCATTGCATGAGAAGGTAAGCTGATCTATACAACATTCTAGCTATCCTATATCTTTGTGAGACCCACGGACTCAGTGTAGAAAACTCTTCTAATGGATATTTATATTATTGCTGCTAATGTCGGTCCTTTCAGCCTCGAATTACTGCTCCTGTTTAGACAGGAAGCCCCATTGTTCAGTATAGATGGCAGTTTATATGTGTTTTTAAAAGAAAGAGCACCACCTCATGCTATGGAAACCTAAAGAGAAGACAACAAAAAAAATGCCCATTTACATAATCTAACGTACTTTAAGCTAGTAGTCCTGTGACCACAAGTTTATTACTATGGCCGTTTGCATTTGTCTACTTGTAGTATAATCGTTGCATAAGTTCCAGTATATAGGATAGCATACATACACACAAATGTAGACCAAATTTCATCGGCAAGAATTGTGAACCGAATCAGTTAGAAGAATACAAACGGACCATATCCCCACAGAATAAGAGATGGCCAACTGCTCATCATACAATATGATGATCACAAGTGTGGAACAATTCACACGACAATATAGACGGCAACCATCACAGCCAGCTCGTAGTACATGTTATATGTAGAAGGAATCTGAAGTGCTCTGTCCAAATGTCCAGTAGAAGATGTTGTCTTTCCCACACAGGAAAAGTCAGTGGTATCAACTAACTGAAAGCTTATCATCAGAAAACAGATAGAGATAATATCCTGAGACAACTTTACAGTAGCATATATCTGATCCTTGGATCTAAGTACACCTATGAATCGAAAAGGCAGAGACCGACAGAAAATTTACTAAAGGGTAACAGATGCAACCACCTCTCGCATTCATTCTCGAACTCTCCATTAGCACCTGCCCTTGGACCTGAACTAACCCCAAATCAGCACAAGGAAAAATCAAGTTGGATTTGAGTCCAGACCAGTGATGGTCGGTGCCGTTCCAGCAAGATAGAGAGGGACCGGAGGGAGGGAAAGAGAGAGAGGAGAGTGGCTGCACATCGGCGGCGTACTGGAAGACCTCGTCGGCGGTCAAGTGAGTAGAGGATTACCTCCTGACGCATCGGATCAGCTTGGAGTTGACGACAATGATGCGCTCCCTGCTGAGGATCGTTGAGGAGACACCAAGAGTGGGTCGAAGAGGTTGAAGACATGGGTGGGCAGCTCGCAGCTGTGGAGGCCTTCACGCGGATCCAGCTGCGCTCGACGCCCCCACGCGGATCTGGCGCCGCCGCACTTCTTGAGGTTAGGGACGTCGAGGATGCCCTGAGCCGCAGATCTACCAATCGAGTAGGATCGTTTTTTCTTGAGATAAAATCGAGCAGGATCAGGGAGGGCCCAGGAGCAGGATCAAGGTGCTGGGATGGAGACGCACCTATAGGGGGGGCCGGGGACGCCGGAAGTGGAGGAGAGGCCGAGAGGGCCGCAAGCGGAGGGGAGAGCCGGACGGCCGATGAGCTCGCCGACGAGCGCCCAGCCGAAGCCTTCCACCTTCTCCGCCACTGGATAAGATGA
The DNA here is from genome assembly GCA_902687465.1 of Secale cereale. Lineage (NCBI taxonomy): Eukaryota > Viridiplantae > Streptophyta > Magnoliopsida > Poales > Poaceae > Secale > Secale cereale. The sequence goes on along the minus strand of LR738715.1, from coordinate 838,148,245 downwards.
ACAGAAGAGCGTGGGCGGAATTCTGACAAAATACAGGGGTTAATTTGAAAAATCGAATCGTTTTTTCCTTGAGATCTACATACTATTAGTACCACCTTATTTATATTACGATTTTGTCTATACAAATCGTAAAAGCGTATTACAATTGGGCGAAAGCGTATTGTGACGGTGAACCCGACGGACTCGTTCCGTGCTTTATTATTAGGTAAAGATAAGGGGAGGGGCGGAGGCCTCCTCGTGCGTCGTCTCGTAGGTTCTGAGACTAAGCCGGAGATCGCCGGAGCGTATCTCGGCGTAGAACCCGCCGCCGTTCGGGCGCTCGCGGACGCCGCAGTAGCCCGACGAAGAACGGTGGCGCGGCGGCATGGTGACGCGTCGGGGGCGGGGGCGGCGCTCTGGGGCGGCGACGCTCTGAAGCGGTGACGCGAGAGGCAGGAAGAGAGGGAGCGGTGGAGCTATGGAGCGAGGGCGCGCGCTGCGTTTTATAGGCGCGCGGGAGAAGGCGCCTCAAAAATGGCGCGCCAGAGGCCGCCATTTCGCGCGCCCGCGCGCGCGGTTTTCCCGCCTCCGCCGGAGCGCGCCATTCTGGCCCGCGCGCGCGAAAACAGAAGTTTAGCTCGCGCGACTTTTTGCGCCGCTGTTGGAGATGCTTTTAGGGCATCGTCCGGTAGCGTCGTCGACGTCTCCCCATGGCTCCGCGCGCGCTTGCTACTCCTCGCCGTTGCTGGTGTCCGCAACCGAATGGTGCCGTGGTGGTCGAAGACGGGGCACGACAGCGACGGAGGCGTCGTCGTCACCATGAATGTACGCTTAGATCGATCTCGGTTGTTGCTCGTTCATCACCTGATCGACGTGGTGGGTATTATATAGGCCCGTGCGGCCGTCGATCGAATTCGATGCGGAGTCGGTGCGTCTCGGGGTGCCACCTGCAGGTTAATCCGTCGGATATTCAAATTCGGATCCAGACAAAAATGGCTTGCCTTTTCGTTTTGTCTTTTTTTTAATTGCTAACTGGCGACTGTTCACCGGGATCAATCCCGAGTGAGTGCTCTCTCTTTGGTCGGATTAGTTTGCACGAATCATGGCGCAGGATCGAAGCCACGTCAGGTTTTTAAACTAGACCAGAGTAGTTCGCTATTTACCTTATAAAGGACTAGCACAAATGCCCGTGCGTTGCAACGGGTGAAAAATATCGTAAATCTTTGATAGTACGTGCCATTTCTTATATACAATTCTGATAAACATCAGTAATAAGCTTATACTGTTATCGCTTTTCGAAGTATGAAGTGTGGACGTAAATAAGCCACCCTGACATCCTTCGTCCAATGGAGGAGTAGTGGTGCATAGAATAGTCTTGTAATAGGTTTTGTATTTTGTATTTTATATTTCCGAAAAACACAAATATTTCTTCTTTTTATAAAATAATTAAACAATTTTGAATTGTTTGAATTGAAACATGTTTTGAAAATGAACATTTGTTCACACATGTTTTTTTTCTTGAAAGAGAATTTTTTAAATTTTGTGATCAATTTTAAACGATTTTTCTAAAAAGAGTTTGATTTTTTTTGGTAATTTTGAGTATTTTTTAAAAGCGTGAACATATTCAAAACAATGAATTTTTTAAGCAAGAACAATTTGAAACACTCCTTGTCTTAAAATAAATCAGACATACTCGGTGTTTGCAATTAAAAATAGGATTATTGGTGTCCATACCGTGTAATATAAAGTTGAGAAAGTCATAGGATGTCCTTTGATGGCGCTTTCTTCAGCTTAATACTATCATCGGGTGGAAGAGAAATGGTGTAACCGTTTTTAGCAGGATATACCGACAGTGAAATTGTCGTATACTATTCGAGAGTTTAATAACTAATCCAAAAGTTTTTATATTCCCCATCACATGTAAATTTCTGGTGGATTGTAAAAAAAAGAGGTAAATTCCAAGATGCAGCGTTGTCCGTTGTCACATTCTCTCTACTCTTTAGTAGAAATATGTTTTCCCAATATTTCACTCACTTTTACTTCTTGTATTTGATGATGTATTCATAAGATGTTGGAGGCTTGAACATTAAACTATATAGTAACGATAAAACAACATCAAGTAGTTATATCGGTGCTCATTAAGAAAAAAAAAACTGCAATCGGTGCTAGCATGGCAACTTCCAGCAGCGTCTGGCAGGTGCGGCCATTAGAAAAAAACAAAATCCATAGCAATAATCCCCACCGAGACCACCACTACTGCGTGGAGCCGTGGACATCTGCTCCTCTCCTTCCTCTCTTTATCCATCCATCCAGCGCCCTCCCACCCATCAGCGCTGCTCTTCTTCCTGCTCTTCTCTCTATCCGTGGCTCCAGCACACACCACGAGCCCTTCTGATCCACCCCTCCCTCCCTCCCAGCCCATGGCGTTCGTTCCGTTGACCCCATCTCTCTCTTCTCCTTCATCGATGTGACCGCCCCCAATCTGCAGCAGCTGGACGATTCGATTTCCCAGGCCGTCTCGCCCGTGAGCTGCTTCGCGTTCGTCGGCCGGTTGCGGCACGGATGCACATGGGCTCCTGGTGGCTGTGCTTGCGCGTGGCTGAGCCTATGGTGGAGCCGCGAAAGCGGTGGCCTGCTACAGGGTCGAGCTCGGCGGCAGCTTGACGGGGCTGCGTGGATCTGCGTCGGGGCTTCGGGCTCCGGATCGGTGTGGTCGTGTCCAGCTCACCCTCCTCCGATGGCGCCTTGTTGCGCCGTTTCGGGCCAGATATTGGATGTGCGTGCGCCCGGCTTGAGGGGCGGCTTGGATCGTGGCCTCTGCAGTGCATCTGCCCTGTGAGCCCCCAGTTTTCTCATCCGCGAGAGGACGAGCTGGGGCAGAACGGTGGCGCGGGGGTCTGCAATCCCCGGGGTCGGCCGGCAGCCGACACGACACCAGATCGAGCACCGGGCGGGGTCGGGCGCCGCTCCTCCAGGCGGCGCGGTCGCGGCAGACCTTGAGCTAGAGCTGCACCTGGTACAGCTTGCATGCCAGCGTCCTCTTCCACTCCTTCCCCTTCGATGGCGACCCCTCATGTTCTCCGACGAGATCCGCGTGTGCACTCGCCGCGCGATGGAGACGTCGACATTAGGGGTCTCTCCCTCCCGTCCGCGTCAAGGCCGGAGGGGACTGCAGCGGTGGACTGCAAGCGAGCGAACGTACGATGGCCGCCGTCGCCGTCGGGATGGCTAGCTGCAGCGGCATCCTCCTCATCCTGATTCTCTCCGTCGGGATGGCCTCGAAGTCCGCGCTGGTGGGCAACAGGTGGGACCGCCGCGGGCTCGCAGTCGTCGTGCGGCGCCGGGATGCGCTGCGCCTCCTGCTGCCTGCTCGCCGGGGCCCCTGCTCTGCCACCTCGTTCGTCGTCGGCGGCACGACCTCGGGGTCCGCATTGGTGGGCGACAGGTGCGCCGCAGGATCGCAGTCGTCGTGCGGCGTCGGGATGCGCCGCGCCTGCTGCTGGTGCGCCGTGGGATCGCAGTCGCCGTGCGGCGCCGGGATGCTTTATCATTTATTACTAAAACAGGGACTGCGGGTTAATTTCGTATAAACCGAGGGGCTTTTATGCAAAGTCGCGCGCAACGACGTACGGGCTGAAACCGAACTTTCTTTATTATTAGGTAAAGATGAAGGGGTAGCTAGGCACAACCACTGCGTCCACGTCATCTATGAATAGTGCACAGTTAGCGATCGCCGATCGCACCGCGCGAGGGGAAAAGCAACGCGATTGGGCAGCCCTCTCTCTCCAGTAACAATATCTTCTCTCTCTCCCTCATCCCACCTCCCTCTCGGCCACCTCGTCTTCTCCACCTCCGCCTCCACCGCCTCCTCCTCCCCTGCCCCCTGCCTCCACCTCGTCTTCTCCACCTCCGCCTCCACCACCTCCTCCTCCCCTGCCCCCCTGCCTCCACACAGCGCCTCTTCCTCTCCTCTTCCTTGGTCGCCTCTTCCTCTCCACTTCCTTGTTCTTAGATCGGGCGCAGGTCGTCGCCATGGAAGAGCAGGGCGGCGGGGTGGGTCGACCACAGCTACCGCGCGCTCGAGTGGGCCGTGCGGCACGTGGCGTCGGCGTCCGGTGTGGCCGGCGCTCTAGCGATGGAGCTCGTCGTCGTCCACGCCAAGCCATCCCCTTCCCCCGTGGTCACCATGGGCGGCCCAGGTACGTTAGCCTCCTCATCGTTTCGTCCTCTGGTCTGGTCTCTGACTGAATTCCGGGGATTCGTTTCAGGCATGTCCGGCGACGTGGTGAGGTTGGCGTAGGCGGACCTGCGCAAGAAAGCCGAGGGTGTCGTCGACAATGCGCGCTGCCTCTGCGTCGCCAACTTGGTAACAATGTAACATCCGCTACCAACTCCGCTCGTCACTCATTGCATATCTGTAACCTATTGCTGCTTATACGAAACCGCAGGTGCAGGGCGTGGTGGAGGTGGTCAACGGGGCGCTGAAGAACTGAGGAATTGATTCATAGATAGCTGAAGAACTGAGGAAGGGGAAAAGCAACGCGATTGGGCAGCCCTCTCTCTCCAGTAAAAATATCTTCTCTCTCTCCCTCATCCCACCTCCCTCTCGGCCACCTCGTCTTCTCCACCTCCGCCTCCTCCTCCCCTGCCCCCCTGCCTCCACCTCGTCTTCTCCACCTCCGCCTCCACCACCTCCTCCTCCCCTGCCCCCCTGCCTCCACACAGCGCCTCTTCCTCTCCTCTTCCTTGGTCGCCTCTTCCTCTACACTTCCTTGTTCTTAGATCGGGCGCAGGTCGTCGCCATGGAAGAGCAGGGCGGCGGGGTGGGTCGACCACAGCTACCGCGCGCTCGAGTGGGCCGTGCGGCACGTGGCGTCGGCGTCCGGCGTGGCCGGCGCTCTAGCGATGGAGCTCGTCGTCGTCCACGCCAAGCCATCCCCTTCCCCCGTGGTCACCATGGGCGGCCTCGGTACGTTAGCCTCCTCATCGTTTCGTCCTCTGGTCTGGTCTCTGACTGAATTCCGGGGATTCGTTTCAGGCATGTCCGGCGACGTGGTGAGGTTGGCGTAGGCGGACCTGCGCAAGAAGGCCGAGGGTGTCGTCGACAATGCGCGCTGCCTCTGCGTCGCCAACTTGGTAACATCCGCTACCAACTCCGCTCGTCACTCATTGCATATCTGTAACCTATTGCTGCTTATACGAAACCGCAGGTGCAGGGCGTGGTGGAGGTGGTCAACGGGGCGCTGAAGAACTGAGGAATTGATTCATAGATAGCTGAAGAACTGAGGAATTTTACTCTCTGTCGTTGCAGGCTAGAAGAGGATGGGAGGAGGGGACACGCGCTCCATATTTTGTTATGCACACTTTCCTAAACTATACTTTTCTTCTTAACATATGTTCATTGTCCAGCAGAAGCTGTAGATTTCAGCGTACAATAATTTCCAAAATGGAAGAAGGTAAGAACCATGTTACATGATCCTTTTGTGTTCTCTTGATTTAAAGTAACACGTACCTGTTAAACTTGGTGATAATTTTCGAGGTGTATTTATAAATTATCTGCCAAGGTTATTCCTTCAGGCAATTTTTCTCTCTGAAGCCTTGGCATATTGGTTGTTTGGTTGGCTCTCTTTACTAGCGGGAAGATAACTACTACGTGTTGCTTAGTTATTAGCGGATTGAGTGTATGAATGATCTTATGTTCACCCAGAGTTATAGGTTTCTAAATACTAGGCTCTTGGGACTTAATTCTAATTCTATTAACTTCTTCTGTATACAATGTTCACAAGTTCATGTATTAAGTATATTTTATTATGTCACTTGTGTTTACTTTCTGAAGCCTTGGCATATTGGTTGTTTGGTTGGCTCTCTTTACTAGCGGGAAGATAACTACTACGTGTTGCTTAGTTATTAGCGGATTGAGTGTATGAATGATCTTATGTTCACCCAGAGTTATAGGTTTCTAAATACTAGGCTCTTGGGACTTAATTCTAATTCTATTAACTTCTTCTGTATACAATGTTCACAAGTTCATGTATTAAGTATATTTTATTGTGTCACTTGTGTTTACTTTCTGAAGCCTTGGCATATTGGTTGTTTGGTTGGCTCTCTTTACTAGCGGGAAGATAACTACTACGTGTTGCTTAGTTATTAGCGGATTGAGTGTATGAATGATCTTATGTTCACCCAGAGTTATAGGTTTCTAAATACTAGTCTCTTGGGACTTAATTCTAATTCTATTAACTTCTTCTGTATACAATGTTCACAAGTTCATGTATTAAGTATATTTTATTGTGTCACTTGTGTTTACTTTCTGAAGCCTTGGCATATTGGTTGTTTGGTTGGCTCTATTTACTAGCGGGAAGATAACTACTATGTGTTGCTTAGTTATTAGCGGATTGAGTGTATGAATGATCTTATGTTCACCCAGAGTTATAGGTTTCTAAATACTAGGCTCTTGGAACTTAATTCTAATTCTATTAACTTCTTCTGTATACAATGTTCACAAGTTCATGTATTAAGTATATTTTATTGTGTCACTTGTGTTTACTTTCTGAAGCCTTGGCATATTGGTTGTTTGGTTGGCTCTCTTTACTAGCGGGAAGATAACTACTACGTGTTGCTTAGTTATTAGCGGATTGAGTGTATGAATGATCTTATGTTCACCCAGAGTTATAGGTTTCTAAATACTAGGCTCTTGGGACTTAATTCTAATTCTATTAACTTCTTCTGTATACAATGTTCACGAGTTCATGTATTAAATACATTTTATTGTGTCACTTGTGTTTACTCTTTTTTTAATGCAAGTTTACAGCTATTCGGAGTTCCTAATTGTAGGCTCAACTATCTTGACCTACCGATGATCTAATTTGTGGCATTATTACCTTAAGAAAATATTTACATTTACTTTCCCTTTTATATAAGGGTATAAGTTCTTACCAAATGTACTCAAATATACGGTTATTGAAAAAAATGTAAATATTTTCAACACAAACATGGTTTTAAACGGGTCTTTGCGCCATTTGGCGCAACTGGTCATCTAGTAAGATAAAGGAAAAGCATGGAAATCAACCGGCTGATTTTCCTGGCTCGTAAGTCGCGTGGCGCGCCGTCGGATCATGCAGGATCAAGCGCTCCAATTGCTCCACCAACGTAGTGAACTTGTGGGCTCCACCCACCTGGGAAGCAACGTGCCTTTTTTTTAACACGCAACGTGCCTTTTTATGTGTATATACCTCGGACTAGGCTGCATATTTGCTGTGTAAAACAGGTTTTAGCAGCGGTTTTTCAGGACAACTGTAGTAATTATTTGGGATAGTAATTATTTGGGATAGTAATTATTTGGGATAAAAAATGTTGGAAATCAAGATGTTCACCCATACATTTTTTTGAGGGTTGATGTTCACCCATATAATGAGCCAACATTTATTTTTATTTTGGGAAAAGGCTTCTCCTCAACCGACTAAAAGTTGACGTGCGTCAACCGTCCGATCAGTCTCTACCCGTGTGGCGCACAACAACTTCCCACCACACACGCGTGCTTTTGCAACATAAGCCCTGGTCGTTTCACAAGACAGCCAAGTGCCATATACACTATGTTGCGGACCAACTAGGTCGAGCAAGAGTGGCGGCGGCTAGATCTGTATCGATGCGACAACGTAGGTCTTAGTGGGTGAGGACGACGAAATAGTGTCGGAAACATTACACAACATGGGTCATGTTTCAAACCCACCGGGCATAACATTGGTTATGTTGGAAACCCGCCGAGTGTTTGCATTGCGAGAGCCATCTTGTAAACGTACCAAGTGCAACATGGACTATGTTGTAAACAAACTAAATGTTTGCAATGCGGGTACACCATGGGCCATGTTGTAAAACTACCAAGTGCAACATAGATCATGTTGCAAATGGCATATCGCATTCAACATGGGTCCTGTTACGAACCTACCGAGCACAACATGGGTCATGTTGCAAACCCGTCGAGCGTTTGCAACCCGAGCACAACAAGAATCATCTTGCAAACCTATCTTGCGCAACATGGACTATGTTGTAAACACACTATAAGCTCTTGCAATACAAGTGCACATGGGTCATGTTGTAAACCTACCAAATGCAACATGGATGATGTAGCAAACGGTGTGTCGCAGTCAACATGGGTCATGTTGCAAACCTATCGAGCGCAACATGGGTCACGTTGCAAGACCGCCAAGTGTTTGCAACGCGTGCGCAACATGAGTCATCTTTTAAACCTACCGAGCGCAACATGTACTATGTAAATAGACTGAGTGGTACCGCCGTGTTGTGAAACAAAGCAACATTGCACGTATGTTCAATGTTAGTGCAAGCTAGACCCTTAGCATTATAAGACGTTGCAAGGGCGACCAATTTTTATTTTTGCTGCTACAAAAGCTAGGCCGCCATGTTGCAACACCATGTGATGTTGGAAGGCAGGCCGATGCTACTGCAAGTTGGACAATGTTGCAATGCCAACATTTTTTTTCTTTTGCGGCAACAAAAGAAGCCGGACATGCGTGTTGCAACACCATGTGACACTGCAAGGCCGACCGACGCTACTACATGTTAGACAATGTTGCAAGGCAGCACTGCTGCAAGCTAGATGCTCATTGTATACCGTACATGCATGCAATGCTGCAAGGTCAGGCAACTTTCTTTTTGCTGCAAAAGATTGATCGTCATGCTACAAAACCACACGACGCAGCAAGACCTACTAGTGACGTTGCAAAGCCAGACGCTTGACATTACAAGGGGACATGCAATGTTGCAAGGAAGTTCATCATTCTTTTTTGTTGATGCAAAATCCGAACCGGGTCAAGGGAACATGCTACTGTTACAAAGGTCGATTGGCATGCTGCAAGCGCGGGGACACACATTGTAGTGCCGATGGCATTGCTACTGCAAGTGGATATCCTACTTGCTGCCGCCAGCCGGGCCGCGATGCTCCAAAGCTCATGCTATGTGTTAGTCGGCTGATGTTTGGCAAAGATCGGATGAGTCACAAGATGTGGGGTCGGTGTAATCAAGTAGCTCAGCACCGCGTCTTGAGGCCTAGAGACACACCTACCAGCTGCCACAACATTGGTCACGTTGCAATCCAGTAGCAACACCTATCATGTTGCAATTTGCTGCACATCGGTTATGTTGCAATGTCAGACCAAACGCCCAACTCCTTAGCGTGAGGACGTTGCAGGCGACGACCGCAACTTTGATGGCGCTATGATGGCCTCCGGCCTGCAACAACAATGCCTCGTGCGATGGGAAGGGTTTCAACATCTTTCTTCTTCCCTATCGGCTCTCCTTCTCTTGTCTCATACTCCCCCTCCCATAACTGTCGGCTCGCCTTCTCTTGTCTGATACTCCCCCTCCCATAATATAGGACGTTTTTGCAAGCTAACGGAGGGAGTATCTGGGATTGGGTGATGAAACAAATGGATGAGAGGCCTCTCAACAAGGGAAGGATAAGACACTATGTGAACTGTGACGTGACCCATACGATACGTTGTCGACGCGGGAGGCGACTGAAGCTACGTAATACGAGTTCTGTTGGCATGTGGCCAAGGGTGGTTGCAGCATGGCCATGTGTGAGAGCCGTCAGTATGTTTACATGTAGGTTTGTTATATGATGGCTTGCCTTTCTTTCGAATGGAATGCATGGCTTGGTACGCTGTAAAAAATGAACGCATGGCTTGCTACGCTGAAAAAAAGAAGGAATGCATGGCTTGCTACGTACATGGCTACGACTAGTGCTAGCTGATTCTGTCCGCCTCGCGTCTTCTGCGCTTAACTTGGACTGATCTGAGCGGCCTGATTCCCATGAATCGTACGAAGGATGGGGTGGTTTATTTTCGGCGGTAATCATCCGACTTATTGGTAGCAGCCGCCTATTCGCAAAGAGTTTATTAACAAGACTTGATCAACCTTGTTAATGGATTTCTTTTGATGAGCATGAGATGGGTGAATCTAGATAGCACAACTTTCTGTACACTCCTTTTGCTTTCTGTTAATTATATTAAATAAAGCAAAAATAGTATTTTCTGCCTGTTTCCAGAGTTATCCGTGCAATAAAAAATACCCTGAAAATAAAAAGTTCTCCAAATGTCTCGAAAATGAAATATGATTTTTTCTAAAATATTTGAGAATATTTGGCACTGAGAACACAGCAGGGGGAGCCAACACCTGGCCATGATGGTGCAGGGCATGCCCACCCCCTAGCGCGTCCCCTGCCTCGTGGGCCCCACGTGCCCCCCTCCACTTATTCCTGCACCCACACACTCCTTCTTCCTCCTAAAAAAATCACTATCCAGCTCAAGCACGAGTTCTAGCTCATCTTGCTGCCATTTTCAATCTCCTTGCTCAAAGCTCCATTCACAAAACTGTTTGGGGAGATTGTTCCTTGGTATGTGACTCATCCATTGGTCCAATTAGTTTTTGTTCTAACGCTTTATTTATTGCAATTTGCTGCTTAGGTGACCCTGTTCTTGAGCTTGCATGTCAAATTTATGTGGTTCCAAGTAGTTCTAATGCATGATATAGTCTCTAGGCACTTGTAGGAGTAGTTGCTATCAATCTTGTTCAATTTGGTTCAATTTTATTTTGACTCACTAAAAATTTCAGATATTTTTTAGACAAAAATGCATAGGAAAATCTCTCAAGGTGGTTTCTCAAGGAAGCAAGGACCAAGGCTCGCGATACGCGAGCCAGACGATCAGTTACCAAGGGAAGCTCAAGTGCGGCCTTGCGAATAGCCATCAGAAGAGTTTATGATCCAGGCAGGTATCAAGGAAGAATTTTACACATATGTGCGTAATGCGGATATTGAGGACTTCGAGTCAGCTAAGTGCCCTCAATACCAGTACCTTTGTGAGAAGGTTTAAATTTACATCTTCACGTAACTCTCCAACTGTCTTGTTTGATCTCTATGATAAATCTTATACTATGGGTTTATAAGATTTTAATGATGCTTGTAAACTCCCACAGTGGGGTAGTGTTGGTGAACCTCGTAAATCTGAGTATAAAGACTTTCTAGCTAGTATTACTGTAGGGGAATCTAGAGAAGTTACCCAAGCTACCATAGGGAGCATTTATTGTCCTGCTATATATTATTTTGCTCTCTTCATTGGTAGATGCATTAACGGTAAAGATGAAACTTGCCACATGTGTGTACCAGATCTTAGTGTCCTCAAAAGTGCGGTATTAGGTGATAGACAATATAATTTGAGGGCCATTGTTGCACGTAGGTTACATCATAATGGTTTAAATGGCGATCTGTTTGGTGGAATTTATGCAACTCGCTTGGATAATTATCTTCATGTGCCCATACACAAGAATGATGCGGAGTTGCCTCATGCTTATTTACATTATAATGCCATGATTCGCCATCAATTTGTTGAGAGGGATGAACAGTCCCTCCAGTATCGAGTAATCTTTGATTGGAGTCGCACTGTCCATATTGCTCTCCTTGCTCCTACCTTCTTTGACTTTCAGGCAACCGGGAGATATACTATAACCAGAGAGGAGGCAAATGAGTATCAGGAGACGACGCGGGCAACTCGCCTTCAGGATGCAGCTCGTCAGTCGGTAGCCGCTACATCTCAGTACAACTCCAACTACGACTTTGGATATCCATCAGGCCCATATTGGCCATAGACCAACTTAGGCTAAAAGCCTAAGCTTGGGGGAGTACGTATTTCTCGCCGACATTACATTCATGTTCACACACTTATTCCAGTAGTCAGTGCTCACACTCTTTCATTGTACTATCCATGCTAGTTTCAATTCTTTTCTTAGTCCTTTTCTTGTGTGTTAGAAAAATCTTAAGAAAAACAAAAAAATAGTTGTAGCCTTTTAGCTAGTTTACTTTCCATGCCTGTAGTAGCAGTAGTAGTAATTAAAAGAAAACCCAAAAAGATTTCTCGTTCTTCTTTTGCTTGTTGGGAGCTTTCCCGTGTAAATAGTTTCTTTTCTTTTCTTTGAGGGTCAAGAGGAGAAGACCATGGTGGAAATGTTTAGTGGCTCTCATATTCTTTATCGTTGATTTAACCTTGAGCCATATTAATTTGTTTTCTCCCTTGTATTAAATGCTTGCAGATTCCAGCTTAGTCCAGTGCACGTACATTATTATTATTATCCAGCTTAGTCGTGTGAGTGAAAGGAAATAATGACGATATATGATAAACTAATTGAGATTAGAAAAGCTGGTATGAACTCGACCTCTCTTGTTTCTGTAAATATGATAGTTCACCGTTCCTGATTCAGCTTGTTATAAATGAAACATGCTTGCAATGACAATTAGAGATCATAGCTGTTCATGCCATGCTTAATTAGCTAAGAGTTTATAATGGTCTATCTTGCGTGCCAACATGATATTAAAATGGTTGTGATGTGGTATGATAGGGTGGTATCCTCCTTTGAACGATTCAAGTTGTTTGACTTGGCACATGTTCACGCATGTAGTTAAAACAAAATCAACATAGCCTCCACAATATTTATGTTCATGGTGATTTATATCATACTCTTGCTTGCACTCATTGTTAATTAATTTTAATGCATGTTCATGACTGTTGTCGCTCTCTAGCTGGTCGCTTCCTAGTCTCTTTCTAGCCTTCACCTGTACTAAGAGGGAATACTGCTTGTGCATCCACTTCCATAAAATCCAAAGTTATTCCATATGAGTCCACCATACCTTCCTATATGCGGTATCTACCTGCCGTTCCAAGTAAATTTTTATGTGCCAAACTCTAAACCTTCAAATGAAATTCTGTTTTGTATGCTCGAACAGCTCATGTATCAACTAGGGTTGTCTATATCTTCCATGATAGGTGGGTTATTCTCACGACGAGTGGACTCCGCTCATCATTCATGAGAAAATGGCTGGTAACCGGGATGCCCAGTCCCATGCTCAAATCATAATAATTAAACAAAACTCCCCCATGGTTGTTGCTGGTTTGGATGGTACCCCGTGGATTCGAATGGCCGTGGAGTGTGCTTGTTGGTGGTTGGGGGAGTATAAACTTTACCATACTATTTGGGAACCGCCTATAATGTGTGTAGCAAGGAAGATATCGAGATTCTTGGTTGTTATGTTGACAATGAAAGTATACCGCTCAAAATATTATTCATCTCTATTTCAAAATCGAGCTCTGGCACCTCTACAAATCCCCGCTTCCCTCTGCGAAGGGCCTATCTATTTACTTTTATGTTGAGTCATCATCTTCTTATAAAAGAGCACCAGTTGGAGAGCACCACTGTCATTTGCATGTATTTTTATTAATTTGCATTGAGTATGCTTGTGACTGGATCTCTTTTACCATGAATTACAATGTCTAGTCAGTCCTTGATCTTTAAAGGTGCTCTGGATTTATGTTTTGCGGTCTCAGAAAGGGCTTGCGAGATACCATCTTGTTATATCATATTATGATTGTTTTGAGAAAGTGTTGTCATCCAAGATTTATTATTATTGCTCGGTAGTTGATTATGCCATTGATATGAGTAGACATGAGACCTGAAAGTTATTGTGAATGTGGTTAGTTCATGATCTTTGCTGAAAACTTGAATGCCGGCTTTACATATTTACAACAATAAGAGCAAACATAGTTTGTCAAATTTTTTCTTTATCACTTTCAGTTTATCAACTGAATTGCTTGAGGACAAGCAAATGTTTAAGCTTGGGGGAGTTGATACGTCTCCAACATATCTACTTTTCCAAACACTTTTGCCCTTGTTTGGGACTCTAACTTGCATGATTTGAATGGAACTAACCCGGACTGGCGCTGTTTTCAGCAGAACTGCCATGGTGTTATTTTTGTGCAGAAATAAAAGTTCTCGGAAGGACAGGAAATTCAACGGAGAATTATTCTGTAATATAAAAAAAATATCTGCAGAAAGAACCAGACCAGGGGGCCCACACCCTGTCCACGAGGGTGGGGGCGTGCCCCCTGGGCGCACCCCTGCCTCGTGGGCCCCCTATTGCTCCACCGACGTCTTCCCCGACTCCATATATTCACTTTCGGGGAGAAAAAAACCAGAGAGAAGGAATTATCACGTTTTACGATACAGAGCCACCGCCAAGCCCTAATCTCTCTCAGGAGGGCTGATCTGGAGTTCGTTCGGGACTTCAGAGAGGGGAGATCGTCGCCATCGTCATCGTCAACCTTCCTCCATCACCAGTTCCATGATGCTCACCGCCGTGCGTGAGTAATCCCATCTTAGGCTTGCTGGACGGTGATGGGTTGGATGAGATTTACCATGTAATCGAATTAGTTTTGTTAGGGTTTGATCCCTAGTATCCACTATGTTCGAAGATTGATGTTGCTATGACTTTGCCATGCTTAATGCTTGTCAGTAGGGCCTGAGTGCCATGATTTCAGATCTGAACCTATTATGTTTTCTTGAATATATGTGTGTTCTTGATCCTATCTTGCAAGTCAATAGTCACCTACTATGTGTTATGATCCGGCAACCCTGAAGTGACGATAGTCGGGACCACTCCCGGCGATGACCGTAATTTGAGGAGTTCATGTATTCACTATGTGTTAATACTTTGGTCTGGTACTCTATTAAAAGGAGGCCTTAATATCCCTTAGTTTCCATTAGGATCCCGCTGCCACGGGAGGGTAGGACAAAACATGTCATGCAAGTTCTTTTCCATAAGCACGTATGACTATATTCGGAATACATGCCTACATTACATTGATGAACTAGAGCTAGTTCTGTGTCACCCTATGTTATAACTATTACATGTGCAATCACATCCGACATAATTCTCCATCACCGATCCAATGCCTACAAGCTTTTCACATATTGCTTGTTGCTTATTTACTTTTCCGCTGTTACTGTTACAATCACTACAAAAACACTATCGCTACTTTTGCTACCATTACCGTTACTTCCATATTACTTTGCTACTAAATTACCTTGCTGCAGATACTAAGTTTCTAGGTGTGGTTGAATTGACTACTCAATTGCTAATACTTGAGAGTTTTCTTTGGCTCCCCTTGTGTCAAATCAATAAATTTGGTTTGAATACTTTTCCCTCGAAAACTATTGCGATCCCCTACACTTGTGGGTTATCAAAATTCTTCTTGCTACCTCTTGAGCTTGCGTTGTTTTTCCCTTGAAGAGGAAAGGGGATGCAGCACAGTAGCATAAGTATTTCCCTCAGTTTTTGAGAACCAAGGTATCAATCCAGTAGGAGACCACGCGCGAGTCCCTCGTACCTACACAAACAAATAAGAAACTTTCAACCAACATGATAAAGGGGTCGTCAATCCCTTCTTGGCCACTTGCAAAAGTGAGATCTAATAAAGATAGTAAGATAATATTTTTGATATTTTGTTTTATAGATTGAAAGTAAAGATTGCAAAGTAAAAGTAAAGTAAAGATAAATAGTTAATGGAAGGTTGATATGATAGAAGATAGACCCTGGGGCCATAGGTTTCACTAGTGGCTTCTCTCATGATAGCAGATTTCTACGGTGGGTGAACAAATTACTATAGAGCAATTGATAGAAGAGCGCATAGTTATGAGAATATCTAGGCATGATCATTGTATATAGGCATCACGTCCGTGACAAGTAGACCGAAACGATTCTGCATCTACTACTATTACTCCACACATCGACCGCTATCCAGCATGCATGTAGAGTATTAAGTTCATAAGAACAGAATAACACCTTAAGCAAGATGGCATGATGTAGAGGGATAAACTCATGCAATATGATGTAAACCCCATCTTTTTATCCTCGATGGCAACAATACAATACGTGCCTTGCTGCCCCTGCTGTCACTGGGAAAGGACACCGCAAGATTGAACCCAAAGCTAAGCACTTCTCCCATTGCAAGAACTACCAATCTAGTAGGCCAAACCAAACTGATAATTCGAAGAGACTTGCAAAGATATTTAAATCATGCATAAAATATTTCAGAGAAGAATCAAATACTATTCATAGATAATCTAGATCATAAACCCACAATTTATCGGATCTCGACAAAGACACTGCAAAAAGAATTACATCGAATAGATCTCCAAGAAGATCGAGGAGAATTTTGTATTGAGATCCAAAGAGAGAGAAGTAGCCATCTAGCTAATAACTATGGACCCGAAGGTCTGTGGTAAACTACTCACAACTCATTGGAGAGGCTATGGTATTGATGTAGAAGCCCTCCGTGATCGATGCCCCCTCCGGTGGAGCTCCGAAACAGGCCCCAAGATGGGATCTCATGGGTACAGAAGGTTGCGGCGGTGGGATTAGTGTTTCGTGGTGCTTTCGGATGTTTTCAGGGTACATAGGCATATATACGAGGAAGAGGCACGTCACGGGAGCAACAGGGGGGCACGAGGGTGGGGGTGCGCCTACCCCTGGGCGCGCCCCCGCCCTCGTGGCCACCTCGTTTCTTCCCTGGCGTGTACCCCACGTCTTCTGTGTTGTATTTGTTCCAAAAAACGACTCTCCCGAAGGTTTCATTCCATTTGGACTCCGTTTGATATTCCTTTTCTGCGAAACACTGAAATAGGCAAAAAACAGCAATTTGCACTGGGCCTTGGGTTAGTAGGTTAGTCCCAAAAGTAATATAAAAGTGTATAATAAAGCCCATTAAACATGCAAAATAGATAATATAATAGCATGGAACAATCAAAAATTGTAGATACGTTGGAGACGTATCACCCTTATTCTTATTTCTAGTTGTTGCAACCAGATGGCGGATCCCAGGAGCCAGATGCCACCCCAGTCGACTACTACTACTACCCCGACGAAGCCTACTACTACGTGAAGACCACTGATGAACAGGAGTACTTAGGAGGTCCTAGGAAGGAGGCCTTGCCTCTTTGATCGTTGATGTTTGTGCTAGCCTTCTTAAGGCAAAAGTTGTTTAACTTATGTTTGTACTCAAATATTGCTGTTTCCGCTAACTCTGTTGCTTTCGAGCTTCTGTATTTGAGCCCTCGAGGCCCCTGGCTTGTAATATGAAGCTTGTATTATTTTAATTTGTGTCTAGAGTTGTGTTGTGATATCTTCCTGTGAGTCCCTGATCTTGGTCGTACACATTTACGTGCATGATTAGTGTCCGATAAAATCGGGGGCATCACAATAAAACACACCCAGACAAGTTCCAGAGACAACCTGGTGATCGCTTTCTATAGGGAGACGAGGGGAGGAACGCCGGGTAGGATTATGCTATACGATGTTACTTGGTGAACTTTCCAGCTACTCAACACGGAGGCTGCCAGAAGCATTGATACTTGTTACTATTCCATCTACTCTCTTCTACTGCTGCATGATGGAGGCTGCCGGAACCGTAGTCTTCGATAGGATTAGCTATCCCCCTCTTATTCTGGCATACTGCAGTTTGGCCCACATATATTACCCCCCTTTACATGGATACCATTGCATTTGTAGTGTAGATCCTTGCTTGCGAGTACTTTGGATGAGTACTCACAGTTGCTTTGCTCCCCCTTTTCCCCTTTTGTCCCTTCTTCTCGGATGACGCAACCAAATGGTGGAGTCCAGGAGCCAAAGGATCCCGAGGATGTTTCTACATGGAGTTCAGCTTAGAGGAGTAGTTAGGAGGTCCCAGGCAGGAGGCCTTGCCTTTTCGATCATTGCTACTTTTGTGCTAGCCATCTTATGGCACCTTGTTTAACTTATGTCTGTATTCAGATATTATTGCTTCCACTGACTCTTGTGTATTCGAGCTTATGTATTCGAGCCCTTGAGGCCCCTGGCTTGTAATATAAAGCTTGTATTATTTTATTTGTGTCTAGAGTTGTGTTGTGATATCTTCCAGTGAGTCCCAGATCTTGGTCGTACACATTTGCGTGCATAATTAGTGTACGGTCAAATCGGGGGTGTCACAATTACTCATGTTTATTATCTTCCTGACGCCTTTCTCCCTTGGTATGTCTACTTGCTCATAGTTTGGTGCCAAAATTTGCTTACTGACGTCATTCAGAGACACCTGCTTAATTGAGATAGTCCCCAGGGACCTGACTCCTACAAGAGGTGAGAGCCGATGCACTAGTATCTCTTATGCTCTTGTTACAACCCTAAATTCTAGAGAGATTCGCCTTTTCCACGGCTCCATGAAAAGAGTCGGATTAGCATGCTTAAAAATCGAACGTTCAGGATTTACCTATTCCGAAATTTTAACAATCCATTCCAATTACTGCATTATTCGGTCATTAATCAGTTCTATCTTCTAAAAATGAACTCCTTCTGTGCGCACTGCAGGTCTCCTGACTCGCAAAACTAAGAAGAAGCATTTTTTGTTTTAGGGAGGTACCGACTTCCGAGGGAGAGGAGCTTCTCTTTGCTGCAGCTGTTCTTCTCCCTTTAGCTTAGTAGGGTTTGCAATACTTTACCAGCGCTTGCTACTCTGGCCATCATTGTAAAATCCAAGGTGAGACTGTTTAGCACGCAGGAATTTCACGGGAACACATCCGCAAAAATGTCGAAACATGGCCCAGATTTGTGTAGGATTATGAGGTAATGTGTAGTAAACTTCAATGTAGATACGTATTTAGCAAGGAAAAATCACATATGGAATGTTGAAAATTTATAAACTGCCGTGTTTTTTTTCTAAGTAAAAAGTAGGAAAATTGTTATCTGGTGAAAGAAGGAGAGACTGGGATTCGATCCTAGATCTCAAAAAGGGAAAGAAATGTTTAAATTGCCATGTGATATAGTCTAAAAAAATTATAAATTGGCATCTTATTCTTTTCTAGAAATATCTCCATCTTCTCCACTACTATTAAACAATCAAACAAAAACTATTTTATGTGCACACAACTAAGTGTACATGGGTTAATTAGCACTGTCTGATTATCTAGATCAATGAAATCTAACAAATTAGATTAATCTAATCAGTTATCAGGGGTGCAACTACCAATTATAATAGGCTGACCACCACTCCACCAGCAGGCGAAAACTTCCCCTCCGTCAGTTTCTCTCTCTTAACTATTTTACGCAAGATAATATACCTCTGTTGTTCTTGTGCGGTTGAAGGGGAATCATGTATCGGCATAATAAGTTATCCCAAATGATATATTTCCTTGACAAGCTGCATATAAATCAAAGTCAAAATTAGGCATATACTATGATGCAGAGGTAATCTTATATTAGGGTTCCCTTGAGTTTTTTGTAGCCTCTATTGCAGTCTGCATCGCTGCAAGAACAAAATTAATTTTGTTCAATATAAATGCTATAATAAGTATTCCAGAGCATTTTTCCGCTATTGGGCTTTAATATTCTATTCAATTTCCGATGGATAAAAATGTTCGAAAATACTTCCAAATTTATCCCTTGGTTTCATACGGTCTAATGTGTTTGACAATTTTTCTTTCAGATTTACCTCTCCTGTTTGTGTAGCAGGTACAAGGTCTCACCATGTTGAAGGCTACTTCCCGTTCTTCTATTTTCATTTTCATTTTCATTTTGTTAATGTATATTTACTACCTTATAAGGACATGGGGTGACTCGTAGATTGTAGCGCATGGGGAGCTTCACGATTGTTGTGGTTACTTTGTACACAAAATCATGGTACCACAAGTTGTATGTATAGCTTGTGATACATGGTGATGCATCTTTGCTAGGTTAATTGTGTGTCCAGTTTATTGATGCTTTGGCGGTGTCCGATTTAGTGGTTTACATTGAAGGTACATAACATCAAGTAAAATATGATTAGGCTTAAGATATGAGAAGAAAGATGATAATATATGAAAGTTAAAGACATATGGTTTGTCACTTCCATAAAAAATGGGGTTGTGAGAATAGGTGAAATATGCATCATGGGACGAAGGGATCATTTGTATTTTCTCAGATTTGCTATTTCACATCTAGATGTGA
>LR738715.1:837935588-838120951 GCA_902687465.1 Secale cereale | reverse complement strand
CTCCACTCCACTGGCGACCTCCGCCCTCTCCCCCTATCGTCTCCACCTTCCCTCACCTTCTATCCCACGGCGAGCCCCTAGACTGAGGAGGCGGGCGCCGTCAGATTCACTTAACCCTAACACAGCCGCCGCCCCAAACCCAAATCTTTAGATCTCGATCCGCCGCCGCCGCCACCTCCAACCCAAACCCCACCGCCACCGTCGACGACCTCCTCTTCCAACCCAAACCCCACCGCTCCTCGCCGACTACCTCAGCCGGATGGGCCAAACGCTGCGCCTCGTCCGCTCGCCCGTGCTCTTGGTCGTCGTCGAGGCCGGCAAGCCAACCTCGCAGTTCACCCTCACGCTGCGCCGCACCGCCGTCATGCACCGCTACGTTGGTTGCTGTGACGGCCTCAACGCCTCCCTCGCAGTCGACTTCCGCCCGCACCAGCTCAACGCCGGCCTCGAGGTGGTCGAGAACCACCGCCTCGACGGTGTCGTCTACTTCGCCGATGAGGAGGGCGTCTACTCCCCGCCGCTCTTCGACCGCCTCTGCCAGATCAGGTATCTCCCCCTCCACTCCGTCGCCCCGTTTCATCTCCGCCGTATCGATCTGAAACTTCTGAAACTGAAGGATCGAATAGGAGTCTCCAGTAATTTTTAACAAGATTTCGATCTGAAACTTCTAAAACTGAAGGATCGAATAGGAGTCTCCAAACTTTCTTGGCACACCAACTCTTCTATTTGATGCCATGGCTGTTAAGGATTTGGCCCCTTAGAGGTCTCTAGTTAATGATCTGCATTGAGAGATTTTGGTGGTTACTTGTGCTTATTGTATATCACATTGAAAAAGAAAATGCACAATGAGCTTACCTTTGTATGTCATGATTTTTTCTTCATCGGTTACCCTTCCTTTAGCTGTAGTTTATTTTTGTACAGAAACCAATCTTGGTGTTCTTCCTATTTGCATTTGATTATGTTTTTAAAATTCCCTAGCAGAACTATATATAACAATGTGGGTAAGTGTTTTCTTCTTTCAGTGTCTATAGTGCATTTGCATGATGTTGAATTATGTGCTACAGAATATACATTAGCTAATTTAAACTGTTATTTTCCTTCGCCTAATCAAATGCCCTTTGTTTTGCAGTATGCATACCCAGGTCAAGCTTGCGGTCATGGTGAAGGTGCTGTTCTGGGTTTCCTATCTTCAGAAGTAAAATGTTTGCTTGCTACCTTCTTTAGTGTACTGCTTTCTAATCAAGTTCTTGAACACAGGAGTTATGTATACAAATCATGTGCTATTTATGCACTGATAGCCATTTTCTTGTCTACTTAGCTAAATCTTGTCTTTGTGTACTAAAGATCAGTTACTAGTATTTGGCTTCTATGTGCTAATTAAACCTGATCAGTATGTATACTTCTTTGATGTTGCATAATATTGGTGTCAAAGGGGTTCAATTAAACCGGATATGATCTACTGGAACAATTTTTTTGCTGTTCAAAATTTTAAATTATGGTTCTTTGTTTCAAACATCGAAATGCTGTTTACTTTGTCCTTCTATGCATAAATGATAAAAATGTCGCATTTATAGGATTGTAAACCTGATGTGATTGGAGTAGTATTTACTTGCTGCTGATAGTTACTACTTGTATCCACTGATTTCTATGCCTCATTTTGCTTGTTTTACTTTATTTATGCACGCAGACTACCTACAAGTTAATGTGCTTTTAGATTTGCCTTTATTTAGCTCCTAACCATATTGTTTGATAACTTGCAGATGTTGTACTTCATTCGTGTTTCGTCGTGGGCTCCAAGAAGTGAAGAAGCATTGAGTTCTAGCTCATTAGAGCTAGTTATACATTGATAGATAGTTATATTTTGATATTTAGTTGTGTTCTCGGTGGCTGTAAACCTGATGCGAAGTATGTTCGATTATAAACGTGGTGTGAACTATGTTTGATTGTAATGTGCCTATTTTGGTTTTTTGATCTGTTGAAGTATTACTTGTGTTTTCAGTCAGTTCTGATTTAAATATTTGTTTTTATTTACTGGAATATCAAAATTTGAAGAACATGACTCTGACCATTGGGACCCACTCAAACCCATCTGACTATTGGATCTGTCTTAAAAAAGAAATGTAACTAGAAAAAGAAATGTAACTGTTGAGCCAAAAAGGCCATGGCCCAAAAACGAAAGGCCCAATTGTTGGGTCAGCCCAATGTAGCAAATCAACACTATTAGAAAAAATATTGTATTAAATGGGCTGAATTAACAGAAAAAATAAATATTAAAAAGGTTGAATTATTGGGCTCGGCCCATGTAAAACAACGAATTGGACCGGGCTGAATCTTGTGCCACATCAACTTGCCACGCTGGATGCCTACGTGGCCTGGGGAGGCTGCTAGTGACCAAAACACGACAGTAGGCATATTTTGGTCACAAACGTCTATGACCTTCTCACAGAGAAGGTCGCTATAGTCAGTTTATGACGGCCAGCTTTTGACCTTATGTTTTTGGTCACAAAAAGGTCACAAATGGAAATTTGTGACCATTCAGTGACCAATAGTGGTGGTCACAAGTTGACATATTTCTTGTAGTGAATATAGATGGTCTCATAACCTTGTAAATTGTGGTGGGTTGCTACGACTAGGCGCCACCTCATCAGTTTTGCCTATGTGTCATGTCCATGTGGCAGTTTTTGCCCTAGGTTGTGAAGCAACCTATATTTCTGTCATTCCCAAAAATCCCCAAAAAATCTCATAAATTCTTTGGGTCATATCTTCATCAAATATGTAAAAAACCTTCCTTGCCTAGCTCAAAAATAATTCAAAAATATTGATTTTCCTATTCTATTCAAAAAAACACTTTGTGAAAGAAGTACCACTTTGGCATGTCCAAATGGTATCCATTTTCTACAGTGCTTTCCTATGCCCAAATAACTATCCTCCACCAAATTCCAGCTCAATCCATTCATTATTTTGAGCCCAGCTTCAACATTCGTATTTATGTCCAGTGTGGTACTTTGCAAAGCAAGTACCACCTAGACTCCTCCTTTTGAGCTGAAAATTTGTGCAGACGGTCTTCTTAGTAACTGATCATCCTCAACCAAAACTCACGCCCATTAGTCATGTGCATTTCCTGTACCGCTAATCAAACACTTGGCTGCTAATTCATGTTTGAGCATCGATCGGTCTCCTCGTGAGAATCTTATGTTGTAATTTTCTTCCTAGCACCTACCTGGGGAGTGCCCAACCCACTAGATATGCCTAGGCCTCCCAGAACACATGGCAATGCCATAATCACGCGGTGACCACGCGGCGGGCATGCGAGTTTACGCGCTCTAGAGTTGGGGCCCTCGACCGCCGCCCAAACCTGGACGTATCGCCACCAAACCATGTATTTATGATTAAATAGGTACTTATGTAACTAGAAATGATTTTTGTAAAAAATAAATAGCAAATTATGAGGCAGCTGCAGTTCAAAATTGACCCGCTTCCAACTGAATCGGCGAAAATTTGTCTTTTTCACGAGAGGTGGATCAAAACTTTTTACACCCAACCATTTTTTCAATTGCACATTAAATATGTCCTAGTATTTTAGAAAATTGATTTGGTCCAATTTTGCAACAATTAGTTGGGAGGTCCTTCACAAAAAAACCTTCTTTTGGGCACTCGAAAAATGGAAAATGATTTTTTCGTCCAAAGAAAATGAAAACTTCCTTAGGCAATATTGTTTGCCATTCCAAGATGCACCCTTGTGCACAATATGAGATCATTTGAACAAACTATGCCATGAATGTGGCCATAGGATTGATCATTTGGCTTGAAAGCCATGAATCTTCACGCATGATAGCTCATTTCTGAGAACACTTTTTAAAAGAATTGCGTATTACAAGTTTATTATTTTTCCTGGTAACTTGGTCATATATAATGACACAATGCGAAGGTTTTCCAAATTTTTTGTTTTTTTTTGAATTTTTTATGCCCGTTTCAAAATGCGGTCAAAACGGCGGGAATGACCGTTCCTAGCTAGTGGTTGAATCTTGGTATTTTTTTTGGTGTTTCTCTGATTAAATAGATACTTATGTACCTAGAAATGATTTTTGTAAAAAAAAGAGCAAACTACAAGGCAGCTACAGTTCAAATTTGACCCACTTCCAACTGAATCGGCGAAAATTTGTCTTTTTCACGAGAGGTGGATCAAAACTTTTTACACCCAACCATTTCGTCAATTGTGCATTAAATATGGCCTAGTATTTTATAAAAATGATTTGGTCCAATTTTACAATAATTATTTTGGAGGTCCTTCACAAAAAACCCTCCTTTTGGGCACTCGAAAAATGATTAAAATTAGCTAGAAAGATCAAAAATGTATACAAATTGGTGCACATCCATAAATGTGGTCTTACTTGAGTGAAAATTGGTGTGATGCCATTTTGCAAAATATTTTTGATATCTACTTCAAAAAATAGCTCTATCTTTAGTACTTGGAAATTATTTTAAATCACAGATTCATGGACCAATCAGAACACTTCTCCCAGATCACCGCACTCTATCTGACCTAAACCGTCCACACCAGGCAGATCCAACGTCTCTCACTTCAGCAAGCCAACCCAAACCCTAACTCCAGTCCCCGATTCAGATCCACTCCTTGCAGCCGCCACCTACCTCCCGCACCCGATTCAGCCGATCTCGCTGCCCGCACCCGTGCGCCACCACCCGCTCCTCCTCGCCGCTCTTCCTCCGCCCCCGACGCGCCCCGTGATCAAGCCGCGATGGGGTCCGGTTCAGGGACAGCAGAGCCGGCCCATGGGTAGCACGGGGACTCCTCCTCCAACGCCGCCGCCGCCGCCACCCCGAGCGCCGTGGCAGCCGATGTATCCTCCTCCTCCTCGCCGCCACCACCTCTCCCCCCATGCGGCGTCCCTCGAGCGACCCGAGGAAGAGCGGGACTGCGAGCAGGCTGGAGGCTCATGCTCCGCTGCTGCGGTGGGGGTCGACCAGGAGGGCGAGGGGCTCGCCCCCTCAGCTCCTTCTTTGGCGCCTTCTCCTCCGAGCTCCGGATCCGGCACCGGCGTGGATCCAGCGATGTCGAGGCCAGCAGGCACCGGATCCGGCACCGGCGTGGCCTAGGTTGGTGCTTCTCCTCCTTGTTCGCCCCACCCTCTCCTTCCCACCTCACCTATTATTTCCTGTGATTTCTTTTGCTGCAGATCCATGGTGCGAACGGAGGAGGAGGAGCAGGACGGGCACGGACGGAGGAACACTGTCTTCATCCCCTGTCCCGACGCCATGGACGGTTCTCCTCCACCACTGCCCCGACGCCATGGAAGCCGCCCCTCCACCACTGCCCTGACGCCATGCAGGTTATTCTTCTTCTCCCGTTCCCATAGACTGTACACAATCTTATGCTTACTATGGTGTGATCCGATGGAGTCTGTGCAGATAGAGTTCATTAGTTTTTGGTGTGCTTGGAGAGATTTGGTTTTTTTGCTTTGTTCGTCTAGAGATGGAGTTCATTAGTTTTTGGTGTATTCGTCTTCATTTAGCAAAGTTTGGGAATGCAAACAACAGCAGTTCATTAGTTACACTAGGCGTGTGCCTGCCTATGTTGTATTTAGACCAAAATTTGTGCATCCACATTCAGTTCCAGCCACATTTAGAATATTGATTTGGTTAATTCTGCAGTGATCCAATCTGAAGTCCGAATATCGAATATTAGATTGCTTGGCTTTAATGGTTTGGAATTGATTCATGGGGATTGAGGGAGCGCCATGTGTTTCTTGTTGTGGTGGGTTATGGCTAGGTATAGATTGGTGCTCTTCTGAGGTGATCATCATTTGGATTACAAAAAAGCCTTGCTTGCATGGTCCAGTGTTGGGTAGGTAGGAGTTATGAGCATCTCTTTGCCATGTCAAAGTGGAACTCTGATGCCAATTATGCATGTTTTTGCACTGTTGAGTTCCAGTGTAAGGGATGCTCATTACTTATAACCCCATTATATATATACAGTCCATGCTTCAGTTCTGAACTAGACTAAAAGTACTACATGGCAGCAGCCCAGATTGGGTGTAGCTGCAATTGCAAAAGTTCTGTTGTTGGGTGACTCTACCTTCACACTTTTCTGCTGCAACAGATTTTCGTAGCTTGTTCATGCCTGCTCAATGCTGTTCGTGCTGAATGTTGTTGTTCTCTGTGTAGATAACATGTTGAATGTTGAATGTTGTTCATGCTCTGTTTGATTTGTCTGAATGTTGTTGTTCTCTGTGTAGATAACATGCTGAATGTTGAATGTTGTTCATGCTCTGAATACAACAAAATGACTGAGCTATATTTGATTTATCTCTTCTCTGTGTACATAACAATGCTGAATGTATTTCATGCGACTCTGTGTATGCAGAAACGGTGAAGATGACAAGGTGAAGACGAAGTGCTGCTATGGTCATGGCAAGAGATGTGGACATGTTAACTTTTGCTGACTTGAATCCGTCCGCCGCTCCTCCAAGCTTCGTTTTGTTCTTCTTCGTCTTCTGCTACTTGCAGCATCAAGGGGATCTTCAGCCGCCAGCCTGTGGACCGATCAGTATGAGGTTGGATGCTGCTTCTCTATCTTGCCTCCATCCATCTTTTTCTTTAGCTGTATCACTTTCTCCTCTCTTTAATATGGCTGACTTGCTTCGGTTTGATATCATGGCAGAATATGCAGCGCACCCGGAGCCAGCTCAAGAGCATCAAACGGAACCTGCGCACCGAGATCAGGTCCATGACTTTCCTCTTTATGACAATCTAAAGAGATCTTCTACTAGCACTGATAGATCTAAAGCTAATTTGCTATAATTTGCATCAAAATTGTGAGTGTCACTAGTGATGCACTGCTCTTTTTATTATGCTCTTTTGAGTTTGGCAAGTGATTGTTTGGGAGAGTAGAGTAGTTCATTTTCAGGACATGTGTTAAATCAATAATGTTCCTTAGTGTGTTAAATCAAGCCTTGCAGAGTACAATATACACACTAGACTATTTCTGAACGTGTTAAATCAACAATGTGTATGCGTTATTGTATCCTAGTAATTCTGCCATGTCACTGTATCCCAAAAAACCAAGATGGTTGTTATACTCATGTTCCTGATGATATTGGTGAAAACTCAATCTAGTTATTTTTTCTAGTTCTGCTACTAGTTGATGTGTACTCCTAGTGCTGTAGTTGATGTGTAGTAATACAAAAATATTAATGCTCCAATATGATCATGTGACTTGCAGCGCACCTGCTTTGACGCCGACACGTACGTCGTCATCTCCTTTGAGGACGACGAGGACATGGCAGGTGCTGTCGGCCTCGGCGGCGGCTTCCACCACTACCACATCATCATCATCATCTACCAGTTCCACGATGGTGTTTGGGCCGTCGAGTCCTTCTGCAGCTGCTGCCGCTGCTCCTTCCACAGTTTGGGTGGGACTCGTCGGATCGGCCTCCTTGTTTCCTATTTCAGGTAGTACATCCTTCTTGCTCGAATCTACTATTTGATCTGCGTGCACATCTCCCGCTCCGGTGCAGAATTGATGGGTTCTTCCTGGATTCTGGAAACCTGCAAAAAATGAATTTTCTAGGGGCAATCTTAGCCTACTCGCCACAATTTCTGCTTGTCTGATTGGCTCCAGCATTAATTACTCGGTCGAGATTTTAGTTTACTGTCATCATTGAGTCTAAGATTCCCATGCCCATTTATATGTTCTCTATCGTGAATTACTTCTATGGTGTGTGTCAAAATTTGAAGTAGATCTGAAGTCTGCAGCTCCAGTTTTCTTGGAGGCCACACTATCCTTACTTTAATGGTCAACTTGTTCAGATTAGAGTTGAATCCTGTAGACCACATAATACTATTGTGATAATGCAGAGTTGGTGTTCATTTCTCCATGAAGATTTGAGTTTTCTGTTTTTGTTTATTCTGTGTGGTGTTAGTATGATGGTCTGTTGCAAGATGGTTGTATGGATAACTCAACTTTGTTTATTCTGTGAAGGCTTGCTTGGTACCAATTGTTATGTGCTTCATTGTGCAGTGCTGATTTTGCGCTGATACAAACTTACAACAGTATTACATTGTAGTGTTTTCTGCATGTTGTTGTATCGCTAGTTCCATGATGCCTTCACATTTGAGTCTATTAGTTGTTTTTGTTTTTATCCCTTATTAGTATCAATTATTGTATTGTAGACTTGAAATTGTGGTGGTTCCTCTTTTACAGAAGCTCAAGTGTGAAGTCGTGAAGTGTGAAGCAAGTGTGAAGCTGTGAAGTCCAACTTAGTGAAGAGTAGCATATTGTAGCATATAGGTGTTGTAAAGATTGTAATAGATTTATTTAGTGGTATATTTGATGAATTCTATGTGTTCTTTGTTCTATTTGAAATATTGATTATGTATGTGAATTGAAAACTTATGAAATGGTAACCTCTCCAGTGGGGCCACTTATGAAAATAATCTGTCAAATTTGTACATTCTGACACGTGGGACCAATTTGAGAGATGAACATGAGAAGTTGGACCCATCTGACTAGTGGGACCAGCTTGAATATATAATCGTTGAAAATAGAAAATCAATAGACTAAAAGGCCATGGCCCAGAAAATAAAAAGGCCGTATTTTTGGGCCTGGCCCATGTGGCTGACCAGAATTAATAGGAAAAATAATATTAAATGGGCTGAATTAGTGGGCTCGGCCCATGTAAGGCGTCAAATTGGACCGGGCTGAATCTTATCAATGACCTTTTCAATTGGTCGCAATTTTTCCACGTCAGATTACCATGTCGGATCCGACGTGGCCTGGGCAGACCACCAGTGACCAAAACAAAAGATCGTTGGTTCAATGACCTTTTGTTTTGGTCGTAAACGTCTTTGACCATTCCAGAAGAAAGGTCGTTAATTTCAGTTTACGACGGCCAGCTTTTGACGATCTATTTTTGGTCACAAAAAGGTCACAAATGGAAAATTATGACCATTCAGTGACCAATAGTCAAGGTCACAAGTTGACATATTTCTTGTAGTGACACATCATAATAAGCCTTGCAAGCAAATGACTAATGAGATTAGTCACGAGATGATGTATTACGGAACGAGTAAAGAGACTTGCCGGTAACGAGATTAACTAGGTATGGTGATACCGACGATCGAATCGCGGGCAAGTAACATACCGATGACAAAGGGAACAACGTATGTTGTTATGCGGTTTGACCGATAAAGATCTTCATAGAATATGTAGGAGCCAATATGAGCATCCAGGTTCCACTATTGGTTATTGACCGGAGATGAGTCTCGGTCATGTCTACATAGTTCTCGAACCCGTAGGGTCCGCATGCTTAACGTTTGATGACGATCGGTATTATGAGTTTATGTGTTTTGATGTACTGAAGGTAGTTCAGAGTCCCGGATGAGATCGGGGACATGATGAGGAGTCTTGAAATGGTCGAGATGTAAAGATCGATATATTGGACGACTATATTCGGACATCGGAAATGTTCCGAGTGATTCGGGTATTTTTCGGAGTACCGCAAAGTTACGGGAATTCGCCGGGGAGTATAGGGCCTTTTTGGGCTTTAGGGGAAAGAGAGAGAGGAGGCTGTGCCCTCCCCAAGGCTTAGTCCGAATTGGACTAGGGGTAGGGGCTGCGCCACCACCTTCCTTCTCTTCTCTTTTCTCTTTGCTTCTCTACTACTCCTACTACTTGGAAGGGATCCTAGTTCTACTAGGAAAGGGGGAATCCTACTCCCGGTGGGAGTAGGACTCCCCTAGGGCGCGCCATAGAGAGGGCCGGCGCTCCCCCTCCTCCACTCCTTTATATGCGGGGGTAGAGGCACCCCATAGACACACAAGTTGATCAGTTGATCTCTCCCAACCGTGTGCGGTGCCCCCCTCCACAGAAACACACCTCGGTCATATTGTTGCAGCGCTTAGGCGAAGCCCTGCGACAGTAACTTCATCATCTCCTTCACCATGCCGTTGTGCTGACAAAACTCTCCCGCGAGGTTCTCCTGGATCAAGAGCTCGTGGGACGTCATCAAACTGAACGTGTGCTGAACGCGGAGGCTCCGTACGTTCGGTGCTTGATCGGTTGGATCGCGAAGAAAGTTCGACTACATCAACCGCGTCACTAGACGCTTCCGCTCCCGGTCTACGAGGGTACGTGGACACACTCTCCCCTCTCGTTTCTATGCTTCTAGTAGATAGATCTTGCGTGATCGTAGGAAATTTTTGAAATACTACGTTCCCCAATAGTGGCATCATGAGCCAGGTCTATGCGTAGATGATATATATGCACGAGTAGAACACAAAGAGTTGTGGGCGATAATAGTCATACTGCTTACCAGCATGTCATACTTTGGTTCGGCGGTATTGTGAGATGAAGCGGCCTGGACCGACATTGCGCGTACGCTTACGCGAGACTGGTTTCACCGTTACAAGCACTCATTGCTTAAAGGTGACTGGCGGGTGTCTGTCTCTCTCACTTTAGCTGAATCGGGTGTGGCTACGCCCGGTCCTTGTGAAGGTTAAAACAACATATACTTGACGAAAAATCGTTGTGGTTTTTGTATGCGTAGGTAAGAACGGTTCTTGCTAAGCCCGTAGCAGCCACGTAAAACTTGCAACAACAAAGTAGAGGACGTCCAACTTGTTTTTGCAGGGCATGTTTTGATGTGATATGGTCAAGCATGATGAGTGATACGTTATTGTATGAGAAGATCATGTTTTGCAAAGTTATCGGCAACTGGCAGGAGGCATATGGTTGTCGCTTTATTGTATGAAATACAATCGCCATGTAATTGCTTTACTTTATCACTAAGCGGTAGCGATAGTCGTGGAAGCAATAGTTGGCGAGATGACAACGATGCTACGATGGAGATCAAGGTGTCGCGCCGGTGACGATGGTGATCATGCCGGTGCCTTGGAGATGGAGATCAAAGGCACAAGATGATGATGACCATATCATATCACTTATATTGATTGCATGTGATGTTTATCTTTTATGCATCTTATTTTGCTTAGATCGACGGTAGCATTATAAGATGATTTCGCACTAAATTTCAAGGTATAAGTGTTCTCCCTTAGTACGCACCATTGCGAAAGTTCGTCGTGCCGAGACACCACATGATGATCGGGTGTGATAAGCTATACGTTCACATACAACGGGTGTAAGCCAGTTTTGCACACGCAGAATAATCGGGTTAAACTTGACGAGCCTAGCATATGCAGATATGGCCTCGGAACACTGCAGACCGAAAGGTCGAGCGTGAATCATATAGTAGATATGATCAACATAAGATGTTCACCATTGAAAACTACTCCATTTCACGTGATGATCGGACATGGTTTAGTTGATATGGATCACGTGATCACTTAGATGATTAGAGAGATGTCAGTCTAAGTGGGAGTTCTTAAGTAATTTGATTAATTGAACTTTAATTTATCGTGAACTTAGTCCAGGTAGTATTAGCATATCTATGTTTTAGATCAATTGCTCGCGATGTAGCTCCCCGTTTGTTTTTTTATGTTCCTAGAGAAAACTAAGTTGAAAGATGTTAGTAGCAATGATGCGGACTAGGTCCGTGATCTGAAGATTATCCTCATTGCTGCACAGAAGTATTATGTCCTTGATGCACCGCTAGGTGACAAACCTATTGCAGGAGCAGATGCAAATGTTATGAACGTTTTGACAAAAGCTCGGTATGATGACTATTTGATAGTTTAGTGCACCATGCTTTACGGCTTATAACCGGGACTTCAAAAACGTTTTGAACGCCACCGAGCATATGAGACGTTCCAAGAGTTGAAATTAGTATTTCATACTCATGCCCGTGTCGAGAGGTATAAGACCTCTAACAATACTTTGCCAACAAGATGGAGGAGAATAGCTCAACTAGTGAGCATGTGCTTAGATTGTCTGGGTACTACAATTGCTTGAATCAAGTGGGAGTTAATCTTCCAGATAAGATAGTAATTGACAAAAGTTCTCTAGACACTATCACCAAGTTAGTAGAACTTCGTGATGGACTATAATATGAAAGAGATGACGAAAGTAATTCCCGAGCTCTTCGCGATGCTGAAATCGGCGAAGGTAGAAATCAAGAAAGAGCATCAAGTGTTGATGGTTAACAAGACCACTTGTTTCAAGTAAAGGGCAAAGGGATAGAAGGGGAACTTCAAAAAGAATGACAAGCAAGTTGTCACTCCCGTGAAGAAACCCAAAGCTAAACTCAAGCGTGAAACTAAGTGCTTCTACTGCAAAGGAAATGGTCACAAGAAGTGGAACTGCCCTAGATACTTGGTGGATAAGAAGGATGGCAATGTGAACAAAGGTATATTTGATATGCAGATTATTGATGTGTACTAGTGTTCATAGCAACCCCTGGGGATTTGATACCGGTTCAGTTGCTAAAACTAGTAACTCAAAACGGGAGTTGCAGAATGAAAAGAGACTAGTTAAAGGTGAAGTGACGATGTGTGATGGAAGTGGTTCCAAGATTGATATGATCATCATCGCACACTCCCTATACTTTTGGAATTAGTGTAGAACCTAAATAAATGTTATTTGGCAGTTGCGTTAAGCATGAATATGATTTGGTCATGTTTGTTGCAATACGGTTATTCATTTAAAGTGATAGAATAATTGTTATTCTGTTTACATGAATAAAGCCTTTGATGGTCATACACCCAATGAAAATAGTTTGTTGGATCTCGATCATAGTGATACACATATTCATAATATTGAAGACAAAAGATGCAAGGTAATAATGATAGTGCAACTTATTTGTGGCACTACCGTTTTGGTCATATTGGTGTAAAGCGCATGAAGAAACTCCATAGTGATGG
Source organism: Secale cereale (assembly GCA_902687465.1). Lineage (NCBI taxonomy): Eukaryota > Viridiplantae > Streptophyta > Magnoliopsida > Poales > Poaceae > Secale > Secale cereale. The sequence goes on along the minus strand of LR738715.1, from coordinate 838,108,117 downwards.
ACTTTTGGAATCACTTGATTATGAATCACTTGGTGCTTGCGAACCATGCCTCATGGGCAAGATGACTAAAATTCCATTCTCCGGAACAATGGAGCGAGCAACAGATTTGTCGGAAATCATACATACTGATGTATGTGGACCGATGAGTGTTGAACCTCGCGGCGGGTATCGTTATTTTTTGACCTTCACTGATGATTTGAGCAGATATGGGTATATCTACTTGATGAACCACAAGTCTGAAACATTTGAAAAGTTCAAAGAATTTTAGAGTGAAGTAGAGAATCATCGTAACAAGAAAATAAAAGTTTCCCCGATCTTATTGCGGAGGCGAATATTTGAAGTTACGAGTTTGGTCTTCATTTAGTACAATGTGAAATAGTTTCACAACTCATGCCACCCTAAACACCACAGCGTAATGGTGTGCCCGAACGTCGTAACCATACTTTATTAGATTCGGTACGATCTATGATGTCTCTTACCGATTTACCACTATCATTTTGGGTTATGCATTAGAGACAGCTGCATTCACGTTAAATAAGGGCACCATCTAAATCCGTTGAGACGTCGCCTTATGAACTGTGGTTTGGCAAGAAACCAAAGTTGTTGTTTCTTAAAGTTTGGGGCTGCGATGCTTATGTGAAAAAGCTTCAACCTGATAAGCTCGAACCCAAGTCGGAGAAATGTGTCTTCATATGATACCCAAAGAGACTGTTGGGTACACCTTCTATCATAGATCTGAAGGAAAGATATTCCTTGCTAAGAATGGATCCTTTCTAGAGAAGGAGTTTATCTCGAAAGAAGTGAGTGGGAGGAAAGTGGAACTTGATGAGGTAATTGTACCTTCTCTCGAATTGGAAAGTAGTACATCACAGAAACTAGTTCCAGTGATTCCTACACCAATTAGTGAGGAAGCTAATGATGATGATCATGAAACTATGGATCAAGTTACTGCTGAACTTCGTAGATCAACCAGAGTACGTTCCGCGCCAAAGTGGTATGGCAACCCAGTTCTGGAAGTCATGTTACTAGACCATGATGAACCTACGAACTATGAGGAAGCGATGATGAGCCCAGATTCCGCAAAATGGCTTGAGGCCATGAAATCTGAGATGGGATCCATGTATGATAACAAAGTGTGGACATTGGTTGACTTGCCCGATGATCGGCAAGCCATTAAAAATAAATGGATCTTTAAGAGGAAGAATGACGCCGATAGTAATGTTACTATCTACAAAACTCGACTTGTTGCGAAAGGTTTTTGACAAGTTCAAGGTGTTGACTACGATGAGATTTTCTCACTCATAGCGATGCTTAAGTCTATCCGAATCATGTTAGCAATTGCCGCATTTTATGAAATCTAGCAAATGGATAACAAAACTGCATTCTTTAATGGATTTATTAAAGAAGAGTTGTATATGATCTAGCCAGAAGGTTTTATCAATCCTAAAGGTGCTAAATATGCAAGCTCTAGCAATCCATCTATGGACTAGTGCAAGCATCACGGACTTGGAATATACGCTTTGATAAGTTGATCAAAGCATATAGTTTTATACAGAGTTGCGGTGAAGCCTATATTTACAAGAAAGTGAGTGGGAGCACTACAGCCTTTCTATATGAGTCCACCATACTTTCCTATACATGGTATTTACCTGCCATTCCTAACGAAGACTTCCATGTACCATCTCGAAATTATTCAAAAAAAGCATTTCTCTTTTGTGCCTCTGTTTTAGCTCATGAGGAAGTAGTAGTTAATTCATGATCTTTTTAAGTTGGACAAGCTTCATCCCGGGATTGCATGTCTAATGTGCAAACCCATAATACGAGAAGGAACTGGCATAGAGTGCGCCCGGCTCATTAAAAAATTATACAACAAACAAACCCTCCTTCACGCTTTGTTCATGAGAAATCAGAAAACTTTGGCAGTGCTAAACAAAGGAGATTAAGAGGATGTGATCGTCCTCATTCGGGAGTCGTTCCTCGAAACTTGTCCAGCTCAAGAAGTAATTGAGTTATCTGCTAGCATTCGTTGACGAAATATGCATAATCTAAAATAATAATTATTACCTCTGTTTCTAAAACCAAGAGCTCTGGTACATGTTTTGTCTTTGTTTCCGACCACGGGTTTTCAACCTTGCCAACAAAAGCCACGGTTCGAGAGTCTCCACCTTCTTTAAAGCACCAACTATTCAGAGCATGATTGTCATTCTGAGTGTAATGTGCATTGTCCCAAAGTACCATTGTCTTTTGCATGATTATGATATCGTTTATTCTGAAATCATTGTATCTAGTCGTCACTTAAACCTTGGAGGTGCCCCTGCATTTATGTTTTGCTTCACTAAAGGGGGCAAGCGAGATATCACTTTGTCATATTTGCACACCATGCTCACTACAAATTTATTGAGTGTTTCAGTATCATATTGTAAAACTTTCAGTTCTTTGTGATTTTCTCATGAGGCAACTTAATTACTACAGATTCATTGTCTCAGTAAGCACTTGTCATGTGACTGTGAAAAGTTCTTATATGGTTAATAGCATGTCACCATAGAAATTATGCTTGTTATCATTTACCTACTCGAGGACGAGCAGGAATTAAGCTTGGGGATGTTGATACGTCCAAAACGTATCTATAATTTCTGCTTGCTCCATGCCCTTTTTGTGTGATATTGCTATGATATTTATGCACTTCCATACACTTTTGATCATATTTAGACTAACCTACTAATGGTTGCAAAAGTGCACAATGTTTTTGTTTTATAATTTATTGTGTAGGAATTACTTGGAAATTGACAAAAACGCAAAAGGAGTCGTATTGGAGTAGGACTCTGACTTTCCTGAAATCTATCTGAGAACGTTTTTTAAAGATGGTCACGTTCCAGCCCGAAGACGACGTCAAACGGAAAATGTCTAGTTGCGAAAGTTGTGGGGAATTTCGAGGCGATACTTCTGGATATAAAATTCGTCCAAATCGGAGTCCGGACGGCCGAGTAAAGCCCGTTTTACTGAGGCCCAAAATCTGATGACGGGTATCCGAGAGTCTATATAAAGAGAGGAAACCTAGGTCACCAAGGGCCACGAATTTTCCTCCTCCCAAGCCGCCGTCTTGGAGGGGAGGACCAACACCATTGCAGCACCATCCACAAGGAAGAAGGGGGGCCAAGGAGCCAGTGCCCCCTAGGGCCGCCGCCGTCTCCTCCCAGCCGCCGCCGCCTCCGTGGCCGCCGCCGGCCGCCGCCTCCTCGCGGGGCTGCACCTCTCCATCAACACCACCATCAAGATCCTCCTCACCATGTCCATGTGTGAGTAGTCTCCTCCGGGGCCGAGGGCTCGTACGTGTAGCTATGTGGTTATCTCTCTCTCCCATGATGTGATCTTCGTTGTGATCATAGGCTATGTTAATCTAGGGTGATCCCATGATATTTCCCCTTCCTCTATGTATTGGATTGATGTACTCACTTGTCTTTATCTAGTATAATCCCCGAGACCAAGGTGACAGCGGTTTATTGGACATGGATTAGAAAAATATTTTCATGAGTGATTTCCTCTCTTGTGTGTTGATTGAAGATTGAGAGTCTCTTGGTGCTTGTCTTTGACTATCCTTTAGATATGTTATGGTGATTGTGGGACTCTCTTTGGATGGTCGCGGTGACATTGGGAAATCCTTAGATTGAGAACTACGAACTTTGAGGTGTGCTTTTGTAGCCCTACATAATTCTCGTCCTCTCTTGACCACGAAGGAATGACCTCCGGGTGCGTCTCCATTGCATGTTTTATGGGAAATATCATGTGATTCGATTATGTTAATGTTGTTGGGAGTTGCCACTAGTGAAAGTATGATCCCTAGGCCTTGTTTCCACCATTGCAATACCATTTGTGCTCACGTTTACCACTTGTTTGCTTGCTGCACTTTTTATTACAGATTTATATTACTTTGTTTTGCCATCCATATCACTTGCCATTTAACATCTCTTCGCCGAACTAGTGCACCTATACATCTAACAAGTGTATTAGGTGTGTTGGGGACACAAGAGACTTCTTGTATCTTAGTTGCAGGGTTGCTTGAGAGAGACCATCTTCAACCTCTACTTCCCTGAGTTCGATAAACCTTAGGTCATCCACTTGAGGGAAATTGCTGCTGTCCTACAAACCTCTTCGCTTGGAGTCCCAACATAGTCTACAAGAGTAGAAGCGTGTGTAGACATCACATACCTTGACAAGATTTTGAAGTAGTTCAAAACGAAACAGTCACAGAAAGAGTTCTTGCCGGTGTTGCAAGGTACGAAGTTGAGTAAGACTCAAAACCCGACCAGGGCAGAAGATAGAGAAAGAATGAAAGTCATTCCCTATGCCTCAGTCATAGGTTCTATAAAGTATGCCAGGCTGTGTACCAAACCTGCTGTGTACCTTGCCATGAGATTGACAAGGAGGTACAATAGTGATCCAGGAGTACATCACTGGACAGCGGTCAAAATTATCCTTAGAGGACTAAGGAAATATTTATCGGTTATGGAGGTGATAAAGAGTTCATCGGAAAGAGTTACGTCGATGCAAGCTTTAACACCGATCTGGATGACTCTGAGTCTCGATCTAGATACATATTGAAAGTGGGAGCAATTAGCTAAAGTTGATCCACGCAGAGCATTGTAGACATAGAAATTTGCAAAAATACATACCAATCTGAATGTAACAGACCCGCTGACTAAACTTCTCTCACAAAGCAAAACATGATCACACCTTAGTACTCTTTGGGTGTTATTCACATGACAATGTGAACTAGATTGTTGACTCTAGTAAACCCTTTGAGTATTGGTCGCATGGCGATGAGAACTATGGGTGTTAGTCACATGGTGATGTGAACTATTAGTGTTAATCACATGGTGATGTGATCTAGATTATTGACTCTAGTGCAAATTGGAGACTAAAGGAAATATGCCCTAGAGGCAATAATAAAGTTATTATTTATTTCCTTATATCATGATAAATGTTTATTATTCATGCTAGAATTGTATTAACTGGAAACTTAGTACATGTGTGGATACATAGACAAAACAGAGTGTCCCTAGTATGCCTCTACTAGACTAGCTCATTGATCAAAGATGGTTATGTTTCCTAGCCATAGATACGAGTTGTCATTTTATCAACGGGATCACATCATTAGGAGAATGATGTGCTGGACAAGACCCATCCGTTAGCTTAGCACTATGATCGTTTAGTTTTACTGCTACTGCTTTGTTCATGACTTATACATGTTCCTATGACTATGAGATTATGCAACTCCCGAATACGAGAGGAACACCTTGTGTGCTATCAAACGTCACAACGTAACTAGGTGATAATAAAGATGCTCTACAGGTGTCTTCGAAAGTGTTCGTGGTGTTGGCATAGATCAAGAATAGGATTTGTCACTCCGAATGTCGGAGAGGTATCTCTGGGCCCTCTCGGTAATACACATCATAATAAGCCTTGCAAGCAAATGACTAATGAGTTAGTAACGAGATGGTGTATTACGGAACGAGTAAAGAGACTTTCCGGTAATGAGATTGTCGGTGTACTAAAGTAGGGGTACCTTAGTATCCCGAACTTGTGCACGGGCAGTAGCAGCGTCCCGTGGCAGGTCTTGCCGTGCGACCGCCAAGGTCCACTATGGTTCCTTCGGGGCCATCCAAGAACAAAGTATTCAAGTTAAAGAAACAAGGCCCCGGCAAGAGGAGCTTGCCGGGAAGGCCACTCAAGGCTCAAGACCACTTCTTTGGCACAAGACCCTGGCAAGAAGAACTTGCCGGGAAGGCCAAACATGGCATTTCAAGAGACTTGCTGCGACGTGCCACGCGTCCCAGCAAGGCCCGAAGAGCGACAAGCTTCCGGGCACGACAAGGTAGCAACCGCGGCAAGGCGCTTGCCGCGGCAAACTTCCACTAGGTACCCGCGCTCCAGCGCATCCACCAACGTGTCGCTCTGGGACCCTTCCAGACGCACGTGGCGGAAGGCTGTGCAGCCTGGGGTACACGGTGGCAAGCTGCGATGACAAGGCCACCGTCGTGGCGGACGGTGGCGCCCTGACGGACGCTTTTTTGCACTGTTTGGGGCGACGGCGACGGGCATTCAATGCCCTTGTCCCCTGCCGTCAGAGTTAGGTATAGAGCACTATGCAGCACTGTTCCAACTACCACCCATTTTATGTTTTTACCCTCGACTGCGTTGCCACCTGTCGGTGACCCCTTTGACCTATAAAAGGAGGCCCATGCGCAACGTAGAGGAGGTTCCGATCATCGATCACTCTCACACTCGGTCCTGTTAGCGATTAGCACTGTAGCTCTTCTCGCTCCCGAGCCAAGAACGCAATACAAACCAAGGCAGGAGTAGGGTTTTACGCATTCGTGCGGCCCGAACCTGGGTAAACTGCTCGCGTGTTTGCCTCGATCTGCTCTTTGTGCATCCTCCGCCCCCTTGCCGTACCGAAAAGGAGCTCCGGTCCCATAGGTGTTCGTGGGCGATCAGTTTCCCCGACATCTTTGGCGCGCCAGGTAGGGGGTGCGTCGAGGTTGCGTGAACCTGATCCGGCGTTCACGCGAGCGAAATATCCACCGACTTCATCGACTTCATCGACATGCCACCGAAGAAGAAGGCTTCGGAGGCAGCAGGCCCGTCCGCGTCGATCCCGCGACCGCCGGAGCCAACGACTGGTGGGGTAGACGCCGGCGGGAGGACGAACGTCGGCGAGGAAACTCACGGCGCCGCCAAATCAAAGGACAAGACGGACGACCGAGCGCACTCCAAGGCCTCGGCGTCCGTACACGCACCGCGCCCTTCTCAAGAGGCGCGGGATCGGCAGCGACGTGGTACACAAGGTACCATACGCTTGCTGGGCCAAGGTCAAGCTGGCGGTTCGCGGGATGCTCAAGGCCAACATGCTGGCATGAGCAAGGCGCGGTCGCCGGGACGAGACGCTGCTCCTTCTAACGCAGTTAGAAGTCCGAGCTTATCTCGCTCCTCGCACCGCTCGCCACCCCTCCCCGCCACTCTAGCAGAAGCTCTAGCTCGAGCTCAGCTGCTCCTCGACATCCCTCCAGCGGCAGACAAGGCCGACGACTGGAGGGCCACCATCCAAAGCCTCATCGCCTTCGCCAACCATGACACTCCGCAGCAGCCGACGACATCGCGGCCGCGGCAAGCTAGCCAGGCGCGGGCCGACGGCGACAAGACTGCAGGGGGTGCAACCATCGTGCACTCCCCGCCCCGAAGACCAAAATCGCCGACTCGTCTGATCAACATCGACGACGACTCCACTGCGTCATCAAATCCGCGGGCTCGCCGCGATCAGCGCCAAGTTCTCGACGACCGACAGCAAGAGGACGCTCGAACTCGCATCGAGCGTCGGAGAGAAGCGCGGCGTCAATCTGACCAGCGCGCTAGGCCCGTTGTCGACATGCAAGCGCCAGGGGGACCAGGCGACCTACCGTACGCGGCAGGTTGTCCTGCGTTCACTCGTGAGCTGCGGCAAGTCCAGTGGCCCAGCATGAAGAACTTCAAGCCCGACGTACCCGAGAAGTACGACGGCAAAACTCATCCGCCGGAGTTCCTCAGCATCTACACCATCGCGGTGCAGGCTGCCGGGGGACGAGACGAGAAGATACTCGCCAATTACTTCCCGCTCGTGCTCAAGCCAAACGTCAGATCTTGGCTCATGCACTTGCCGGAGAACTCCATTTCTTCTTGGGCCGACCTATGCCATCAGTTTGTCGGTGCCTTCAAAGGTGGCCACAAGCCCCATGGCCAGGAGAGCGACCTTCATATACTCGCCCAGAAGGAAGGAGAGTCCCTGCGAAAGTATATACAAAGATTCAGCCGTGTCCAGCACAACATCCCAGACGTCCACCCTGCCGCGGTTATCAGCGCGTTTCACCAGAACGTGCGTAACCGCAGGATGAGGGAGGAAATGGCGATGTGCAAGATCCGAGACGTCAGTGAGCTTTATGCCCTGGCCGATAAGTGCGCACGCGCTGAGGAGGGGAGGAAACTCCCCTGAGAGGATACTGGAGCAGGGGCATCAGATAGTGAGGATGCCGCCCCGGCAAAGAAGAACCGGCGACAGAACAACAGGAAGAAAAAGAACAAGGAAGTGCTGGTCGTGGAGCAGTCCGGCAAGGAAGCTGGCGCCAAGAAAGCTCCGACAGGTGGCTCCGGCAAGGAAACTGCCGCGTGCACCAACTGTCAGACTGTGCCTGCCGCCGACAAGCAGGACGGCTCCAACAAGCAATACTGCAAGATCCACCGCACCAAGGGCCACGACCTCCAGAACTGCAAAAGGGTCGAGTACCTCGTCGAGCAGCAAAAAGCTGAGTACAAGCGACGCGACAAGGAGAAAGCCCAGGGAGGTGATGGTGGGTCCGGCAAGAAGCGGCCATTCAACGGCAGGGGAGGACGTCGCGGCAAGGCCAAGCAGCGGCAAGGAGACAGACCTCCTCGCGGCCGCGACAAGGACGAAGACGAAGACGACGACGAGGACATGGACGATGGAGATAACAACGAACAAGAGTTCCAGAAGGCCACCGAGGTTTTGTGCGTGGACGGTGGTGCCTCTCTGCATACTTCTCACCGTCAACTCAAACAATGGGTGCTAGAAGTCAATGCAGCAGAACCACCCGTCGAGTCGCGCAAACTTCTGAAGTGGTCCAGCACGCCTATCATCTTCGACATTGAGGACCACCCTGATCGCACAACGGCGGTCGGGTGCTTGCCGATGTTGGTTTCACCAACCATCCGCAACCTCAAGGTCACCAAGATGTTAGTTGACGGCGGGGCCGGCCTAAACCTGATCTCCTCTGCTGTGGTCCGGAAACTCCAGATCCCCGACAGCGAGCTCGAGGAAACCGGCACATTCCAAGGGATCAACCCGGGAAGGAGCAAGCCGAAGGGGAAGATCACACTGCCAGTGACATTTGGCGGAGAGCTGAACTTCAGAACCGAGAGGATCACCTTCGACGTTGCCGATATTCCATTACCCTACAATGGAATACTTGGCCGTCCAGCGCTCGCCAAGTTCATGGGAGCCTCTCATTATGCTTACAACATGCTCAAGATGCCAGGCCCGATAAGCGTCATCTCTGTCTCTGGCGACAAGAAGGACACCCTTATCTGTGCCGACAAGATTTACCGGGATGCAGCAGCCGCAACAGATAGCAAGACACTTGCCGCTGAAGCTCCCGGGGGGAAGAACAAGACCAGGTCCGGCAAGAGCTCTGGGGCCCACTCCGGCAAACGCACCTCCTCGGAGTGCTGCGCTGCCATCGAGGACGCACCATCGAGCTCCACCGGCAAGTGTAAGAAGGCGATGGCAGCTCCACCCGCAACCAAGAAGGTGTCCGCCAAGGAGGACGGCACTGGTGGTACTTTCACCATCAGTGCCACGCTCGACCCCAAATAGGAAAGCGCGCTCGTTGCTTTCCTGCGGGCGAACGTCGACGTGTTTGCATGGCAACCGTCTGACATCCCCGGTGTTCCCAGGAAAGTGATTGAGCACAAGCTTGCCGTTTGTCCTCACGCGCGGCCCGTCAAGCAGAAAGTTAGAAAACAAGCAGTGGAGCGCCAAGAGTTTATCGCTGAAGAAATCAAGAAGCTGGAAGCAGCAGGCCTTGTCAGAGGTGTACTCCATCCAATGTGGTTGGCCAACCCTGTTGTCGTGCGCAAGGCAAACGGGAAGTGGAGGCTTTGTATTGACTTCACTGATGTAAATAAAGCTTGCCCCAAAGATCCATTTCCCTTGCCGCGCATTGACCAGATTGTTGACTCCACGGCTGGATGTGAGTTGCTTTCATTTCTTGATGCATATTCAGGATACCACCAGATCTTTATGGCTGAGGAAGATGAGGAGAAGACCGCATTCATTAATCCATGTGGCACTTACTGCTTCATACGCATGCCCTTTGGGTTGAAGAATGCTGGTTCAACTTATGCAAGAGTAGTCCACAATGCTTTTGAGCCACAGATACACAGAAATGTAGAAGCTTACATGGATGACATAGTGGTCAAGAGCAAAGGTAGGGCAACTCTGATACAAGATCTAGATGAAACCTTTGCGAATCTGCGCAAGATCCAACTCAAGCTCAACCCCGAGAAGTGCGTGTTTGGAGTCCCCTCCAGCAAGCTTCTCGGGTTCTTTGTATCCTAGAGAGGGATTGAAGCCAATCCCGACAAGATCAAAGCCATCGAGCAGATCGAAGCACCGAAGCGCGTCAAGGATGTACGAAGACTCGCCGGCTGCGTGGCTGCTCTCAGCAGGTTTATCTCTAAGTCAGCAGAACGCGCCCTGCCGTTTTTCAAAATTTTGAAAAAGGCAGGTCCAGTGAAATGGACTCCGGAAGCGGAGGCAGCGCTGCAAGACTTGAAGAAGTACTTGTCCTCCACTCCAATACTTGTCGCACCTAGGCCACAAGAGAAGTTGCTGCTGTACCTAGCAGCAACCAATCAAGTGGTTAGTGCTGCGTTAGTAGCGGAAAGGGAGGCAGACGATGAGCCAGCGGCCCCGACAAGCACATCCAGCGACAAGCAGGGGGCTTCCCCGACAAGCTCTGGCCCCGAAAAGGATGGAACTGCGCGGATGCAAGAGGAAGTGCGGAAGAAGATGGTGCAGCGCCCGGTCTACTTTGTCAGCTCCCTTCTGCAGGGGGCTAGATCAAGGTACTCTGGTGTGCAGAAGCTGCTTTTCGGCCTTCTCATGGCCTCGAGAAAGCTGCGCCACTACTTCCAAGCACATGAGATAACAGTAGTCACTCGCTTTCCGCTGAAGAGGATACTCCAAAATCTAGAAGCAACAGGCAGGATTGTCGAGTGGGCACTAGAACTGTCAAGCTTTGGCCTCAAGTTTGAAAGTACTTCAACTATCCAGAGCAGAGCATTGGCAGAGTTCATAGCAGAATGGACACTAACGCCAGACGAAGAGATTCCAGAGACAAGCATTCCCGTCAAGGAAGCAAGCAAAGAATGGATAATGTACTTTGATGGTGCTTTCTCACTGCAAGGCGCCGGTGCCGGCGTGCTGCTTGTCGCGCCCACCGGAGAGCACCTCAAGTACGTCGTCCAAATGCACTTTCCCAAGGAGCAAGCAACGAACAATACCGCAGAGTATGAAGGTTTGCTTGCCGGCCTCAGAATCGCGGCAGATCTTGGGATCAAGAAGCTGATTGTGAGGGGTGATTCACAGTTGGTCATCCGCCAAGTGAACAAGAACTACCAAAGTCCGTTGATGGAAGCATACGTTGACGAAGTGAGAAAGCTTGAAGAACACTTTGAAGGCCTACAGATGGAGCACGTTCCAAGAGCTCAAAACAACATCGCAGATAGCCTGTCAAAGTGTGCTGCACTAAAGCTACCCGTGGAACCAGGGATCTTTGTGCTCAAGCTAATTCAACCATCCGTAACACCATCGACTGGATAGAGTAAAAAGAGGAAGTTGGTTTCTGGTGACTACTTGCCGGCAGAGCTTCCCGAAGCCGCCGCCAATAAGGTCCCCAAGGTCAACGACGAGATTGCTGAGGAGCAGTCTGCTCCTGCAAACCCTAGGGTTTGTACAGTAGAAGCAGATGCTCCCGACAAGTTTTGCTCCGGCAAGCTTGCCGGGGAGTGCCAAGCTCCGGCTGAGCCGCAGGTTCTTGCCGTGGAAGCTGACGCTCCCGCAGCAGCACAAGTGCCTTTAGTCCTTGTCGTCGAGCCACAGGCTCTGGCATGGGCGCAACAGATCGTCTGTTTTCTCCAGACAGGAGAACTTCCCGAAGAGCAAGAAGAAGCTGAAAAAGTAGCCCGGTAGTCAAGTATGTACCAGTTTGTCGGCAACGAACTGTACAAAAGAAGGCTCAACGGTGTGAAATTGAAGTGTATTCCCCGGGAAGATGGACAGAAGCTGTTGGCAGAGATACATGGAGGCATATGTGGCCGGCACATCGGCGCAAAAGCACTTGCCGGCAAGGCGTTCCGTCAAGGTTTCTTTTGGCCAGAAGCCCTCCAAGATGCAACTGCACAAGTAACCAAGTGTGAAGCATGCCAGTTCCATTCCAAGCAGATACATCAACCAGCTCAAGCTCTCTAGACGATCCCTTTGTCCGGGCCATTTTCGGTCTGGGGGCTCGACATCCTCGGCCCCTTTCCCCATGCAGCCGGGGGCTTTGAGTTCTTGTACATCGCCATCGACAAGTTCACAAAGTGGCCGGAAGTGGAACCAGTGAGAAAGGTGACCGCACAGTCAGCAGTCAAGTTCTTCAGGTCGATTGTTTGCCGTTTCGGGATCCCTAACAGGATCATCACCGACAACGGCACACAATTCACAAGTCGCACCTTCTTGCAATATGTCCAAGACCTTGGCGCCAAGGTCTGCTTCGCTTCTGTTGCTCATCCAAGAAGCAACGGTCAAGTGGAGAGGGCAAATGCTGAAGTGCTGTGCGGCCTCAAGACAAGGACTTTCGACAGGCTGCACAGGTGCGGAAGAAACTGGATCGAGGAGTTGCCGGCGGCTCTTTGGTCGATCAGGACGCCGCCAAATCGAGCCACTAGACAGACACCTTTTGCTCTAATCTATGGAGCAGAGGCAGTTCTCCCCACGGAACTCGTATACGGGTCGCCTCGAGTGCTCGCTTATGATGAGCTCGAGCAAGAGCAGCTGTGACAAGACGACGTGCTGCTCCTTGAGGAAGACCGTCTTCAGGCTGTTGTACGAGCTGCTCGATACCAGCAAGCTTTGCGCTGCTATCATAGCCGCAAAGTTAAAGCCAGAAGTCTCGAGGAAGGCGACCTTGTTCTTCGGCGCGTTCAGTCTGCCAAGATGAACACCTATGGGACCGGAGCCCCTTTTCGGTACGGCAAGGGGGTGGAGGATGCACAAAGAGCAGATCGAGGCAAACACGCGAGCAGTTTACCCAGGTTCGGGCCGCACGGATGCGTAAAACCCTACTCCTGCCTTGGTTTGTATTGCGTTCTTGTCTCGGGAGCAAGAAGAGCTATAGTGCTGATCGCTAATAGGACCGAGCGTGAGAGTGATCGATGATCGGAACCTCCTCTACGTTGCGCATGGGCCTCTTTTTATAGGTCAAAGGGGTCACCGACAGGTGGCAACGCAGTCGAGGGTAAAAACGTAAAATGGGTGGTAGTTGGAACAGTGCTGCATAGTGCTCTATACCTAAATCTGACGGCAGGGGACAAGGGCATTGAATGCCCGTCGCCGTTGCCCCAAACAGTGCAAAAAAGCGTCTGTCAGGGCGCCACCGTCCGCCACGACGGTGGCCTTGTCATCGCAGCTTGCCACCGTGTACCCCAGGCTGCACAGCCTTCCGCCACGTGCGTCTGGAAGGGTCCCAGAGCGACACGTGGGTGGATGCGCTGGAGCGCGGGTACCTAGTGGAAGTTTGCCGCGGCAAGCGCCTTGCCGCGGTTGCTACCTTGTCGCGCCCGGAAGCTTGTCGCTCTCCGGGCCTTGCCGGGACACGTGGCGCGTCGCGGCAAGTCTCTTGAAATGCCATGTTTGGCCTTCCCGGCAAGTTCTTCTTGCCAGGGTCTTGTGCCAAAGAAGTGGTCTTGAGCCTTGAGTGGCCTTCCCGGCAAGCTCCTCTTGCTGGGGCCTTGTTTCTTTAACTTGAATACTTTGTTCTTGGATGGCCCCTGATACGGTGTATCCTATGGACATCACCATGTCAAGAGTCTGCTTGGGAAGTGACACGTGTGACCTCTATTTCTCATACATAAAGGTGAATCATCTCCTTTACACGTGTTCACTTGACCCCTTCGAGGATGGTATACTACTTGACACTCCTCTCGTGTGCATGCATAGGTATTGTCGGAGCTTCACGGATGGCGAGGAGGAGTGCAAGCGCCAAGGATCACCTACACCATCTGCGAGGGAAGCTTGGAAGAGAAGACGGAAGAAGACAGAGCTGCTGATACTACAGCGGCCGGACATCCGGGCCAAAGGCCGGACATCCGGTGCTTCCGCAACAGCCGGACATCCGGCACTCCTCCCGGAAATCCGGGCCCTCCTTCACAGAAGCTGGACCGAGCCAGCCCGGACATCCGGCCGTAACCCCGGACATCCGGCTCGCCCCGAAGCCCCGGACATCCGGCTGCCAGCCCGGACATCCGGCCTTGCCTGCGTGCATGTATCCGGGCCGATGCCCATGTACCCGTTTCGCCCCTCACTTACCCCCTTCATGACCCTAGACTATATATACTCCTCCACCTCCACCATTTTAGGGTTAGCAATGGTTTAGCTCATATGAGAGATAGAGCTTTGCTCATCCATCCCGGATCTACTCCACGAGAGAGACCGCGGCCCCTCTACGGAGAAGATCCACCTTGGATTCAAGACCCCTAGCGGGAAGATCCTTCACGGATTCAAGACCTCCTCTTGGAGATGAACTTTACCTTGTATCTTTCCCTTTGTTGTTCATGTACCATGTGATCTTGTGTGTTTGATTGTCTAGTGGATGTGTGATTGGACTTGTTCTTGTGTGTTTCCTCTCGTGTTTTCCCCCGTTTCCCTTTGTGTTCTTCGTGTTCATCGTGGGATCCCCTCCATTTCGTGAAAGATCTGCTGATTAGGGTTCCACCCTGTATCATATGGTATCATGAGCCACGGTTTCTCACGAATTTGGAGCCTCCCCACCGTTTTCTAGCCTTGTTTTGTTGTGTTCTTCCCCAAATTCGAAAATTCCCCACCAAAAATAGCCCCAAAATTTTTTGTGATCTGTTGGTTTGATGACATTTTGTTGATTTTGATCCGTGGATTTGCTTGGTTTCAAGTGGATCTAGCATTTCCCCAAGTTTCCCCATCTTTCCTCCACAAAATCCCTCAAATTTTGAGCCCCAAATCATCAATTTCCGCCCACAATTCGAAAAGTTCGTCCCGATTCAGATCTGGAAACTTCGGGCCGGACATCCGGGCCACTGGCCGGACATCCGGGCCATCGGGCCGGACATCCGGCTCCTGGAGGGCAAAATCCCGCGCGGTTCTGGACATCAGGCCCCGGAAATCCGGCCCCGGCCCCGGATGTCCGACCCCTGGGAATTTCAGACTTTTTCGTTTCACCGTTTTGTCCATAACTAATTCATCCGAACTCCGATTTTGACGTTCTTGAGCTCGTTTTGAAGCTCTTGACATCCCCCATAACACAAAAATACCACCATCATCATTTGACTCCATCATATTTTGTGGATTTTGGCATCTTTGCCTAGGGCTTCCACCATATCATCCGCTATACCACCACCGACTTCCGCAACCTAACCATTTTGTCCCCCATAGCATTTGTGGTTGCTTGAGTAGTGATTTGAGTCTCCTAAGGTGTTTAGGCTACTTAGGGACCATTGCTTCTTCATCAACCACCACCACCACTTCCGCATACCCATTGCCCATTATACATAGCCAACCAAACTTAACCCAATTTTGTTCGAGCTTGTTTGAGTTGTGGCTTGTGTCTCCTAAGGTGTTTCGGCTACTTAGGGACCGTGACTTCAACTCCGACAACGTGTATAGCCCATCACTCCACTTCCGCAACCACCACCGCTTGTCCGCTACCATCATTTGACATTTGTCCTTGAGATTTTGAGTTGTGGTTTTTCCGTTTCCTAAGGTGTTTCGGCTAATTAGGAACGGGTCTACATCAAGAGCACCACCTCTCATCATCGACACGGACGGTAACTTCGACGACATCTTTGTATATTCCCCTTGCAATTGCATTGTTAACCCCTAGCCCATTTTGCGTCACTTGCCTATCGAGACTAGCCTTTGAGTATTGCCGGCAACGTTACTTGTGCACATTAGTGATCATCGATCCGCCTTCCATTGCATATATACCATATCATATTGGTATCATCATATCATCCCTTGTGTCACAAGATTGTTCCCGCATATACACAATTGCTATCTTGGTTTGTGCATCGTGGCCATATAAAAAAAAAGAGAATAAGCTTTTAAGCAAAAGAGCCACAAAGAAGCTTGTAAGCAAGAGCCATAGCATCGCATCATATGATATCATATCCGATCATCTTGGATCAACAACGGAACATCATACACATAGCATACTTGGGATAGAAAGTTCATACATTTGCATCTTATAGGTTGTGCACAAGTGTCGTATCCGCCTATAGAGCAATCGTGCTAGCGTCTCTCTTGAGTTGTGCAACACGAGCGTTTTCCGTGGACTCCACATTTTGTGCTCATTCCTTGGTTGCACGACCCCATCTATCTATCCGTGTGTGTGTTTCCGTGTGCCACATATTGCTATTGGTCTACTTGTTTCACTTGCGAATTTGTGAATCTCTTTCAACATTATTGACTCTTGCTAACATTTTGCATCAAATTTTTTGTGCCACTATCCTCACCGAGCTACACCATAAGCTTTACTTGATAGGTGTGAGTGAACAAGTCCGGTACCAATTCCACTATTCTTTCATTTCACATTGAGTGAAACGGGATACATCCTCAACATTCGGAAAAGGTAACTTGGTATTGTTTATCTCATCTCCTACTCACCTTTGCTCGACTCTTGTGATGGATAGGAAAAGCATTTCATCTCCGGTCTACACCAACAACGACAAGTTCGATGCCATGACGAACAACTTGTGCGCCAACATGAATGCTCAAATGGAGGAGCTCAAAGCCCTCATCAAGAACCGCAAGAGGTCTCCCTCATCTTCGAGAAGACGCTCAAGTGCACATCCTTCCGAGCTACCATCTCCGGCAAGATCTCATCGGCATCGACACCATCAACGACAAGAACGTGAAGGTCCAGAGCTCAACACCAACAACCGCTCAACGACTTCACCGTACACCTTGGCATCTTCGCCAAGCGACTTCAAGGCATCTTCGCCTTTGGATATGCGGCATCTTCGCCCACAAGAACCTCAAGCTTATGATCAAGAGAAGCTTACCAAGCTCAAGTCCGCGACTACCACGAGCTACTACGACCTCGACAACGACCACGAGATTCCTTTCTATGGGACTCAAGACCCCGAGGAGTATCTCGAGTGGGAGCGCAAGATGGACGACTACCTCAAGCTACACCAAGTTCCCTACGAAGATCAAGTGAAGTGCGCCACAAGAAACTTCCACGACAACGCGTCACCATGGTGGCTTCACACACCTTCGACGAGCTTCAACGTGAATTGGCCCAAGACGAAGAGAGCTTTGCGGCGAGAGTTCGTGCCTCCCACCTACAAGGAACAACTTCTACGCCAACTGGAGAACACCATTCAAGGATCCAAGTCCATGGACAAGTACTTCAAGGAGATGAAGATGGCCTTGCAACGAGCCGGCGTGGACGACCCCATTTCAATGAAGCTCCACTTCATGATGGGATTGCACAATGACGTCTACAAGACTATCTTCTTCGAGAACTACAAGTCCCTCGACGACAACTACATTGGTGCTCTCAAGGCGGAACAAGAACTTATGAAGGCCAAGGCTTCTCCACCGCAAGCACATTTCTCGAAGACCAAGCTCCAAGATGGCGAGCATGAGGCTAGTACCACCATGATGTCCAAGCCCGACGAGCTCCAAGACGACGTTCCCAAGTTCGACTTCATCGCCATCCCTCTTTGTGGCATTGATGATGCCGAGTCTACTTCGACTCTTTTTCAAGACGGTGCGGCGACGACTACGACTACGGAGCCATTCGAGGACCACGCTTTGGAGGCGAACGACATGGTGACGAGCGAGGATGATGCTTCCATCTTAGGAGGCAAGAGTGATGATGTGCCATCTTCGGCCTTCATCCACGACGACGACTACGAGATGGTTGAGCATGGGATTTTCCCTTCGACCACGGCGACGTATGATGACTTGAGTGACTTGTGCCACCATATTGAGAGTGAGAGTGACTTCACCACTAGCCCCATATATGATGAGTTGCCACAATTCCCATGTGAGGAGAGCTACCATCCCCACCACTTGAGTGAGATGAGTGACTCCACCATATGCGAGTTTGAGTGCACCTACCTTGAGGGAGTGAGTGAGCCACCACATAGAGAGAGTGAGATAGTTGATAGGTCATGTGAGGCCACTTTCAACACTAACGACTTAACCTCTACCTCTATTGTGCCTTCTCATTTGGTGCTAGGTCCCACATTTGATGACGCGCCGATCCTCGACGACTTCGTCCTTCCATTGGACAACACGATGGCCATGGTGGAATATGATGCACCCCCCACATGGTTCCATCAAGATGAAGATGATGACCACCATTTGGTCTTTCCCACCTCACCTACACCACATGAGTGGAAAGAGAAAGGTAACAAAGGTGAAGGTGATGCTCTCGTCCCACTAGTGGACTATGTTGACATTGATTGCTTGCATGATGTTGATCCACCTATTGCCATGCTTCGTGCTAGTATGATTTCCCCATGCGATGATTTACCCATTTATGATGAGTTTGATGATTGCCATGTGGAGTCTATTAGTTGTGATGCCATGTTGCATAGGATTTCTTGTGATAACTCTCTCGGTCACATCATGTTTGACAATCCGCTTGACTTGTCATATGCTATGCATGAGATCAACAATATGTCATATTTGCAATCTCTTCGTAGTAAATATGCTTATGCCATTAAGATAAACCCAATTTGCACATATGGCATAGATGACAAGCCCATGGTTATTGGCATTTGTTTTTCTTATGATGATATTGACATGCTTCCTTTGCATCATATCCATCATATGCCATGCCATGAACACCTAGCTTCCGATATGCATTGTTTTGGATGTTGTCCTTTTTCTCCAAATGATGTTTTCAATATTGCTCATGAGGAGACCCCCATAGTTTCCTCATACATTTTAGGAGATTTTGGTCCATCCTATCCTTTGCATGATCCCCATACTTGTATGCTCAATTTGCATCCACATCATGCTATACACAATAACTATTCATTCATGATGGATGACATGTTCTTATACCATGCATCAAATTTCTTTGAGCAATGCTTATCTTGTGCTAACTCATACGTGCACATACACATCATGATGGATGATGTGTACATTTACCACGCGCACAATTTCTTTGGTTTGTGTGTCTTTTGTGTAGGTCCCCATACTTACTCGTCAACCTCGCAAGAGCACGAGTTGACGAAACGAGCTCTAGAGAGCACCGATGACTTGGGAGTCCATGGATTATCCTTCCAACCGCTCCCTTCGCGCAAAGACTTCGCGCATCTCTTCTACATGGCACTCACATGGTTATGGGTTATTGTCCATTATATCTCTTATGCCCCTCTTGCCATGTTCACTTTGCATGATATGCTCATTTATATGCCTTTGCCATGCATTTGTGACCCATGCTTTGCATTACACATGATGATTGATTCTCATGTTTGTATGTGTATTTGCATGCTTGGTGGAGATATTGCTTGTTATTGCCATGTTTTCTTTGTGCTAAATGCCTATGATGATACCTTGTTAATGCTATGTGCTCGTGCTTGTGATATGTCGTGTGCATTGCTTATGCCTACTATTGGCTCACATGACATGATTGCTATGAACTCATCTAGTGTGTTGCATCTTCGCTCCACTAGTTTGCACGGCATGATTGATATTTTTGCTTATGTTGCATCACCGATGATTTATAATTGCTCCTTTCATGCGGTTGATGACAACCATTGCCATGCTTTGCACATGATTGATATTGCTTGTTTTAGTCTTGCCAATGAGATTGCCCCCATAGCATTCTCTCATTTATTTGGAGATTATGACATCATTCTTGTGAAGCATGCTTGTCTTACCTCCTTGCACCATATGCCTAGTGCCATGAATATAGCCATTGTTGCACCATATTATTCATGCACTTTTGCTTCTAATGGTTATGTGCAAGAGAAGAGAACCATCATGATGGATGATGTGTTTATCTACCATGCGCATACATTGTTTGTTTTGTTGTGTGCATGTGTAGGATACTTGGACTTTGTGTCGACTTCCACTTCACGTGAGTTGACCATTCGAGCTCTTGAGAGCGAACCACTTTCTACCACGACGCTTCTACATCGCACTTGCTTGTGCTTCGGCATTGTGAAGGATGCACAAGGACACGTTTTCAAGGTGATATCCTTCTCTTTCGAGAAACCACAATCCATGAGCATGAACATTGTGGATCATACTAGTTGTGTTGCTTGCACCATCACTCTTTGCACACATGCTAGAGATCTTTCTTCGACTTGCCATTGCCACTTTGCCATGCGTCATGATATATATGCCTTGTGTGTTGCATCCGACTTGTGGATTACGTGCTCCTATCATATGCTTGGTTGCAACAATATCATCTCTTCACATATGCCATGCCACATTGCTTGTCACATGATTGACTTGTTTGCCTCACACATGATGAACAATTGCTATTTCTATTGTGTTGAGTGCCACTCGATTTTCACTACACCCTATGCACGTTATGCTTGGATTGTCTTGCATTTGACTCATGTGTTTAGACACTTCATTTTAGTGGGTGTTGTGAATGATTCCTATGCCTACCATAGACCTTTCATGGAGCGCTTTATGCATGCTTGCTATGACCATGAGGTAGATGCTTATTCTCTTGACACACATATGTGCATCTCTACCTCACATTTACATGCTTGTTTCCATGATGACCTTGATTGTGCTCAATTGATGTGCTTAAATGCCATGCCACAAACCTTTGTCACACCCTATGCTATGCTTGATGACAACACTTGTTGGGTAAATCACCTCTTGAATGTTTGGTTTTGCACTAACGCTAACCACATTTGTTTTTCCAAGTGTTTGTTGTCTTTGCTCCTTTTGAAGGAATCACTAGACGGAGAGACATTGGAGAGTGCCCATGTTGAGCTTCAAGATGATGAGCACTTCGTGATGGTCCACATCTACACGACGACGCCATCTCTTTCCCATGGTGATTTGGTTTTCGATCCGAGGTCGGATCTTTTCCAAGGGGGAGGGGATGATACGGTTTATCCTATGGACATCACCATGTCAAGAGTCTGCTTGGGAAGTGACACGTGTGACCTCTATTTCTCATACATAAAGGTGAATCATCTCCTTTACACGTGTTCACTTGACCCCTTCGAGGATGGTATACTACTTGACACTCCTCTCGTGTGCATGCATAGGTATTGTCGGAGCTTCACAGATGGCGAGGAGGAGTGCAAGCGCCAAGGATCACCTACACCATCTGCGAGGGAAGCTTGGAAGAGAAGACGAAAGAAGACGGAGCTGCTGATACTACAGCGGCCGGACATCCGGGCCAAAGGCCGGACATCTGGCGCTTCCGCAACAGCCGGACATCCGGCACTCCTCCCGGAAATCCGGGCCCTCCTTCACAGAAGCTGGACCGAGCCAGCCCGGACATCCGGCCGTAACCCCGGACATCCGGCTCGCCCCGAAGCCCCGGACATCCGGCTGCCAGCCCGGACATCCGGCCTTGCCTGCGTGCATGTATCCGGGCCGATGCCCATGTACCCGTTTCGCCCCTCACTTACCCCCTTCATGACCCTAGACTATATATACTCCTCCACCTCCACCATTTTAGGGTTAGCAATGGTTTAGCTCATATGAGAGATAGAGCTTTGCTCATCCATCCCGGATCTACTCCACGAGAGAGACCGCGGCCCCTCTACGGAGAAGATCCACCTTGGATTCAAGACCCCTAGCGGGAAGATCCTTCACGGATTCAAGACCTCCTCTTGGAGATGAACTCTACCCATGTATCTTTCCCTTTGTTGTTCATGTATCTTGTGATCTTGTGTGTTTGATTGTCTAGTGGATGTGTGATTGGACTTGTTCTTGTGTGTTTCCTCTCGTGTTTTCCCCCGTTTCCCTTTGTGTTCTTCGTGTTCATCGTGGGATCCCCTCCATTTCGTGAAAGATCTGCTGATTAGGGTTCCACCCTGTATCACTTCGACATGGCGACGCCATCTCTTTCCCATGGTGATTTGGCTTTCGATCCGAGGTCGGATCTTTTCCAAGGGGGAGGGGATGATACGGTGTATCCTATGGACATCACCATGTCAAGAGTCTGCTTGGGAAGTGACACGTGCGACCTCTACTTCTCATACATAAAGGTGAATCATCTCCTTTACACGTGTTCACTTGACCCCTTCGAGGATGGTATACTACTTGACACTCCACTCGTGTGCATGCATAGGTATTGTCGGAGCTTCACGGACGACGACGAGGAGTGCAAGCGCCGAGGAACACCTACACCATCCGCGAGGGAAGCTTGGAAGAGAAGACGGAAGAAGACGGAGCGGCTGAAGTTACAGCCGCCGGACATCCGGCGCCAGCCCGGACATCCGGCGCCAGCCCGGACATCCGGCGACCAGCCCGGACATCCGACGCTTCAGCAGAGGCCGGACATCCGGCATCACCCCGGAAATCCGGCAAGGGCAACAGAAGCACCCGAAGAACGGCCATCGCCAGGCCGGACATCCGGCCTCCCATGAACGGCCGGACATCCGGCCCCCAGCCCGGACATCCGGCGCCTGCCTGCGTGCAGAGTCGGGCCAGAGGCCCATGTATCCTCTCCCACTTACCCCTTCATATACTAGACTATATATACTCCTCCACCTCCACCATTTTAGGGTTAGCAATGGTTTAGCTCATATGAGAGATATAGCTTTGCTCATCCATCCCGGATCTACTCCACGAGAGAGACCGCGGCCCCTCTACGGAGAAGATCCACCTTGGATTCAAGACCCCTAGCGGGAAGATCCTTCACGGATTCAAGACCTCCTCTTGGAGATGAACTTTACCTTGTATCTTTCCCTTTGTTGTTCATGTACCGTGTGATCTTGTGTGTTTGATTGTCTAGTGGATGTGTGATTGGACTTGTTCTTGTGTGTTTCCTCTCGTGTTTTCCCCCGTTTCCCTTTGTGTTCTTCGTGTTCATCGTGGGATCCCCTCCATTTCGTGAAAGATCCGCTGATTAGGGTTCCACCCTGTATCAGCCCCTAAGGAACCATAGTGGACCTTGGCGGTCGCACGGCAAGCCCTGCCACGGGACGCTGCTACTGCCCGTGCACAAGTTCAGGATACTAAGGTACCCCTACTTTAGTATACCGCCAGGAGCCCCCGGGCCTGGGCCATACACGGTGCCGAGCGCTGTTGGGCCAGGCCCAAAACAGTGCACGGGCACGCGCGGCCTGCGGCACGCCGTATCCCACTCCGTATCCACCGCGCCCCTCCCTAACGGCACGCGTCGATCGCGGCGTCGTGGGAGAGATCGTGGCCAATTTCTTTAATGGGGAAATGCGGAACGTCCCCCTCTCCCCCCTTAAAAGCAGGTGAAACAGGGGCAGTTCCTTCCATTCGCCCGTTGCTTCTTCATCCTCCAGAAACCCCGCCGTTCACCTCCTTCCCGAAGGTCGAAAGAGAGCAGCGCTCCGCCCCCCTCCGCCGCCGCCAGCATCACCAGTGCCGTCGACTTCCCTCATCGTCCCCGCCATGGCCCCGAAGGGCGAGAAGGCGAAGGCCACGAAGTCTGCCAAGGCGCTGCGGCTAGTAGCAATGCGGAAGAAGATGGCGGTCTTCCCGCCAAGGCTTGATGCGGAGGAGCTGAAAGACACCTTCTACGAAGTCATGAATACCTACGGGTTTCATCTCCTTGACTTCACCCCAAACGCTGTCTTGACCATGGCCATTTTCGCACATCTGTGCGAAAATTTTGTCGGAGTTTACCCCAATGCAGCTCTCTTCCGTCATTACTTCATACCTCGAGTCGAGTCAGGGTCACCTCTGTCTGGCGGAATCTCTTGGATTTTTAGGACCCATAAGAAAGAGGCTTACTTGACGGGGGAGCTCCGCGGCAAGTGGGATGAGTGGAGGGCCCACTGGTGTTGGATTATAGAGGATGACCCGCAGTCATTCACTTCCCGGCGCTAAGTTGCAGCAGTACACGGCAACGACTGGAGTGACCTGGCCCCTGAGGACGACAAGCTGAAGATAGCCACTACTCGGATCCTTCACCTCCGGCAAGCCAGGCTCACTGTAGGTGCCGTCGGGGCAGAGTTTCTCCGCCGCCGCATCGCTCCCTTGCAGGAGAGGAGGAGGGCTGCCTGGGAGTTTGAGAACGCGGCAGACATCATGAGGCTGCGCCCGGGCCTCAATTACAACTTCACTGTCTTGGAGCTCAACGCAATGCTCCAAGCGCTATTTAAGTACAACTCTGCCCATCCTGAGTGGTTTGTGTTGCCGCCGGGTGTAGTTCCATTGTGCAATAGCTCTGCGCTCAGTGCCATCCGCGCGGCGATGCCGTTGTGTGATTCCCACGGGATCGACCCCACTTGGCGGGAACCTTCCGACGAAGCCGTGCAGACGTTCTTTGACAACCTGGTGGAGCTGCCAGTCGACGCCGACGAAAAGAGGGGTCTCACCCGCGACACCACCGACCAGGAGATGGCATATATTGCCACCAGGCTGGAGGAGGTAGCGGCAGCCAGGGCCGCGGGTGAGTTCGGGTATACTGTGGAGGAAGCGGAGGCAGCGGAGGCGACAAGCCTCGCTGAGGAGGAAGAGCTTCGCAAGGCGGGAAAACTTGCCGGCCGACTCGCCGGGACAAGCGAGCCCACCGAGCAGGGCGCCGAGTCGAGTGGGCCCGCCGAGCAGGGCGTCGGGTCAAGCGACCCTGCCGAGGACTCGGGCGGCTCGCTGGGCCTCGACTCCTCTTCTTCGTCCTCGGGTAGCTCACCTCCACCAGCAAGTCCTCCGGCTCAAACAAGGAGGCGCCTTCGCAAGGCCGCAGACGTGGCGGGGCGGCTGGCGGGCCAGCAGCCGCAACGCCGTCCGACACGCGCCACCGCGACGAGCAAGGCCGCCAAGGGAGCGCCTCGTGCTTCGACGGCAACTGGAGGGGGATTTTCCCGGACCGGCTCCACTGCTCCTTCCGCCCCTCATGCCTCGGCGACAACCGGAGCAGGGTCTTCTCAGACCGCCGCCCCTGCTCCCGCCAAGCGGCCAAGGGAGCCCACTCCCCCAGCTCCTCGCGCCGGGACGCGTGAGTCGGACTTTGATTTCTCGGCGCTCAGCTCCGACGATGAGGAGGAAGAAGAGTAAGTCTTCGCGATTCTTGTTTCTCTTTGGTTTTCTGTTGATTCTTGTCTTGTATCCCTGAACCTGTTTTTCTTCCAGGACTCTGGCCCAGAGGGCGGCGAAGAGGGCCAAAGTCCCAGTGATCGTTATTGAGGACGAGCCTGCGGCTTCGGCAGGGGGTGCGCCTGCGACAAGCTTGCCGGACTCGGCAGCTGTTCTCCAGAGCAGCCCCCAGCGCAGCCCCCAGCATAAGTCCTTTGTCCACTTTCCGCTTGTCGGGCGTGCGTGGGTCTTCTACCCTTGTTGATGTTTTGTTTGTCGACTTGTGTAGAAGCAGAGCAGCAGCATCAGGAGCGCCAGGAAACCGCCCCCGACGCGCTGCCGGCCTCGACCGTACCGCCAAGGTGGAGCTCCCCGGCAAGGGAGGACACTCCGCCAAGGGAGAGCACCCCGCCAAGGGCGAGCACTCCACCAAGGGCGAGTACCCCTCCAAGGGCGAGCACCCCGCCAAGGGATGGCGCTAGCGGCCCTCCGCCGGCGGGAACTGCCACGACGCCGCCGAGGGAGAGCTCTCCGGCGAGGAACCTCACCGAGGAGCCGGCCCGCGCAGGTAAGCCCTTGGACTCTTCTTCTTTGGACCTTCTCTTTTTTGGATATTTGCTTGACTATTTTTCCTTCTTTTTCTTTTCTTTTGTTAGACCCATCCGCTACAGAGCCGATGGAGACGGAGGCCGCCGCCGAGGAGGACGCGCGCGGCAACACTGGCGACGCCACCGCTACTGAAGAGGCGGCCGGTGCCGACGAGCCTGCTGCCGACGAGACCGCCAAGGCTGCTGGCGCGACAGCTGAGGAGGGATCCGGCAGTCGCACTGACGGCCTTGAGGCCGCAGGAGCGTCAGACACTGCGCCGGCTGCCGATCCCTCTTCTGCCGCGGCCGAGCCAGGCGCCTATCTGGAGGCCGGCAACGGCGTCTTCATCCAGCTCCCATGGGCGTCCATGTCTAGGGCGCCTGTTGAGGGAGAGGTCTTCGACGGGGAGGTCCTTGCCTCCGTCGGACTGAAGCTCGTCGACGCGCCAAGCAGCAGCAGCGAGCCCGAGGAGGAGCGGCTGCTGCACAAACTTCTGGCTTCGTACGGCAAGGGGGCGGAGGATGCACAAAGGGCAGATAGGCTTTGTGGCGGATGGGTATGACAAAAGAAAAGAAAAAGAAGGAAAAATAGTCAAGCAAATATCCAAAAAAGAGAAGGTCCAAAGAAGAAGAGTCCAAGGGCTTACCTGCGCGGGCTAGCTCCTCGGTGAGGTTCCTCGCCGGGGAGCTCTCCCTCGGCGGCGTCGTGGTAGTTCCCGCCGGCGGAGGGCCGCTAGCGCCATCCCTTGGCGAGGTGCTCGCCCTTGGCGGGGTGCTCGCCCTTGGCGGAGTGTCCTCCCTTGCCGGGGAGCTCCCCCTTGGCGGTACGGTCGAGACCGGTGGCGCTTCGGGGGCGGTCTCCTGGCGCACCTGATGCTGCTGCTCTGCTTCTGCACAAGTCGACAAACAAAACATCAACAAGGGTAGAAGACCCTCGCACGCCCGACAAGCGGAAAGTGGACAAAGGACTTATGCTGGGGGCTGCGCTGGGGGCTGCTCCGGAGAACAGCTGCCAAGTCCGACAAGCTTGTCGCAGGCGCACCCCCTGCCGAAGCCGCAGGCTCGTCCTCAATAACGATCACTGGGACTCTTCGCCGCCCTCTGGGCCAGAGTCCTGGAAGAAAAACAGGTTCAGGGATACAAGACAAGAATCAACAGAAAACCCAAGAGAAACAAGAGTCGCGAAGACTTACTCTTCTTCCTCCTCAACGTCGGAGCTGAGCGCCGAGAAATCAAAGTCCGGCTCGCGCGTCCCGGCGCGAGGAGCTGGGGGAGTGGGCTCCCTTGGCCGCTTGGCGGGAGCAGGGGCAGCGGTCTGAGAAGACCCCGCTCCGGTTGTCGCCGAGGCACGAGGGGCGGAAGGAGCAGTGGAGCCGGTCCGGGAAGATCCCCCTCCAGTTGCCGTCGAAGCACGAGGCGCTCCCTTGGTGGCCTTGCTCGTCGCGGTGGCGCGTGTTGGACGGCGCTGCGGCTGCTGGCCCGCCGGCCGCCCGCCACGTCTGCGGCCTTGCGGAGGCGCCTCCTTGTTTGAGCCGGAGGACTTGCTGGTGGCGGTGAGCTACCCGAGGACGAAGAAGAGGAGTCGAGGCCCAGCGAGCCACCCGAGTCCTCGGCAGGGTCGCTTGACCCGACGCCCTGCTCGGCGGGCCCGCTCGACTCGGTGCCCTGCTCGGTGGGCTCGCTTGTCCCGGCGAGTCGCCCGACAAGTTTTCCCGCCTTGCGAAGCTCTTACTCCTCAGCGAGGCTTGTCGCCTCCGTTGCCTCCGCTTCCTCCACAGTATACCCGAACTCACCCTCGGCCCTGGCTGCCGCTGCCTCCTCCAGCCTGGTGGCAATATATGCCATCTCCTAGTCGGTGGTGTCACGGGTGAGACCCCTGTTGGAAATATGCCCTAGAGGCAATAATAAAAGTATTATTATTATATTTACTTATTCATGATAATCGTCTGTTATTCATGCTTGAATTGTATTGTACGGAAACAGCGATACATGTGTGAATACATAGACCACAATGATTCCCTGGTAAGCCTCTAGTTACCAGCTCGTTGATCAACAGATGATCACGGTTTCCGGATCATGGACATGTGATGTCAGTGATAACGGGATCACATCATTAGGAGAATGATGTGATGGACAAGACCCAATCCTGAGCATAGCACGAGATCGTTTTAGTTCGTAATGCATAAGCTTTTCGGTGTCAAGTATTTATTCCTTAGACCATGAGGTTGTACAACTCCCGGATGCCGTAGGAATACTTTGGGTGAACCAAACGTCACAACGTAACTGGGTGGCTATAAAGGTACGCATCGGGTATCTCAGAAAGTGTTTGCTGAGTTGGTACGAACCGAGACTGGGATGTTGTCACTCCATATGACGGAGAGGTACCTCTGGGCCCACTCGGTAAGACATCATCATAATGAGCTCAATGTGACTAAGTAGTTAGTCACGGGATGATGGATTACGGATCGAGTAAACAGACTTGCCATGACGAGATTGAACAAGGTATCGGGAATACCGACGATCGAATCTCGGGCAAGTACCGTACCAATGGACAAAGGGAATAACATACGGGATTGAGTGAATCCTTGACACGGTGGTTCATCCGATGAAGATCATCGAGGAACACGTGGGAACCAACATGGGTATCCAGATCCCGCTGTTGGTTATTGACCGGAGAGTGGTCTCGGTCATGTCTACGTGTCTCCCGAACCCGTAGGGTCTACACACTTAAGGTTCGGTAACGCTAGGGTCGTAGAGATACATGCACGTGGAAACCCGAAAGTTGTTCGGAGTCCCGGATGAGATCCCGGACGTCACGAGGAGTTCCAGAATGGTCCGGAGGTAAAGATTGATATATAGGAAGTCCAGTTTCGGCCATCGGGTGATCTCCGGGGGTCACCGGGAGCGTCCCGGGACCACCGGAGGGGCCCCGGGGGTCCACCGGGTGGGGCTACCCATCCCGGAGGGGCCCCTAGACCGCAAGGGGAAGTGTCCAGCCCTAATGGGCTGGCGCACCACCAGGGGCCCACCTCCCCATGCGCCTAGGGTTGAAACCCTAGGGGGAGGGGGCGCCCCACTTGCCTTTGGGGGCAAGGACACCCCCCTGGCCACCGCCCCCCCTACAGATTGGATCTGCAGGGCCCTTGCGCACCCCCCTGGCCCCCTATATATATGTGGGGGGGGGGAGAAGGCAGCCGCACCCAAGCCCTGGCGCCTCTCCCCCTCCCGTCACACCTCCATACTCCCAACGCAGGGCGCCCGACGAAGCCCTGCTGCGATCTCCACTGCATCCACCACCACGCCGTTGTGCTGCTGGATCTCTGACGACTTCTCCTCCCCCTTGCTGGATCAAGAAGGAGGCGACGTTGCTGTACCGGACGTTTGTTGAACGCGGAGGTGCCGTCCGTTCGGCGCTAGATCATCGGTGACGAAGAACGCGAAGAGTACGACTACTTCATCCACGCTTCTTCGAAAGCTTCCGCACGCGATCTACATAATGGTATGTAGATGCACTCTTATTTGCTCGTTGCTAGATGTCTCCTTAGTTGGATCTTGGTGAAAGCGTAGAATTTTTTTGAATTCTGCTACGTTCCCCAACAGTGGCATCAGAGCTAGGTTTTATGCGTAGCATCTTGCACGAGTAGAACACAAAAAGTTGTGGGCGTTTGAGTTTGTTCAACTTTATTACCGTTACTAGTCAATCTTGATTCGGCGGTATTGTGGGATGAAGCGTCCCGGACCGACTTTACACGTACGCTTACGTGAGACTGGTTCCACCGACAGACATGCACTAGATGCAGAAGGTGGCTGACGGGTGTCTGTATCTCCTACTTTAGTCGGATCGGATTCAATGAAAAGGGTCCTTATGAAGGGTAAATAGAAGTTGACAAATCATGTTGTGGTTTTGGCGTAGGTAAGAAACGTTCTTGCTAGAAATCCTATAGAAGCCACGTAAAAAATTGCAACAACAATTAGAGGACGTCTAACTTGTTTTTGCAGCATGTGCTATGTGACGTGGTATGGCCAAAACGAAGATGTGATGAATGATATATGTGATGTATGATATTGATCATGTTTTTGTAATATGGAATCATGACTTGCATGTCGATGAACTTGACAACCGGCAGGAGCCATAGGAGTTGTCTTAATTATTGTATGACCTGCGTGTCACTGAATAACGCTATGTAATTACTTTACTTCATTGCTAAACGTTAGCTATAGTAGTAGAAGTAATAGTTGGCGTGACAACTTCTTCGAGAAACGATGATGAAGATCATGATTATGAAGATCATGGTGTCGAGCCGGTGACAAGATGATCATGGTGCCCCGAAGATGGAGATCCAAGGAGCAAGATGATATTGGCCATATCATGTCACTTTAATTGAATGCATGTGATGTTTATCATGTTTATGCATCTTGTTTACTTAGAACAACGGTAGTAAATAAGATGATCTCTCACTAAAATTTCAAGTATTGTGTTTCCCCTAACTGTGCACCGTTGCTAAAGTTCGTTGCTCCGAAGCACCACGTGATGATCGGGTGTGATAGGTTCTAACGTTCGCATACAACGGGTGTAAGACAGATTTACACACGCGATACACTTAGGGTTCACTTGACAAGCCTAGCATGTACAGACATGGCCTCGGAACACGGAAGACCGAAAGGTCGAACACGAGTCGTATAGAAGATACGATCAACATGAAGATGTTCACTGTTGATGACTAGTCCGTCTCACGTGATGATCGGACACGGGCTAGTTGATTCGGATCGTGTATCACTTAAGATGACTAGAGAGATGTCATTCTGAGTGGGAGTTCATTAAAATTTGATTAAGATGAACTTAATTATCATGAACTTAGTCTAAATTCTTTACAATATCTCTTGTAGATCAAATGGCCCACGCTCCAGTTTCCCTCAACTTCAACGCGTTCCTAGAGAAAACCAAGCTGAAAGACGATGGTAGAAACTATACGGATTGGGTTCGTAACCTGAGGATTATCCTCATAGCTGCCAAGAGATCATATGTCCTAGAAGCACCGCTAGGTGATGCACCTGCTCCAGATGCGGCCCAAGACGTTTTGAACGTCTGGCAGTCGCGTAGTGATGATTACTCCCTGGTTCAGTGCGGCATGCTTTACAGCTTAGAGTCGGGGCTCCAAAAACGTTTTGAGCACCACGGAGCATATGAGATGTTCGAAGAGCTGAGAATGGTTTTCCAAGCTCATGCCTGAGTCGAGAGATATGATGTCTCCGACGCATTCTACAGCTGTAAGATGGAGGAAAACAGTTCTGTCAGTGAGCACATCCTCAAGATTTCTGGATTGCACAACCGCTTGTCTCAGCTGGGAATGAATCTCCCAGATGAAGCGGTCATTGACAGAATCCTCCAGTCGCTCCCACCAAGCTTCAAGAACTTCGTGTTGAACTGCAATATGCAGGGGATGAAGAAGTCCATTCCCGAGGTGTATTCAATGCTGAAATCAGCAGAGGTGGACATCATGAAAGAACATCAAGTGTTGATGGTCAATAAAACCACTAAGTTCAAGAAAGGCAAGGGTAAGAAGAACTTCAAGAAGGACGGCAAGGGAGTTGCCGCGCCCGGTAAGCCAGTTGCCGGGAAGAAGCCAAAGTATGGACCCAAGCCTGAGACAGAGTGTTTTTATTGCAAGGGAACGGGTCACTGGAAGCGGAACTGCCCCAAATACTTAGCAAACAAGAAGGCCGGCAACGTCAAAGGTATATATGATATACATGTTATTGATGTGTACCTTACCAGCACTCGTAGTAGCTCCTGGGTATTCGATACCGGTGCAGTTGCTCACATTTGTAACTCAAAACAGGAGCTGCGGAATAAACAGAGACTGGCGAAGGATGAGGTGACGATGCGCGTCGGCAATGGTTCCAAGGTCGATGTGATCGCTGTCGGCACGCTGCCTCTACATCTACCCTCGGGATTAGTTTTAAACCTCAATAATTGTTATTTAGAACCAGCTTTGAGCATGAACATTGTTTCTGGATCTCGTCTTATGCGAGATGGCTACTCTTTCAAATCGGAGAATAATGGTTGTTCTATTTATTTGAGAGATATGTTTTATGGTCATGCCCCACTGGTCAATGGTTTATTTTTGATGAATCTCGAACGTGATGATACACATATTCATAGTGTAGATGCCAAAAGATGTAAAGTTGATAATGATAGTCCCACATACTTGTGGCATTGCCGCCTTGGTCATATTGGTGTCAAACGTATGAAGAAGCTCCATTCAGATGGACTTCTAGAGTCTCTTGATTATGAATCATTTGACACGTGCGAACCATGCCTCTTGGGCAAGATGACCAAGACTTCGTTCTCCGGAACAATGGAGCGAGCAACCAAGTTATTGGAAATCATACATACCGATGTGTGCGGTCCAATGAGTGTTGAGGCTCGCGGAGGCTATCGTTATGTTCTCACCCTCACGGATGACTTGAGTAGATACGGGTATATCTATTTGATGGAACACAAGTCTGAGACCTTTGAAAAGTTCAAGGAATTTCAGAATGAGGTTGAGAATCAACGTGACAGAAAAATAAAGTTCCTACGATCAGATCGTGGGGGTGAATATTTAAGTCATGAATTTGGCACACACCTTAGGAGCTGTGGAATTGTTTCACAATTGACACCGCCTGGAACACCTCAACGTAACGGTGTGTCCGAACGTCGAAATCGTACTCTGTTGGACATGGTGCGATCTATGATGCCCCTCACCGATTTACCGCTATCTTTTTGGGGTTATGCTTTAAAGACTGCCGCATTCACTTTAAATAGGGCTCCGTGAAAATCCGTTGAGACGACTCCGTATGAACTTTGGTTTGGCAAGAAACCGAAGCTGTCGTTTCTAAAAGTTTGGGGTTGCGATGCTTATGTCAAGAAACTTCAGCCTGAAAAGCTCGAACCCAAATCGGAGAAATGCGTCTTCATAGGATACCCAAAGGAAACAATTGGGTACACCTTCTACCACAGATCCGAACGCAAAGTCTTTGTTGCCAAGAATGGATGCTTTCTGGAGAAAGAGTTTCTCTCGAAAGAAGTGAGTGGGAGGAAAGTAGAACTTGATGAGGTGACAGTCACCCCTCCTGAACCGGAAAGTAGCGCAGCGCAGGAAACTGTTCCTGAGGTGCCTGCACCGACAAGGGAGGAAGTTGATGATAATGATCATGAAGAAACAAATCAAGTTACTACTGAACTTCGAAGGTCCATGAGGGCACGTTCCGCACCAGAGTGGTACGGCAACCCTGTCTTGGAAATCATGTTGTTAAACAATGGTGAACCTTCGAACTATGAAGAAGCGATGGCGGGCCCGGATTCCAATAAATGGCTTGGAGCCATGAAATCCGAGATAGAATCCATGTATGAAAACAAAGTATGGACTTTGGTGGACTTGCTTGTTGATAGGCACGCCATAGAAAACAAATGGATATTTAAGAAGAAGACAGACGCGGATGGTAATGTGACCATCTATAAGGCTCGGCTTGTCGCTAAGGGTTATCGACAAGTTCAAGGGATTGACTACGACGAGACATTCTCTCCCGTAGCGATGCTGAAGTCAGTCAGAATCATGTTAGCTATTGCCGCATTCTATGATTATGAAATATGGCAAATGGACGTCAAAACAGCATTCCTTAACGGCTTCCTCAAGGAAGAGTTGTATATGATGCAACCGGAAGGTTTTGTCGATCCAGAGAACGCTAACAAGGTATGCAAGCTCCAGCGCTCGATTTACGGGCTGGTGCAGGCATCTCGGAGTTGGAATATTCGCTTTGATGAAGTGATCAAAGCGTTTGGATTTATACAGACTTATGGAGAAGCCTGTATTTACAAGAAAGTGAGTGGGAGCTCTGTGGCATTTCTCATATTATATGTGGATGACATATTGCTGATGGGAAATGATATAGAATTCTTGGAAAATGTAAAGGCCTACTTGAATAAAAGTTTTTCAATGAAGGACCTTGGAGAAGCTGCTTACATATTAGGCATCAAAATCTATAGAGATAGATCAAGACGCCTCATTGGTCTTTCACAAAGTACATACCTTGACAAAATATTGAAGAAGTTCAATATGGATCAGTCAAAGAAAGGATTCTTGCCTGTTTTGCAAGGTATGAGATTGAGCAAGGCTCAGTCGCCGACCACGGCAGAAGATAGAGAAAAGATGAGTGTCATTCCCTATGCCTCGGCCATAGGTTCTATCATGTATGCCATGCTGTGTACCAGACCTGATGTGAACCTTGCCATAAGTTTGGTAGGGAGGTACCAAAGTGATCCCGGTACGGAACACTGGACAGCGGTCAAGAACATCCTGAAGTACCTGAAAAGGACTAAGGATATGTTTCTCGTTTATGGAGGTGACGAAGAGCTCGTTGTAAAGGGTTACGTCGATGCTAGCTTCGACACAGATCTGGATGACTCTAAGTCTCAAACCGGATACGTGTATATTTTGAATGGAGGGGCAGTCAGCTGGTGCAGTTGCAAACAGAGCGAGGTGGCAGCGTCTACATGTGAAGCGGAGTACATAGCTGCTTCCGAAGCAGCGCATGAAGGAGTCTGGATGAAGGAGTTCATCACCGACCTAGGAGTCATTCCAAGCGCGTCAAGCCCGATGACTCTCTTCTGTGACAACCCCTGGTGCTATTGCCATTACCAAGGAGCCCAGGTTTCACAAGAAGACCAAGCACATCAAGCGCCGTTTTAACTCCATCCGGAATTATGTTCAGGATGGAGATATAGATATTTGTAAAGTGCATACGGATCTGAATGTCGCAGACCCGTTGACTAAACCTCTTTCACGGGCAAAACATGATCAACACCAGAACTCTATGGGTGTTCGATTCATCACAATGTAACTAGATTATTGACTCTAGTGCAAGTGGGAGACTGTTGGAAATATGCCCTAGAGGCAATAATAAAAGTATTATTATTATATTTCCTTGTTCATGATAATCGTCTGTTATTCATGCTTGAATTGTATTGTACGGAAACAGCGATACATGTGTGAATACATAGACCACAATGATTCCCTGGTAAGCCTCTAGTTACCAGCTCGTTGATCAACAGATGATCACGGTTTCCTGATCATGGACATGTGATGTCAGTGATAACGGGATCACATCATTAGGAGAATGATGTGATGGACAAGACCCAATCCTGAGCATAGCACGAGATCGTTTTAGTTCGTAATGCATAATCTTTTCGGTGTCAAGTATTTATTCCTTAGACCATGAGGTTGTACAACTCCCGGATGCCGTAGGAATACTTTGGGTGTGCCAAACATCACAACGTAACTGAGTGGCTATAAAGGTACGCATCGGGTATCTCCGAAAGTGTTTGCTGAGTTGGTACGAACCGAGACTGGGATGTTGTCACTCCATATGACGGAGAGGTACCTCTGGGCCCACTCGGTAAGACATCATCATAATGAGCTCAATGTGACTAAGTAGTTAGTCACGGGATGATGGATTACGGATCGAGTAAAGAGACTTGCCATGACGAGATTGAACAAGGTATCGGGAATACCGACGATCGAATCTCGGGCAAGTACCGTACCGATGGACAAAGGGAATAACATACGGGATTGAGTGAATCCTTGACAAGGTGGTTCATCCGATGAAGATCATCGAGGAACACGTGGGAACCAACATGGGTATCCAGATCCCGCTGTTGGTTATTGACCGGAGAGTGGTCTCGGTCATGTCTACGTGTCTCCCGAACCCGTAGGGTCTACACACTTAAGGTTCGGTAACGCTAGGGTCGTAGAGATACATGCACGTGGAAACCCGAAAGTTGTTCGGAGTCCCGGATGAGATCCCGGACGTCACGAGGAGTTCCGGAATGGTTCGGAGGTAAAGATTGATATATGGGAAGTCTAGTTTCGGCCATCGGGTGATCTTCGGGGGTCACCGGGAGCGTCCCGGGACCACCGGAGGGGCCCCGGGTCCACCGGGTGGGCCACCCATCCCGGTGGGGCCCCTAGGCCGCAAGGGGAAGTGTCCAGCCCTAATGGGCTGGCGCACCTCCACGGGCCCACCTCCCCATGCACCTAGGGTTGAAACCCTAGGGGGGAGGGGGCGCCCCACTTGCCTTGGGGGGAAAGGACACCCCCTGGCCGCCGCCCCCCTGCAGATTGGATCTGCAGGGCCCTGGCGCACCCCCCTGGCCCCCTATATATATGTGTGGGGGGGGGAGAGGGCAGCCGCACCCAAGCCCTGGCGCCTCTCCCCCTCCCGTCACACCTCCATACTCCCAACGCACGGCGCCCGGCGAAGCCCTGCTGCGATCTCCACTGCATCCACCACCATGCCGTTGTGCTGCTGGATCTCTGACGACTTCTCCTCCCCCCTTGCTGGATCAAGAAGGAGGTGACGTTGCTGTACCGGACGTGTGTTGAACGCGGAGGTGCCGTCCGTTCGGCGCTAGATCATCGGTGACGAAGAACGCGAAGAGTACGACTACTTCATCCACGCTTCTTCGAAAGCTTCCGCACGCGATCTACATAACGGTATGTAGATGCACTCTTAGTTGCTCGTTGCTAGATGTCTCCTTAGTTGGATCTTGGTGAAAGCGTAGAAATTTTTTGAATTCTGCTACGTTCCCCAACAACCCCTCTTTTCGTCGGCGTCGACTGGCAGCTCCACCAGGTTGTCAAAGAACGTCTGCACGGCTTCGTCGGAAGGTTCCCGCCAAGTGGGGTCGATCCCGTGGGAATCACACAACGGCATCGCCACGCGGACGGCACTGAGCGCAGAGCTATTGCACAATGGAACTACACCCGGCGGCAACGCAAACCACTCAGGATGGGCAGAGTCGTACTTAAATAGCGCTTGGAGCATTGCGTTGAGCTCCAGGACAGTGAAGTTGTAATTGAGGCCCGGGCGCAGCCTCATGATGTCTGCCGCGTTCTCGAACTCCCAGGCAGCCCTCTTCCTCTCCTGCAAGGGAGCGATGCGGCGGCGGAGAAAGTCTGCCCCGACGGCACCTACAGTGAGCCTGGCTTGCCGGAGGCGAAGGATCCGAGTAGTGGCTATCTTCAGCTTGTCGTCCTCAGGGGCTAGGTCACTCCAGTCGTTGCCGTGTACTGCTGCAACTTGGCGCCGAGAAGTGAATGACTGCGGGTCATCCTCTATAATCCAACACCAGTGGGCCCGCCACTCATCCCACTTGCCGCGGAGCTCCCCCGTCAAGTAAGCCTCTTTCTTATGGGTCCTAAAGATCCAAGAGATTCCGCCAGACAGAGGTGACCCCGACTCAACTCGAGGTATGAAGTAATGGCGGAAAAGAGCTACATTAGGGTAAACTCCGACGAAATTTTCCAACAGATGTGCGAAAATGGCCATGGTCAAGACGGCGTTTGGGGTAAAGTCAAGGTGATGAAAGCCGTAGGTATTCATGATGTCGCAGAAGAATTCCGAAAAGGGCGGGCAGAGCCCGCAGTAGAAGAACAGAGCGAAGAAGATATAGCCGTTCGGGTACATCTCGCAGGCCACGGCGGGGAGTACCTTGGTGCGCGGGTGCGCCTTCGTCTCCCTCGACCAGAAGAGGTAGAAGGTGTCTTTCAGCTCCTCCGCATCAAGCCTTGGCGGGAAGACCGCCATCTTCTTCCGCATTGCTACTAGGCGCAGCGCCTTGGCAGACTTCACGGCCTTCGCCTTCTCGCCCTTCGGGGCCATGGCGGGGACGATGAGGGAAGTCGACGGCACTGGTGATGCTGGCGGCGGCGGAGGGGGGCGGAGCGCTGCTCTCTTTCGACCTTCGGGAAGGAGGGGAGCGGCGGGTGTTTCTGGAGGATGAAGAAGCAACGGGCGAATGGAAGGAACTGCCCCTGTTTCCCCTGCTTTTAAGGGGGGAGAGGGGGACGTTCCGCATTTTCCCATTAATGAAATAGGCCACGATCTCTCCCACGACGCCGCGATCGACGCGTGCCGTTAGGGAGGGGCACGGTGGATACGGAGTGGGATACGGTGTGCCGCAGGCCGCGCGTGCCCGTGCACTGTTTTGGGCCTGGCCCAACAGCGCTCGGCACCGTGTATGGCCCAGGCCTGAGGGCTCCTGTCGGTGTACTAAAGTAGGGGTACCTTAGTATCCCGAACTTGTGCACGGGTAGTAGCAGCGTCCCGTGGCATGGCTTGCCGTGCGACCGCCAAGGTCCACTATGGTTCCTTCGGGGCCATCCAAGAACAAAGTATTCAAGTTAAAGAAACAAGGCCTCGGCAAGAGGAGGTTGCCGGGAAGCCCACTCAAGGCACAAGAACCTAGCAAGAAGAACTTGCCGGGAAGGCCAAACATGGCATTTCAAGAGACTTGCAGCGACGCGCCATGCATCCCGGCAAGGCCCGCAGAGCGACAAGCTTCCGGGCGCGACAAGGTAGCAACCGCGGCAAGGCGCTTGCCGCGGCAAACTTCCACTAGGTACCCGCGCTCCAGCGCATCCACCCACGTGTCGCTCTAGGACCCTTCCAGACACACGTGGCGGAAGGCTGTGCAGCCTGGGGTACACGGTGGCAAGCTGCGATGACAAGGCCACCGTCGTGGCGGACGGTGGCGCCCTGACGGACGCTTTTTGCACTGTTCGGGGCGACGGCGATGGGCATTTAATGCCCTTGTCCCCTGCCGTCAGAGTTAGGTATAGAGCACTATACAAACACTGTTCCAACTACCACACATTTTACATTTTTACCCTCGACTGCGTTGCCACCTGTCGGTGACCCCTTTGACCTATAAAAGGATGCCCATGCGCAACGTAGAAGGGGTTCCGATCATCGATCACTCTCACGCTCGGTCCTGTTAGCGATCAGCACTGTAGCTCTTCTCGCTCCCGAGCCAAGAACGCAATACAAACCAAGGCAGGAGTAGGGTTTTACGCATCCGTGCGGCCCGAACCTGGGTAAACTGCTCGCGTGTTTGCCTCGATCTGCTCTTTGTGCATCCTCCGCCCCCTTGCCGTACCTAAAAGGGGCTCCGGTCCCATAGGTGTTCGTGGGCGATCAGTTTCCCCGACATCTTTACCCCGTGCACCAGTAAAGTTTATGTGCCCCGCACACCTTGTCATTTTTATGCTTTCTTGCCTTCTGCATGTATTATCTGACACTTTGTGCAGCACTTATCCCCGGTAAGCAATACCGAGCCACAAGACTCCATATCTCTGTTTTCTCTCCTTTCTTTTCTCTCAAGCGGAAGAAGTTGCCCTCGCGCACAAGTTTGCTGGGGGGAAGGAGATAGTGGTATGGACCAAGTGCCGTTCAAGAAAGCCTTGCCTTGCCGGGAAGCAAACGACACAAAAGCTAAGTTGCCAAAGTTTGAGCGATCAAATTTTTAAATTTTTAAGTTATCTTCCTTGAACGACCTCGCTTAGTATGGAAAACCTGTGCGCGGAGGAACCAACTCGTGGCTAGCCGCGCCCTTACTTTGTTTCGAGCACGTTCAACGACTTAAGTGTGCTGCGACTAATGTCGCGCCCTTGCTTCGTTTTCGAGTTCGCTCAACAATCTAAGTGTGCTGTGACTAGCTGCGACAAGGTTTCTTGTCGGCAACGGCATTGCTAGCAGGCTGCCGAAGTTCCGCACTCAGCGCTTGCGGCAAGGGTCCCTACGCCGGCAAGTCCCCTAAAAGCGTAGGGTAAAAGCATACAAAGCAAGGAAGTCAAGTAAAGGAAATAACGTTGCATTAACTACCCAAAATAAAGTTATATTACAAAGCAACTTGTCGCAGTTCTAATAAACTATTGTTCATAACATGGTTGGCAGCGACAAGGGAAGAAGAAGGTGAACGAGACTAATCCGCGCGGTCGCCCTCGACCCTCTTGATGCCGCCCACATTGTTCACAATAGGCGCGACAAGGGCCTTGAGCGCCTCCTGATCAACGTCCGGCGGCAGGGTCCTGAGGACGTTGGTGAGGTTGAGGCATGGGTTGCGATGCGCTATCTTCATCAACACCTTCTCGAGGGCCCCCGCGCAGAGCCTGCGCGACTCGTCTGCCAGCTGCTTTGGGATCCTTTCCCGGAGCTGCTGGAGGGCCGGCGCCACCCCCCTGAAGAACAAACTCAACTTGGCGCTGTGAGGGAGATTCTCGTCGGTGGAGTACCCAAGGTGCACCGCCCCCAGCTCTGCCAGCTCCTTGTCGACGTCGGCAGCGGCGGCAACAAGACCCTCTGTCCAGTGCTCCATCGTCAGCCTGAAGTTGTTTTGGGAGATGGCGGCGCTGTCCAACAGCACCTTCTCGGCCCTGAGCTCCTCCTTCAGGTTCGCCTCCCGCTCTCTGGCGCCGTCAAGCATTGTGGTGAGGGTGGAGAGCTTCAACTCCAGATCGATGATGGAGTCCTTGGCGACGGCGAGCTCCTTGCCCTTGTCAGAGAGGCGGACCTGCAGCTCAGAGTGGCTGTGGGCGTCCTTCTCCCTCTCGAGCTTCAGTGCGGCGACCTCCTCGCCGCTCGTCTTGAGGTTGGCCTCCAGTTGCGCCACCCTCGCCTCCAAGTCCCTCT
This sequence comes from Secale cereale, assembly GCA_902687465.1. Classification (NCBI taxonomy): domain Eukaryota; kingdom Viridiplantae; phylum Streptophyta; class Magnoliopsida; order Poales; family Poaceae; genus Secale; species Secale cereale. The sequence continues at coordinate 838,067,959 of LR738715.1, read as the reverse complement.
TGGCGGTCTCGGCAGCCGCAACAACATCCTTTGCTTCCTGCAGAGCTCCGCCAAGAGACTGTTCACGCGCGGCAAGCTCGTCCTCGCGGCTGTCGAGGTCGACCTTCCGCTGCGTCAGTTCGCCTTCTCGCCGGGACAACTCCTCGGCGGCGAGCCGTTGCTGCTCCTCTGCTTGAGCCTTCTCAAGAATGAAGGCCTGATGCGCCTCGGCAAGCTGCTCCCGCTCCTCCGCCAAGGATCAGAGAGCTGCTTGGTTGTTGGCTCGGAGCTCTTCGGGGCGTTTCTCCAAGTCGGCGCCCGCCTTGGCTGCCAGAGCTTCTCGGGACTCCAGCTTGGCCTGCCGTGCGCGGTACAAAGCCAGAAGTTTGTGCAGCAGCCGCTCCTCCTCGGGCTCGCTGCTGCTGCTTGGCGCGTCGACGAGCTTCAGTCCGGCGGAGGCAAGGACCTCCCCGTCGAAGACCTCTCCCTCAGCAGGCGCCCTAGACGTGGACGCCCATGGGAGATGGATGAAGACGCCGTTGCCGGCCTCCAGATAGGCGCCTGGCTCGGCCGCGGCAGCAGAGGGATCGGCAACCGGCGCAGTGTCTGACGCTTCTGCGGCCTCAGGGCCGTCAGTGCGACTGCCGGATCCCTCCTCAGCTGCCGCACCAGCAGCCTTGGCGGTCTCGTCGGCAGCGGGCTCGTCGGCACCGGCCGCCTCTTCAGTAGCGATGGCGTCGCCAGTGTTGCCGCGCGCGTCCTCCTCGGCGGCGGCCTCCGTCTCCATCGGCTCTGTGGCGGATGGGTCTAACAAAAGAAAAGAAAAAGAAGGAAAAATAGTCAAGCAAATATCCAAAAAAGAGAAGGTCCAAAGAAGAAGAGTCCAAGGGCTTACCTGCGCGGGCCGGCTCCTCGGTGAGGTTCCTCGCCGGAGAGCTCTCCCTCGGCGGCGTCGTGGAAGTTCCCGCCAGCGGAGGGCCGCTAGCGCCATCCCTTGGCGGGCTGCTCGCCCTTGGCGGGGTACTCACCCTTGGCGGAGTGCTCGCCCTTGGCGGGGTGCTCGCCCTTGGCGGAGTGTCCTCCCTTGCCGGGGAGCTCCCCCTTGGCGGTACGGTCGAGGCCGGCAGCGCATCGGGGGCGGTCTCCTGGCGCTCCTGATGCTGCTGCTCTGCTTTTGCACAAGTCGACAAACAAAACATCAACAAGGGTAGAAGACCCACGCACGCCCGACAAGCGGAAAGTGGACAAAGGACTTACGCTGGGGGCTGCGCTGGGGGCTGCTCCGGAGAACAGCTGCTGAGTCCGGCAAGCTTGTCGCAGGCGCACCCCCTGCCGAGGCCGCAGGCTCGTCCTCAATAACGATCACTGGGACTTTGGCCCTCTTCACCGCCCTCTGGGCCAGAGTCCTGGAAGAAAAACAGGTTCAGGGATACAAGACAAGAATCAACAGAAAACCAAAGAGAAACAAGTATCGCGAAGACTTACTCTTCTTCTTCCTCATCGTTGGAGCTGAGCGCCGAGAAATCAAAGTCCGGCTCGCGCGTCCCGGCGCGAGGAGCTGGGGGAGTGGGCTCCCTTGGCCGCTTGGCGGGAGCAGGGGCGGCGGTCTGAGAAGACCCCGCTCCGGTTGTCGCTGAGGCACGAGGGGCGGAAGGAGTAGTGGAGCCGGTCCAGGATGATCCCCCTCCAGTTGCCGTCGAAGCACGAGGCGCTCCCTTGGCGGCCTTGCTCGTCGCGGTGGCGCGTGTCGGACGGCGCTGCGGCTGCTGGCCCGCCGGCCGCCCCGCCACGTCTGCGGCCTTGCGGAGGCGCCTCCTTGTTTGAGCCGGAGGACTTGCTGGTGGCGGTGAGCTACCCGAGGACGAAGAAGAGGAGTCGAGACCCAGCGAGCCGCCTGAGTCCTCGGCAGGGTCGCTTGACCCGACGCCCTGCTCGGCGGGCCCGCTCGACTCGGCGCCCTGCTCGGTGGGCTCGCTTGTCCCGGCCAGTTGCCCGGCAAGTTTTCCCGCCTTGCGAAGCTCTTCCTCCTCAGCGAGGCTTGTCGCCTCCGCTGCCTCCGCTTCCTCCACAGTATACCCGAACTCACCCGCGGCCCTGGCTGCCGCTGCCTCCTCCAGCCTGGTGGCAATATATGCCATCTCCTGGTCGGTGGTGTCGCGGGTGAGACCCGTCTTTTCGTCGGCGTCGACTGGCAGCTCCACCAGGTTGTCAAAGAACATCTGCACGGCTTTGTCGGAAGGTTCCCGCCAAGTGGGGTCGATCCCGTGGGAATCACACAACGGCATCGCCGCGCGGATGGCACTGAGCACAGAGCTATTGCACAATGGAACTACACCCGGCGGCAACGCAAACCACTCAGGATGGGCAGAGTCGTACTTAAATAGTGCTTGGAGCATTGCGTTGAGCTCCAGGACAGTGAAGTTGTAATTGAGACCCGGGCGCAGCCTCATGATGTCTGTCGCGTTCTCGAACTCCCAGGCAGCCCTCTTCCTCTCCTGCAAGGGAGCGATGCGGCGGCGGAGAAAGTCTGCCCCGACGGCACCTACAGTGAGCCTGGCTTGCCGGAGGCGAAGGATCCGAGTAGTGGCTATCTTCAGCTTGTCATCCTCAGGGGCCAAGTCACTCCAGTCGTTGCCGCGTACTGCTGCAACTTGGCGCCGGGAAGTGAATGACTGCGGGTCATCCTCTATAATCCAACACCTGCGGGCCCTCCACTCATCCCACTTGCAGCGGAGCTCCCCCGTCAAGTAAGCCTCTTTCTTATGGGTCCTAAAAATCCAAGAGATTCCGCCAGACAGAGGTGACCCTGACTCGACTCGAGGTATGAAGTAATGACGGAAGAGAGCTACATTGGGGTAAACTCCGACGAAATTTTCGCACAGATGTGCGAAAATGGCCATGGTCAAGGCGGCGTTTGGGGTGAAGTCAAGGAGATGAAACCCGTATGTATTCATGATGTCGTAGAAGAATTCGGAAAAGGGCGGGCAGAGCCCGTAGTAGAAGAACAGAGCGAAGAAGGCATAGCCGTTCGGGTACATATCGCAGGCCACGACGGGGAGTACCTTGGTGCGCGGGTGCGCCTTCGTCTCCCTCGACCAGAAGAGGTAGAAGGTGTCTTTCAGCTCCTCCGCATCAAGCCTTGGCGGGAAGACCGCCATCTTCTTCCGCATTGCTACTAGGCGCAGCGCCTTGGCAGACTTCGTGGCCTTCGCCTTCTCGCCCTTCGGGGCCATTGTGGGGACGATGAGGGAAGTCGACGGCACTGGTGATGCTGGCGGTGGCGGAGGGGGGCGCAACGCTGCTCTCTTTCGACCTTCGGGAAGGAGGGGAGCGGCGGGGGTTTCTGGAGGATGAAGAAGCAACGGGCGAATGGAAGGAACTGCCCCTGTTTCCCCTGCTTTTAAGGGGGGAGAGGGGGACGTTCCGCATTTCCCCATTAAAGAAATAGGCCACGATCTCTCCCACGATGCCGCGAACGACGCGTGCCGTTAGGGAGGGGCACGGTGGATACGGAGTGGGATATGGCGTGCCGCAGGCCGCGCGTGCCCGTGCACTGTTTTGGGCCTGGCCCAACAGTGCTCGGCACCGTGTATGGCCCAGGCCCGGGGGCTCCTGTCGGTGTACTAAAGTAGGGGTACCTTAGTATCCCGAACTTGTGCACGGGCAGTAGCAGCGTCCCGTGGCAGGGCTTGCCGTGCGACCGCCAAGGTCCACTATGGTTCCTTCGGGGCCATCCAAGAACAAAGTATTCAAGTTAAAGAAACAAGGCCCCGGCAAGAGGAGCTTGCCGGGAAGGCCACTCAAGGCTCAAGACCACTTCTTTGGCACAAGACCCTGGCAAGAAGAACTTGCCGGGAAGGCCAAACATGGCATTTCAAGAGACTTGCCGCGATGCGCCACGCGTCCCGGCAAGGCCCGGAGAGCGACAAGCTTCCGGGCGCGACAAGGTAGCAACCACGGCAAACTTCCACTAGGTACCCGCGCTCCAGCGCATCCACCCACGTGTCGCTCTGGGACCCTTCCAGACGCACGTGGCGGAAGGATGTGCAGCCTGGGGTACACGGTGGCAAGCTGCGATGACAAGGCCACCGTCGTGGCGGACGGTGGCGCCCTGACGGACGCTTTTTTACACTGTTTGGGGCGACGGCGACGGGCATTCAATGCCCTTGTCCCCTGCCGTCAGAGTTAGGTATAGAGCACTATGCAGCACTGTTCCAACTACCACCCATTTTACTTTTTTACCCTCGACTGCGTTGCCACCTGTCGGTGACCCCTTTGACCTATAAAAGGAGGCCCATGCGCAACGTAGAGGAGGTTCCGATCATCGATCACTCTCACGCTCGGTCCTGTTAGCGATCAGCACTGTAGCTCTTCTCGCTCCCGAGCCAAAAACGCAATACAAACCAAGGCAGGAGTAGGGTTTTACGCATCCGTGCGGCCCGAACCTGAGTAAACTGCTCGCGTGTTTGCCTCGATCTGCTCTTTGTGCATCCTCCGCCCCTTTGCCGTACCGAAAATGGGCTCCGGTCCCATAGGTGTTCGTGGGCGATCAGTTTCCCCGACAAAGATTAACTAGGTATGGTGATACCGACGATCGAATCTCGGGCAAGTAACATAACGATGACAAAGGGAACAACGTATGTTGTTATGCGGTTTGACCCATAAAGATCTTCATAGAATATGTAGGAGCCAATATGAGCATCCAGGTTCTGCTATTGGTTATTGACCGGAGATGAGTCTCGGTCATGTCTACATAGTTCTCGAACCCGTAGGGTCCGCACGCTTAACGTTTGATGACGATCGGTATTATGAGTTTATGTGTTTTGATGTACCGAAGGTAGTTCGGAGTCCCGGATGAGATCGGGGACGTGACGAGGAGTCTCGAAATGGTCGAGACGTAAAGATCGATATATTGGACAACTATATTCGGACATCGTAAAGGTTCCGAGTGATTCAGGTATTTTCGGAGTATCGGAGAGTTACGGGAATTCGTCGGGGAGTATATGTGCCTTATTGAGCTTTAGGGGAAAGAGAGAGAGGAGGCTGCGCCCTCCCCAAGGCTTAGTCCGAATTGGACTAGGGGGAGGGGCTGCGCCACCTCCTTCCTTCTCTTCTCTTTTCCCTTTGCTTCTCTACTACTCCTACTACTTGAAGGGATCCTAGTTCTACTAGGAAAGGGGGAATCCTACTCCCGGTGGGAGTAGGACTCCCCTAGGGCGCGCCATAGAGAGGGCCGGCCCTCCCCCTCCTCCACTCCTTTATATACGGGGGTAGATGCACCCCATAGACACACAAGTTGATCAGTTGATCTCTCCCAACCGTGTGCGGTGCCCCCCTCCACAGAAACACACCTCGGTCATATTGTTGCAGCGCTTAGGCGAAGCCCTGCGATGGTAACTTCATCATCTCCGTCACCACGCCGTTGTGCTGACGAAACTCTCCCGCGAGGTTCTACTAGATCAAGAGCTCGTGGGACGTCATCAAACTGAACGTGTGCTGAATGCGGAGGCTCCGTACGTTCGATGCTTCAGGGGGAAACAACCGCGTCACTAGACGCTTCCGCTCCCGGTCTACGAGGGTACGTGGGCACACTCTCCCCTCTCGTTGATATGCTTCTAGTAGATAAATCTTGCGTGATCGTAGGAAATTTTTGAAATACTATGTTCCCCAACAAAGATGTAGCTGGTGGGTCCCAGCAGTCAGGGGGAAATATTTTTTTCGTGAAATACAGTGTCCCTTCCGATGGGTCCCCGCTGTTAGGTGGAGGAATAATTATTTTGCGCGTAATAAGGGGGCACTTCCTTGCTGCGGCCGTGGACCCTACTGTCAGCCTCTCCACGTACGGTCCACATCTGATGGAAGCCGTTCCTTCACCACGTTGACCAGGCCACGCCGACAGCACCAGGGCGGTGGACGATGGCGGAGCTTAGGAAGGGGATGCCGCGGAGCCGGGGAAGACGCGGCAGTGCATGCCCACACATAGAGGAGTACGACGGTTCACTTGTTCGCTGCGGTGTGAGGCTGCCGTCACCGCAGAATAACAGGGGGTGTGGGTGAGTAGAGGGATGGCCTGGCCAACGGTGGGAATAGTAGGGGGCGGTGAGGCCTCCTCCGCAGCACAGCCGGCCACGGGAGGCAGGAGCATGCGGCATGACCGGCGCTGCTTTGGGCGGCTGGAGCAACAAGACCAGAGGTTGAAGAAGCACTATGGCTGTTGGAGGGACATCGTATGGTCACTGGAGCTAGAATCGTTCATATTGACTAAGTTGACAAAGCACTCCATCCCCGTCAACTTAGTAGGCCCACAAGTCAGCCACCCACCATAGTGGGCCCCAACTAGCAGGGGGAGTATTCATTTTTTTGTGCATAATAAGAAGGCACTTCCGATGGGTCTGAGCTGACAGCGGGGGGAATGTTTTTTTCGCGAAATACGGTGGCCCGTCTGGTGGGTCCCAACAGTCAAGGGGGCGTTTTTTCGCCAAATACGGTGGCCCGTCCGATGGGTCCCTGCTATCAGGTGGAGGAATAATTATTTTCCGCGTAATAAGGAGGCACTTCCTTGCGGCTGCCATGGACCTAGCTGTCAGCCTCTCCACGTATAGTACCCTTCCGATGGAAGTTGTTCCTTGACCATGTTGACCACGCCGTGCCGAGAGCAAGATCGGTGGACGACGGCGAGGCCTAGGAAGGGAACGACACGGAGGCAGGGAAGACTCGGTAGTTGTTTCCCACACGGAGGGGAGTACGACTATACGAGGGTTTACTGGTTCGTCTGCCGTCGCCGGAGAATAACAATAGGTGTGGGTGGGTAGAGGGATGGCTAGGCTAGCATGGGAGTACGGTGGGGCGGTGAGGCCCACGTGGCAGCACAGCCGACCGCGGGGAGGAGGGAGCAAGCAGTCCCGCTGACGCTTGTTTGAGCGGCTGGAGCAGGAAGAGCGGAGATTGAAGAAGCACGACGGCCGTTGGATGGACATCCAACAGTCACTGCTTGTGCGTCAACCTTTTTTTTAGGAAAGCCTTAAATCTATGGAAAACATCAAACAGCCCGTATACCATTATTTCTAATAACTTACAGCCCATTTGCTAATTCTTAAGGTTTTTTAGGTGCCCATATTCTTTTTGTTAGCATTACAGCCCATATTGTGGCCACGGTTAAAAAAATATACAAAATTTTGCATATTTCGGTGCGGTCCGAACTGTTTTTAATCCCGAAATTTTGAGTCACATTTAAACTGATCTTAAAATTAAATTTATATCAATATAAAATCCAACAAATTGTCCACGCATAAAAATCAATGCAATTTAAAATCTCGAAATGAAAAAAAAAAGAAATTTGAAACTAATTGCCGGTTTGATGTGTTTTAAAAATGTACATTCCCTTTCTCACTACTGATAGGCCATTTTCTTGGCCAGCCGAATGAAGCTCTTCTCGTCTTGAAATATTTGCAGCCCAACAGGCCTGACAAAGCGACTTACTTGGCAAGTCACAAAAAAACTGGGATGTGGTCGTGGACCCAGCTGTGGCCATGGACCCAGCTGTCAGCCTCTCCACGTACTTTACTCTTCCGATGGAAGTCGGTCGTTGACCACATTGACCACGCCGCACCGAGAGAACCAAGGCGGTGGACGACGGCGAGGCCTAGGAAGGGGATGAGGCGGAGCCGGGGAAGACGCGACAGTGGATGCCCACGCGGAGAGGAGTACGAGGGTTCACTGGTTCGGTTGCGGTGTGAGGTTGCCGTCACCGCACAATAACAGGGGGTGTGGGTGAGTACAGGGATGGCTGGGCCAGCAGTGGGAGTAGTAGGGGGCGGTGAGGCCTCCGCGGCATCACAACCGGCCACGGAAGGCAGGAGCACGCGGCACGACCGGCGCTAGTTTGGGCGGCTGGCGCAAGAAGACCAGAGGTTGAAGAAGCACTATGGCCGTTGGATGGACATCGTATGGTCACTGGAGCTAGAATCGTTCATATTGACTAAGTTGACAAAGCCCTCTGTCCCCGTCAACTTAGTAGGCCCACAAGTCAGCCTCCCACCAAGGTGGGTCCCCGCTAGTAGGGGGGTATTCATTTTATTCTGCGTAATAAGGAGGCACTTCTAGTGGGTCCGAGCTGACAGCGGGGGGAACGTTTTTTTCGCGAAATACGGTGACCCGTCCGGTGGGTCCCAACATTCAGGGGGGAAAAGTTTTTTTCGCAAAATATAGTGGCTCGTCCGGTGGGTCCCTGTTGTTAGGTGGAGGAATCATTATTTTCTGCGTAATAAGGAGGCACTTCCTTGCTACAGCTGTGGACCCAGCTGCCAGCCTCCCCGTGTACAGTACACTTCCGATGGAAGTCGTTCCTTGACCACGTTGACCACGCCGTGTTCCGTTGCATGCATGCGTCCATGGGCGTGGTGCGTCCCCTCTGTCAGCCTCTCACGTACAGTCATCTTCCGATGACTCTCGGTTGTTGACCACGTTGACCACACCGTGCCGGGCGCACCAAAGGCCGATGGACGATGGCGAGGCCCCGGACTGGAACGACCCGGAGATGGGGAAGACGGGGCAGTGGAGTCGCAGATGGAGAGGAGTGGGAAACTTGACTGGTTCGGGTGCGCGGTAGCACAGCCGTGGTCCCACCCACGGGAGACAGGAGCAAGAACAGAGGTTGAAGAAGGAGCACGACTGTTGGATTAACATCCAACGGTCCAGCTGCTAGAATCATTTGTTGATTAAGTTGACAAAGTCGTGCATACACGTCTGCTTAGTTGGCCCACAAGTCAGCCACCAAATCTGACGGGTCCCAGCTGTCAACGGGAGGAATATTTTTTTTCGCATAATAAGGAGGCACTTCCTTCCGTGCGAAGCTACAACCGGTGGGTCCCAGCTGTTAGGTGGAGGAAACATTTTTTCAGCTTAATAAGGAGGAACTTTCCTTGCGTGCGATCATGGACCTCGTGGGTCCCAGCCGTCAGGCTCTCCGCGTACATTCCTCTTCCGATGACTCTCATTAGTTGACCACACCGCACCGAGCGCAGCGAGGCGGTGGACGACGGCGAGGCCCCGGACAAGAACGACTCGGAGATGGGAAGTCACGGCAGTGGAGTCACAGACTGAGTGGAGGAGAAGGGTTATAACTGGTTCTGGTGCGGCGTGGGGCTGCAATTGGTGGAGAATAACAGGAGGTGTGGAGGGGTGGAGGGATAGCCTGGCCGACGGTGGGGTAGCGCTTCGCAGCGATGTGTGCTAAGCAGAACCGCTAGCTGCCGGAGGCCGGACCAGGCGGTCCCGGCGACGCTGGAGGAAGAAGACGAGAGATTGAAGGTGCATGCCGACCAAGTTGACAACGCCCTGCGTAGGCTTCGACCTATTGGCCCACATGTCAGCCTGCAAAAATGTGGCATATATTTAACCCATGTTTTCTAGAATGTACAATCCATTTGCTGGGCTGGATGAACAAATAATTTCGCGTCAATGCGGCCCATTTATATTATCTAAGAAATCCTAGCCCATTTGCACTTCCTTCAAACACACGAATTAGATGGGCTCGTTATATATATAATGTTATGTTAGAAGGAGCAATTAATATCAGAAATAAACCGGAGAGGCACATTTTTTATATACATAATTAACAAACTAGCGAGTTATTGCTCAAAATAAAAATGAGCGCGTTATTATTACATTGGTCCTTAAAATCTACGTAAGCTTTTGTACGCAATCACCAGGATTTCCTTGCCGGTGAGTCAAAAATAACCAGGATTTTCCTTACCAACTTCTGTTAAACATTTACTTTTATAAGTTAATAACACGTGGTATGTTTTTATAATGTATATATAAGTCTCTATAAAATATATGATAATAGTAATAATATAAATATATATAATGTGGTTTAAAAATACATTGGGCTGTCGATCTTTAAGAAAAAGCCCATAGGCCGGTATGGACCTCAAAAAATAAGTTGAAACCACTGTCACCGTATGTCGTGGGTTACGCATGTTAAAATACAAAACCTAGGCCTAGCTGATACTTGTTCGCCCTCTGGGAAAAAATGATACCAGATCCCTGAGCGAACTGGATTATAGAGGGGGCCGGTGGCACGACTGAAGAAGCACATCATGAGCGATTTTTTTTCTTCAGTGGATGGCTCTCAATGGCGTTTTTTTTACTTGCCTCTGCAGCATACAACTTGTATTTTTAGCCTCCCAGTCCGTGGTGGACCAGCAACCCATTAGCTGGGCGGGCCAACCCATAGAAACCAGCACTCGATTTTTCATCAAGCCCCAAAAACAACGCACTACTATGTTTGTTTTGAGGCCAAAAACATTATGACAAGGGTTGAGCGGGGGAGGGGGAAAGACAGAGCAAAAAGATTAAAAAGAGCTGATGCGCCGTTGCTACCCTAACAAAGTAGGTGAATTTCTTCTCGGGAAGAAGGTGTGCCATTGACACCGACACGTCACATACCCCAAAGTAAGCATACTAACAAGTTCACACACAAGCACAACAAAAAAGGTAAACATTCGTATCAAACTCAGGTTCAGAGGACACGTTCATATTCATAGCCAACATTCACTATCAACAACTCAAAAGATTCATATATACACAAGTTCAGCATGTTTATGGATCCAAATGATTGATAGATCACACAACAATATTCATAGATAATTCACAAAAAGATTCAGATATACACATGTTCAGTATGTTTATGCATCCAAATGATTGAGATCACAGCCAATATGATCCATGGACGAACTTTAATTACCTAGGGTACAGACTGGTAAATGGTGTTTAGTCGGAGGTACTTCTTGCTAAAATTAATGCTTGTATGAGTAACCTTTCGAGTACATAAGAGGAAGCACAGACAATCTGAACTTTGCTTGTAGGTTTATCCTCCAATATTGGCCTCGTGCCGAGGGAGGTTTGAGCAACTTGGCCACTACTTTTGTCCAACTAGTTTACTGACTCATCTTGGTCTTGTAGCTCGCTAAAATTCTACATTCCAGACTGGTAAATGGTGTTCAGTCGGAGGTACTTCTTGCTAAAACTAATGTTTGTACGAGTAAACTTTCGAGTACATAAGAGGCATCACAGACAATCTGAACTTTTCTTGTAGGTTTATCCTCAAATAGTGGCCTCGTGCGGAGGGAGGTTTGAGCAACTTGGCCACTACTTTCATCCAACTAGTTTACTGGCTCATCTTGGTCCTATAGCTTGCCAAAATTCTAAATTGCAGACGAGAAAGAAGGCAGTTGAGAAAATGAACCACCCAAATTTTTTGTGCAGTTCAACTGAAATGGAGCATCCCTGGCATGCAGACTGATTAAGTGCCATATGAATATACGCGTCAACCAACTTTTCTGGAATCTTTAGACTCCATGCCATACAGTTCGCTACCATATGTGTCGATAACCAAAAGGCACAAGTTGGGACCAAAGACTGGACTGCGTTTTTCTGGGCTATGTGCCAAGCAATATTTTTGACGTTCACTCTCCTAATACTTGGAGTTTGACAATTGGTTGACGCCGGTTGATACTCGAATGAATATAGGCACTTCTTATTGTCAACATTGATGCTTGTCTGAGTGAACTTTGGAGTACATAGCAGCACCATAAGTACCTGTCCATCTGATCTTTTTGTGCAGTTCTACTGAAATCACCCGATGTAATGATAAGCCAAGCGACTGACAGCAAAGGAAGAATGCAAGCCGAGATTAGCGACTAACAGGAAAGGAAGGAAGCTATCGAGGCAATGAAGCACCCAAAGTTTTTGTGCAGTTCCACCAAAATCGAGCATCCCTGTTGGGACATATATTGAGAGAATGAGATTACTGTAATAGTGGGACTAGTTGATGAAACATACACTAACAAATAGAAGCACCCTCATTATATTAATTGGTAAAGTTAGCATTCCCTCCCTGCTGCACCACATGATTCACCTCCATAGACAAACATACACACGTACATGATTCAGCATAGGGTGCTACTAAAGATTTGTTTAACTCCGACAGGAAAATTAGGCAGCAATATATTAGTGGTACTTAAGTACTCCTAATTAATTAAGTGAGATAGCAGAAGTGGAAGGGCTCCCTGGAGGATCGTCTCACATGTAAGGTAGTCGTTGTCGGAGCCCTTGAATGGCCTCGACTGAGGCCTCTGGCTTCAGCAAGATCGCCTTGGCACTATTTATTCTTCTTCTTCTTTCTCTTCCTGCTCTGTTTCTCATTCTCCTCACCAGTTGGTGCAACCAAGTATATGATTGGCCTTCTATTTCAGAATTGGTTTTGTCAGCGAGGGAGTACAAGTGTACTAGTAAAAAAATAGCATTATTTTCTCATGGAAGTCGCAAAATAGAGATGAACACATGTATTAAATATCATTCTTACCTAAAGGAAGGTTATGGTGCCAATATGGATGATGAGGATTGGAACGCAGATCTCCCTTTGTGCAGTTCCACCGAAATGAACCAACTGTTCCATTCTGACATTCTAGTTAAATAGCACAAAAGTCACTTCTTTTAAGAAGAGTTTTGTGTAGTGCACCAAAAGGTCACAACAGCAACCAGGTGAAATGGATATCCATGTTTACACCAAAAGCTACAGAGGAAACAGTCGGAGTCTCAAACAATTACAGGCAAAGACATTTGGATAAACTTGTCATGGCTTATAACAGTGGCATGGCTTCATTTTTACCAAGGGCATTAGATTAAGAACAACTAAATATTTGGTATAAGGGCATCGGACAGTGAGTGTACCAGCAGTCCAGCACCATGTGGCAAATTTTCGTGTTTTGACTCTTTTGAGATACAAATTCAGGATCTAACCCCAGTTCGATTTTTTTTCGAGATCTGACCCTTTCGCTACCGCCATGGGTTCCGGCGGTAGGGTTACACAGGCTACCGCGAGGGTCCATGGCCATAGGGTGCGACGGAGGGCGACAGCCGCCGTTTGCTCGAGCTGACATGGATAAGTAGCCTACCGCCAGGGTCCCTGGCGGTAGCCAACGTACCGCCAGAACCCCTGGCGGTAAGGTGTGGCTGGGGTTTTGCCTTGTAAAGTTTCTTTTGGTTTCCAAGTTTAATTTTTGCTTCTTTTCAAAAACAATATCACAGCAATGATATAGACCCGAAAATATGAGTTCACATATTGTTTTAGCGATTGTTTCTTTTGTAAAGTTTTATCACATAGTTTCACAAAGAAAGCAAAATATGAGCTCACAAAGAAAGCCAACAAATGGTACAACAAGTTCTTAAGACAAGTTTATAGGGTGGGTCCTGTGGGTTTAGGTTTTTACAAATTTTATTGATTGTTTGTTTTGACACAAGTTTCACATAGTTTCACAAATAGCAAAATATGAGCTTACATATTAATAAAGGTTCCACATAGCAAATATCAAACAGTTTACACATAGATTCATAAGTAGGAAATAACAAATAGCAAACTTGTCCACATAGTTTGACAACCCCTACTAAAACATAGATGCATATGCAATAGACATGTTTATAGGGCGGGTAAACCTCCCTGTCAGGCCCAAGATGCGATTCTATCCCGATCACGTGACAAACTCGTGATTGGGGCACAACCGCATTTCGGGCGCTTAGCAAGATGGATATCATTACATCGTATCATTACATACATACATGGGGGATACAACAATTCATACAAGTCACATGAATACAACAATATCAATACAAGACATCCGACTACGGATGCAAACATGATAAGCACAATGACATCCATCCTGCTATCCCAGGCTGCCGACCAGGAACCTAGCCCAAGACTGGCGAAGAAGAAGAAGAAAGAACTCCAACAAAAGGTAACATCGCTCTCACGTCAAGTCATCGAAACCTGCACCTGCACCTGCACCTGTTGTTTTAGTATTTGTGAGCCATGAGGACTCAACAATCCCATAACCATGGGTACCAAGACTAGCTAAGCTTAATGGGTATGGAGAGGTTGAGTGGTGAGGTTGCAGCAGGGACTAAGCAAATAATGGTTGCTAACTTACGAGTACAAGAATAAGATGAGCATCTACGCAGACGGTCGCAAACTAGTAATGATTGCTAAAGATCCTGAACGACCTACGAGTCAAACATAACCCCGCCGTGTTCTCTTCTCAAAGTGAAAAGAGACAGTCACAGTTACTCACGCGATTCGTGTGTTTTATTCGGATCCTCTGTCAAGTTTTCTACAACCAGACATTAACAAATTCCAATCTGCCACATAACCGCGGGCACGGCTTTTGAAAGATCATAACCCTGCACGGGTGTCCCAACTTAGCCCATCACAAGCTCTCACGATCAGTAGAAGTAAAAGTATTACCCCTTATCTTAGGGACAATCCGATCAGATTCGGAATCCCGGTGCACAAGACATTTCGACAATGGTAAAACAAGTCGAGAAAGACCTCCCGGTGTGCCGACGGCCTGATAGTAGCTGCGCGTATCTCGTCTAAGGCCACGACCGGATAGGACAGCCTACGGGTGCCAGATACCTCGAGTTTCCCCGTGGCGGCCCCGCAGTCTGCCCGTTTGGGACCAACACCATCAGCACTGGCTCCCCTGTTATGTAGAAAAGAATCCTCAAGGATGTGACCCCCTATGCAATTTAATTAATTAATTAAGTTATTATTATGTTGCAAATTAAAACCAATGTTGGGCCTTGCTGGAGGAGTTATATTCAAAGACGAACTGTCAAGGGGTCCGCATATACCCAACCGCGTTAGGGACGCAAAATGAAGGAACATAACACCGGTTTATCGGTTCTTAAGGCGGCATGACTGGAACAAAACACCGAGCAAAAGGCCAAGCCTTCAACCCATTGCCAAGTATATAGGTGTGTTAATTTATAGTAAGATATTTTGATATTCCAACGACAAGTACCGACATGGAGAAATCTTCATCTTCACCTGCAACTAACAACGCTATAAGAGGGGCTGAGCGAGCGGGTAACATAGCCAAACAATGGTTTGCTGGGATGGTGTCAAAGGTTAGAGGCTTCATGGAAACAAGGAGAGAGGCTGACAATAGATAGGTAATGTGACATATAGCGACATCATCGAGACAACTAGCATGGCAATGATAGTAAAGGTATCCAAGGTGATGGTCATCTTGCCTGAGATCCCGCAAGGAAGAAGAACGAGTCCATGAAGAAGATGAAGAAGAAGCCACGTAGACGAACCAAGTGTAGTCGAACGAATCCTCACGATCGCAATGGAATATGAACTAGCGAGAACATGATGCTCAACATGGTAAACACCCATCACAAGACAAGACATGATGCTCAACCAAGTATGATGCAAGACAAGCCTATATGATGCAAAACATGGCAAGGGATGATGCATACAGAACAACACAACAAGGCAAGTTTAAATGAGGCCGGGGACAACATATAACAATTCCGATAAGCTCTCATATCACTAGTAGAAATACGACTTTTAATACCGGTTCGTAACGACCTTTAGTGCCGGTTCTGGAACCGGTACTAAAGTGTGGGGACTAAAGGTCCCCTGCCTTTAGTCCCGGTTCAACACGAACCGGGACCAAAGGCCCAACACGTGGCACGAGGCGCGTCGTGGTCTGGGGGATTTTTTTGAATATTTTTTTTGAAATAAAGCAAAAACGGCCCGCCTACTTGGCCGGCACGGCCCGCATACGACTAGAAACCCAACCTCTAGTTGGGCCAGGATGCAGACCCGTACGGCCCAGTAGGCCCCACACGGTAGAAGACTTGCAATAGACCCACAAAGGCCTGCTTAGAGAGGAGCTCGACACGGTAGCCGCGGCGGGGCTTATAAACCGGTGCGAGCTCCTCTCAACTAGCGAGGTGGGACTAAACATTGTGCATTGCGGGTGGTAGCGCACCACCTTTAGTACCGGTTGGTGGCTCCAACCGGTACTAAAGGGGGGGGTCTTTAGTATCGGTTGGAGCCGCCAACCCGTACTAAAGGCCATCACCCATTTAGTACCGGTTGGAGCCACCAACCGGTACTATAGGTCACAAATGAACCAGAACTAATGCATAGCCGTTCGAACCAGGACTAATGATGCCAATAGTGCCTGTTCATTTACAAATCGAGACTAATGTGTCTCACGTAAAGTAGTTTTCTACTAGTGTATGCACATTTAAAAATTGGTCCAGATCTGAACAAACCTTAAGTTAAAGTTTTTAGACAGCAAGTTAACATACACCAAGATGATCTACTCGAAATTCTAGTCAAGTTACATATAAAGTTTATTTAATTCGGAGCTACGGCCTAGAAGATATGAGCAAAACAAGACAAGCATGGGAATTATGCAAGATGCATCCAAACAAAAAGCAAACACACTCCAAGCATGTAAACAACATGATCTTATGCATCTACATGCAAAAACACACAAGTTTCATATAGGACACGCTCAAAATGGAGCAACGGTTCAACACATACACATGAAACAAGGTATAACAACAAGCTGTCCAAAACAGCAACATGGCACTTAGTTGACATCAAAACAACATGTTACAATAACATTTCATGCCAACAAAGGGCATGGCAAGCATCTACATGTCCAGCACTACAAGCATGACCAAAGAGATACTACAAAACACCACTAGAACATGCTCAAAACATCATGGCAATATTGCAAAAGATAACAGTTTCACAGACTTATTGAAAATAAACTAGACATGGAAGCAACAATGACAAGTAGGCATGTTTTCAAGCTTGTGCAAGTCATCTCAAAGCATATCATGGCATGTGAATATAACCAACAGCAATAATACATGTTTATGAAGCTACTCATGGCAATAACATGGTCATAGAACACTAGCTATTCACATGGAAAAACTGAACTTGCTAATAACAGGCTGATAGAAACATTTTATAGCACCTTGAAAGAATGAAAACAACAAGCTACAGCAGACCATATATGCAAACAAGGGCATGGATGGATAGAGCATAACATGGACAACAAGACAAGATCATTTGACATACTAAAACATGCATGTATTTGAGTGGGGCATCAAGCAAACATGGCATCTGGTTATAACAGTTTCAAACTTAACCGTTTTCAACAAGTCTCAGAAAAATAACAACAGCGAGTAGGCCACTTTGCAAGTTTGTTGCAAACACCACAAGGCATAACATGGAAAACTAATTACACTACAGCAAAGATGACATCATTGTGCTTCTAAAACATATTGACATGTAGCTCAAACAAAAATCACACATAAAGATACAAAAATGACAAATCAGCATCTCATAACAAGTTTCAGCACTTAACAACCACATGCACTTTTTCAACAGAGATAAACATGGCAATATGGCACCTAACATGAATTCTACAACAACCATCATGTAGAGCACTTCACAATGAACAATTTGACATATCATACACTCCATTTGGACCAAAATGCGCAAAGATCTGACCTCTCAAACATGCTAACATAATAACAGTTATCAGCAGTTTAAAACATTTAGCACTTTTGCAATGATGATTAGGCCATCAAGATGAACTCAAACAAGCATGCCACAATACAACAATATGAAGAGCATCATGAGACGAACATTTGATATACTATATGCTCCAATTTGGGTGAACATGCACAATGTTATCAACAAGCAAAGAATGCATCATGCAACCATTTTCTAGGACTTACTGGGAAAAAACTACGTCCCGGGGTCTCGGGTGCGGACACTATCCGGATCCCACCAGACATGTCCGGTCTGACCGGGGCGGGCCCAGCTGGCGGGGAGACAGGGCGAGGCACATGGCCGACAGGGAAGCAGGCGCGGCGGATCCGGTCGGCGCCGGCCCGGATCCGGCCGGGGTCGACGGCGGGGAGTGGCCGGATGCACGGGAGGCGCGAGGCGCGGGTCCGGCGGGGCGGACGGCGAGCTAGGACGCGCGAAGGCGGCCAGAGCAGGGAGGCGCGGCGGCCCTCCGGCGAGCACGCGTGAGCTCGGCCATGGAGAGCGGCTGCGCTGGAACTGGTGACCCACGGGGTTTGGCGAGGAGAGGACCACGGCGGCGGGCTGAGCGGCGATGGGGCCAGGGGCTCGTGCTCCGGCGAGCCCCTGCCGGAGCGGCGGTGGAGTCTGATGGCCGGGAGAGCAGGGAGGAGCTGCGGGACGGCCGGCTCGGGCCCGGGGTGGCTCGGTCAGGCCGCGACGGTGGAGGCTCGGGCCCGGGCGGCCCTGCTTTGGGCCCCAGCAGGACTTGCGCGGGTGGAGGGAGGCCGGGGCGTGGAGAAGGCCACTGGGTGAGGTGGCTTCGCCACATGGCGATCTACCATTGGCTGGATGGGTGGCTGGCCGGTGGTGCGGCCTGTGGTGGCGCGACAAGTGGCGGGGAGGTGTTGGGGTGGCGTGGAATGCGAGGTAGAGGTGGGAGGTGGCGGCTGCTAGAGGTAGGGGAAGGGTAGGGGGTAGGTTAGACTAGGTTTAGGCCAAAATTGGCAAGGGAAGGGGTTTATATATGGAAGGGGCTAGGGTTAGGGGATTAGCTCCGTTTCGGAGCCGTTCGATCGCCATCGGACGGTGTGGAGCGGAGGGGGTTTGAAGCTTTGCTAGGTGGCATAAGTGGGCTGCGTAGGAGCGGTCTCGGGCTACGAGGAGAGAAGGGAAAGAGGCCCGCGGGTGTTTTCGGAGACCAAAAACGTCTGACGTTTTAACCGGCTATACTGCCACTATAGTTTAACGGTTTGGCTATCAAATGAGCACCGAATGTGATGAAATTTGGAGGCGGTCTGTCTACACTATAATAAGACCACACGCCAAGTTTCATCCCATTCCGAGAACTTTTTCCGGCCACTTATAAAATAAAATATACGGAGGTGTCGCGGATGTGTGCGAGTGTGTCTGGGCTCAGAACGGACAACGCAAAGGACGAGTGGACTCGGACGGATGAAAGTTTTGAAAACATGATGATGCAATGCATATGATGACATGGCAAAATGCAACACGGAAGCAGATGACATGGCAACGATGACGAATAACTGGCTCAACTGCCGTAGATGCAAAGGCAGGAGCAGTAAGTCAATGAAGCTGTGTCCCTCCCTCGCGCATGAGTGTGGTGGCTGGCAAGACTAGTAGGAGCTTTCGCTACACGCTTGATGGCGGCGAACTTGCGGATGGAGTTGACCATCATGTCGTCCATGCGAGAGGCGAAGCCGGCGTCGGCGAGGGCTACGACGCCGGTGCTCGCCAGCACCGTCTGGAAACGCTGCGTGGTGCGGGGCCGCAGGCCGACGCCTTGGATGATGTGGCACAGCCGACTGCCGCTAGCGACCATCGCCTCCATAGGTGCTTCTGGCTTCTGGTCACTTGGTCTTGGATTGGAGTGAGCAGTGTTGCGCAGTGATTGAGAAAGAACATTTAGGGGCTGTTTGGTTTGAGACTTAATTTTGCCAAAGGTTGCCACACCTAAAGTTAGGCAAGTTTGACCAACTTAGGTGTGTGTTTGGTAAGATTCCCTTAGGCAAGTTTGGCAATAATTGTATGGTAAAGTGTGGCACTCCTAGTCCTAGAACCAAACAGCCCCTTATTGTCAATCTAACCCTGCCATCCATACACCTCTTTGGTTTAGAGTTAGTTCAGGGTTACAATCTAACTCTAACCTCTAACTGAGTTAGTAGAGTTCTCCTCGTCTCGGTTCATCGCCATCATAGTCATATTTCTGTGTTTTCAGTATCCTGTGAATTAAGGAGGCCCTTAGACTGGTTTAGGTCCGGTAGTTTTTTTATAAATGTGTTATGTCCAAAATTTAATGAACGTGCTCCGGTTTCTACAAAAATAATCTGGTTTCATGTAGTAATTCATTTATTTATTTATTCTTCTGCGGGGGGTTTGCATGTAATTCGTGAGGTCTGAAATGTAAAGTACCCCGGCATATGCTCTGAGTCGTGCATGCACTACGACCCAGATGCTCTATGTCCCACATGTTAGCGAAAGGGAGCACGTGGAAATAGCCTAGGAGTACATATAGGAGGATAAATGCGTGAAAAAGATGTACGGTGAAGAGTAGCTGCGGTTCGAAAAAAGACCTAAAGTGATGAAAGGTATAGGTTGCACGCACCCAACTAGTGGTAGTACTAGACATACGACTGCTTTTTCCCTAAAAAAAGAGGTATGAGTGCTCAATACTCCTATTCTATCAACGCGAGTCCCATCTAACAACAACGTCTGTGCTACATCAAGCTCTCCTCCCATGTTTCCCTCTTCTAATTGTAAACTCAGCCGACGCCCGGTGGGCGGGGTTGGGATTTGCCGATGGTCGGTTTGCTCAACTGCAGCCCCACCTCACAGTGAAAACGTTACTACTAGAATAAAAATGCCATATACTCCTATAATAATAAAACATTAAGGCCATGAGGCGATGGGGTGCTGGTTACAGGAGGCAAGAAGAAGAGATGCATCCATCGACGACATCCACCTCCTCGACTCAGGGCGCCGGCACACCGAACAACGGCTAAGTAGCAGCGGCTTTCGTGGCCAGGTCGACGTGCTTCTGAACAATGATGTCCAAAGATTCCAGCCGCTGGAAGAAGGCCAACGTCTTTCTGTCCTCGCTGGCCTTGTAGTGGCCTATGTAGACGATTTCCTAGTAGACGTGGATGTGAAGGTCGATGGTTTCTTGCATGACGAGGCGCTACGCGACGAGCGCGGCCTCGAGGTGCACATTCTTCATCGCGACCTCCGGTAACTGCAGGGCCACTAGGTCTTGAAAGAGTTCGTCACCATGGAGGCCGATGAGGGTGGCAGGCAATGAGGAGCCTGGGCGCGCAGGCTGGAGCAGTACGGCAAGGTCGTCCGCACGCTTCTTGACGGCGGCGAACTTGCGGATGGAGTGGACCATCATGTCGTCCAGGCGAGAGGCGAAGCCGGCATCGGTGAGGGCTACGACGCCGGTGGTCACCACCACCGTCTGAACAAGGAAATATAATAATAACCATTTTATTATTGCCTCTAGGGCATATTTCCAATAGTCTCCCACTTGCACTAGAGATAATAATCTAGTTACATTGTGATGAATCGAACACCCATGGAGTTCTGGTTTTGATCATGTTTTCCTCGTGGAAGAGGTTTAGTCAACGGATCTGCGACATTCAGATCCGTATGCACTTTACAAATATCTATGTCTCCATCTTGAATATAATTTCGGATGGAGTTGAAACGGCGCTTGATGTGCTTGGTCTTCTTGTGAAACCTGGGCTCCTTGGCAATGGCAATAGCTCTAGTGTTGTCACAGAAGAGAGTCATCGGGCCCAACGCGTTTGGAATAACTCCTAGGTCGGTGATGAACTCCTTTATCCGGACTCCTTCCTATGCTGCTTCGGAAGAAGCTATGTACTCCGCTTCACATGTGGATCCCGCCATGACGCTTTGCTTGCAACCGTACAAGCTTACTGCCCCACCATTCAAAATATACACGTATCCAATTTGTGACTTAGAGTCATCCAGATCTGTGTCGAAGCTAGCATCGACGTAACCCTTTACGACGAGATCTTCGTCACCTCCATAAACGAGAAACATATCCTTAGTCCTTTTCAGGTACTTCAAGATGTTCTTAACCGCTGTCCACTGTTCCATACCGGGATCACTTTGGTACCTCCCCACCAAACTTATGGCAAGGTTCACATCAGGTCTGGTACACATCATGGAATACAGAATAGAACCTATGGCTGAGGTATTGGAGATGACACTCATCTTTTCTCTATCTTCTGCCGAGGTCGAGCATTGAGCCGTGCTCAATTTCATACCTTGCAATACAGGCAAGAACCCTTTCTTGGACTGATCCATATTGAACTTCTTCAATATCTTGTCAAGGTATGTGCTTTGTGAAAGACCAATGAGGCGTCTCGATATATCTCTATAGATCTTGATGCCTAATATGTAAGTAGCTTCTCCAAGGTCCTTAATTGAAAAACACTTATTCAAGTAGTCCTTTATGCTTTCCAAGAGTTCTACATCATTTCCCATCAGCAATATGTCAGCCACATATAATATGAGAAATGCTACAGAGCTCCCACTCACTTTCTTGTAAATACAGGCTTCTCCATAAGTCTGTATGAACCTAAACGTTTTGATCACCTCATCAAAGCTATTGTTCCAACTCCGATATGCTTGCACCAGCCCATAGATGGAGTGCTGGAGCTTGCACACCTTGTTAGCATTCTTAGGATCGACAAAACCTTCGGGCTGCATCATATACAGTTCTTCCTTAAGGAAGCCGGTAAGGAATGCCGTTTTGACGTCCATTTGCCATATCTCATAATCATAGAATGTGGCAATTGCTAACATGATTCGGATGGACTTCAGCATCGCTACGGGAGAGAAAGTCTCATCATAGTCAATCCCTTGAACTTGTCGATAACCTTTAGTGACAAGCCAAGCCTTATAGATGGTCACATTTCCATCCGCATCAGTCTTCTTCTTAAAGATCCATTTATTTACTATGGCTCGCCGATCATCGGGCAAGTCAACCAAAGTCCATACTTTGTTATCATACATGGATCCTATCTCGGATTTCATGGCTTCAAGCCATTTGTTGGAATCCGGGCCCACCATCGCTTCTTCATAGTTCGAAGGTTCACCGTTGTCTAACAACATGATTTCAAGGACAGGGTTGCCGTACCACTCTGGTGCGGAACGTGTCCTTGTGGACCTACGAAGTTCAGTAGTAACTTGATCCGAAGCTTCATGATCATCATCATTAACTTCCTCTCTAGTCGGTGCAGGCACCACAGAAACATCTTCCTGCGCTGCGCTACTTTCTGGTTCGAGAGGGGTGACAATCACCTCATCGAGTTCCACTTTCCTCCCACTTACTTCTTTCGAGAGAAACTCTTTCTCCAGAAAGGATCCATTCTTGGCAACAAAGACCTTGCCTTCGGATCTGAGGTAGAAGGTGTACCCAATAGTTGCCTTAGGGATCCTCTGAAGATGCATTTTTCCGATTTGGGTTCGAGCTT
Source organism: Secale cereale (assembly GCA_902687465.1). Lineage (NCBI taxonomy): Eukaryota > Viridiplantae > Streptophyta > Magnoliopsida > Poales > Poaceae > Secale > Secale cereale. The sequence goes on along the minus strand of LR738715.1, from coordinate 838,045,051 downwards.
TTCAGGTTGAAGTTTCTTGAGATAAGCATCGCATCCCCAAACTTTTAGAAACGATAACTTAGGTTTCTTCCCAAACCATAGTTCATACGGTGTCGTCTCAATGGATTTAGACGGTGCCCTATTTAAAGTGAATGTGGCAGTCTCTGAAGCATAACCCCAAAATGATAGCGGTAAGTCGGTAAGAGACATCATAGATCGCACCATGTCCAACAGAGTATGATTACGACATTCGGATACACCGTTACGCTGAGGTGTTCCAGGCGGCGTCAATTGTGAAACAATTCCACATTTCCTTAGGTGCGTGCCAAATTCGTGACTTAAATATTCTCCTCCACGATCCGATCGTAAGAACTTTATTTTTCAGTCACGTTGATTCTCAACCTCATTATGAAATTCCTTGAAGACTAGCATCTTCAAGCATCTTCTGGGAACCACCATCTTGCAGCACTAGAAGGGAGTACATAATAGCATTTTAATTAACAAGCATGTTGTAACGTTATCCATCACGTAACTCAAGTATCCATTTGTAGTTGTAATAGACCAGGATATAAGACTGAACGTCCACTACCATGGACACGGCTATTCGAATAGATATTTCCCTGCAGGGGTGCACCATGTTACCCTCACGCTCGATCATCTCTGGGCAGACACACTTTTCTGGGTCAATGCCCGGCCTCGGAAGATTAACACGTCGCAACCCTACCTAGGCTCAGCAGAGAGGTCCCCGCCGGTCTACATCCTAAGCAATCCGGGGCCATGGGCCATCGCCCGTTGCACTCGGGTCGTTGCGAGCAGGGCGGACTAGGCACCACCTCTATACTGGATGGCGCCGGCACAGTCGTGCCGCAATGCTGAACTAGACGTCTGACAAAGCTTCGGCTGATACCACGACACTGAGGCCCATAACTATTCTCGCGTGGCGGTTAGTGCGTAAAGGCTAGAGGCTGATTCAGAAGAAATACCCAAACCATTAGTGTATTAGGAGCACGCAAAGACGAGCAGAGACTCACGATAATGTGACCCCGTCGCCCTATCTCGAGGAAATACGGCAAGGGCTAGCTGAGCCCACTCCGGGGCTGCCTACCTGCTCGGTCGTGCCTAGTAATTAACTCACGGGTGCTCCACTGGCCCGTCCGACTTTCACATCAACTCGCGGGTACCCCTCCGGGCCGACCCGACTTTAACAAGTCTCAAGTAAAGTCAAGGTAACCGTTTGTCCAAACATCAAGGGGGAAACCCCGAGGAATCACCCTCGGTGGATTCCACTTGATATAATCATCAAGGGGGAAACCCCGAGGAATCACCCTCGGTGGATTACACTCGATGTAATCATCAAGGTGAACTTAGGAGGAATCACCCTCGAGGTTCACACTTGAGGTGTTGCACGACCGAGTCGTATCGGGAGTGGTGAAGGAGGAATCACCCTCGATGACCACGACCGAATAGCTACACTACATAGTCATCATCAGGAGTGCGTTATGAGGTATCACCCTCGGCACACGAGTCGAGCAACAAAAGGGGCGTGATGTGATTTGAGGTGTTGGGCTCTGGTTGTCGATCATGTTGATCGAGTCGTCGATGATGAAGCAGGGGCAGCAAGGACAAGGCGGGGGTCACTGATGGTTCACTATCCAACCTATACTAAGTAGTTTATGATAATGAGGTAGATAACAATAGCAGGTAGAAAAGCAGGCTATGCATCATAATATGATCAAACAATAACGGTAGCAAAATCTAATGCAATCATGAGAGAGAATAGAATGGGTGATATCGGGATTATCAAAGTGGGGGGCTTGCCTGGAAGCTCCGCGCTGAAAAGGTTTGGTCGTCAGCGGTGTAGTCGTACCCGGTAGCAGCGTCGATCTCGGAGTCTGCCGAAGAGAAGAGGGGGAAGAAACAGTAAATATAAAGCACACAGCTACATGATATGACTACAGACAGAGCTAGGCGTGTTCTAACGCTGTGCTACACGATGCCGGCGAAGGGAAATAACATCCGGGAATGTTTTCCCGGAGTTAGGCATTTCAGACATGCGAACCGGAGGGGGGAACGTTACATGTTTGGTATGATAGGGATGTGTGGCAGACGAACGGACCGCGTATCTGGGTTCGTCTCGAAATTCTGAGCAACTTTCATGTATAAAGTATTTTCATGCGAGCTACGGTTTATTTTATATGATGTTTCAAAGTTTTAACAATATTCTAGAATAATTATTAATTCAATAAATGGACTTATTGCGTCAGCATGATGTCATCATGACTTCAGTAGCTAACAGTGTTGTTGACTGGGTCAAACTGATTGTGGGACCCACCTGTCATTGACTTCTAACTAACTAAGAGTTAAATAGCTTAATTAGGCAGGTTTATTTAGACTAATCAAGTTAATTTGGTTAGTTAAGCAAAGTTAATTAAGGTAATTAATTATCTAATTTAATTAATTGTTTTTTGTTTACTTTTTTTGTTCTGGGGGAGGGCGGGCCCCACTGTCATTGGCCCAAGTGGCCTAACTAGCGACGAGCAGAGGCGGGGCCCTAGGGGGGCGCGGGCGCGAGGCGCCTGCACGGTCGCGGCGAGGCGAGGCCCCGGCACTGCCCCGACGGAGGTGGGCGGGAGCGGCCTGTGAGGCCTCGGCACGGCCACGGCGGAGGCGACGGGCGAGGCGGATGGAGAGCGAAGCAGGGCGGACCCGCCTGGGCTCGCGCACACGCCCGAGGCACGGCTGCGGCCAAGACTCGCTGTCGGCGAGCTTGGTGCGGTGGGGAACGGTGGGCACCTGCGGCGGCCAGAGGCGGGAGGGGTCGCAGTGGGGCATAGGTTGCAGCTGGACTCACCCAATGCAGCGCGGCAAGGCGCGACGAGCTTGGTGGGCGCGCGCGCGGTGGCAGTAGCCAGCGGTGGCGGGCAGGCCGCGAGACGGGTTGACGAGCGGGAGCGTCCTGAGCGTCGCAGGGAGGTGGGGTGGCCGGAGGAGGAACTGCATCGCCGACTACGGTAGTGGCCGCGGGCACGTCAACGGCGACAAGCAGACGACGACGACGTGAAGGCACGGTGGGGGTGGCTGGCAGTGGCGCGTGCGGTGAGGCGTCCTACAGCGAAGAAGGCGGGACAGGGTAGGAGGAGGCGGAGGCGCGGGGCCTCACCGACGGCTGTAGAGGCACGAGGGCGGCGACACTCGCGGTCGGCCGACGATGGAGAGGCGGGGAAGTGACGCCGGCGAGGACGAGGAGCCAGAGGCGACGTCGACAAGTGGGCAGCCTCTCGCGATCCCGATCCAGATCTAGGGGTATCGGGGAAGTGGGGGAGTGTGTGATCAGGCTAGTTAGGGTTTCGGTCTCGGGGGATTAGTAGGCGGGTGGGGTTGGGCCGAACGGCTGTGCTGAGGCCCAGCTGGGCCAGGGGCCTTTCCGAGGTCGGAGTACAACTCCGGTTCGTCCTTTTACCGAGGGACATGGCTATTCGAATAGATAAACTTCCCAACAGGGGTGCAGCAGATAACCCAACACGCTCGATCCCATTTCGCCGAACACACTTTCCTGGGTCATGTCCAGCCTCAGACGATCAACATGTCGCAGCCCTACCTAAGCATAGCAGAGAGGTCAGCACACCTGTCTAAATCCTAAGCACGCGGGCGTCTGGGCCCATCACCCATTGCACACCTGCATGTTGTGTGGGCCGCCAGAAATAGACCTATCCACTCCTAATACCAGAGCATCATTCCAGTTCAATTTGGCGCGTGCCGCTCAGTCGCTGACGTCAAGAAGGCTTCGGCTGATACCACGACGTCGAGTGCCCATAAATGTTCCCGCGTAGCTGGTTAGTGTGTATAGGCCAGAGGCCAGACTCAGATCAAATATCCGAACTCGTTAAGCGTGTTATTATGAAGCAGCCGCGGACAACGACCAGGGCCAGGCCCACCTATCTCCTAGGTGATCGTGACCTACCATGTCGCTCCGCCACAACGATCCACACAGAGGGCCGTCGGGACAAAGGTCCTTTTAGCCCCCAATCCGTGAGTCACTCGCGGGTACTCTTCAAGCTGACCCGACTTAAGTCACCACATATATCATGTATAATATGTGTGTAGTGTATACCCGTGATCACCACCCAAAGTGATCACAGCCCGATAGTATAGCAAGGCAGATGGACAAGGGTTTAGGGCCACTGATGGAATTCTAGCATCCTATACTAAGCATTTAGGATTGCAGGTAAAGGTATCAACAGTTGTAGCAACAATGATAGGCTATGCAGCAGAATAGGATTAACCGAAAGCAGTAACAAGCTACACAACTCTAATGCAAGCAGTAGAGAGAAGAATAGGCGATATCAGGTTGATCAAGGGGGGGGGGTGGTTTGCCTTGTTGCCCTGGCAAGAAGGAGGGGTCGTCGTCGATGTAGTCGATCACAGGGGTATCAAAAGCGGTCTCGGGGTCAATCAGAAAGAAGTAACAGAGGGGCAGCACAATAAATAACAGAGCAATTAAAGCATCACAAAGTATAACAAGGCAATACGCAGTGCTACGGGTGATCTAACGTATGTCTACATGATATAGGTGAAGGGGGAATTCAACCGGGAATGTTATCCTGGTTCCAGACCTGTGTGAGACAGATGACCGGAGGGGGAAAGTTCCATGTTCAGATTGTTACAGGCATGTGGCGATCGAACGGACTATGTATTCGGGTTCGTCTCGTCGTTCTGAGCAACTTTCATGTACAAAGTATTTTCATTTGAGTTACGGTTTATTTTATATTAATTTTCAAAGTTGTAATCATTTTCTATAATTAATTAAATTGGGAAATACAAAGCAAAATGCTATGTGTACACACCAAAGTGTACACAGCAGACTGCTAGTGGGGCTCGCAGGTGGGGCCAGTCAACTGCTGACGCAGCAATTGACTGGTCAAGGGGGGGTCCACTAGACCCACCTGCTTGTGACTAGGCTGGCCCGGTCAGCGAGTTGACTAGTCAACTGGGCCTAGAGGGACCTAGTGGCCAGCCTCTCCTAGTTTAACAATAATTAAACTAAACTAATTAAGTTTAATGAGAGTGTGGGCTGGTTTTTCAGTGTGTACTTTAGTCATTTGGTTATTTCTAATCTATACTAAAAGCTAGTGTGGCGGCCCCACATGTCAATGGGCCATTAGGTGCCTAATGACCCTAGGCCCGCACGCAGAAGGTACAGGGGGTGGTGGCTCACCGGCGGTGATGTGCCGGTTGTTGGGGAATGTAGTATTTCAAAAAAATTCCTACGATCACGCAAGATCTATCTACTAGAAGCATAGCAACGAGAGGGGAGAGTGTGTCTACGTACCCTCGTAAACCGAAAGCGGAAGCGTCTAGTGACGCGGTTGATGTAGTCGAATGTCTTCGTGATCTATCCAATCCAAGCACCGAACGTACGACACCTCCGCGTTCAACACACGTTCAGCTCGATGATGTCCCACGAGCTCTTGATCCAGTTGAGCGTCACGGGAGAGTTTCGTTAGCACGACGGTGTGGTTACAGTGATGATGAAGCTACCGACGCTGGGCGTCGCCTAAGCACTGCAATGATATGACCGAGTTGTGTATCTGTGGAGGGGGGCACCGCACATGGCTCAAACTGATGTTCAATTGTGTGTCCTAGGGTGCCCCAGCCCCCGTATATAAAGAAGCAAGGGGAAGGCCGGCCGGCCCTAGGGCGCGCGGGAGAGAGGAGGAGTCCTCCTCCTAGTAGGAGTAGGACTCCCCTTTCCTACTCCTACTAGGAGGGGGGAAGGAAGGAGGAGAGGGAGAAGGAAAGGGGGGCGCCGCCCCCCTTCCCTAGTCCAATTCGGACCAGAGGTGGAGGGGGCGTGCGGCCTGCCCAGGCCGGCCCTCTCTCTCCACTAAGGCCCACTAGGGCCATTATCCCTCCCGGGGGGTTCCGGTAACCCTTCGGTACTCCGGTTTTCTCTGAAATCACCCAGAACACTTCCGGTGTCCGAATATAGCCATCCAACATATCAATCTTTATGTCTCGACCATTTCGAGACTCCTTGTCATGTCCGTGATCACATCCGGCACTCTGAACTACCTTCAGTACATCGAACCACATAAACTCATAATACCGATCATCATTGAACGTTAAGCGTGCGGACCCTACGGGTTCGATAACTTTGTAGACATGACCGAGACTCATCTCTAGTAAATAACAAATAGAGGAACCTGGATGCGCATATTGGTTCCTACATATTCTACGAAGAACTTTATCGGCAAACCGCATAACAACATACGTTGTTCCCTTTGTCATCGGTATGTTACTTGCCCGAGATTCGATCATCGGTATCATCATAACTAGTTCAATCTCGTCACCGGCAAGTCTCTTTACTCGTTCAGTAATACATCATCTCGTGACTAACTCATTAGTAATTTGCTTGCAAGGCTTATTATGATGTGTATTACCGAGAGGGCCTAGAGATACCTCTCCGACACTCGGAGTGACAAATCCTATTCTCGATCTACGCCAACACCACAAACACCTTCGGAGTCACCTATAGAGCATCTTTATAATCACCAGTTACGTTGTGATGTTTGATAGCACACAAGGTGTTCCTCCGGTATTCGGTAGTTTCAAAATCTCATAGTCATAGTAACATGTATAAGTCATGAAGAAAGCAATAATAGTAAAACTAAATGATCAAGTTGCTAAGCTAATGGATGGGTCATGTCCATCACATCATTCTCCTAATGATGTGATCCCGTGGATAAAATGACAACTCATGTCTATGGCTAGGAAATTATAACCATCTTTGATCAATGAGCTAGGCTAGTAGAGGAATACTAGGGACACTCTGTTTTCTCTATGTATTCACACATGTACTAAGTTTCCGGTTAATACAACTCTAGCATGAATAATAAACATTTATCACATTATAAGGAAATATAAATAACAACTTTATTATTTCCTCTAGGTCATATTTCCTTCAGTCTCCCACTTGAACTAGAGTCAATAATCTAGATTACATAGTAATGATTCTAACACCCATGGAGTCTTGGTGCTGATCATGTTTTGCTTGTGGAAGAGGCTCAGTCATTGGGTCTGCGACATTCAGATCCGTATGTATCTTGCAAATTTCTATGTCTCCCTCCTTAACTTGATCGCGGATGGAATTGAAGCGTCTCTTGATGTGCTTGGTTCTCTTGTGAAACCTGGATTCCTTCGCCAAGGCTAATGCTCCAGTGTTGTCACAAAAGATTTTCATTGGACCCGATGCACTAGGTATTACACCTAGATCGGATATGAACTCATTCATCCAGACTCCTTCATTTGTTGCTTCCAAAGAAGCTATGTACTCCGCTTCACACGTAGATCCCGCCACGACACTCTGTTTGGAACTGCACCAACTGACAGCTCCACCGTTCAATAAAAATACATATCCGGTTTGTGACTTAGAGTCATCCGGATCAGTGTCAAAGCTTGAATCGACGTAACCGTTTATGATGAGCTCTTTTTCACCTCCATATATGAGAAACATATCCTTTGTCCTTTTCAGGTACTTCAGGATGTTCTTGACCGATGTCCAGTGATCCACTCCTGGATTACTTTGGTACCTCCCTGCTAAACTTATAGCAATGCACACATCAGGTATGGTACACATCATTGCATACATGATAGATCCTATGGCTGAGGCATAGGGAATGACTTTCATTTTCTCTCTATCTTCTGCAGTAGTCGGGCATTGAGTCTTACTCAACTTCACACCTTGTAATACATGCAAGAACCCTTCCTTTAACTGATCCATTTTGAACTTCTTCAAAACTTTATCAAGGTATGTGCTTTGTGAAAGTCCTATTAAGCGTCTTGATCTATCTCTATAGATCTTGATGCCTAATATATAAGAAGCTTCACCGAGGTATTTCATTGAAAAATTCTTATTCAAGTATCCTTTTATGCCATCCAGAAATTATATATCATTTCCAATCAATAATATGTCATCTACACATAATATCAGAAATGCCATAGAGCTCCCACTCACTTTCTTGTAAATAAAGGCTTTTCCAAAAGTCTGTATAAAACCATATGCTTTGATCTCCTCATCCAAGCGTATATTCTAACTCCGGGATGCTTGCACCAGTCCATAGATGGATCGCTGGAGCTTGGACACTTTGTTAGCACCTTTAGGATCAACAAAACCTTCTGGTTGCATCATATACAACTCCTCTTTGAGGTATCCCTTAAGGAATGTAGTTTTGATAGCCATTTGCCAGATTTCATAATCATAAAATGCGGCAATCGCTAACATGATTCAGACAGATTTAAGCATCGCTACGGGTGAGAAAGTCTCATCGTAGTCAACTCCTTGAACTTGTCGAAAACCTTTCGCAACAAGTCGAGCTTTGTAGACATTAACATTACCATCAGTGTGTGTCTTCCTCTTGAAGATCAATTTATTTTCAATGGCTTGCCGATCATCGAGCAAGTTGTAAGTGCATCTAGTGCCCCCTAGTTGGTTTGGAGTATTGACGACAAACATGGTTGAGGGACTAACGTGTTTGTGAGAATTGCAGGATAACATAGGTAATAGTCCCTCAAAGATTTTGTTTAACTTCCAGATATGACCCCTAAAAATGTGTGAAGACATTGAAGACAGTGGTGGTGCGTTAAGACATTCACGCGAAGATAATGACCTATGAAGACATTCATTCAAGACTATAGAATGCGAAGACATGGTTTCTTTCATAGTTCTTTTTATTATTTCTTGAGTCATAGGAACCACCGTACTGTTAAGTGGAGTCCAAGTGAACATAGTCGAATGATTGAAGTGATGCTCAACCAAAACACCTATGTCTTCAACCGAAGACAAATGAGAGCAAATATTATCTAGAGCTGGATAAGTCAGCTTTACTTGGAGCTTAAGTAAAGTTGCCGCGTGTGTCCAGAGCTGGATAAGCCCCTGAAAACCGTACCTCCTGAATCCAGTGTGTAGTCTGAGGATCACTCTCGCATCTCTCAGAGGTCAAAGTAGCTTGTGAAGCCAACTTGCCAAGGACTCACTCCTGGAAGCATCCTGCGCAATGATGATGCCATCATAGATCTGTCCAGTGATGAATATCTTGCTGATAATGCTCTAGAAATGCTGATTAAGAGCAAGCAACTGGCCGAAATATTTAATGATTTGCCTCTCTTTGACGCTGATATCATCAACAACTTCATTGATGAATGGTTTGAAGATACATCTCTTTCACTTGATGATCTTCAGCTTCCAATTGTTATCAGTGTGACCTTCCAAGGATACATTGCTCAAGAACTGACTGTTGCATAGAAGGTTATTGAGCAAAAGAACAAAATTGATCATGAGAAGGCTCTATTCAAGAAGCACATGGCAAGCCTCTTTGTAAAAGAAGTCCAAGGCTTCAAGACTCTGATGGCAGACCTCAAGGCTGAATTTGCCAAGTGCCGTGAAGTTGCAAAGGGCTCAAGGGAACGTCTCAAGCGCTATGCTGAGAAATGCGTCGAAGCCCACAATGAGGTTGTGAAGAGGAAAGCTCTTGGCCGTCTAGGTATTGATACCAAGCTGGCTGCCAAGAAGCCAAAGAAGAACAAGAAGCCTGCTGATGAAGACCCTCAACCACCAAGGCAGGAAAGACAAAGCATTGTCTTCCCTGACAGCATGACTGGCCCGAACCAAAGGTCCCATCAGCAGCTTCTGCTCAAAAGAAGACGAGGCATGCTGAAACCGAAGCCAAGAAACGCAAGCATCAGGATGCCTCTGCTACTGGGCCCTCCAAGAAGAAGCAAAAGCTCAAAGCTTCAAAGGCTTCACAGTAGCCTCATGTTTCCTCCACAGAGCCATTGGTGGTCGAACCTATTTTTGTTGCCTTGCCTGCCTCCTCCAACCGTGAACGTCGTCTGGTTGTCCATGAGCCTGCTCCCTAAGAGGCTCATCAGACTGAAGAGATTCCAGCTGCTGACTCACGTGCAGCTGAAGACATTGGTCATGATGACAATGTGATTGATGATGAAGTCCTTCCTCAACTTTAACCCCAACCAGTTCAATCACCTGCTCTCACGAGCAGTGAACTAATAAGCATTGGCGGTCCCACGACGCCAATGACTCAAGATGAATATTGGGAAGAGCAACACCCGAACACCCCCCTACATGAAGTCGTTCCTCGCACTCCGCCGTCTCTTGCTACCACTCCGGTACTTGAGACTCCAACAGCAACTCCAGAAGAAGACATGTAGCAGACCAATGCAAATCCTTCACCAATTGCGTCTCCCAAGTTTCAAAGGCTTTGAAGGTCTCAGGCCTCAAGCCTCCATGTCAAACATTCCTGAAGATGGATAACAAAACTCTAGCTCAGTGGAACATCAAGTGTTTCATGACGCCATTCCTTCAGAGTGTGCTCCTGAATCTGAAGCCAAGCTGGCTGAAGACATTCCGGCTGCATCAGCCGATGAATCAAAAGAGGACACTCGTGAAGTTACTCCTACAAGATACCATTGCCCACGAAGAGGTGCTCTTCATGCAAGAACCCATCCACCAAGATACTGTTGTGCATGAGGCCAGTCAACCTGAAGCCACTAACCCTGAAACAAATGTGGCTGCTCCATCAATTAGCGCTGAAGCCAATGTGTAGAATGAAGTCGTTGCTGCTCCTGATGTGACTGCTCCTTCTTCTGAACCCTACACCATGGCCCAAGCCTACAATAAAGATGATGTGCTTGTCACTGTCAAATGGCCACTTCTGAAGCTTCCCACTGCCCCAGGCCCACAATATGATTATCATGTGGAGCGGAGGCCTCAGACCCTGAAGCCCAAGCCCAGATTGCCTCGGCTTCCTAGCACTTCAACTACACAAGGGTCATTCAGTGTGCATAGCTTCAGGTCAAACAACACCTTCCTTGATTCTGCTAAGAACCCATACAAGAAGCCCAAGATTTCTTCTAATAGGTTATGGAGCTTTCAGCAACGAAGCTATTACTCTTGCATTATGTACAATGAGGACAGGATTTTTCCGCATCAACGTCTTGATTGTGATGCCATTGCTGGACTGCCCTGCCTTGAAGAAGCCCTTGACTGCTTCAGAGAAGTTGGATTGCTTCCCTTTGTCACTACTAAGGAACACTAGATGAAGAGCTTCTACTGCAATTTTATGCTACTCTGCATATCAGTGGATACAGTAGGGATCCAAAGACATGGGTCCTTGAGTGGATGACAGGTGACATTCATCATGAAGCTAATGCTCAGACACTACTTGACCTCACTTCCCTGCCCACTCCTGGTGAGTTGTACGAACCAGGCTATTCTCTATATCAGAAAGATATTTAAAGCATCTTCAAGAAAACTGAACCCAATATGAGTGAAATGCTTAGCATGATGAAGCCATTGCCCCCTGTTGCTGATCTTCCAAAGAAATTCTTCGTCCAAGACCTTGAGTACTTGCCTCGCACCATGTACCATATTCTGCGGCGTACTCTTTGGCCTATCAAGGGACACTCATCTGAAGCTACGCTGAATGGCGTCATGAAGACTTTTGTCTTCTATATTTTCAATGGCATCCGCTTCAATACTCATGACTTCTTCCTTCGCCAACTGGCTGCCTCTGCTGTTGATCTGTTTGGCCTCAAGCTCTGCGCTCCTTGGATCATGAGGCTCGTTAAGCTTCATTCAACTGTTAGCTATTAAGCCTCTGCACGCAACCATGTTCTCTTCTTGCCTGAGGTTGATACATCCTATGAAGCCATCTATGCTGAGCCCTCCAAGCAACCACTTCAACTACACAATGCTGATCGCCAAAGCTTCACACAGCAGGTTGAAAGCGTCTATGTGCCCAATGCAAATGTAACTGCTTATCCTCTGGCTGGGCATCTACGCCTCCCACATCGTGCCAACACAGATGCCACTGGTAGCACCATTGCTCAACAGCCGCAGAAGCGTCCTCGTGTCGTGAATGACCGAGAGCTTCTTGTTTCACTTCACCAGAAACAGGATAGGGATCATGACTGGATGAAGCGGCAAATATAAGTCATATCATAGATGTGGATCGTATTCACAACTTGGCTACCAAGAATTCGTTTGTTGCACATGAAGCCTGTCGGCGGTCCTGGAAGAGTCTTACCCTGCTATGCTCTGAAGCTGATCTTCAAGCAGATGGCTTCAACCGTTGTTGCTCGTGTCATCGATGAAGAAGACGACGCCACTTCGCCAGCAATCGCTTCACTTCATCATGATTCTGCGTCCGGCCCCTCTGCACCACCAAACTCCACCGTCGACCCGACTGCACCAGCATCTTCTCCGCCTGGGAACGCATAGATACTCTATGTCTTCAACCCTTTTTGGCCCTTACTGACAAAAGGGGGAGAAGCATATGAGTTGATAGTCTTCAAGCGGGTCCATATATGGGTCGGGTGCATTAATTTTTGCTAAGTTCTTACAACTCTCGTTTCGAAACATTTGGCTCTTGAGTTGTAACACTTAAAACTTGATGGTCGTTTGCTACATTTACTGTTGTTGTCTTATGCTTGGTTAAATATATATCCTATGCGCATGAAGTCATTCAGCAGACGCCCATTTTCCATTATGCATCTCATTATCTTCACTACATCCTTGTAGTCATGATGGATTGTCTTCATAATATTGAAGGAGATCTCCATAAAGCAAAACCTGCCATGTGCCTTTGCATTCAAAAGCAAAACTACTATGTGCACATCTTCAGGGGGAGCCCTCTCAATATTGTGAAGCCATTGACTGTGTTATCCAAAATTTCACATATTTTATCCCCATTGAAAACTTCAACCTGTTTGTCATCAATCACCAAAAAGGGGGAGATTATAAGTGCATCTAGTGCCCCCTAGTTGGTTTTGGAGTATTCGACGACAAACGTGGTTGAGGGACTAATGTGTTTGAGAGAATTGCAGGATAACACGGGTAATAGTCCCTCACAGATTCGGTTTAACTTCCAGAGATGACCCCTAAAAATGTGTGAAGAAATTAAAGACAGTGGTGGTGTGTGAAGACATTCACGTGAAGATAATGACCTATGAAGACATTCATTGAAGACTATAGAATGCGAAAACATAGTTTCTTTTATAGTTCTTTTTATTCTTTCTTGAGTCATAGGAACCACCGTACTGTTAAGTAGAGTCCAAGTGAACATAGTCGAATGACTGAAGTGATGCTCAACCAAAACACCTAGGTCTTCAAGCGAAGACAAATGAGAGCAAATCTTATCCAGAGCTGGATAAGTCAGCTTTACTTGGAGCTCAACTAAAGTTGTCGTGTGTGCTCACAATCCGACCGTTGGACACATGTCAGTTCCTTAGTGACCAAGGGTCATTTCGGACATATCATGTCAGGTTGCCTCGTGGCTATAAATAGCTCACTCCATACACCATAAATTGGTGGCTGCTCAGAGTTAGTGCGCGGCTTTTGTCATTTGAGAGCAACCCACCTCCGAAGCCTTTGAGAGAAAAGATCCTTGTGAGGACAAAACCCAAAGCACCAAAAGCCAAAGAGGGTTACGCATCACTGAAGTCTTTCTGTCTGTATGACCTGAAGACTTGTTACACTTGAGGACTGTGCTTCCTCCAGCCGGTTAGGCGTCACGTTCTGAGCGTCCTAGAGTGACTGTGAACCGCCAGTGAATGAAGTCTGTGAAGGTTCGGAAGTCTACCTTGAAGACTTACCAGAGTGATTGAGCGAGGACTATGTGTCCTTAGCTCAAGGGGAATATGGTGAGGACTGTGTGTCTGGGACTATGTGTCCTCAGGTTTGAATACCTAGTCACCCTAACCAGATGTATAGTTGACACAGCAACTGGAACTAGTCTACCAAATCATTGTCTCCATCAAGCAAATGGTTCTATCCCTTCTTCCTTTACATTTCAGTTTGTCTTTGTGAAGCCTTTACTTGTCTGTCTGATCTGTTCAACTTTGTTGTGTGAAGATTGCTCTTTGTTTAGTTTCAGTTATATCTTCCGTCTCGATCATTGCTATCCAGTCACCAATAGTATGTGTATTATCTTCATGATGCTTGCTTGACTATTGCATGCCTGGATACCATTGTCGCCTGCTGCTTATCATATAGGTTCATTTCTGTCATCTGTCTTCAAAGCCCTCGTGTTTTGAAGACTCTCGAAAATATCGCCTATTCACCCCCCTCTAGTCGATAACTTGCACTTTCACAAGTCAACCAAAGTCCACACTTTGTTCTCATACATGGATCCTGATACGTCTCCAACGTATCTACTTTTCCAAACACGTTTGCCCTTGTTTTGGACTCTAACTTGCATGATTTGAATGGAACTAACCCGGACTGACGCTGTTTTCAGCAGAACTGCCATGGTGTTATTTTTGTGCAGAAATAAAAGTTCTTGGAATGACCTGAAATTCAACGGAGAATTATTTTGGAATATATAAAAAATATCTGTGGAAAGAACCAAGCCAGGGGGCCCACACCCTGTCCACGAGGGTGGGGGCGCGCCCCCTCCCCCTGGGCGCGCCCCCTGCCTCGTGGGCCCCCTTTTGCTCCACCGACGTCTACCCCGACTCATATATTCACTTTCGGGGAGAAAAAAATCAGAGAGGAAGAATTATCGTGTTTTACAATATGGAGCCGCCGCCAAGCCCTAATCTCTCTCGGGAGGGCTGATCTGGAGTCCGTTCGGGGCTGTGGTGGTCGCCAGGAGCTGTGGTGGTCGCCGGTGCCGATCCACGGCGAGTTAGGGGAGGGGAGTAGTACGTACAGCTTCCTGGTGTTCTTCCACGTCGATTGGTGGTGGAGTTGAGCGTCGGCGAGCCCTACGTCGACGGCAACCCTGTCTCCGGCGGACGACGGCTCGGGTGGTCGTGGGCCTCGTCGGAGAGAGCTCCTGGGGTCAAATTGGGGTGGGGGTTAGGTTTACGTAGGTGCCAGGGTGCTACGCTCGAGTCCAGGGCGGTGGAGGAGCTCTCACCCGAGAGAACGCTGCTGGAACCCGAGGCGGACGGAGTTGGCCGGAGTTGGGGAAGAAGGGCCCCTCGAGGCTCTTCCAGAGGCTAGGCGCGGTCTAGGGAGATGGTGGAGGTGTGCGGGCTCGAGAACGAGCTCGGGGTCTCTTTATATAGCCGGCCCGAGGCGGTTGCCGTGAACGGGATAAGTCCGGCGAGCGATTACGGCGATGCAGTGGCTGGACAGCGGGTTTAGGGGTTTGAGCATCGACTAGGAGGTGCACTGGTTCCATTCTCGTGCCTAACTCAGCAGGGGAGGGGTGATTACGGGCTGCCCTCGATGGAACGGCCGTGTGGCACGTCGGTGGCAGAGAACGCGCTCTGTGCGCGCCAGGCCATGGCGACGGTGCTGCAGGCGTGCGCTGGCAGTGGAGAAGGCCACGCGGAGCGCTGGGGTGACTTGGGCGGCGCCAAACGGCGTCGAGCTGCAGGATCCTCTCTGTCGGCCGCCACGAGAGGTTCTGTTGCTGTGGAAGTCGCCGGCGTGGTCGGGCCAGGCCGCCACCGACGCCCAGAAGCATCCAAGCAAGCGTGCGGCGTGCTGGATAAGCAGGAGGTGCAGTGAGCATCGATCCAAGGCGGGCACTCGCGAGATTGACGCTGCGGCTCTGACGAACCAACGAACTGCACTGTCGACAGTGAATCTTTAGTTAGCAATTTCTGAAACTGACAGCATAGTGTAAGCCAGGTGTTCGATGAAATGATTCTGGCATGTTGGAAATGTTTCTGGGGCTGATATTTGGTGAAGTGGCCTCTTAATGCATCTAGAGGCTGCTTCAATTTTCACAGAATGTTTGGAAGAAGATAAATATGAATTTCACCAAAAAAATTAAATCTGGTCCAAACTTGCAGCAAGTGAAATTTGAAAATTTTGAACCGTGGACTAGTGAAACAAGATGGATTTAGCATGTGGGTACTAAGGACTATCTAGGGAAGTTAGTTTGGAAACAACTAACAAGATGGATATGGTGGTTCCTTTGTAAATCACCAAGGTCCACTAATAAAGACAGAAATAGTCTTTGGAGTAAAATAAATAGAGAAAAAATTCCAATAAGGTTGAAACTCACTAGAATTGATGAGAGACATGTCCTAAGGTGAAGATGAGGTCTTGGAGAGAAATATTTTTGTTGGGGTCATGGCAAGATGGAGTTCGGAGAGGAAGTTAAGCCAGAGGTTAAACCTAAGAAGTTTAAAACATGAAGGAAAAGAATCAAACAAATTCTAAGAAAATAACTTGTGTTGGGCTAACACAAGAAGGAACTTTCAAGACCAAAAACCAAGCTTGAGAAAAACACACAAACTTTGGCCAGAAGAGATTTTAGAAGGGTCTTAAGAGAAGATCAAACAACCCCCTTCCAAAAGACCAAAAGTTTTGGAAGAAAAACTAAACCCAAAAATTTGGAGTGTTACAACACCTACCCCCTTAGGAAAAATCTCGTCCCCGAGATTTCAGCTGATCCTCAAATAGGTGTGGGTATTCTGTCCGAAGGAAATCCTCCCTTTCCCACGTTGCTTCATCCTCAGTGTGATTACTCCACTGAACCTTGAGAAATTTAATAGTCTTCTGACGGGTTCTCCTTTCAGACTCCTCCAAAATTTTAACTGGGTGTTCCCGGTAGGTGAGATATGGTTGCACGTCAAGACTTTCATGTGACACATGCTTCTCTGGGTTGCTTACACACTTCCGTAGTTGCGAGACGTGGAACACATCGTGGACGTCTGACAGTTCCTTGGAAGGTCCAGCTGGTAAGCTACTGTGCCTCTCCGTGCAACTATACGGAAGGGTCCGATGAATCGGGGTGCTAGTTTCCCTCATGAGGCTCGTTAAGCTTCATTGAACTGTCAGCTATTAAGCCTCTGCACGCAACTATGTTCTCTTCTTGCCTGAGGTTGATACATCCTATGAAGCCATCTATGCTGAGCCCTCCAAGCAACCACTTCAACTACACAATGTTGATCGCCAAAGCTTCACGCAGCAGGTTGAAAGCGTCTATGTGCCCAATGCAAATGTAACTGCTTATCCTCTGGCTGGGCATCTACGCCTCCCACATCGTGCCAACACATATGCCACTGGTAGCACCATTGCTCAACGGCCGCAGAAGCGTCCTCGTGTCCTGAATGACTGAGAGCTTCTTGTTTCACTTCACCAGAAACAGGATAGGCATCATGACTGGATGAAGCGGCAAATGTAAGTCTTCTCATAGATGTGGATCGTATTCACAACTTGGCTACCAAGAATTCGTTTGTTGCACATGAAGCCTGTCGGCGGTCCTGGAAGAGTCTTACCCTGCTATGCTCTGAAGCTGATCTTCAAGCAGATGGCTTCACCGAGCACTTCAAGTTTGACTCCAGTCCTCCACAAGCTGCGACTTGGCGTCCAACCCCATCTATTGAAGATTTTGAGTATTCATCTTCGGCTGCAACTGTTGTTGCTCGTGTCATCGATGAAGAAGACGACGCCACTTCCCCAGCAATCGCTTCACTTCATCATGATTCTGCGTCCGGCCCCTCTGCACCACCAAACTCCACCGTCGACCCGACTGCACCAGCATCTTCTCCGCCTGGGAACGCATAGATACTCTATGTCTTCAACCCTTTTTGGCCCTTACTGACAAAAGGGGGAGAAGCATATGAGTTGATAGTCTTCAAGCGGGTCCATATATGGGTCGGGTGCATTAATTTTTGCTAAGTTCTTACAACTCTCGTTTCGAAACATTTGGCTCTTGAGTTGTAACACTTAAAACTTGATGGTCGCCTGCTACATTTACTGTTGTTGTCTTATGCTTGGTTAAATATCTATCCTATGCGCATGAAGTCATTCAGCAGACGCCCATTTTCCATTATGCATCTCATTATCTTCACTACATCCTTGTAGTCATGATGGATTGTCTTCATAATATTGAAGGAGATCTCCATAAAGCAAAACCTGCCATGTGCCTTTGCATTCAAAAGCAAAACTACTATGTGCACATCTTTAGGGGGAGCCCTCTCAATATTGTGAAGCCATTGACCGTGTTATCCAGAATTTCACATATTTTATCCCCGTTGAAAACATCAACCTGTTTGTCATCAATCACCAAAAAGGGGGAGATTATAAGTGCATCTAGTGCCCCCTAGTTGGTTTTGGAGTATTCGACGACAAACGTGGTTGATGGGACTAACGTGTTTGTGAGAATTGCAGGATAACACAGGTAATAGTCCCTCACAGATTCGATTTAACTTCCAGAGATGACCCCTACAAATGTGTGAAGACATTAAAGACACTGGTGGTGTGTGAAGACATTCACGTGAAGATAATGACCTATGAAGACATTCATTGAAGACTATAGAATGCGAAAACATAGTTTCTTCTGTAGTTCTTTTTTATTCTTTCTTGAGTCATAGGAACCACCGTACTGTTAAATGGAGTCCAAGTGAACATAGTCGAATGATTGTAGTGATGCTCAACCAAAACACCTAGGTCTTCAAGCGAAGACAAATGAGAGCAAATCTTATCCAGAGCTGGATAAGTCAGCTTTACTTGGAGCTCAACTAAAGTTGTCGTGTGTGCTCACAATCCGACCGTTGGACACATATCAGTTCCTTAGTGACCAAGGGTCATTTCGGATATATCATGTCAGGTTGCCTCGTGGCTATAAATAGCTCACTCCATACACCATAAATTGGTGGCTGCTCAGAGTTAGTGCACGGCTTTTGTCATTTGAAAGCAACACACCTCCGAAGCCTTTGAGAGAAAAGATCCTTGTGAGGACAAAACCCAAAGCACCAAAAGCCAAAGAGAGTTACGCATCACTGAAGTCTTTCTGTCTGTGTGACCTGAAGACTTGTTACACTTGAGGACTGTGCTTCCTCCAGCCGGTTAGGCGTCACGTTCTGAGCGTCCTAGAGTGACTGTGAACTGCCAGTGAATGAAGTCTATGAAGGTTCGGAAGTCTACCTTGAAGACTTACCAGATTGATTGAGCGAGTACTGTGTGTCCTTAACTCAAGGGGAATACGATGAGGACTGTGTGTCTGGGACTGTGTGTCCTCAGGTTTGAATACCTAGCCACCCTAACCAGACGTATAGTTGACATAGCAACTGGAACTAGTCTACCAAATCATTGTCTCCATCAAGCAAATGGTTCTATCCCTTCTTCCTTTACATTTCAGTTTGTCTTTGTGAAGCCTTTACTTGTCTGTCTGATCTGTTCAACTTTGTTGTGTGAAGATTGCTCTTTGTTTAGTTTCAGTTATATCTTCCGTCTCGATCATTGCTATCCAGTCACCAATAGTATGTGTATTATCTTCATGATGCTTGCTTGACTATTGCATGCCTGGATACCATTGTCTTCCGCTGCTTATCATATAGGTTCATTTCTATTGTCTGTCTTCAAAGACCTCGTGTTTTGAAGACTCTCGAAAATATCGCCTATTCACCCCCCTCTAGTCGATAACTTGCACTTTCACAAGTCAACCAAAGTCAACACTTTGTTCTCATACATGGATCCTGATACGTCTCCAACATATCTACTTTTCCAAACACTGTTTCCCTTGTTTTGGACTCTAGCTTGCATGATTTGAATGGAACTAACCCGGACTGACGCTGTTTTCAGCAGAACTGCCATTATGTTATTTTTGTGTAGAAATAAAAGTTCTCGGAATGACCGGAAATTCAATGGAGAATGATTTTGAAATATATAAAAAATATCTACAGAAAGAACCAAGCCAGGGGGCCCACACCCTGTCCACGAAGGTGGGGGGCGCGCCCCCTCCCCCTGGGCGCGCGCCCCTACCTCGTGGGCCCCCTGTTGCTCCACCGACGTTTATCTCGACTCCATATATTCACTTTCGAGGAGAAAAAATCAAAGAGGAAGAATTATCGCGTTTTATGATACGGAGCCGCCGCCAAGCCCTAATCTCTCTCGAGAGGGCAGATGTGGAGTTCGTTCGGGGCTCCGGAGAGGGGAGATCATCGCCATCGTCATCATCATCCTTCCTCCATCACCAATTTCATGATACTCACCGCCGTGCGTGAGTAATACCATCGTAGGCTAGCTGGACGGTGATGGGTTGGATGAGATTTACCATGTAATCGAGTTAGTTTTGTTAGGATTTGATCTCTAGTATCCACTATGTTCTCAGATTGATGTTGCAATGACTTTTCCATGCTTAATGCTTGTCACTAGGGCCCGAGTGCCATGATTTCAGATCTGAACCTATTATGTTTTCATGAATATATGTGTGTTCTTGATCCTATCTTGCAAGTCAATAGTCACCTACTATGTGTTATGATCCAGCAACCACGAAGTGACTATAATCGGGACCACTCCCGGTGATGACCGTAGTTTGAGGAGTTCATGTATTCACTATGTGTTAATGCTTTGGTCCGGTACTCTATTAAAAGGAGGCCTTAATATCCCTTAGTTTCCACTAGCACCCCGCTGCCACGGGAGGGTAGGATAAAAGATGTCATGCAAGTTCTTTTCCATAAGCACGTATGACTATATTCGGAATACATGCCTACATTACATTGATGAACTGGGGCTAGTTCTGTGTCACCCTAGGTTATAACTTTTACATGAGGGATCACATCCGACATAATTATCCATCACTGATCCAATGCCTACGAGCTTTTCACCTATTGCTTGTTGCTTATTTACTTTTCCACTGCTACTATTACAAAAACTACAAAAACACTATCGCTACTTTTATTGGTGTTACCGTTATTTCCATATTACCTTGCTACTAAATTACCTTGTTGCAGATACTAATTTTCCAGGTGTGGTTGAATTGACAACTCGGCTGCAAATTCTTAAGAGTATTCTTTGTCTCCCCTTGTGTCGAATCAATAAATTTTGGTTGAATACTTTACCCTCAAAAACTGTTGCGGCCCCCTACACTTGTGGGTTATCAGATCCCATCTTAGATATCATGGCCTAAAGCCATTTTGCGGAATCTAGACTCATCATCACTTCCTCATAGTTCGTAGGTTCGTCATGGTCTAGTAATATGACATCCAGAACTGGGTTACCGTACCACTCTGGCGCGGAACGTACTCTGGTTGACCTACGAGGTTCAGTAATAACTTGATCTGAAGTTTCATGATCATCATCATTTGCTTCCTCGCTAATTAGTGTAGGAAATACTTTCCTCCCACTCACTTCTGTCAAGAGAAACTCCTTCTCTAGATAGGATCCATTCTTAGCAACGAATATCTTGCCTTCGGATCTGTGATAGAAGGTGTACCCAACAGTTTCCTTTGGGTATCCTATGAAGACCCATTTCTCCGACTTGGCTTTGAGCTTATCAGGTTGAAGCTTTTTCACATAAGCATCGCAGCCCCAAACTTTAAGAAACGTGATACGTCTCCAATGTACCTACTTTTCCAAACCCTTTTGCCCTTGTTTTGGACTCTAACTTGCATGATTTGAATGGAAATAACCTGGACTGACGCTGTTTTCAGAAGAACTACCTTGGTGTTGTTTTTGTGCAGAATAAAAAGTTCTCGGAATCACCTGAAAATCAACGGAGAATTATTTCGGAAAATATAAAAAATATCTGCAAGAAGATCCACACCAGGGGCCCCAGGGCCTGCCCACGAGGGTGGGGGCGCGCCCCCTGCCTCGTGGGCCCCCTGGTGACTTACCGACGTACCCCAAGATCCTATATCTTCACTTTCGGGGAGAAAAAAAATCAAGGAGAAGGAATTACCGCGTTCCACGAGACGGAGCCGCCGCCAAGCCCTAATCTCTCTCGAGAGGGCTGATCTGGAGTCCGTTTGGGGCTCCGGAGAGTGGAGATCGTCGCCATCGTCATCATCAACCTTCCTCCATCACCAATTCCTTGATGCTCACCGCCATGCGTGAGTAATTCCTTCTTAGGCTTGCTGGACGGTGATGGGTTGGATAGGATCTATCATGTAATCGAGTTAGTTTTGTTAGGGTTTGATACCTAGTATGCACTATGTTCTGAGATTGATGTTGCTATGACTTTGCTATGCTTAATGCTTGTCACTGGGGTCCGAGTGCCATGATTTCAGATCTGAACCTATTATGTTTTCATGAATATATATGTGTTCTTGATCCTATCTTGCAAGTATATAGTCACCTACTATGTGTTATGATCCGGCAACCCCGAAGTGACAATAATCGGGACCACTCCCAGTGATGACCATAGTTTGAGGAGTTCATGTATTCACTATGTGCTAATGCTTTGGTACAATACTCTATTAAAAGCAGGCCTTAATATCCCTTAGTTTCCAATAGGACCCACTGCCACGGGAGGGTAGGACAAAAGAAGTCATGCAAGTTCTTTTCCATAAGCACGTACGACTATATTCGGAACACATGCCTACATTGTATTGATGAACTAGAGCTAGTTTTGTGTCACTCTAGGTTATAACTTCTACATGATGAATTGCATTTGACATAATTTCCCATCACCGATCCAATGCCTACGAGCTTTACCTATATTGCTTGTTGCTTATTTACTTTTCCATCACTACTATCACAAAAACTACAAAAACACTATCGTTACTTTTATTGCTGCTATCGCCACTATCATATTACTTTGCTACTAAACTATCCTGTTGCAGATACTAAGTTTCCAGGTGTGGTTGAATTGACAACTCAGCTGCTAATACTTAAGAGTATTCCTTGGCTCCCCTTGTGTTGAATCCACAAATTTGGGTTGAATACTTTACCCTCGAAAACTGTTGCGATCCCCTACACTTGTAGGTTATCAACACTATTTTCTGGCATCGTTGCCGGGGAGCATAGCTCTATTCTTTAAGTCACTTGGGATTTATATCTGTTGATCACTATGAAGAATCTGAAGGACTCAAAAACCAGGATCTTACCCTCAACTACGAGGGGAGGTAAGGAACTTCCATCTAGCTCCGCACTTGATTCTCCGTCTGTTATGAGTAAACTTGCGACACCTACTCCTGCTATTGAATCTGATATCTCGTATGTTCTTGATGATGCTACTTCTGCTATGTATGATGAAACTACGTCTATGCCTGATACTGTGCCACTAGGTGAATTTCTAGATGAACAAATTGCTAAGGTTAGGGAGAGTGCAAATGTTGAAACTGATGATATTTATGAAAGTGATCATGAAACTACTCCCAATAGATATGAATTGCCTATTGTGCCCGAGTGTTATGTTATGGATGAAGAAACTGCTAGAGACTTTCTTTCTTGCAATGATAGATATGATCTTAAGAAGTTATTAGCTAAGCTGAAAGAAAGGTCCTTGAATGCTAGAATGAAACATGACCCTGCTTTTGCTACTTCACATATATGTGTTACTGATAAGGATTATGAATTCTTTGTTGATCCTGAGTTAATTACTTTGGTTGAATCTGATCCTTTCCATGGCTATGAGTCTGAAACTGTTGTGGCACATCTTACTAAGTTGAATGATATAGCCACCCTGTTTACCAACGATGAAAAGATTCGCTATTACTATATCCTTAAGCTATTTCCTTTCTCGTTAAAGGGTGATGCTAAGACTTGGTTTAATTCTCTTGATCCTAGTTGTGTGCGTAGTCCCCAAGATATGATGTATTACTTCTCTGCTAAATATTTTCCCGCTCATAAGAAACAAGCTGTGTCGGTGTACTAAGGTAGGGGTACCTCAGTACCCCAACTTGTGCACGGGCAGTTGCTGCTTCCCGCGGCAGGGTGTACCACACGCTCGCCGGAGACCTTTCTGCCCCTTTATTAAACCATTCAAAAACAAAGTATACAAAACAGAAGATCGAGGCCCCGGCAAGAGGAGCTTGCCGGGAAGGCCGTACCAGGCTCAGGACTATCCCACTAGCACTAGGCCCTGGCAAGAGGAGCTTGCCAGGAAGACTAGAAGACATGCCTCGGCGCTATACACGCCCCGGCAAGGGCCCGGGGAGCGGCAAGCTCCCGGGCCCGGCAAGATCAAGGCCCCGGCAAGGTGCTTGCCGGGAAGGCTGCGCTGTGTGCCCGCGCTCCAGCTCATCGGCCCACGCGTCGCCCTGGGGCCTATCCAGGGACGCGTGGCGGATGGCTGTGCAGCCTGGGGGACACGGTGGCACTCCACGGTGGTGGATCCATCGCCGTGGCAGACGGAGACGCAAGGGCGGGAGCTTTTGGGGTCGATGGCGACGGGCATTAAATGCCCTTGTCCCCCACTGTCAAAGTAGGTATAGACCACTGTTCTGCACTGTAGCTCCACTGTTCCCGCACTGTTGCAACTACCACCTCTTTTACGTTTTTACCCCTTTCTCCTACGTTGACACCTGTCGGTGACCCCTTGCACTATAAAAGGAGGCCCATGCACAACGTGGAGGGGGTTCGGAACCTAGATCACTCATACACTCGGTGTAGCTGCTTCTTCAAGCTCCCGAGCTCTCCAACTGAATACACAACCAAGAAGGAGTAGGGTTTTACGCGCCTACCGCGGCCCGAACCTGGGTAAAACTGCCCGCGTGCTCGCTACGATCTGCTCTTCGTGCTCCCTCCGTCCTCGTACCGCACAGACAAGGGGCTCCGGTCCCATAGGTGTTCGTGGCGGACAGTTTCCCCCGACATCTTTGGCGCGCCAGGTAGGGGGCGTCGAGGTTGTGCGAACCTGATCCGGCGTTCGCGCGGGCGCATTCTTCATCAACCTCTCCGAATTCATCAACTTCGTCAGCAACAGCTCCATGGCCCCGAAGAAGAAGGCTTCGGAGGTCGGAGGCCCGTCTGCGTCTCACCCGCCGCCACCAGAGCCAACGGTGGGCGGGGGAGATGCCGTCGGAAGGGTGGTCGCCGGCGAGGACACTCACGACGCCACCAGATCCAAGAACAGGACGGACGACCGAACCTCGGTCTCCGTGGACGCGCCGCGTCCATCTCAGCACACGACAACCCAGCAGCGCCATACCACAGGAGGTGGTATCCGCTTGCTGGGGCAAGGCCAAACCGGAGGCTCGCGGGACGCCCCGGACCCCCGTCCGGGCACAAGCAAAGCGAAGGCGCCGGCGCGGGACCCCGCTCCTTCTAACGTCGTTAGAAGTCCGAGCGTATCCCGCTCCTCGCACCGCTCGCCCGCGTTCCCCTCCACTCCGGCAGAAGCGCTCGCAAGAGCGCAACTGCTCCTCGACTTCCCTCCAGCGGCAGACAAGGCCGAAGACTGGAGGGCCACCATCCAGAGCCTGATAGCCTTCGCCAACAACGATTCTCCACAGCAGCCGTCGGCCTCGCGGCCGCGGCAAGCTGAGAAGATGAAGGCCGACGGCGACAAGACCGCCGGGGGTGCGACAAGCGCACACTCCCCGCAGCGAAAGCAGAAGACGCCGCCCCGCCGGAACAACGCTGACGATGGCTCCACAGCCTCGTCGGACCCGCGGGCCCGTCGGGACCAGCGCCAGGTCCTCGACGACCGACAACAGGAAGATGCTCGGACAAGAATCGAGCGCCGCCGAGAAGCTCGGCGGCAATCAGACCAGAGAGCTGGGAACGCTGTCGACGCGCACGCGCCCGGTGAACCAGGCGACTTGCCGTACGCGGCAGGCTGCCCTGCGTTCACCCGCGAGCTGCGGCGCGTCCAGTGGCCCAGCATGAAGAATTTTAAGCCCAACGTACCGGAGAAGTACGACGGCAAGACGCACCCCTCAGAATTCCTCAGCGTCTACACCATCGCAGTGCAAGCTGCCGGGGGGCGCGACGAGAAGATCTTGGCTAATTACTTCCCGCTCGTGCTAAAGCCGAACGTCCGTTCGTGGCTCATGCACTTGCCGGAAGGTTCCATATCTTCTTGGGCCGACCTTTGCCACCAGTTTGTTGGCGCCTTCACCGGCGGCCACAAACCCCACGGCCAGGAGAGCGATCTCCACATTCTAGCCCAGAAGGAAGGCGAAACCCTGCGCAAGTACATCCAACGCTTCAGCCGTGTGCAGCACAACATCCCTGATGTCCACCCTGCCGCGGTTATTAGCGCGTTCCATCAGAACGTGCGTAACCGCCGCATGCGTGAGGAAATGGCGATGACCAAGATTCGGGATGTCAGCGAGCTCTATGCTCTGGCTGACAAGTGCGCACGCGCAGAAGAGGGGAGGAGACTCCCCGGGGAGGATGCTGGCGCAGGAGGAAGCGACAGCGACGACACCGCCCCGGCAAAGAAGAGCCGGCGGCGGAACAACAGAAGGAAGGGCAAGAAAGAGGTGCTTGCCGTCGAGAAGTCCGGCAAGGAGGCTCCCTCCAAGCAAACACAGGCTGGCGGCTCCGGCAAGGAGCCCGCCCCTGTAGCGGCAGCCGACAAGCCGAGCAGCTCCGACAAGCAATACTGTAAGATCCACCGCACCAAGGGTCACGATCTCTCCAACTTCAAGCGCGTCGAGTACCTCGTCGAGCAGCAGAAAGCTGAGTACGAGAGGCGCGACAAGGAGAAGGCCCAAGGTGGCGGGGAAGAGACGAGCAAGAAGCGGCCGTTCAACGGCCGGGGAGGACGCCGCGGCAAGGCCAAGCAGCGGCAAGGAGATCGACCTCCCCGGGGCCGCGACAAGGACGAAGAAGACGACGACGAAGACATGGAGGACGAGGATAACAGCGAGCAGGAGTTCCAGAAGGCCACGGAGGTCCTGTGCATCGACGGTGGCGCCTCTCTGCACACCTCCCACCGCCAACTAAAGCAGTGGGTGCGTGAGGTGAATGCAGCGGAGCCGCCCGTGGAGTCGCGCAGGCTCCTCAAATGGTCCAGCACGCCCATCATTTTTGATCTTGAGGATCACCCTGACCGCACCACTGCGGTCGGGTGCTTGCCGATGCTGGTCTCACCCACCATCCGCAACCTCAAGGTCACCAAAATGTTGGTTGACGGCGGGGCCGGGCTGAACTTGATCTCCTCTGCTATGATCAAGAAACTCCAGATTCCAGATGGCGAGCTCGAAGAAACCGGTTCATTCCAAGGAATCAACCCGGGAAGGAGCAAGCCCAAGGGAAAGATCACTCTGCCCGTGACCTTTGGCGGGGAGCTCAACTTCAGGACCGAGCGTATCACTTTCGACGTCGCCGATATTCCATTGCCCTACAATGGAATACTTGGCCGTCCCGCCCTCGCCAAGTTCATGGCAGCTTCCCATTATGCTTACAACGTACTCAAGATGCCGGGGCCGATAAGCGTCATCACTGTCCACGGCGACAAGAAGGATGCGCTTGTCTGTGCCGACAAGATCTACCGGGATGCGGCAGCTGCGGCCGAGAAGGATACTCTTGCCGCTGAAGCTCCCGGGGGGAAGAAGACGAAGACCAAGCCCGGCAAGTGCTCTGGGACCCACTCCGGCAACCGCACCTCTTCGGAGTGCTGCGCTGCCGTCGAGGACGTTCCATCGAGCTCCACCGGCAAGAGTAAGAAAGGAATGGCCGCTCCTCCGGCAACCAAGAAAGTGTCCGCCAAGGAGGACGGCACTGGTGGTACCTTCACCATCAGTGCCACCCTCGACAGCAAATAGGAAAGCGCGCTCGTTGCCTTCCTGCGGGCGAATGTCGATGTGTTTGCCTGGCAACCATCTGACATCCCCGGTGTTCCCAGGAAGGTGATTGAGCACAAGCTTGCTGTCTGTCCTCATGCGCGGCCCATCAAGCAGAAAGTGAGGAAGCAATCCGTGGAGCGCCAAGAGTTCATCAACGAAGAGATCAAGAAGCTAGAAGCAGCAGGCCTAGTTAGAGGTGTGATCCATCCGACATGGTTGGCAAATCCAGTCGTCGTGCGCAAGGCCAATGGGAAATGGAGACTGTGTATAGACTTCACCGATGTGAATAAAGCATGTCCCAAGGATCCATTCCCTTTGCCGCGCATTGACCAGATCGTTGACTCCACTGCCGGATGTGAGCTACTCTGTTTTCTTGATGCATACTCAGGCTATCATCAGATCTTTATGGCCAAAGAGGATGAAGAGAAGACTGCATTTATCACTCCATGTGGCACTTATTGCTTCATACGCATGCCATTTGGATTGAAGAATGCGGGCTCAACCTTTGCAAGGGTAGTATACACTGCTTTCGAGCCACAGATCCACAGAAATGTAGAGGCTTACATGGATGACATCGTGGTGAAGAGCAAGAGCAGGGAAACCCTGATCCAAGATTTGGAGGAAACGTTTCAGAACCTGCGCAGGATACAGCTCAAGTTGAACCCCGAGAAGTGCGTTTTTGGAGTCCCCTCCGGCAAGCTTCTCGGGTTCTTTGTGTCACAGAGGGGGATTGAAGCCAACCCCGACAAGATTAAAGCCATTGAGCAGATAGAGGCCCCAAAGCGCGTCAAGGATGTCAGGAGACTTGCAGGTTGTGTGGCTGCCCTCAGTAGGTTCATTTCGAAGTCTGCAGAACGCGCCCTACCTTTCTTCAAAATCTTGAAGAAGGCAGGTCCCATGAAGTGGACTCCGGAAGCGGAGGCTGCGCTGCAGGATTTGAAACGGTACCTGTCCTCCACTCCAATACTTGTCGCACCTAGACCACAGGAAAAGTTCTTGCTATACCTAGCGGCAACCAACCAAGTGGTTAGTGCTGCGTTAGTAGCGGAGAGGGAGTCCGACGAGGAGTCAGCACCACCGGCAAGCGAATCCAGCGACAAGCAGGGGGCTGTTCCGGCAAGCTCTGGCCCCGACAAGGATGACTCTGCGCAGGAACAAGATGAGGTGCGGAAGAAGATGGTGCAGCGCCCAGTGTATTTTGTAAGTTCCCTTCTCCAGGGGGCTAGATCAAGGTACTCTGGTGTGCAAAAATTGCTTTTCGGCCTCCTCATGGCCTCGAGAAAGTTGCGCCATTACTTCCAAGCCCATGAGATAACAGTGGTCACTCGCTTTCCGCTGAAGAGGATATTGCACAACCCAGAAGCGACAGGGAGGATCGTTGAGTGGGCACTGGAGCTGTCAAGCTTTGGACTCAAATTTGAAAGTACTTCAACCATACAGAGCCGAGCTTTGGCAGAATTCATAGCTGAGTGGACCCCAACGCCCGATGAGGAAGTTCAAGAAACAAGTGCACCCGTACAAGAAGCGACAAGTGAATGGGTAATGTATTTTGACGGTGCCTTCTCGCTGCAAGGCGCCGGTGCTGGCGTGGTACTCATCGCGCCCACTGGAGAGCACCTCAAGTATGTTATCCAGATGCACTTTCCCAGGGAGCAAGCGACAAACAACACCGCAGAATATGAAGGCTTGCTTGCCGGCCTCAGGATTGCGGCCGAACTTGGGATCAGGAAGCTGATTGTGCGGGGAGATTCTCAGTTGGTGGTCCGACAAGTTAACAAGAGCTACCAAAGCCCTTTGATGGAAGCTTATGTCGATGAAGTGAGGAAGCTTGAGGAGCACTTTGAAGGTTTGCAAATGGAGCACGTCCCGAGAGCTCAGAATGAAATAGCAGATGGCCTTTCAAAGTGTGCTTCGATGAAGTTACCTGTGGAACCAGGGACATTCTTACTCAAGTTGACTCAACCATCCGTTACACCATCAATTGGGCAGTCCAAGAAGAGAAAGTTGATCTCCGGCGACTACTTGCCGGCGGATCTTCCTGAAACCGCCGCCAAGGTCCCCAAGATCAACAACCACAACGCTGAGGAACAGTTTGCTCCTGCAGATCCTCGGGTCTGTACAGTTGAAGCAAGCGTTCCCGACAAGCCTCGCCCCGGCGAGCTTGCCGGGGGACCATCAGCTCCGGCGGAACCAGAGGTCCTTGCCGTAGAAGCTGAGGTTCCCGCAGCGGCCCTCGAGCCTTTAGTCCTTGCCATCGAGCCGCAGGCTCCGGCATGGGCGCAGCAGATCGTCCGTTTCCTGCAAACTGGAGAACTTCCCGACGACCCTCAAGAGATAGAGAAGATAACCAGGCAGTCAAGTATGTACCAGTTCGTGGATAACGAGCTGTACAGAAGAAGACTCAACGGTGTCAGGTTGAAGTGCATCTCCAGGGAAGATGGACAGAAGCTGTTGGCAGAAATACACGGAGGCATATGCGGCCATCACATTGGCGCAAGGGCGCTTGCCGGGAAAGCTTTCCGGCAAGGGTTCTTTTGGCAAGAAGCCCTCCAAGATGCAACTGCACTAGTAACCAAGTGTGAAGCGTGCCAGTTCCATGCAAAGCAGATTGACCAGCCAGCTCAAGCTCTCCAAACAATCCCTTTGTCCTGGCCCTTCTCGGTCTGGGGGCTCGATATCCTCGACCCCTTCCCCCGAGCCGTCGGGGGCTTTGAGTACTTGTACGTTGCAATCGACAAGTTCACAAAGTGGCCGGAAGTGGAGCTGGTGAGAAAGGTGACAGCACAGTTAGCGGTCAGGTTCTTCAGGTCGATTGTTTGCCGTTTCGGGATCCCTAACAGGATCATCACCGACAACGGTACACAATTTACTAGTCGCACCTTCATGCAGTACGTCCAAGACCTTGGCGCCAAGGTCTGTTTCGCTTCTGTTGCTCACCCGAGGAGCAACGGTCAAGCGGAGAGGGCCAATGCTGAAGTGCTGCGCGGACTCAAGACAAGGACCTTTGACAGGCTGCGCAAGTGCGGAAGAAATTGGATAGAGGAGCTACCGGCGGCTCTTTGGTCAATCAGAACGACACCAAGTCGAGCCACCGGACAGACACCCTTTGCTCTAGTCTATGGAGCAGAGGCAGTTCTCCCCACGGAACTCGTATACGGATCTCCTCGAGTGCTCGCTTATGATGAGCTCGAGCAAGAGCAACTGCGGCAAGATGACGCGTTGCTCCTTGAGGAGGGACGTCTCCAGGCTGCTGTACGAGCTGCTCGATACCAGCAAGCCTTGCGTCGCTACCATAGCCGCAAGGTCAAGACCAGGAGTCTCGAGGAAGGCGACCTTGTTCTTCGGCGTGTTCAGTCCGCCAAGAATTCCAACAAGTTGACGCCGAAGTGGGAAGGCCCTTATCGGGTGAGACAAGTCACAAGGCCCGGCGCTGTCCGCCTTGAGACCGAAGAAGGCTTACCGGTGAGCAACTCCTGGAACATAGAGCATCTTCGCAAGTTTCACCCCTAAGGCGCGGTTGCCGTGATCCGCTCCGGCAACCACTTTTTGTACAAGCTTTGCCGCTGTTGCATGTAACCCTTTGTACAAAGCCGGGCGCAGACCCCGTGCATCAGTAAAGTCTTTGTGTTTTTCGCACCGATTGCATTTTGCATGCTTTTCTTTGCTATTTGCATGTTTTGTTTAGCATTTGGTGCAGCACTCAAGTATCCGGTAAGCATTAGCACGCCGAAAGGCCATATACTTGTTTCCCTCTCCCTTTTTCTTTCCTCTTAAGCAGAAGGAACGTTCCTCGCGCACAAGTTTGCCGGGGGGGAAGGAGGTGGAGGAGGAACCAAGTGCTGTTCAAGAAAGAGAAGCCTTACCGGAAAGCAAGCAATATATGAAAGCTAAGTTGTTAGAATTTGACCAGTTCAAATTTTAAATTTTAGTTGTCTTCCTTGAACAATCACACTTTGTATGGAAAACCTGTGCGCGGAGGAACCTACCCGTAGCTTGCCGCACCCTTATCTTGTTTCCGAGTTCACTCAACGATTCAAGTGAGCTGCGACAAGTGTCGCGCCCTTGCTTCGTTTCCGAGTACGCTCAGCAAGCTAAGTGCGTTGCGACTAGCCGCGGCGAGGTTGCTTGCCGGTAAAACCTTGGCCAGCAGGCTGCTCAGAGTCCAGCACTCAGCGCTCGCGGCAAAGATCCCTTGCCGGCAAGCTCCCCGGGAGCATAGGGTGAAAAGCATACAAAGTCAAGGATTAAGACAAGGAAGATAACATTGCACTGATTGATCAAAATGAGATAAATATCTTACAAAGGATAACTTGTCGCAATGGACTAATGAGTTCATAGCATAATGTGCAGCAGCAAAAAGAAATAAAGATAATAGAGGCCTAATCTACGCGGTCGCCCTCCTTCCTGGAGATCTGGCCACCTTGGCAATGATGTGGGCGACCTGCTCCTTCAGGGCCTCCGTGTTCGCATCGGCCGGCAAGCTGCGAAGAACGTTGGTGAGGTTGATGCCCGGATTGCGGTACACGATCTTCGTCAGCACGCGCTCCAGAGTTCCCGCGCAGAGCAGGCGCGACTCCTCGGCCAGCTGCGCGGGGATTTGGTTCCGGAGACCTGCAAGGGCCGGCGCGATCCCTCTGAAGAAGAGGCTGAGCTTGGCGCTGTGCGGGAGGTCCGGATTCGGGGAGTAGATGAGATGTTCAACTTTCAGCGCCAGCAGCTCCTGGTCGATGTTGGACGCAGAAGATACCAAGTCTTCGGTCCATACCTCGATGGTATGGCGGAAGAGCTCGGACGCTTTGTTGACGCTGTCCACCAAGGTCCGCTCCTTGCGGAGCTCCTCCTTCAGCTTGGTCTCCCGAGCCCGGGCAGCGTCGAGTGAATCCTTCAGTGTAGTGACCTTCAACTCCAAGTCCTTGATGGAGTCATTGGCGGCCTTCAACTCGTCGCCCCTCTTAGAAAGACGCACCTGGAGCTCTGAATTGGTGTGGGCGTCCTTCTCGCGCTCTGTGATGAGCGCGGCAACCTTCTCCGCGCTCACCTTCAGCGATTTCTCCAGCTGTGCGACCTTGGCGGCGAGCTCCTTCTTGGCGTTTTCCGCGGCAACCGCGGCAGCTTTCGCCTCCTTCAGTTCCCCGCCAAGGGCCTCCTCCCGAGCGGCAAGGTCCTCCTCATGGGAGTCGAGTTGGACCTTCCGCTGGGCGAGTTCTCCTTCTCGCCGGGACAGCTCTACCCCGGCGAGCCGCTGCTGCTCTTCAGCTTCAGCCTTCTCCAGCACCCACTCCTGGTACTCGCCGGCGAGACGCTCGCGCTCCTCCGCCACCTCGCGGAGGGCCGCCTGGTTGGCGGCGCTGAGCTCCGCCGCGCGCTTCTCCATCTCCGCGGCGGCCTTGGCGGCAAGGGCTTCCCGGGAAGCGAGCTTCGCCTGCCTGGCCCGGTAAAGGGCCAGGAGCTGGTGGAGCAGCTTTTCCTCCACGGGCCCTTCGCTCCCGCCGGGCGCCTCGACAATCTTCAGGCCCGCGGAGGCGAGGACTTCCCCGTCAAATGCCTCGCCCTCCGCGGGAGCTCGCGACGAAGACCCCCAAGGCATCTGGATGAAGACGCCGTTGGGGGCCTCAAGGTAGTAACCCTGCTCCTTGTCGGCGGAGGGGTCGGCGGCCGGCGTAGCACTTGATGCTCCCACCGCCTCCGGGTCGGCGGTGCGGTCGCCGTCCCCCTCCCCGGCCGCTGCGTCCGCAGCCGGAGCGGTCTCCTGCGCGGCCGGCTCGGCGGCTCTCGCCGCGTCCTCGACGACAGGGACGTCGCCGCCGCCGCCCTGCGCGCCCTCCTCATCCTGGATGTTGATGACCTCGGTCTCCATCGGCTCGGGAGGAGGAGGATCTAAAAAGAAGAAGAAGAAAAAGAAGTTCAAGCAAATATCCAAAAAGAGACGAAGCCAAGAAGACAACTTACAAGACATACCTTGGTGGACGTCCTCGGCGGCGGGCTCCCTCGCCGGGGAGCTCTGCCTTGGCGGAGTGGCCGCCCTCGCCGGGCTGCTCGCCCTTGGCGGGGTACTCTGCCTTGGCGGAGTACTCGCCCTTGGCGGAGCACTCTCCCTTGCCGGAGAGTTCGGCCTTGGCGGGGACGGCGGGGCCTGCGGCTCCTCGGGGGCAGCCTCCGGACGCTCCTGCGGCTGCGGCTCCACCTCTGCACAAGGGAAGACAAGAAATGTCAAGATGTTGAAAGAAGACAAAATCCCTAAGCGCGTCCCGGCAAGCGGAAGGATGGACCCCAGACTTACGCTGGGGGCTGCGCTGGGGGCTGCTCCTCGGAGCAGCGCTTGGGTCCGGCAAGGTTGGCTCCGGCACGTCCCCTGTTGCCGCGACGGCCGAGCCTTCCGCGACCTCGACCACGGGCGCCTTGGCCTTCTTCGCCGCGCGCTGGACCAAGGTCCTGAAATCAAAGCAACAAACAAAGTCAGCATCAGCAATAATCAAGACAAAACTCGAGAAGGTGTAAGATCCTGGATCCTTACTCCTGATCCTCCTCGTCGTCCTCGCTCAAGGCGGGGAAGTCGTACTCCACCGTCGGCGCGTCGGCGCGAGGAGCGGAAGATGAAGATTCCCTCGGGCGCTTGGCGATCCCGGGGGCTGGAGGCTGCGAAGACCCAGCCCCTGTGGTAGCCGGAGCCCGGGGAGCGGGCGGAGCCGCTGCTCCGCTCCGAGAAGACCCCTGTCGGCTC
Organism: Secale cereale; assembly: GCA_902687465.1. Lineage (NCBI taxonomy): Eukaryota > Viridiplantae > Streptophyta > Magnoliopsida > Poales > Poaceae > Secale > Secale cereale. The sequence continues at coordinate 838,010,910 of LR738715.1, read as the reverse complement.
GACGCCGGCCTGCAGGGCGCCTCCGTCGTGGCCCGCGCGCGGGCCGCCTCTGCTGTGGCTGGTGCGCCGGTCGCCCCCGGCGCAGCTTGGCTCCCCCGGGGAGCTGCCCGGCGAGCTGGCTGTTGCCGGGGCGCTTGCGCCCTCTCTCCCGTCGCCGTCTTGCGGAGACGCTTCGGTGGAGACTGCCTTGGACTTGCCGGGGGCGGGGAGCTCTCCGACGAGGAGAGGTCGTCGGCGTAGAGCTCCGTAGATCCGCCGGAGTCCTCGGCCTCCTCCTCCTCCTCTTCCCCGGCCGGCTCACTGGGCCCAGCGCCCTGCGCTGCGGCCTCTTTTCCCTTGGCGCCTCCGCTCCCTCCGGCGCCTCCGCCCCTCGCGGTGCCTCTGTTCCCTCCGGCGGCACCCTCCATTGCCGCGGCCTCGGCCACGATTCCGTGGATCCCGGAGTGCCTCAGGGAGGGGACCCCGGCGAGCGCGTCGGGAGGGAGCTGCAGCAGTCTGCGGATCTCCGCCTCCTCCGCCTGGCTGGACGCATCCGCAGCCTCCGCCTCAGCAGGCGTGTACCCAAAATCTCCTGCCGCTGCAGCCGCAGCGGCCTCCTCAGACCGAGAAGCTGTGTAAGCGAGCTCCTGTTCGGTGGTGTCCCGCGTGTGCTCCTTGATGTCATCCTTGTTCTTCGCCACCTCCACGAGGTTGTCGAAGAAGGTGAGGACGTCGATGGGCTTGGGCGCGATCCACGTGCGGTCCACGCCGTGCGAGTCACACATGGGCATCATAGCAAGGAGACGATCCCGGACTGTGCTGTTGCAGAGCGGCACCACTCCCCGGGGAGCTCGGAACCACTCAGGGTGTGCCGGGTCATACTTGAAGAGTTCCCGGACCATCCCCTTCAGCTCCAGCGTCGTGAAGTTGAAGTTGAGCCCGGGGCGCAGCCTCATTATATCCGCCGGGCCGCCGTACTCCCAGGCCGGCCTCTTCCTGTCTTGGAGAGGGGCGATGCGGCGGCGAAGGAAGTCTGCGCCCACCTCTGCAACGGACAGCTTGGCGGTCCGAAGACGAAGAATCCGGACGAGGGCGGCATCGAGCTTGATGTCATCCGAGTCCAGCTCGCACCAATCCCCGCCGCGCACGATGGGTGTTGTGCGCTGCGCGGTGAAGGACTGCGGCGCGTCCTCAACAATCCAGCACCACTCCGCACGCCACTCCTCCCACTTGCCGCGGAGCTCCCCCGGCAAGTAGGATCCCTTCTTATTCAGACGGAAAACCCAAGAAATTCCTCCGGAGAGGGGGGCGTCGGCCTCTGCTCTAGGAGTGAAAAAGTGCCTAAACAACGCTACGTCGGGCTGTATCCCTATGAAGTTTTCGCACATGTGTGCGAAAACCGCCATGGTGAGGATGGCGTTGGGGGTGAAGTCAAGGAGGTGGAGGCCGTAGGTGTGCATGACATCGCAGAAGAAATTCGAGAAAGGAGGGCAAAGACCGCAGTGAAAGAAAGCTGCGAAGAAGTAGTACCCGCCGGGGAAGCTGTCCTTGGCGGCGGCCGGATAGGCTTGGGTGCGGGGGTGCGCCTTGGTTTCCTTGGCCCAGAACAAGTAGTACTTGTTCCAGAGCTCCCGCGCGCCGAGCCTCGGCGGGAAGACGAGATTCTGCTTCCGATACGCGGCGAGCTTCGCCGCTTGCTCTGACTTCTCCCTCTTGGCCTTCTCCGCCTTCGCCTTGTCGGTCTTCGGGGCCATGTCGGACGCGGCGGAAGGAGGGGGACGAAGAGCCCGGCGACGCCGGAGATGCAGACAGCGGCGGCGGAGGTGTGGAAGCGGAGCGCAAGAGGGATCTCTGGAGGAAGGAGAAGATGCAGTGAAAGCGCAAGGAGGGGAACCGCTCCTGCTTCCTCTGCTTTTATGGGGAAGTGGGGGGGCGTTTCGCCCTTTCCATTAAGAGATCGTGGGCACGTCCCATCCCACGACGCCGCAATCGACGCGTGCCGTTACGGGGGGATGCGGCGGATACGGAAGTGGATTCGGCGCGCTGTGGGTCGCGTGTGCCCGTGCACTGTTTTGGGCCTGACCCAACAGCGCTGGGCACCGTGTGTGGCCCAGGCCCGGGGGCTCCTGTCGTTGTACTAAGGTAGGGGTACCTCAGTACCCCAACTTGTGCACGGGCAGTTGCTGCTTCCCGCGGCAGGGTGTACCACACGCTCGCCGGAGACCTTTCTGCCCCTTTATTAAACCATTCAAAAACAAAGTATACAAAACAGAAGATCGAGGCCCCGGCAAGAGGAGCTTGCCGGGAAGGCCGTACCAGGCTCAGGACTATCCCACTAGCACAAGGCCCTGGCAAGAGGAGCTTGCCAGGAAGACTAGAAGACATGCCTCGGCGCTATACACGCCCCGGCAAGGGCCCGGGGAGCGGCAAGCTCCCGGGCCCGGCAAGATCAAGGCCCCGGCAAGGTGCTTGCCGGGAAGGCTGCGCTGTGTGCCCGCGCTCCAGCTCATCGGCCCACGCGTCGCCCTGGGGCCTATCCAGGGACGCGTGGCGGATGGCTGTGCAGCCTGGGGGACACGGTGGCACTCCACGGTGGTGGATCCATCGCCGTGGCAGACGGAGACGCAAGGGCGGGAGCTTTTGGGGTCGACGGCGACGGGCATTAAATGCCCTTGTCCCCCACTGTCAAAGTAGGTATAGACCACTGTTCTGCACTGTAGCTCCACTGTTCCCGCACTGTTGCAACTACCACCTCTTTTACGTTTTTACCCCTTTCTCCTACGTTGACACCTGTCGGTGACCCCTTGCACTATAAAAGGAGGCCCATGCACAACGTGGAGGGGGTTCGGAACCTAGATCACTCATACACTCGGTGTAGCTGCTTCTTCAAGCTCCCGAGCTCTCCAACTCAATACACAACCAAGCAGGAGTAGGGTTTTACGCGCCTACCGCGGCCCGAACCTGGGTAAAACTGCCCGCGTGCTCGCTACGATCTGCTCTTCGTGCTCCCTCCGTCCTCGTACCGCACAGACAAGGGGCTCCGGTCCCATAGGTGTTCGTGGCGGACAGTTTCCCCCGACAAGCTGCCTTACGGGAAATATATAACTTTGCTCAAACTGAAGAAGAGAGTCTCCCACAAGCTTGTGGGAGGCTTCTCCAATTACTTAATGCTTTGCCTGATCATCCTCTTGAGATGCATGATGCACTTGATGTCTTTTATAATGGACTAACCGACGCTTCCAGAGACCACCTGGATAGTTGTGCTGGTTGTGTTTACAGGGAAAGAATAGTTGAACAAGCTGAATTACTATTGAATAATATGCTGGCCAATGAAAATAATTGGACACTTCCTGAACCAGCCCCTGAGCCAACTCCGAAGAAAAGAGGTGTTCTATTTCTCAGTCCTGAAGATATGCAAGAGGCAAAGAAATCTATGAAAGAAAAAGGTACTAAAGCTGAAGATGTTAAGAATTTACCACCTATTGAAGAAATACATGGTCTTGATAACCCGGCACAGGTAGTAAAGGTAATTTATCTTTATCAATTTATTGAAGGTGATATTCCTCGTTATAAGTCTGCTAGCCAATGCTTAGATGAGTTTGACAATTTTATTGTGAAACAAGAAAAGTTCAATGCTTATGTTGGTAAACAATTACAACACAATGCTTATATGATTGAACGCTTGAGTGCTTATCTGTCTAGAGCTAAAGGTGAACTGAAACTTATTAGTATACATGCGTCTATGGTCACCACTCAAGTAGAACAAGTACTTAAGGCTCAGAATGATTTGCTCAATGAATTAAATAGTAAGAATAATGACTATGTTGTTAGAGTTGCTACTAGAGGTGGTAAAATGACTCAGGAACCTCTGTATCCTGAAGGCCACCCTAAGAAAATTGAGGAAGATTCTCAGAGAGTAGTTCTTCTAAGAAGAAGAAAAAGAAAAATGATAGGACTTTGCAAGCTTCTAGTGAACTCGTAGCTGACACACCTGAGAATCCTAATGATATATCTGTTTGTGATGCTGAAACACAATCTGGTAATGAAAATGAAACTAGTGATAATATTAATAATGATGTTCATGATGTTGCTCAACCTAGCAATGATAATGATGTAGAGATTGAACCTGCTATTGATCTTGATAACCCACAATCAAATAATAAACGTTATGATAAGAGAGACTTTGTTGCTAGGAAGCACGGTAGGGAAATAGAACCATGGGTTCAGAAACCCATGCCTTTTCCTCCGAAACCATCCAAGAAAAAGGATGATGAGGATTTCGAGCGCTTTGCTGAAATGATTAGACCTATCTTTTTGCGTATGTGTTGGACTGATGTGCTTAAAACAAATCCTTATGCTAAGTATATGAAAGATATTATTACCAATAAAAGAAAGATACCAGAAGTAGAAATTTCCAATATGCTTGCTAATTACAATTTTGAGGGTGGAATGCCTAAGAAATTAGGAGATCCAGGAGTACCTACTATACCTTGCTCCATTAAGAGAAACTATGTTAAAACTGCTTTGTGTGATCTTGGAGCCGGTGTTAGTGTTATGCCTCTCTCCTTATATCACAGACTTGATTGAGTAAGCTGACACCTACTGAATATCTTTGCAAATGGCTGATAAATCAACTGCTATACCTGTCGGTATTTGTGAGGATGTGCATGTTGTAGTTGCAAATGCTACTATTCTAACTGACTTTGTTATCATTGATATTCCCGAGGATGATAGTATATCTATTATTCTTGGAAGACCCTTTTTGAATACTGCATGGGTTGTTATTGATTGCAACAAAGGCAATGTCACTTTTCATGTCAATGGTAATGAGCATACGGTACACTTTCCAAGGAAACAACCTCAGGTCCATAGTATCAATTATATTGGGAAAAATTCAACTATCACTATTAGAGGTTTTGAGTTTCCTCTTCCTACTATCAAGAAGACATATGACATCCTTATTGTTGGGGACATACATATCCCCATTGAGGTAACCTAGTGTTATTCGAAAATTTCTCTGGTTTCATGTTACTTGGAAAGAGTTTATTAACAAGACCTGATCAACCTTGTTAATGGATTCCTTTTGATGAGCATGGGATAGGTGAATCGAGATAGCACAACCTTCTGTACCCTCTTTTTACTTTCTATTAATTAAGGTAAATAAAGCAAAAATAGTAATTTCTGTCTGTTTCCAGACTTATCCGTGCAATAAAAAAATCCCAAAAATAGAAGTTCTCCAAATGCCATGAAATTGAAATATGATTTTTTCTAGAATATTTGAGGAAATATGGCACTGAACAAACAGCGAGGGGAGCCAGCACGTGGCCACGAGGGTCTAGGGTGCGCCCCTGCCTCGTGGGCCCCACGTGGCCCCCCTCCACTTATTCCTGCACCCATGCTCTTCTTCTTCCTTCAAAAAAAATCACCAACCAGCTCAAACCCGAGTTCTAGCTCATCTTGCTGCCATTTTCGATCTCCTTGCTCAAAGCACCATTCACCAAACTGTTTGGGGAGATTGTTCCTTGGTATGTGACTCCTCCATTGGTCCAATTAGTTTTTGTTCTAGTGCTTTATATGTTGCAAATTTATGCTGCTGTGGTGACCTTGTTCTTGAGCTTGCATGTCAAATTTTCTTGGTCCCAAGTAGTTCTAATGCATGATATAGTCTCTAGGCACTAGTAGGAGTTGTTGCCATCAATCTTAGTGAGTTTGGTTAACTTTTATTTTGAAGTTACTAAAAATTTCATAAATTTCAGAAAAATTTATAGGAGAAACTTCCAAGGCGGTTCTTCAAGGAAGCAAGAACCGAGGCTCGCATTCTGAGAGCCGAACGATGAACTACCAAGGGATGCTGACGTACGGCCTTGTGAATGGCCGTTAGATGACTTTATGGATCAAGCTGGCATCAAGGATGAATTTTACGCATACGTGCGCAATGCTGACCTCGAGGGCTTCATACAAGATAAGTGCACTCAATACCGTGGCTTAACCGATAGCTTTGTGAGAAGGTTTAAATTTACATCTTCACGTAATTGTCACACTGTACTGTTTGACCTATAGGATAAATCTTATACCATGGATTTAGAGGATTTTAATTATGCTTGCAAGCTCCAACAGTGGGGCAGTATGAGTGATCCTCGCAAATCTGAATTTAGAGAATTCCTTTCTAGTATTACAGTGGGGGAGTCCAGGGAAGTCACACAGGCTACCATGGGGAGCATACATTTTCCTGCTATTCATTACTTTGCTCTCTTTATCGGTTGATGCATAAACGGTAAGGATGAGGCTTGCCACATGTGCGTCCCTGATCTTAGTGTTCTCAGGAGTGCCGTCCTAGGTGATAGGCAATATAACTTGGGAGCCATTGTTGCACGTAGACTACACCATAATGGGTTGCATGGAGATTTATTTGGTGGGATCTATGCTACCCGCATAGCCCGCTTTCTTGGTGTGTCTGTGCACGTGAATGATGAACCTTTACCCCCTTCTTATTTAGATTGCCATGCTATGACTAGTCACAGGTTTATAGAGTGGGATGATCAGGCTCTCAAATATCGACTAATCTTTAACAGGCAGCATGCCATCCCAATTGTTCTTCCTGCCCCTACTTTGTTTAACTTTCAGGAAAAAGGGCGATACACTATAACTATGGAGAAGGCAAATGCTCATTATAACATGACGGAGGCAGCCCGCCTTCGAGATGCAGCTCAGCATGCAGTATCTGCTGCATCCCAGTACAACCCCAACTATGACTTTCGATATCCGTCAGGCCAATACTGGCCATAGACCAACTTAAGCCAAAAGCCTAAGCTTGGAGGAGTACGTGTTTCTCACCGACTTTACATTCATGGTCACACACTTATTCTAGTTGTCGGTGCTCACAATCTTTCATTGTACCATCCATGCTTAGTTTCAATTTCTTTTTCTTAGTATTTTTCTTGTGTGCTAGAAAAACCCAGAAAAACAAAAAAAATATTAGTTGTAGCTTCTAGCTAGTTTACTTTCTTTGCTTGTAGTAGTAATTAAAAATGAAAACCCAAAAAGATTTCCCGTTCTTCTTTTGTTTGTTGGGAACTTTCCCATGTAAATAGTTTCTTTTCCTTTCCATGGGGTTTAAGAGTAGAAGACCATGATTAAAATGCTTAGTGGCTCTCATATGATTTGTTGTTGATTTAACTTTGAGCCATATTACCTTGTCTTCTCTCTTGCATTAAATGTTTGCAGATTCTAGCTTAGTCCAATGCATGTGCACAATTATTATTTTCCACACCGTTCGGTCGTGCGAGTCAGAGGCAATAAGGATGATATATGATGAACTAACTGATATGAGAAAAGCTGGTATGAACTCGACCTCTTTTGTTTTTGTAAATATGATAGCTCATCGTTCCTGATTCAACTTGTTATGAATGAAACATGCTTGCAATGACAATTAGAATCATAGCTGCTTATGCCATGCTTAATTAGTTGGGAGTTTATAATGGTCTATCTTGCGTGCCAACATGATTAAAATGGTTGTGATGTGGTATGATGGGTGGTATCCTCCTTTGAACGATTTAAGTGATCTGACTTGGCACATGTCCACGCATATAGTTGAAACAAATCAACATAGCCTTCACGATATTTATGTTCATGGTGATTTATATCCTACTCATGCTTGCATTCATTGTTGATTAATTTTAATGCATGTTCATGACCGTTGTTGCTCTCTAGCTGGTCGCTTCCCAGTCTTTTTCTAGCCTTCACCTATACTAAGCGGGAGAATACTGCTTGTGCATCCACTTCCATAAACCCCAAAGTCATTCCATATTAGTCCACCATACCTTCCTATATGCGGTATCTACCTGCCGTTCCAAGTAAATTTGTATGTGCCAAACTCTAAACCTTCAAATGAAATTATGTTTTGTATGCTCGAACAGCTCATGTATCAACTAGGGTTGTCTATATCTTCCATGCTAGGTGGGTTATTCTCATGATGAGTGGACTCCGCTCATCATTCATGAGAAAATGGCTGGTAATCGGGATGCCCGGTCCCATGCTCAAATCATAATAATTAAACAAAACTCCCCGAGGGCTGTTGTTGGTTTGGACGGTACCCGTTGTTTCGGGCTAGCCGTGGAGTGTGCTTGTTGGTGGTTGGGGGAGTATAAACTTTACCATTCTGTTTGGGAACCGCCTATAATGTGCGTAGCATGGGAGATATCGAGATTCTTGGTTGTTATGTTGACAATGAAAGTATACCACTCAAAATGTTATTCATCTCTATTTAAAAATCGAGCTCTGGCACCTCTACAAATCCCTGCTTCCCTCTGCGAAGGTCCTATCTATTTAATTTTATGCAGAGTCATCGTCCTCTTATCAAAGAGCACCAGTAGGAGAGCACCTCTATCGTTGCATCTATTACTATTAATTTGCATTGAGTATGATCATGACTGGATCTCATTTACCATGAATTACAATGTCTAGTCAGTCCTTGATTTGTAAAGGTGCTCTGTATTTATGTTTTGTGATCTCAGAAAGGCAAGCGAAATACCATCTTGTTATATCGTATCATGATTGTTTTGAGAAAGTGTTGTCATCGAGGTTTATTATTATTGCTCGCTAGTTGATTATGCCATTAATGTGAGTAGTCTTGAGACCTGAAAGTTATTGTTAAGGTGGTTAGTTCATGATCTTGTTGAAAACCTGAATGCTAGCTTACATATTCACAAAAAGAAGAGCAAACAGAGTTTGTCAAAGTTTTTGTTTATCACTTTCAGTTTATCAACTGAATTGCTTGAGGACAAGCAAAGGTTTAAGCTTGGGGGAGTTGATATGTCTCCAATGTATCTACTTTTCCAAACCCTTTTGCCCTTGTTTTGGACTCTAACTTGCATGATTTGAATGGAACTAACCCGGACTGACGCAGTTTTCAGCAGAACTGCCATGATGTTGTTTTTGTGCAGAATAAAAAGTTCTCGGAATCGCCTGAAAATCAACGGAGAATTATTTTGGAAAATATAAAAAATATCTGCAAGAAGATCCACACTAGGGGGCCCAGGGCCTGTCCACGAGGGTGGGGGTTCGCCTCCTGCCCAGGGCGCGCCCCCTTACCTCATGGGCCCCCTGGTGACTTACCGACGTACCCCCAGATCCTCTATCTTCACTTTCGGGGAGAAAAAAATCAAGGAGAATGAATTATCACGTTTCACGAGACGGAGCCGCCGCCAATCCCTAATCTTTCTCGGGAGGGCTGGTCTGGAGTTCGTTCGGGGCTCCGAAGAGTGGAGATCGTCGCCATCGTCATCTTCAACCTTCCTCCATCACCAATTCCATGATGCTCACCACCGTGCGTGAGTAATTCCATCGTAGGCTTCTTGGACGGTGATGGGTTGGATGGGATCTATCATGTAATCGAGTTAGTTTTGTTAGGGTTTGATCCCTAGTATCCACTATGTTCTGAGATTGATGTTTCTATGACTTTGCTATGCTTAATGCTTGTCACTAGGGCCCGAGTGCCATGATTTCATATCTGAACCTATTATGTTTTCATGAATATATGTGTGTTCTTGATCCTATCTTGCAAGTCTATAGTCACCTACTATGTGTTATGATCTGGCAACTCCGAAGTGACAATAATGGGGACCACTCCCGGTGATGACCATAGTTTGAGGAGTTCATGTATTCACTATGTGTTAATGCTTTGGTCCGGTAATCTATTAAAAGGAGGCCTTAATATCCCTTAGTTTCCAATAGGACCCCGCTTCCACGGGAGGGTAGGACAAAAGATGTCATGCAAGTTCTTTTCCATAAGCATGTATGACTATGTTCGGAATACATGCCTACATTGTATTGATGAACTGGAGCTAGTTCTGTGTCACCCTAGGTTATAACTTCTACATGATGAATTGCATCCGACATAATTTTCCATCACCGATCCAATGCCTACGAGCTTTACCTATATTGCTTGTTGCTTATTTACTTTTTCGTCGCTACTATCACAAAAACTACAAAAACACTATCGTTACTTTTATTGCCGCTACCGCCACTATCATATTACTTTGCTACTAAACTATTCTACTGCAGATACTAAGTTTCCAGGTGTGGTTGAATTGACAACTCAGCTGCTAATACTTAAGAGTATTCTTTGGCTCCCCTTGTGTCGAATCAACAAATTGGGGTTGAATACTTTACCCTCGAAAACTGTTGCGATCCCCTACACTTGTGGGTTATCAAAACGACAACTTTGGTTTCTTGCCAAACCACAGTTCATAAGGCATCGTCTCAATGGATTTAGATGGTGCCCTATTTAACGTGAATGCACCTGTCTCTAAAGCATAACCCCAAAACGATAGTTGAAAATCGGTAAGAGACATCATAGATCACACCATATCTAATAAAGTATGGTTACGACGTTCAGACACACCATTACGTTGTGGTGTTCCGGGTTGCGTGAGTTGTGTAACTATTCCACATTGTTTTAAATGAAGACCAAACTCGTAACTTAAATATTCGCCTCCACGATCAGATCGTAGAAACTTTGTTTTCTAGTTACGATGATTCTCTACTTCACTCAGAAATTCTTTGAACTTTTAAAATGTTTCAGACTTGTGTTTCATTAAGTAGATGTTCCCATATCTGCTCAAATCATCAGTGAAGGTCAGAAAATAATGATACCCGCAGCGAGCTTCAATACTCATTGGTCCACATACATCAGTATGTATGATTTCCAACAAATCTGTTGCTCGCTCCATTGTTTTGGAGAACGGAGTTTTAGTCATCTTGCCCATGAGGCATGGTTCGCAAGCACCAAGTGATTCATAATAAAGTGATTCCAAAAGTCCATCACTATGGAGTTTCTTCATGCGCTTTACACCAATATAACCTAAACGGGAGTGCCACAGACAAGTTGCATAATCATTATTAACCTTGGATCTTTTGGCTTCAATATTATGAATATGTGTATCACTACGATCAAGATCTAATAAGAATAGACCACTCTTCAAGGGTGGATGACCATAAAAGATATTAATCATATAAATAGAACAACCATTATTCTCTGATTTAAATGAATAACCGTCTCGCAACAAACAAGATCCAGATATAATGTTCATGCTCAACGCTGGCACCAAATAACAATTATTCGGGTCTAAAATTAATCCCGATGGTAGATGTAGAGGTAGCGTGCCTACGGCGATCACATCGACTTTGGAACCATTTCCCACGCGCATCGTCACCTCGTCCTTAGCTAATCTTCGTTTAATCCGTAGCCCCTTTTTCAAGTTACAAACATTAGCAATCGAATCAGTATCAAATACCTAGGTGCTACTACAAGCATTAGTAAGGTACACATCAATAACATGTGTATCAAATATACCTTTGTTCACTTTGCCATCCTTCTTATCCGCCAAATACTTGGGGCAGTTCCGCTTCCAGTGTCTAGTCCCTTTGCAGTAAAAGCACTCAGTTTCAGGCTTGGCTCCACACTTGGGTTTCTTCGCGGGAGTAGCAATTGTCTTGCTATTCTTTTTGAAGATCCTCTTCTTTCCCTTGCCCTTTTTCTTGAAACTAGTGGTCTTGTTAACCATCAACACTTGATGCTCCTTTTCGATTTCTACCTTCGCAGCTTTGAGCATAGAGAAGAGCTCGGGAATTGTCTTCTGCATCCCTTGCATGTTATAGTTCATCACAAAGCCTTTATAGCTTGGTGGCAGTGATTGAAGAACTCTATCAATAACACTATCTTCGTCAACTTTGCAACCAAGTTGAGTTATATGATTGTAGTACCCAGACATTCTGAGCAAGTGCTCACTAATAGAACTGTTCTCCTCCATCTTGCAGCTATAGAACTTATTGGAGACTTCATATCTCTCAATTCCGGCATTTGCTTGAAATACTAACTTCAATTCTTGGAACATCTCATATGCTCCATGACATTCAAAATGTCTTTGAAGTCCCGATTCTAAGCCGTAAAGCATGGCGCCCTAAACTATTGAGTAGTCATCAGAACGAGCTTGCAAGACGTTCATAACGTCCGGAGTTGCTCGTGCAGCAGGCCTCTCACCTAGCAGTACTTCCAGGACATAATTCTTCTGTGCAGAAATGAGGATAATCCTCAAGTTATGGACCCAGTCCGTGTAGTTTCTACCTTCATATTTCAACTTAGCTATCTCTAGGAACGCATTAAAATTCAAGGGTACGGTAGCACGGGCCATTGATCTACAACAACATAGATATGCAAAAACTATTAGGACTAAGTTCATGATAAATTAAAGTTCAATTAATCATATAACTAAAGAACTCCCACTTAGATAGGCATCCCTCTAGTCATCTAAATGATCACGTGATCCAAATCAACTAAACCATGCCCGATCATCACGTGAGATGGAGTAGTTTTCAATGGTGACCATCTTATGTTGATCATATCTACTATATGATTCATGCTCGACCTCGGTCTCCAATGTATAGAGGCCATGTCTGTACATGCTAGGCTCGTCAAGTTTAACCTGAGTATTCTGCATGTGTAAAACTGTCTTACACCCGTTGTATTTGAACGTAGAGCTTATCACACCCGATCATCACGTGGTGTGTCGGCACGACAAACTTTCACAACGGTGCATACTCAGGGAGAACACTTGTACCTTGAAATTTTGTAAGGGATCATCTTATAATGCTACCGCCGTACTAAATAAAATAAGAAGCATAATAAGATAAAAATCACATGCAATCAAAAATATGTGACATGATATGGTCATCATCATCTTGTGCTTTCGATCTCCATCTCCAAAGCATCGTCATGATCTCCATTGTCACCTGCTTGACACCATGATCTTCATCGTAGCGTCGTGGTCGTCTCGCCAACTATTGTACTACTACTATCGCTAACTCAAAGTGATAAAGTGAAGCAATTAGATGGCCTTCTATAACACCCCAGATGTAAAACTTTCTTAAAAGGCAATATATTTCCATTTTGGTCCTTATCCTTTCCTTGGGGGTTTTCTTTTTCTTTCATGCATTGCCATCTTCAATGCATTGTCATACCATCTTTGGCTTCATTATTGCATTGTCATGCCTTTGCTTCATTATCATCATATGCATCATGGTCACATCATATTGCATACTTGCCTATGTCATATTGCATTCTCATTCTCACCAAGTGCATGTGGTTTCTTTCATGTTATCTTGATGCTTGATACGTGTGTGATCCATGCATGAGCACCTCCAAGCTTCACCACCTCTCCTTCTCTCTTTTCTTTCTTATTGTTTTGCAAAGTGCCATCTTGCCTCCTCTTTTAATGCTCATCTTCTTCCAACAAATCTTGCTCTACGCCTTTAACATCTATGCCAAATTACATTTTGATTGGACTTGATTTGGTTAGGTTTTAAAATGGCTCAAGTTTGAACTAAATTCAAGCTTGGTTTATTTTTCTGCCTCTAAAAATGTCCAAAGTAATTTTATTAAATCAAGCATAAATCCAGGACCCCAGAGATATTTTTATCTCCTCCTAATTTTTTTCCTAACCCTGTGGCCTTTTCTGTTTTCTTTTCTGCTTGAGGAAAAGAAAAAGAAAAGGAAAAAAGAAAAAGGAGCAGCAGCAGCAGCCCAGCCGCAGCAAGACCCACCTAGGCTCGGCTACCTGGCCAGCCCAGCAGCCAGCGCGCACCCCAGCCCAGCTCCTTCCCCGCGCACCCCCTCTGCCTTTTCTCACCCACGCCCGCGCATACCCCCTGTGCATCGCTTCCACGTGGCCAGGACGGGCCCGCGCGTCTGCGACTGCATCGTGCGCCACACCCACCTTTTCATCCTCCTCGCGCCGTCGCCATGGGGACCGCGAGCACGAGCACGTCGCCGCTCCGTTCCATCACTCTGGCCCCTCTCTTAAGCCCCCTCGGTGTCCACCTACTCCGCTAGGGTTCCCACTTCCTCCTCCCCGCCACCAGGTGCGCTTCGGCCACCAAATCTCCCACCTGCACCCCATCCCGAGCAAATCTAGTAGCACGGCCTCGTCGCCGGCGTGCTCCCCGACCACCTCCGCCTCGCCGAGCCTGTCCACCTGCTTCCCCGTCGTCATCTACATCCTCGATGTCGACTACACGGAGCTGAGGGCCCGTCTGCTTCCTCTACGGCCTCGTCTTCGTCTCCGGCCGCCGCAACTGTTCGACCACCGCCCTGCTCGACTCCGTCCTCCTCCCGTCGTCCCGATCACGCGAGCATGTTCGTGGGGAGCTTGCGTTTCTCCCCATCCCCGTTTTCCCCTCGTTCTCTTGCTCTAGTCATGCTAGCCGCTCACGCCCGAACTCGTCGTCGTCGAACCTCGTCTTCGGTGAGTGCTCCGACCACCGTTGCTCCTCCGTGCATGTCCATCGTCTTCGCCGTGTCACGTATGGCCTACTACGTGCTCTCCCCGCTCCGTTAGGGCCCGTAGCTGTCGCGCCCGAGCTCGTCGACGCCGCCTCTGTTTTTTGCCGCCGGCGTCACTTTAGTCGTCGTTAGGTGCAGCTGGTCCGTGTCGCATGTGCGGGATTCCCTCATGGATCCGTCGCGCACCTCCGTTGTCCCTTGTGGTCGCCGGAGAAGCCTAGTGAGCCTCGCCGCCGTCTGTGCTTTGCCGGAGTGGCGTGGCTCTGTCCGTGTTGTATCTGTTCTTCAGAAGCCGAGCACCTCTTCTGTCAGACGCACACGCCTAGCCCAGCTGGTTCGCCAGTCGCTCTCTTTCCCCGCAGACCTGGGTTCGAATCCCCTCGGGCCAGTGGTGAAAATGCCCAATTTTTGCTACTCATGTCTCACTGACACCAGGGCCCCTCGTGTCATACACTGCACACACACACCCACTCCCACACCCAGCACTACCACCTCAGCGCCCCCTGGACCCACTAGTCATTGGCTGAGGCTAGTCCAGGCCGGGTCAGAGGTGTTCCTTTTCTTTTCTGTTTAGGTTTTATTTTCAGTTTTTGCATTCTTTTTTTGAAATGCTCATAGTTTTCAAACCATGCATCCTTTTAAAATGAGTTATATATGAAACCTACTTAGTTTTGAGTATAGTTTCATATTATGTAGTTTGCTGCCATGTTAAAAACATTTAAATTGTTGTTTGCTCATGTTTCGTAAATAACATGTTTAAATTGGGTTATTTCATAACTAAATAACCGTAGCTCCAAATTTAACAAACTTTATATGTAAATGGGGTGGAAAATGTGTAGACTAACATGGTGCTGTTACTTTGCTTGTTTAACAACTCTAAAGTATGGTTTTAGCAGGTCAGCACCCATTTTGATATGCACATGGGATTTTCCAGAATTGTTGTTCGTTTCTTCCGGCCCATTTAAATTGCTTGCATGATGTAGTTGGTCTTGTGATGCACTCCTTGCCATGCTAAGCAACATTTAAACTTGTTGGGTGCTTAGCTAGTTCAAACTAAATAACCACATGTGTGGCTATGTTGTTCTTGCATTCTTTTGCATGTTGTGTTCACTTAAATGAATTGTGTTCTTGCATTATGCCATTGCCACATGTTGCACTCATCATGTTCCTTTTGTGATGCATCATACCATGTCCATGATCATATGCATCATGTTGTTTGTGCATTGCACCATGATTGATCTTGTCCTGTTGTTTGTATTCTTGTGTTGGTTAGAG
Source organism: Secale cereale (assembly GCA_902687465.1). Classification (NCBI taxonomy): domain Eukaryota; kingdom Viridiplantae; phylum Streptophyta; class Magnoliopsida; order Poales; family Poaceae; genus Secale; species Secale cereale. Next base: position 837,995,318 of record LR738715.1, on the reverse strand, counting down.
CCTGGTGATGATTCGAAGTTCGAGGTTCCTGTCGAGACTGAGTTTGAGGAGCAAGTTTACGATCCCACCGTGAACATAACAGGCAAGATGACTGTTCCCCGATATCACCTCTATCTTTGCTTTGCTAGTTGTCTTGCTCAATAGTATGCCTCGATGTCCATTCTTGTCTTGCCGACCTCCTATGTTGCCATGAAACACTCTAACCGCCTTCCTAGCAAACCGTTGATTGGCTAAGTATGCTTTTGCTCAACCCCTCTTATAGCGTTGTTAGTTGCAGGTGAAGTTGGAAGATATCTCCATGTTTGGACTTGTTTTATTGGAATAATACAATATATATCTTATTTAACTAATGCACATATATATTGGTAATGGGTGGAAGGCTTGGCCTTCTGTTTGGTGTTTTATTCCACTCAGGCCACCTTAGGACCCGATAAACCGGTGTTATGTTCCTTGATTTTGCATTCCTAACAAGGTTGGGGTTTATGGGCGCCCCTTGATAATTCGCTTTGTTTAAAACTTTTCGAGCATGGCCCAACCTTGGTTTTACCATTTGCCTAATAACTAAAAATGCATAGGGAGTAATTAACCCGAGGATTCTTTTAAGCAACAACTCTGGCTAGTGCTCCTCTGAGTGTTGGTCCAAACTGGGCGATGTCTGGCGCCCCCTGGGCAACCAGGGTCTCAGCCGACACGACGTCTTGCCTATCAGGTGTGCCCCGAGAATGAGATACGTGCGACTCCTATCGGGATTTGTTGGCACATAGGGCGAACTTGCTGGATTAGTTTTACCTTTGTCGAAATATCTTGAGCACGGGATTCCGAGAATACTCGGGTCTTCCCAACATGGAGTTGCGACTCCGTGGATTGTGAGCTTCTGATGGACTAAGTTGGGACACCCCTGCAGGGTTATGAACTTTCGAAAGCCGTGCCCCTGGTTATGTGGCAGATGGGAATATGTTAATATCCGGTTGTAGATAACTTGACATCATATCCTTAAGAATACACTACCTGTGTGAGTAACGGTGATGGTCTCTTTTCGAAGGGGTTTTTGGAAAGTGAACATGGTGTGGTTATGCATGAGCGTGAGTAGCTAGGATCACTTATTGATCATCTATGGTGACCATTGGCACATATCCTCATCTCGCTCTGACATCGTAAGCTAGTTGCTTAGTAGTGCTTGTTGCAGCCACTTTATTACCTCTCCACACCTAAAGGCTTTGTTAGTTTTGATACCCGGTGTCATGGAATTAACACGGCAGATGTCCGGTTTAACGGACTTGATAATGGAACCATCGCACGGGTTAGCTTGAAGGGGTTAAAAGCACACAAAGGACACAGAGGGTTTATACTAGTTCGGCCCCTTCGATAAAGGTAAAAGCCTACGTCTTGTTTGGTTTGGTATTGCTTGGGCGTTGATGAACAGGGAGCGGATCGCTTGCCTGTGTCTCGACGGGTTGTTTCTTGCTTGTCCCTGAACCGTCGCCGGGTCTTCCCTTTATATAGAGGTGACGTCCGGTCCGGTTTACAGAGTCCCGAGGCCGGCTCATACTTGTGTCCGCCTCGGTCTCTGCTTTTTCTTCCTTATCTCTCAAGTTACATGATCAGGCGGTTTACAAACCGTAACTCTATACATGGGCCCTAAGATCTCATGGGCCGTAGCCTCTACTAAGTATTACAATGATACAATGATATTATCACAATCCGGTTTACACTAGCCGGTTCATACCTGCTAGTAATATCCCTGACATTAGGCCCCAGAATGATTTGAACTTGTTCACATCAATCTTCCCAGTCTTGCATAATCTTCCTTCTTGTGTCTTCTCATTTTTGTAAACCGGCCATGACATCATCCTTGAAAGTCACTTAATTTAACCATGACGTCACTTCCGCATTTAACGCACCCAGCTATCTATCGGCTTTGTTTAAGGGCCATCCCGAGAATCGAGGCAACAGAGGATCTTTATCCAATCTTCTGCCTCCTCAAATCTCGCGCCTGTTGTTTCAACTCTGCCCTTCTATAAATACCGCTGCCTCTGTTCTTTTTCTCCTTCCGTTCGTTCTTCTTCCTCCATCGCCCAAGCTCAAGACTCCGTCGTCGCCCGTCGAACTCAAGTCTCCGTCGTCGTCCGTCGAGCCCAAGTCTTCGCCGGCCGCTGCATCGACCTGAGCGTGACCAGAAAAACTCCGCCGCCGCTTCTTGCTGTTCCAGGTATGTCATCTTCCTCGCTATAGATCCATAGCTCTAGGGTTCTTTCTCGCCTCTCCGCCATTAAACATCAGTGGTAGCTTCGTTTGTTCTTCGTAGGCGCCAAGTTCGCAGAAATTTCAGCCTTTAAATCTTACCCTTTAAACTTGCTTATGTTCCGCCTTTGTAAGCTTTAGATCTCGTCCTTTAGATTCATCTGCTTTGTATAAGATTCTTACGGTTCTTCCTGTAATAGTCTTGTATTTTCTTTTCCTTTTCCTGGGTGCTCAGATCTGTTTTACTTTAGCTATCTGCGAAAACTTGTTTCTTCACCTTTGTAGATATGTAGAGTATTCTTCGGTTTAAATAGTCATATGCTGCTTCTGTAAAAATTCAATGGCGAACACGACGGTTTAGCTCTTTTCTCTTTTGTTGTCATGAACCGGTAGTAATACAGTTTCCTGTTTATTGCCGGGTTAGCCATATCATTAGTCCCTTGTCTAAACCGTTGCGTGATCTTTGCATATATCTTCCGGTTTATGCCTCTGTACTCGAATAATCCGGGTTTACACTTTACCCTTTCAGCACTTGTTCTTCTGTTGCTATGGCCAAGCAGTTTGTCTCTTGCAACTGGGTTCCTTCCGTTATCACGGAAGAAGATTTAGCTAAAGCGGTTGCAGTTGGTACTCTGGGCCCTCAGTCCATTTTAAAATGGCGGGCTCCAGGAGATGAATGCCCTCCTACTCCCAAAGAGGGGCAAATTATTGTTTTCTTCGACCACATTGCTCGAGGTTTCACTCCCCCCGGTTCAAAGTTCTTCCGGGATGTATTTCCCGCTTTCCAGCTTCACCCTCGGGACATAGGGCCCAATTCTGTTTCAAACATCTATGATTTTCAAGTTTTCTCCGAGGTGTATTTGCAAGAAGAGCCGTCTGTCGACCTGTTCCGAGACTTCTTCCACCTGAACCGGCGAACTGAGTTTACCAGTGGACCTCATCAAGAACTGGGCGGAGTCAGTATTCAGAAAAGAAAAGATGCAGTCTTTCCTCATGCCGCTCTCCACACACACCCCAAGGACTGGAATAAGTCTTGGTTTTATTGTATTGACACTTCACCTGAAGGGGAAAACCCATTGCCGGGTTATCGCGAGCACCGTCTTCCGGAGGATCATCCCCTGCCGCAGCGCCTCAGCTCCGTAGAGCGGCCCCGGTTTGCTTCTCAACTTGCCAGGCTAAAGGCCTTTATGGCCAATGGCTTAACCGGAGTGGATTTTATGCGCTGCTGGCTTTCTTGGAGTATCCTTCCTCTGAGCCCACGCCCAAGCTTGATGTATAAATATTCTGGTAAACCGGATGACCCTCAACGTTTTTCTAAGGACAAGCTTTCTGAATCGGAAGTTACTGAATCTGCTAAGAAGATGCTTAATATCTCCTTAGAAGAATGCAGCCAAACCGGATTGGCTCCGTATTACAAGAAAAATAAGCTGCCTGCAGTAAGTTTTGCTTTCCTTCGTATGTCCGTAATCCGTTCCTTTAAACCATTCTTTCAATTATCTTTCACCTTTTGAACAGGCTGATGATCCCTTCTGGAAGAGGAAGCCACAAGAGAAGGTCGGAAAACAGCCACGCCGGAAAGCTTTCGCTATCAAGAAGAGAAAAGGGGCTGCTGGCTCCGGTTCACATGCCGAAGATGATGATCCGGACTCCGAGGTATGGGTTAATCCAGTTCTGACTTACTCACTTTTTATCCATACTTGTATTTAACGGTAACTTTTCACAGGAGTTGGCTGAAGGTGATAAACCGGCCGAAATTGATGTAACTATCCTTTCTTCCGATTCAGAACCACTTCCACCAAAAAGTCGTCGGACAGTCCGGAAATATCAGTTTTCTCACCCTTATGCTCAATTGGATCCCAATTTTCTTTTGAAGAAACAACAACATGAAGCCCTTTGCCGGACTACCCGCCATAGCGGCCTTGCAGTTGAATCATCTGGAATCTCTCTTACTCCAGCTCGGAGGCGCCGCTCTGAGGTTATACTCTCTCCAACTCTTCATCATCCCAAGGCCGGGCTTATACGCAAACCGCTTAAACCGTCTAACCCTGATTATCAGGACACTCCCTCATCTTCTTCCGGCGAATCAACTGCCACACAACTCCCACCCCTGAAAACTGTCCCAGGGTAAGTCTTTTTATTTAACCGGTTTATGATTGCACTTTGCTTTACAGTTCTAACTTGTTTTTCCAACTTCTTTCAGCAAGGCAAAGCCTAGCAAAACACCGAAGGCCAACAAACCCACTGCTGAGACTGCCATTGATGATCCGGCGGTTGATCCAGATTCAGCTATCCCTCCGGAAGGCGAGCCCACAATTCCACTTGAAGATCCTGCTCCTATGGATCATACTACTGCACCTGAAAATCCCAACATCGAGAACGTCACTGAACCGGCAAGTTCTGCCCGGGCCGATCCTCCTCGGACTAGTCCGGCTCCTGATAGCCCGGTTCACACTGCGACCCCACCACCAACAACTGCTTCTCCGGAAGTTCAAATAACTCACTGATGGGCCTCGAACCCCTCGTTGGTTACCCCAAGTGGAAGGTGTAAGATGCAGTAAGTAGAAGTGTTTTCCCCTAGCAAAGATGCCAAGGATCGAATCCCCAGAGACTCCTAGGTTCAACAAGTAGGTGTCAACTGCTAACGGCGCAATTAGCAATCAACGTGGACCTGCACACAGATACAAATAACTTTGCTCCCAACGAGTACAGAGAGGTTGTCAATCTCTCCGGCCTTGTAGTTCACAAAGGGTTAAAAGCAATGATAGTAGTGATAGATAGTTTTTGCAATAGTAAGTAAATAGCGAAAAGTAAATAGTGGATGTGATCAATGATGGTAATATGGACCGGAGTCTCATGATGCTCACTAGTGATGTCTCTCTCCCAAAAGACGATAAAACAGCTATGCGAGGTAACAAATTACAGCTGGGCAATTGACAGGACCACGAACGCAAACCAATGATAACTACATTGCAAGAAAGGTTGAGGTTCAAAGCATGGGCGGTACGCCAAAGTAAGTAGACCGAAATCCATCAATATCTACTACTAATCATCCACCTTGAGATATCTATCCAGAACAACTCGCTGGTATTAAGTTGCGAGTCCCACCCATACTGTAAACTCAATGCAACAGACAACTGCATTAAAAGAACTTTGCGTAAAGTAAACAATCCTTGTACCCGCGGGCACAAGCACCGTTGTTTTCCCCCTTGTGGCAACAGCACATCCCCTAGACTCATGTTTCTGTCACTCAAGCTAGTCATCGAGGGGCATGAACCCACAATCGAGCATAACGTTCCCTCTTGGAGTCACTACCTACTACTCGGCCAAAGCAATAAGTAACAACGGAGAACATGCAAGAATTACTTATGAACTAAAATATAAAAGAGGTGAATCAAATATATTACTCAAGATCAATCTGAACATAATCTCATAATCCATCGGATCCCAGCAAACTCAACATAGCAACAGCATAAGGATTACATAGGTGCCTCGATCATGTAGGGCAGCTCACGAGGACTAATTAGTGAAGCACAAGAACGGGAGGAGAACATCACATAGCTACTGGTCATGGACTCATGGTCCAAGGGAGACTACTCACGAGTCATCCGGGAGGCGTCCATGGTGGTGGAGAAGCTCCCGGTGGTGATCCTCCCCTCCGGCAGGGTGCCGGGAAGAGTTCTCCTGGTGCTCCCGATCTTGGAAGCGGCGGCGGCGGCGGAACAGAGATGGGATCGCGAAAAGAGTTCTTGTTCTGAGGGTTTCGGAGGGTCCTTTAAATATATGCCAAAGTAGGGCACCGAGGGAGTTTCGGGGGGCCCAGGCGCCCCCCCCCCCCGGCGCGGCCCAAGGGGGGGCGCGCCCACAGGGCGCCTGGAGCCCCTGTGGCCTCCCCCAGGCTGCCCTTCGGACGCAGTGTTGTTTCTCGATCGCTGATTTTTTATATAATTTTTCTGGATTTTTCTGGGCAGTTCTCGAAACGTGAAAACCTGAAATACAAAAACAGCCGAAAACAGAAACTGGCACTGGGGTGCACTGGATTAGTAAGTTAGTCCAAATATGATCAAAAGTGTATGTAATTGTATGAATATCATAGCAATATCACCCAAAAGTGGCATGGAGCAAGGAGAAATTATAGATACATTTTGGACGTATCAACATCCCCAAGCTTAATTCCTGCTCATCCTCGAGTAGGTAAATGATAACAAGAATAATTTCTGTGGTGACATGCTATTAACCATATAGGACTTTCTCATAGTCATATGACAAAAGCTTACTGAGACAATGATTCTAAAGTAATTAAGTTGTCTCAAGAGAAAATCACAAATGACTGAAAGTTTTACAACATGAAACTGAAACATCAAAAAGATTTGCAATGAACATGATGTGCAAATATGATAAAGTGATATCTAGCTTGCCCCCTTTATTGATGTAAAACATAAATGCAGGGGCACCTTCAAGGTTTAAGTGATGACTAGATACAATCATTTCAGAATAAACGATATCACAATCATGCAAAAGACAATGCTACTTTGGGACAATGCACATTACACTCAGAATGACAATCATGCTCTCAGTAGTTGGTGCTTGAACATAAAGGTAAAAGAAAGGTTAAGTGCTAAAGCTTTTTAATTTGAAAACATGGAAGCAATTGTGTCAACGGTAGTAGTACTTCATATGTGTCATGCATAAAACATCCTATAAGTTGCAAGCCTCATGCATCGAATACCAATAGTGCTCGCTCCTTGTCCTAATTAGCTCGGATCCCCATGGGTTATCATTGCATTACATATGTTTTAACCAAGTGTCACAAAGGGGTACCTCTATGCCACCTGTACAAAGGTCCAAGGAGATAAATCACATTTGATTTCTTGTTTTTGATAGATCTCAACTTGAGGACATCCATACCGGGACAACATAGAAAATAGATGATGAACTCCTCTTTAATGCATAAGCATATTCTCATGAGAGATTGAGGATTAAGGTCCAAGCTAAAACTTCCACCATGATGCATGGCTTTGGTTGGCGGCCCAATGTTCTTCTCTAACAATATGCATATTAATTCAACCCGCGGTAAATCACCCTTACTTCAGACAAGACGAACATGCATAGCAACTCACATGATATTCAACAAAAGTGTGACAGTTGATGGCGTCCCCAGAAACATGGTTACCGCTCAGCAAGCAACTCATAAGAAATAAGATACATAGGCAACATATTCTTTACCACAATAGTTTTTAGGCTACTTTCCCATGAGCTATGTATTGCATGGTTAGTTTGCTTAGTGCAGATGGAGGTTAGCAAAAGACTAGGAGCGACCAACTAAGAGAGCAATGACGGTCATAATCATGCAGAGCGACAAAGCAATATTGAATCAGGCATGGTAGTTATATCGCTACTCAGAAATAAAAGATCATCAAGGCTTGACAGACTTTCTTTACAGTCTTAAATATGCGTGAGCATATGCCAAGTCAATCAAAATAAATTCTCGAAGGAAGATATTACTAAACCATACCATATCATAGGCAAACAAACCAAGTTGGTACTCCAATAACACATTGGGAACCCCCCAGCTATTTGAGATTAACCAAAAGAAAACCTGAACTACTAAGCACCATCATGAAAGTAGCATCTTTATCATAGACACATTAACCCATGCAACGGAAGCAAACTCTCTTAATAAGGTGAGCATGATAATTAAAGAGAGTTCAAGGAACCAACTAAATAAAAGCTCTTGAAAAGATAAGCATGAATACTAAGAGCAGAGCATGATAGTAGCTATTAAAAGACAAAGAACACACACAGCATAGATAGACATGAAAATTCTATGTAATGTTCTAGGTAGAGGTGGAGCGTGTTTCTCTCCCACATAAAGGAATGCTGAGTTCCGACTCGTTATGAAAAACTAAAAAGAAAACTAAAAGCAAGACGCTCCAAGCATAGCACATAACACATGAAGTGATAAAAATATAGCGAAACGAAAGACGAACTGATAGTGTTGATGGAGAAGGGGATGCAAGGGGGCATCCCCAAGCTTAGACGCTTGAGTCTCCTTGAATATTTCTTGGGGGTGCACGGGGGCATCCCCAAGCTTGAGCGCTTGACACTCCTGAATCCTTTTATCATCTTCCCTCGCACACTTTAAAACTCCCTTCATACATAACTCATCATAATCTGATTAGCAAGGTTAGTACCCTTAATAAAATAATTATACCTTGCTGGAAATAAGGATATTCTTGAAGTTCTACTGTTTCTCAAGATTGCCAAAAGGTTTTTGCAAAGAAAAAGCAAGTTCTTAATTTGCAAAGTGAAGGTAAGGCAAAACAGGACAGAATCTGTGAAAAACAGAACAGCAGGCAGTAATTGATCTGTTCGGGATACTTCTGCAACTCAAATCAAAAAACTGAGAACTGACGCACGAAAGAAAATTATATAGAGAACGCTGTCGAAAAAATTCAGACCAAAAAGGTCATCTGGTGATTTTATACGAATTTTTCTATCCAAGGACAGAATCTGTTTCCTGGACAGCACCTCACAACTTTTGAACTTTCTAGCAATCGGAGGCTATACTTGGCACAAATATGAAAAGCAAAGATACAATGATGATGCTACAGCAGTAAACAACATCAAGACACAACAAAAGCAAAAAAATTATTCATGTGGGCTGCCTCCTAAAAGCGCTTTCTTTTATGCCTTTAAGCTAGGCATAATGCATAGATCAAGTTGTATCAATTGAACCATCATCAAGATCATCAAAAAGCTCTTCAATAATACAACTAGTCTTAAGAGGTCTCTCAAATAAGGGCCTCATAGAGATACTTCTAGGTAGAAGACCAAAAGGATAAAAGTCAAGGGAAGATTCATTTATAAATTCATCAAAGATAGGTGTTTCTTCCAAAGTCTTTACGGTTTCAACCCCTTTGGCAATAGGTGGATTACTTTTAGAACGGGGAGCCTTTGGAACGTGAACGAACTTAGGCTCCCTCTTTGCCGGAGTTTCTACCTTTTTGGTTTTGATTGAGGAAAAAGTAGTTCCTAAGGTATCAAATATTTCCTCAATCTTTTCCATCCTAGAAAAGTCAGAATCATGGAATTTGACGGTCTCCAAAATTTTGAAAATGTTATGCATGGAGCTATCAAGTCTATTCAAATTCCCTTGGATCTTACGATCCAACTCATTCATCTTATTAATGCTTGGCATCTCTAGCTCTATCCTTTCAAGTTTTTTCATAATGTGAGCTAGGGTGATGTCCTCTTGAATGCTAATGACAGGGGGACTCCCAACAAGATTTTCAATAATACTAAGAGACTCCCAAACTGGGGCCTCTAGGAAATTTCCATTGATAGCAGTATCTAGAATAAACCTATTCCAAGAAGTAATTCCAACATAAAAATTTCTAAGCAAGATAGTAGTAGGTTGCTTCTTGGTGGCTCTTTTTTGTGAATCATTAATTCTATACCAAGCATCTTTCAAACTTTCCCCACCTCTTTGTTTAAAGGTGAGAACTTCTGCCTCGTCAAAGGCAAAAGGACCCGACATAATGATAACTAAAGAACAAGATAACTATTTTTGTGATTTTCGATAAAAGAAACTAAAGCAAAAATGAAAGGTAAACTAACAAGACTAAAAAGCAAAGGTAAAAGATAGCATGCTACTCCCCTATCCTGAAGAGTGGAGTCCCCGGCAACGGCGCCAGAAAATACTCCTTGATGGGCCTCGAACCCCTCGTTGGTTACCCCAAGTGGAAGGTGTAAGATGCAGTAAGTAGAAGTGTTTTCCCCTAGCAAAGATGCCAAGGATCGAATCCCCACAGACTCCTAGGTTCAACAAGTAGGTGTCAACTGCTAACGGCGCAATTAGCAATCAACGTGGACCTGCACACAGATACAAATAACTTTGCTCCCAACGAGTAAAGAGAGGTTGTCAATCTCTCCGGCCTTGTAGTTCACAAAGGGTTAAAAGCAATGATAGAAGTGATAGATAGTTTTTGCAATAGTAAGTAAATAGCGAAAAGTAAATAGTGGATGTGATCAATGATGGTAATATGGACCAGAGTCTCATGATGTTCACTAGTGATGTCTCTCTCCCAAAAGACGATAAAACAGCTATGCGAGGTAACAAATTACAGCTGGGCAATTGACAGGACCACGAACGCAACCCAATGCTGACTACATTGCAAGAAAGGTTGAGGTTCAAAGCATGGGCGGTATGCCAAAGTAAGTAGACCGAAATCCATCAATATCTACTACTAATCATCCACCTTGAGATATCTATCCAGAACATCTCGCTGGTATTAAGTTGCGAGTCCCACCCATAGTGTAAACTCAATGCAACAGACAACTGCATTAAAAGAACTTTGTGTAAAGTAAACAATCCTTGCACCCGCGGGAACAAGCACCGTTGTTTTCCCCCTTGTGGCAACAGCACATCCCCTAGACTCATGTTTCTGTCACTCAAGCTAGTCCTCGAGGGGCATGAACCCACAATCGAGCATAACGTTCCCTCTTGGAGTCACTACCTACTACTCGGCCAAAGCAATAAGTAACAACGGAGAACATGCAAGAATTACTTATGAACTAAAATATAAAAGAGGTGAATCAAATATATTACTCAAGATCAATCTGAACATAATCTCATAATCCATCGGATCCCAGCAAACTCAACATAGCAACAGCATAAGGATTACATAGGTGCCTCGATCATGTAGGGCAGCTCACGAGGACTAATTAGTGAAGCACAAGAACGGGAGGAGAACATCACATAGCTACTGGTCATGGACTCATGGTCCAAGGGAGACTACTCACGAGTCATCCGGGAGGTGTCCATGGTGGTGGAGAAGCTCCCGGTGGTGATCCTCCCCTCCAGCAGGGTGCCGTGAAGAGTTCTCCTGGTGCTCCCGATCTTGGAAGCGGCGGCGGCGGCGGAACAGAGATGGGATCGCGAAAAGAGTTCCTGTTCTGAGGGTTTCGGAGGGTCCTTTAAATATATGCCAAAGTAGGGCACCGGGGGAGTTTCGGGGGGCCCAGGCGCCCCCCGGCACGGCCCGGGGGGGCGCGCCCACAGGGCGCCTGGAGCCCCTGTGCCCCCCCCCCCCAGGCTGCCCTTCGAACGCAGTGTTGTTTCCGGATCGCTGATTTTTTATATAATTTTTCTGGATTTTTCTGGGCAGTTCTCGAAACGTGAAAACCTGAAATACAAAAACAGCCGAAAACAGAAACTGGCATTGGGGTGCACTGGATTAGTAAGTTAGTCCAAATATGATCAAAAGTGTATGGAAGTGTATGAATATCATAGCAATATCACCCAAAAGTGGCATGGAGCAAGCAGAAATTATAGATACGTTTTGGACGTATCACTCACACAGCTTACACCGCTCCTGCTGAGCCCACTGTCTTAGCCAAACATACGGCTAAAGCGGAGAAGCTGCATCAAGAAAAGGGTAAATGGAGTACCGAGCTGTCTAGCTTCGCCGATATGAGTGCCCAGGAGCTCTATTCCGGGTACTTGAACCGGCTCCATACTAGTCGAGATTATGAAGCAGGCTTGGTTAACATAATGAAGGACAAGTATGAGGTAATCCTTTGCTTTTTGATTTTTTGCTTTTGACATGCTTTTGTCTATATCATAGTAGCCCCCAAGTTCCGGTTTAGCTACGTCCAGAAGGTGAACCGGTACTTCCTGATTAAACAAATGATCTTACATTAGCCCCCAAGTGCCAGGGGCATAACTCGGTTTATGTGCCTGGGACTTGTCTGAAATTTTCTTTTGATACTTCAACTATCCATTAGCCCCCAAGTATCAAGTAGTCAACTTGTTTGTGTGCTTGAGACTTGTCTTTGAATTGCTATTGTTTGATGCTTCAACTTCCCATTAGCCCCCAAGTGTCAAGTAGACAACTTGTTTGTGTGCTTGAGACTTGTCTTTGAATTGCTATTGTTTGACGCTTCAACTTCCCATTAGCCCCCAAGTGTCAAGTAGACAACTTGTTTGTGTGCTTGAGACTTGTCTTTGAATTGCTATTGTTTGACGCTTCAACTTCCCATTAGCCCCCATGTGTCAAGTAGACAACTTGTTTGTGTGCTTGAGACTTGTCTGACTTTTGCTTTCATTCCACTTGATTTTCCTTGCAGGCTGATTTGAACCGGAGGGCAGAAGAAATTACTGAACTCCGAAACAGACTTGCTGAAACGGAATCTACTGCTTCTAAGGCCAAAAAAGACTTGGCGCTGAGCTTAAAGACTGCTGAACAACTGAAGGAATTCTTTGAAGAGGAACGGACCGCCTTCGAAGTTCAGAAGAAGGACTTAGAAAAAAGGGCAAAGGACGCTGAAGAAGCCCTTAACCCGGTGACTGAAGAGTTAACCGGTTTAAAGAGGCAAATAGAACTGATGACTTCTGCTGTGTTTGGTAAGTCCTTAATCTATATTCCTGCTTTCATCCTTGCAATCTTCAACCCGTTCCGGTTTAAGTGTGATAATCATATGCAGGGCGCCGTGTCACCCATCTTGGGGATGACTTACGGAAAAAACTCAAGGCATCTTATACTCTAGTCGAGCAGCTGTATTCCGGCGCTCAAAGGGTCATAAGCGCAATGTCTTTCAATAAACCGGCCCCCACTACCATCCAAGGCACATTAGAAAAGTTATATGTCTTGCCAGTGCGTTTAGAGGAAGTTAAGAAGTCTGCTGCTCGAGCCGGTTCTCTCGTGGCACTTACCAGAGCGAAAGCGTGGGTTCCGGACTTTGATCCGGAAGAAGCTTTGAATGGGTATCCAAATAATAAAGAAGACGGATCAGCTTTTACTGCAAAGGATCTCCATGCCTTGACGAAGGAGATGTGTCCTCTCGCCAGCAAACTTGCTGCCGAATCAGATTTATCCAGGTATCATCTGGGGTATGATTTACAGAACGAGCGGGTGGAGTGGCCGGTTTATGATACCGTCAATCTAATCCCACCAGTGCGCCCTCATACCTTCGCTCCAGATATCGATCCGTCTGAACTCATCAATGAAGAGATGTACTTTCGTGCCTTAACGAAAATCGATTGGTGCGTCCCTGACTTCCAGCCGCTTCAAGAAGAGGAGGAGACTCCGGACCAAGTTGATACCCGGCCGTCGCAGCAGGAGGGAGCGTAGTTCATAGCATATCTTTGTAGTTGCAGTCTCATTTTGCTGAACAATCTTTAATCCGTTCAGGCTTGCTATGCCTTGTAATAGGATAGCTGAAAACATTGTCCGCTTTGATCCGGATGTTCCAACTTCTTGTTTTAACGTTGCCAATTTAAATTTGGTCTGATGTGGCTTGTCCTGCATATCATCTGTCCCTGCATAGATAATACTAAAAATATGTCCTAGCGGTTTTACCGCTCGACCAATTAAATTGTTCTCATAAAATATGTCAAACAAGTGTTTTGTTTGTATCAAAAATAACTTTATACCTGCCATCAAGCATACTTGATATTTTTAATCCGGTAGAATTTAAAATTGCCGAGGGAACCTTTGATAGACCCAATAATAATCCCGGGTTTGATAAAAGACGCCGGTTTAGATCACGCTGGAACTTTGTTTAGACATTTGTAGATATACTTGGCTTTTGCCTAATGGCTGATCCGGATTATGATGAACACCGGTTTAACTCATGCTAGTATTCATGACCCAGACTATTTAACTCATGCTGGTATTCATGACCCAGACTTTTAACTCATGCTGGTATTCATGACGCAGACTTTTATTTTATAGATATGTGGTCAACTTCTTGAGTTGTCCCACTCCGGGTTGAAGAACCATAAAACATAAAGACCAAAAATGCAAATTTGCAAATAAAAACCATGTAGTCGAGGCTTTTTATGAGCTGACAGGCTCAAAGCAAGGTTCAGCCAATCACTGGATGCGGGTACCATCCAGAGGGCCTGTCGATGGATGCGGGTACCATCCATAGGAACCGGATATGACCAACAGAGGCTAAGCTAGAATTCGGGTACAATCCTGCCCCCTGCTGGCCATATAAAACTTTGCCAATCACTGGATGCGGGTACCATCCAGAGGGCCTTTTTGGTTCGGGTACAACCATAGGAAGAACTTTGCCAATCACTGGATGCGGGTACCATCCAGAGGGCCTTTATGAAACTTAACCAATCACTAGATGCGGGTACCATCCAGAGGGTTTTTATGAAACTTAGCCAATCACTGGATGCGGGTACCATCCAGAGGGCTTTTATGAAACTTAACCAATCACTGGATGCGGGTACCATCCAGAGGGTCTTTTTATGAAGCGGAGCCAATCACTGGATGCGGGTACCATCCAGAGGGCCTTATGAAGCGGAGCCAATCACTGGATGCGGGCACCATCCAGAGGGCCTTATGAAGTGTCCTCTTTGGTCCTGATACGACCTTATGCTTGAAAAAAGCTCTTCAGTGAGTCATTGATCCTGAGTGCATATGCCCTGCAAAATCAGTTTAAACCGATCGATTTGTTTGAAATATGATATATGATAAGACATGTATGGTTGTCCCCATAAGATACTTGTATTGGAAAAAAGGCTGAGCCCCCGGTTTACCGAGGGTGCCGGTTTATTCATTAATCATAATATATACATAGGATACAGTGGAGCTCATGGCTCAGGTATAGTAAGGCCGCAAGAGGGCGATGTTCCACGACCTCTTCGTCTCTTCTTCCGATGTCCGTGAGTCCTTGTGTTCTCGAACGTCCACCAGGTAATATGAACCGTTGTGCAGATTCTTGCTGACCACAAAGGGCCCTTCCCAAGGCGGGGAAAGCCTGTGCATATCTGTTTGATCTTGGATGAGACGGAGTACTAAGTCTCCCTCCTGGAACGTCCTTGTCTTGATCCGGCGGCTGTGATATCTGCGCAAGTCTTGTTGATAGATCGCAGACCGTGCTGCTGCTATATCACGCTCTTCATCCAGCCGGTCCAAATTGTCTTGTCTCGCCTGCTCATTGGCCGCTTCAACATAGGCTGTCAGCCTTGGTGAATCATGACGGATATCACTTGGAAGGACCGCTTCAGCACCATATACCATAAAGAAAGGTGTGTAACATGTGGACCGGTTTGACGTAGTGTTGATACTCTAAAGGACAGATGGTAACTCCTCAACCCAGCATCCTGGGGTTCTTTGCAAGGGAGTCATAAGCCGGGGCTTGATACCTCGCAAAATCTCCTGGTTTGCTCTTTCAGCTTGACCATTGGTTTGAGGGTGGGCCACAGAGGATACGTCTAGGCGAATATGTTCCTGTTGACAAAATTCTTCCATCTCACCCTTAGATAAATTGGTGTCGTTGTCTGTGATGATGCTGTGTGGAAAGCCAAACCGGAAAATTACCTTTTTGATGAATTTAACTGTTGTTGCCGCATCACACTTGCTCACAGGCTCTGCCTCAATCCACTTTGTAAACTTATCCACCGCCACCAGTAGATGAGTTTTCTGATCTTGGGATCGTTTGAAGGGCCCAACCATATCAAGCCCCCAAGTCGCAAACGGCCAAGTTATGGGTATCATCCGAAGCTCCTGCGCCGGAACAAGAGCGCGTCGTGAAAACTTCTGACAAGCATCACACTTCCGGACTAGATCCGCCGCATCGGCATGAGCTATCAACCAATAGAACCCATGTCGAAAAGCTTTAGCCACCAAAGATTTTGAACCGGCATGATGAACACAATCCCCTTCATGGATCTCACGAAGAATATCACAACCTTCCTCAGCTGATACACACCGCTGAAACGCTCCAGAGACGCTGCGATGATGAAGTTCCCCGTTTGCAATTGTCATGGACTTAGAACGCCGAACTATCTGTCGTGCCTCTATCTCGTTGTCCGGTAGCTCTCCTCGGCTCAGATACGCCAAATAGGGCAGCGTCCAATCCGGAATAACATGAAGTGCCGCAACTAGCTGTGCCTCCGGATCAGGAACAGCCAGGTCTTCCTGTAATGGTACTTGTACTGATGGACTGTGCAGCTCATCCAAAAAAGTATTTGGTGGTACCGGTTTACGTTGAGAACCCAGCCGTCTTAAAGCATCAGCCGCTTCATTCCTTCGCCGATCTATGTGGTCCACCTGATACCCTTTGAAATATCCAGCAACTACTTCCACTTCTCGTCTGTAAGCTGCCATGAGAGGATCTCTCGAATCCCACTTGCCTGAAACTTGTTGTGCTACCAAATCTGAATCGCCGAAGCACTTGACCCGGCTCAAGTTCATCTCCTTTGCCATCCGTAGGCCATGAAGTAATGCTTCATATTCCACTGCATTATTAGTACAAGGAAACAATAAACGGAGGATGTAACAAAACTTATCACCTCGCGGGGAAGTTAAAACAACTCCAGCCCCCGAGCCTTCTAACTGCCTTGAACCGTCAAAGTGAATCGTCCAGTATGTAAGATCCGGCTTCTCCTCTAGTGTTTGCAGTTCTGTCCAATCATTGATGAAATCCACCAATGCCTGAGATTTGATAGCGGTGCGTGGCATATATTTCAATTCATGTGGGCTGAGCTCAATGGCCCACTTCGCCACTCTACCCGTAGGTTCCCTGTTCTGGATTATATCCCCCAATGGTGCTGAACTAACAACAGTTATTGGATGGCCTTGGAAATAATGCTTCAACTTCCGGTTTGCCATGAACACACCATATACCAGCTTCTGCCAATGTGGGTACCTCTACTTAGACTCAATGAGTACTTCACTCACGTAATAAACTGGACGTTGAACCGGATATTCCTTCCCTGCTTCCTTGCGTTCAACTACGACCGCCACACTAACTGCCCGTGCGTTGGCGGCGACATATAACAGCAAAGGCTCATTATCAACAGGGGCAGCCAGGACTGGTGGCCTCGCTAGCTGTCGCTTCAAATCTTCAAACGCAGTATTTGCCTCCTCACTCCATATAAACCAATCCGTCTTTCTCAGCATCTGATAAAGCGGAATCGCCTTCTCCCCCAAACGGCTAATGAACAGGCTCAATGCTGTGATCCGGCCAGCGATACGCTGAACATCATTAATGCAAGCCGGTTTAGTCAAAGATGTGATTGCCTTGATCTTCTCTGGATTAGCTTCTATTCCTCTGTTTGACACCAAAAACCCAAGGAGCTTGCCCGCCGGAACACCAAAAGCACACTTCTCCGGATTAAGCATCATCTTATAGGCCCGAAGATTGTCAAAGGTCTCCTTGAGGTCCTCTATCAGTGTCTCCTCCTTTCTTGACTTCACCACGATATCATCCACATAAGTATGAACATTTCTCCCTATCTGCCCCTTAAGACAGTTCTGCACGCAACGCTGATAAGTTGCTTGGGCACTCTTGAGCCCAAAAGGCATAGATACATAGCAAAAAGCACCAAAAGGAGTTATGAAAGCTGTCTTCTCCTGGTCCTTAACTGCCATCTTGATCTGGTGATATCCTGAGTATGCATCCAAAAAACTTAGCCGCTCACATCCCGCTGTAGCATCGATGATCTGATCAATGCGAGGGAGAGCAAAAGGATCAGTTGGACAAGCTTTTTTGAGGTCTGTGTAGTCCACACACATTCTCCACTTTCCATTCTTCTTTAACACCAGCACCGGATTAGTCAACCACTCTGGGTGAAAAACTTCCACTATGAACCCTGCAGCCAAAAGCGTGGCCACCTCCTCTCCTATAGCCTCGCGCCTCTCTTTGTTATACCGGCGCAGATACTGCTTGACCGGTTTAAACTTCGGATCAGTATTAAGACTGTGCTCAGCGAGTTCCCTCGGTATACCTGGCATGTTAGAAGGTTTCCATGCAAAGATATCCCGGTTCTCACAGATGAACTCGATGAGCGCGCTTTCCTATTTGGGATCAAGGTTAGCGCTGATAGTGAACTGCTTGGATGAATCGCCTGGCACAAAATCAACTTGCTTGGTCTCCTCCGCCGATTTAAACTTCAACGCCGGATCATGCTCCGTAGTTGGCTTCTTCAATGGGGTCATATCTGCTGGATCAACATTATCTTTGTAAAACTTCAACTCCTCCGTAGCACATACTGCCTCCGCGTAGGCAGTGTCTCCCTCTTCACACTCCAATGCAATCTTGCGACTTCCATGAACCGTGATTGTTCCTTTGTGACCCGGCATCTTGAGCTGTAGATAAACATAACACGGCCTGGCCATAAACTTGGCATAAACCGTCCTCCCGAACAGAGCATGGTAAGGGCTCCGGATCTTGACCACTTCAAAGGTTATCATCTCTGATCTGGAATCCTGTTCATCTCCAAAGGTAACTTCTAAGTCAATTTTTCCAACTGGGTTGGCTGACTTACCTGGCACTACTCCATGAAATACCGTGTTTGACTGCCTTAGCTTTTTATCCGTCAGCCCCATGCGGCTGAAAGTCTCATAATACAAGATATTGATGCTGCTGCTGCCATCCATAAGAACTTTAGTGAACTTGTAGCCACCCACCTGTGGTGCTACCACCAAGGCCAAGTGGCCCAGATTATCAACTCGCATCGGGTGATCCTCCCTGCTCCACACAATGGGCTGCTCTGACCAGCGTAGGAATTGCAGCGTTGCCGGTTCAACCGCGTGGACCGCCCGCTTCAAAACTTTTTGATCTCGTTTACACAAACTCGTGGTAAACACATGATACTTCCCACTACTCAACTCCTTCAGATTACTCTAATATCCGGATTTCTGCTGCTGCTGCTGATTGCCCTGGTTATTGTGATTACCCTGGCCCTGCTGTTGGTTGTTTTGGTTATTGTAACCACCTTGACCACGCTGCTGATTGCCTTGGTTATTATAACCGCCTTGGCCATACTGATTATGGCCTCGATTATTATAACCACTGTTGTTGCCACGATATCCTGATCCAGAGCCGTTCCCCTGGTGACCCGGATCGTAGAACCCCGGGCCTGAACCACCGTTTGGAGGCCCGTTGTGCGAGTTGAAGCGGCTCATTACGGCTTCCATCAAGGGCTTGCATTCTCCTATAGTGTGTTTCGCTGGCCGTTCCCTTGTGCTATGCTTCGGACAAGGCTGACTTAACTCTTGGTCCCAGCTAACATTCCCTACGCCGGTTTGTGGAGGCGGCTTACCCCTATTGCGCTGGAAACCCCCTTGAACTTGGGTATTGGCCACGAAATCAGAGCCACCTTCCGCCTTTCGCTTGCCTAAGAAGCTTGTAGTAGCCGGATTGACCTGCGCCGGTTTACCAGGCTTGTTGACTTTTCCTGCTTTGTCTCCCTCCGCTTCTGGATACTTAGTGTTGTCAGAGTCCCCATACTTCACCAGAGCGCTCATGAGGGTTCCCATATCGTTACAATCCAGTTTAAGCCGTCCCAGTTTTAACTTGAGAGATTCAAACCGGCAATTGTTTTCCAGTGTCACTATTGCCGTACTAGGATTGATACCGTTCGAAGAATGTAAAATTTCTGATACTCGCCACACACATGCGCTTGTAGACTCCTGTTCTCCTTGTATACAGGCTGCCAGATCTACCACTGACATCGGTTGCTTGCACGTATCCTTGAAGTTTTTAATAAACTGGCGACGCAATTCTCCCCATGATCCGATAGAATTAGGGGGTAAACCCTTTAGCCAGGTCCGGGCTGTTCCCTCAAGCATCATGGTGAAGTATTTCGCACAAGCCGCTTCATCTACGTCCAGCATCTCCATGGCCATCTCATAACTCTCAACCCAAGCTTCTGGAGCCAAATCGGCCGTGTAATTGGGCACCTTTCATGGACCTTTAAAATCCTTGGGCAGCTTCATGCTCCGTAAAGCGGGGATAAGACACTGCACCCCAAAGGAACTCGTTGTGACTCCTGTCTCAGCTGTGGCTATGTGAACCGGCATCGTTTGACGGACCTCCTCCCGGGCGACCGATCTAACCCTATTTGCATCCTGAGCTTGTGCATCCACGCCTGCCGGATTATTTTGTCTGTGACGGTGTCGCCTGCGTTCACTGCTAGACACCTATGGTTCTTCCCAATGCCTAGTATAACTCCTGCTGGGGCATGGTGTTGAATGGAGCCTCTCCCTGCTATGAGAATAAGCTTGTTGTTGTACCAATGCCGTATTAAGTAGATCCTTGACCCTGCGTGCCTCCAACGCCACAGGGGATGTCCCCTCAATGGGTAAAGCGGCCAAGCGTGAAGCAGCAGCAACGATGTTGTCCAAAGGATTTGAGTAATGTCCCGGAGGGGTAGGAACGTGAGGTGCAGACGTGATCCGCCGATCTTGCTCCGCAGTAGGCTGCTGAACCGGCTCATCCCTCGCTGGGGGCGCCCTCCGGTTTAAAGCCGGATCATTGCTGGTCCCCGCCCCGGGTGTCCTGAACAGATCTGTCGCCTCGTAAACCGGCGGTAGACGAGACTGGTACTTCCGACTCCTTACTCCCTGTGCAGAGGCCTGCTCCATCCTTAGATGAAAAGCCTGATCATTCAGCTCTGCCTGCCTTATTGCTATCATAGCCTTCTCTGTTTTCAGATCTTCTCTTGCTTGGTCAATCCGGCCCTTTAGCTGAAGGAGCTCTGCATCATGTTGCGCCTTGTCTGCTGGAGCTACCTTTGCCATGGCTCGGGCTGTGAACTCCTCGACTAAGGTGGATAGAACGTCAGTGGGTGAGAGGGCCTGGCCACTCCCCCCTGCACCAGCTTCTGCTGTCGCCCCGATCACCGTGGACTGTGGCGTAGATTGTGAACCGGCCATAAAGACAGCCACCCGGTTTGGCGGGACAAAGGGGCCCGGAATACTGTCTCCGTCGGACTCACCCTCAGACCGGCCGTCCCGCAACTGATACAAAGATTCAGTCTCTCTGAATGAAGATTCGTCGTCGGAGTAGACAACTGTCTCGCCACCGGATTCCGATCCGTCCTCGGCTTGAACCCCGTGAACCGCTCCGATGAAGACATGCTTCACGGCAGGCTGAATCCGGGCCGATCTCGCACGCTGAGCCGGCTCGATGATGTTGGGGAAGACGTCCGGCTCAGGTCTTGGTTCGCCGATCTTGCCGATGAAGACGTGGATGCTATCGAAGGGAACCAGGTATCCGTATTCGATTGACTCGGCCTCCGGTCCCCAACCTGCGTCGTCGATGTAGATCCGGCCGCGGCGACTCTTGGTCATCCAGCCGACCACGTAGCCCTTGAGCCCTTCAAAGATGCCCTTCAAGAACTCGAAACCATCGTGCGGAGGCCCCACGGTGGGCGCCAACTGTCGTGGAATTAACACGATAGATGTCCGGTTTAACGGACTTGATAATGGAACCATCGCACGGGTTAGCTTGAAGGGGTTAAAAGCACACAAAGGACACAGAGGGTTTATACTAGTTCGGCCCCTTCGATGAAGGTAAAAGCCTACGTCTAGTTTGGTTTGGTATTGCTTGGGCGTCGATGAACAGGGAGCGGATCGCTTGCCTGTGTCTCGACGGGTTGTTTCTTGCTTGTCCCTGAACCGTCGCCGGGTCATCCCTTTATATAGAGGTGACGCTCGGTCCGGTTTACAGAGTCCCGAGGCCGTCTCATACTTGTGTCCGCCTCGGTCTCTGCTTTTTCTTCCTTATCTCTCAAGTTACATGATCAGGCGGTTTACAAACCATAACTCTATACATGGGCCCTAAGATCTCATGGGCCGTAGCCTCTACTAAGTATTACAATGATACAATGATATTATCACAATCCGGTTTACACTAGCCGGTTCATACCTGCTAGTAATATCCCTGACACCCGGGAATGGGATTGCTGAGTCCTTGTGACTCACAGTTTACAACACACACCAGATGCAGGTACAACTGAGTACGACGCAGGTGATGGACAAGAACTTCACTCGGAGTTCTATGAAGAGCGTGGTTGTATGTATGTGACGTACCCCGACGATCAGTAGTGGTTCCTACTAGGGGCGATCAGGACTTGTGGTTGTGGTATCTTTTCTCATTTGATTTCGTCCGTAGCCGGAACCTGTGTTATTTGGATGAATGTATGAATGATGAATTAATTGTGTGACTTGGCGAGTGTAAGCCAACTATTTATCTCTTTTATCACTGTTCATTACATGAGTTGTGCAAAGATATCACGCTTGAGATCATTCCAGAATGCGATTATGTCTCTAACTCGAGCCTCGACACGTAGGAGCCATAGTCGCATCCTGGGCATTACAAGTTGGTATCAGAGCCTTCTCCGACCTAGGAGCCCCCTGATTGATCGAACCGCTGCCGATGTTGAGTTTAGGCACACACACACACAAAATGTTTTGAGTCCTATATATATATCGAAGAGTTGGATTATTTTTACTCCTCATCTCTTTTGTCGCTCTGGTGAGGATTCCTGACTTTGTTTTAACATCACTATCCTCAATTTTCACTAACTTTTTTAGGATCACGCGGGTATTGTTTGGATTGTTACGATTTCTAGGTGCCTCCTATAATTTAGGGTTTGTGGCAGTGTCCCAGGGCGTTGAGCTCCGAGGTGTTGTCGTCACAATTGTATCGTTGCAGTTCTAGAATACCAGATGCGGCCGACATCGAAAACTCTTATATGCGTGTCTGGTGGTGAGATAACCCCGACGTCACCCAGTACTGGGGGGGTAGTTCGGGAGTATTGCCACATCTAGTATAGCAGATACGTTTTGAAGGTCCGTGGTAAACGGTTCCCGAAGGTGCCTGGTTATGTGTTGACGGATGGATACAGCAGGATGTAGGATTTAATAGCTGTGTGATATGCGGTGCTTCCCCTGTATCCCCAACACCAGATTGCATAACCGGAAAGCTTTGGGAATTAATAGGTTGGATTCAAGTAGCGCTTAGGTAATCTTCCAACGGGTGCATGATATGAGGTTGGGGTTCAACATATAGTGGAGATGTTATCATGGTTGTTGTTACACTGGGGGTTGTATCTTAAAGAGTCCTTGGCTATGCTGACTCGGGGATGGCAAGGCCCTTTGTAACACGTGCCATGGGGCATCAGTACGAACATATGGGACGAAACCTCTATTATGTATTTGTTCCATCTGTTACCTTGTTGTTTTATTCTATCATTTTGTTCTCCCAAGTGGCTTCTCGATAAGTTGTGTACCATTAAGCTATGGAATTCATTCGTTCAATTTTGTTCGGACGTTCATTGTGAAGACTATATGTTGCAAATATCTATCTGTTGATTCAGCATATCTATTATTGCTCCAATGGTAACGGTTGTCATCATCTTCAAGATGGCACCTAAGAAAGTTCCCAGCCAGAATCCAGAGGGTGAAGAAGAGCGTCCACCTTCCCCTCCTCCTCCGGCTGAGGCATGGAGAGCGATTATGTAAGACACCAATGAAAACACTCATATGCTCATGCAAATGATGCAGAGTTTCCAAGCAAATCAAGGGAATCAAGGCAATCAAGGGAACCAAGGCCAAGGAAATCTGTTCAATCAACCTCACTTTGCTACTCTGAATCAATTCCTTGCCAATCAACCCAAGTCTTTCAGCTACTATGTTGATCCGCTCGATGCTGAAGATTGGATCACAAACATCAAGAAACACTTCGAGTGCAGTAATGTCAGACCTGAGGATTATGTCAAGTTTGCCGCTTTCCACCTCAAAGATCAAGTTGCAGATTGGTGGCAACAATACAAAGACTCCAGAGCGGGTCGTGCGATCTCTTGGACTTACTTTTGTCGCGATTTCAGTGCGCACCACATCCCTACTAGTGTCACTGAAGGCATGCGTGAGCAGTTCCGCAATCTGAAGCAAGGCACCATGTCTGTCTACCAGTACAATGTCAAGTTCCAGAATCTTGCCCGCTATGCGAAGCAAGACATCCCCGATGCCAAGAGCAAAATCTACCAGTTCCGAGGTGGTTTGAAAGATGAACTCTAGCTTGCTCTCACTTTCTTCGAGCCAGCTGAATTTGATCAATTCTACAACATGGCTCTCAAACAAGAAGCTGCCCAGCTCAAGTGTGAGGCTTCAAACAAAAGAATCAGAGATGCAGTGCCCTCGTCCTCTTCCTCACAAGTGGTTGCAAAACAGCAGAAGTTCTGGATTCCGCCTCCTCCTCCGTTTCGCCCTCCAAACAAGCAGTCAGGTGGTCCTGGATCTTCCCATCCACCCTACCCAAGCAACCAGTCCAAGTCGCAGTAGCAAGCTCCAAAGTCTAGCGCTCCTCCTCAACGCCTGCTCTCAGAGGTCACTTGTCACAAGTGTGGTCAGAAGGGTCACTATGCCAACAAGTGTCCCAACCAGAGGCGCCTTCCGCCTCCTCCTCCTGTCAGACCTCCAAGCAATGCTATTGTCAAGCACAACCCCAAGACAGCAAGAGTGAACATGATGAATGCAGCTCAAGCTGAGGAGTCTTCTGGTGTGATAATGGGTACTCTTCTGGTCAACGATATTCCTGCTAAAGTGTTATTTGATTCTGGCGCATCCATTTCATTCATATCAAAGCCATTTGCATCCATGCACAACTTGCATTCTGTTCAGATACCTAGGTCAATAGCAGTTTCCTCTCCGGGTTTGTTCATGCATACCGAGATGATGGCTCTGGATGTCTCCATCAAGTTGGGCAATTATAAAATTTTAGCCTCGCCTATGGTTCTTGGCAACTCCGACATTGATCTTATTCTTTGAATGGATTGGCTCTCTAATCATGATGCTCTTCTCGATTGTGCTAACAGAGAGGTGAATATAACTCATCCTTCCGGAGACGTGATTATCTTCGCAGCTCGAGATAACCCAATCAGGTTATACTCTCTCAATGACAAGGGCGAGATTAACGCCATATCCCAGATTCCGGTGGTTCGTGAATATGAGGATGTATTTCCTGAAGAGCTTCCAGGGATGCCTCCCAACCGTCCAGTTGAATTTGTCATTGAACTTGAACCTGGTATAAAGCCAGCCTGTCGGCGTCCGTACAAGCTTTCTCCTAAAGAGTTGAAGGAATTGAAGAAGCAACTCGACGAGCAAGAACGCATGGGCCTAATCAGACCAAGTTCTTCTCCTTGGGGCTTGACGTCTACACACGCTTCTATTCTTGTAGACTATGTTGGGCCTCCAAGCGCAGAGGTTTGTAGGACAGCAGCAATTTCCCTCAAGTGGAAGACCTAAGGTTTATCGAACTCAGGGAAGTAGAGGTTGAAGATGGTCTCTCTCAAGCAACCCTGCAACTAAGATACAAGAAGTCTCTTGTGTCCCCAACACACCTAATACAACTAGGAGTTGTATAGGTGCACTAGTTCGTCGAAGAGATGGTAAAATATGGATTATAGGAGTGGCAAAGCAAAGTAATATAAATCTGTAATAAAAATTGCAGCAAGCAAACAAGTGGTAAACGTGAGCACAAATGGTATTGCAATGGTGGAAACAAGGCCTAGGCTTCATACTTTCACTAGTGGCAACTCCCAACAACATTAACATAGTCTAATCACATGATATTTCCCATAAAACATGCAATGGAGACGCACTCGGAGGTCATTCCTTTGTGGTCAAGAGAGGACGAGAATTATGTAGGGCTACAAAAGCACACCTCAAAGTTCGTAGTCCTCAATCTATGGATTTCCCAATGTCACCGCGGCCATCCAAAGAGAGTACCACAATCATCACAACATATCTCAAGGATAGTCAAAGACAAGCACTAAGAGACTCTCAACCTTCAATCAACACACAAAAGAGGAAATCACTCATGAAAATATTCTTCTAATCCATGTCCAATAGACCGTTGTCACCTTGGTATCGGGGATTATACTAGATAAAGACAAGTAAGTACATCAATCCAATACATAGAGGAAGGGGAAATATCATGGGATCACCCTAGATTATCATAGCCTATGATCACAACGAAGATCACATCATGGGAGAGAGAATTGACCACATAGCTACTAGTAGAAACCTCAGCCCCGAGGAGGAACGACTCCCGCATCATGGAGGGAGGAAGCAACGTCGATGGAGATGAATCCGGGGGCACTTCCCCGTCCCGGCAGGATGCCGGCACAGGAATTTTGGTCCCCCGAAACTTGGTGGCGATGGCGGCGGAGATCGGAATTGCTTCTGGAGAAAAGGGCTCTGGAATCAGGGTTTTCGCGACGGGAGAAATATATATGCGAAGGGGGGCAACCAGAGGCGGAGCGGGGGCCCCAGGCGCCCCCCTAGCGCGGTCAGGGGTGGGGCCGCGCCAGGTGGCCGCCTGGGCCACCCCTGGCTCCCCTCTGGCCCCGCTTTGGTTCTTCGCGAAGCTTCCTGTACGCTGATTTTTCCTGTATTTTTCCCGGAATTTTTGGAGCACTTTTAATATGGGGGAAACCTGAAATAGAAAAATAGCAGAAAACAGGAACTGGCACTGTGGTGCACTGAGTTAATAGGTTAGTCCAAATATGATCAAAAGTGTATGGAAGTGCATCAATATCATAGCAATATCACACAAAAGAAGCATGGAGCAAGCAGATATTATAGATACGTTTTGGACGTATCAACATCCCCAAGCTTAATTCCTTCTCGTCATCGAGTAGGTAAATGATAACAAGCATAATTTATGTGGTGACATGCTATCAAGCATATAAGAACTTTTTAAGTAAAGCAATCAAGGTATGTAATTCAATTCAAGTCATAACAAGCAAGAGTCTATATTAGCATTGTAACAAGCAACATAAGAACATAAAGGTGCAAGAGCTCTCGCTGTCCGTGACTCGAATGTCTCCAAATGGTGTTTGCGTGCAAGAAAGGGGATAGGGATATACGAGAAAGTAAAACATAGTTTTTGTATTGTTGAGAACTTAATCTACTAAAGTTTCACACTTGGTCTTCTTTGGAATCTTATCTTGACTCATCCCCAGACCAACAGCCAGGTACAAGTCAAAATGATCCACTCCCTTTCGATATTTTGAGCACTCATGCAATGGATGAGCGTAAGCAAGAAAATTGACACTTAGGATGGCAAAAAGAGAAAAATGATGGAGGGGGAAGACAAAAAAGGTGTGAAAGGCTCACATCAATGAGGACAATCATCGGCGAGAGAAAGCCAAATGATAGATATGATGTAAGGAGTAGGGATTGCCATGGAACGGATGCACATATGAGCTAAGGTAAGCTCTCCAATGGAACTAGTGGGGGTGCATCCAACTTGCTTGCTCAAGAAGACGTAGAGCTCTTTTGTGGAGGCTCATCATTGGAATATACAAGCCAAGTTCTATAGTGTGAAGGTCCCCACATAGCTATATGCATAAATGATAATCTCTATGGAGTACAAGGCATAAGATGGAGTAAGAGTATGGATCTCTCAAAAGGAATAGTAGTGTGCCCCCTTCTCTCTTTTTATTTCTTTTTCTCTTTTTTCTATTTTTTTATTTTTTGTGGCCTCAATGGCTCTTTCTATTTAACTCTCATTTGTCCTCTTCGGGATCTTTTGATTTTGTCCTCTTTGGGATCTTTTGATTTTGTCCTCTTTGGGATCTTTTCCTCACTTTAGGGGCAACACTCTATATATTACAAGCAGTATAGAAGATCTTTCACACTTTACAAAAGTACTCAACATAAAGAAAATGAAACTATCATGATGTATGCAGATGTATGCCTCTGCCAGTGTAGCAGGATATGCAATGATACTAGCGCGTCATGTAGCAATGATTAGGGCAAGGCCCAACTAGCATGCGGCTCATCGATCAAGCAAAAAGCATGTATGACATGAAGATCAAGTCATGAGAAGATGGATGTTGCATGGCAATGTATCTCGGAAAGGCTATGGAAATGCCTTAATAGGTAGGTATGGTGGCTGTTTTGAGGAAGGATATAATGAGGCTTATGATGACAGAGCGTATCGTGCCAAGGATTTGGATGCACCGGCGAAGTATGCGCCAACTCTCGAGGTGAGAAAGGGCAATGCACGGTACCGAAGAGGCTAGAAAAATATGGCTAGGCGGAAGTGTCAACTTTCGAATACTCACATTAGTCCGAAGAACTCATGCACTTATTATCGGTAACTCTCAATCTAATTAGGAGGTTCACAAAGAGACAAGTACCCCGAGGAGGAGTGTATGGGGGTTTGGTTATCCTTGCGCTTCCTCGGCTCATGGTACGTGAGTGTACTCTAATATTCGATCCCTCCAAAGATTAGTGATCCATTTAGTAGCTAAAGTTCTCAACTATTTTGTAAGTTTTCGAAATTAAACACGGATTGCCCAAAATACGACATCTATCACTAATAGGCTAAAGCTCTTGACACCAAAAGTTCAGACATTACTCATGGCAATACCTCAAAACTATTGCAAGTTACTACTAAAATTAAATAGCAACCTCTATTACCTACTTTAAGTTAAGACACACAACTCAGTGCAACAGGCAAACTCTCTTAACAAGATAAACATGAAAACTCAAGAGAGTTCAACAACCAACTAAACAAAAGCTCTTTAAAAAGAAAAGCATGAAAACTAAGAGCTAAACATGACAGTAGCTAAGAAAAGACAAAGAACACACACAGCAAAGATAAGCATGAAAATCCTATATTGTGTTCTAGGTTGAAGTGGAGCGTGTTTCTCTCCCACACAAAGAAAGCTGGGTTCTAACTTGTTATGAACAGCAAGCAAAGCTAAAGAAAACTAAAAAGGAAACTAAGAGCAAGACGCTCCAAGCATAGCACATAACGCATGAAGTGATTAAAATATAGTGGAACGAAAGACGAACTGATAATTGTTGATGGAGAAGGGGATACATGGGGGCATCCCCAAGCTTAGACGCTTGAGTCTTCTTGAATATTTCTTGGGGGTGCACGGGGGCATCCCCAAGCTTGAGTGTTTGACCCTCCTGAATATTCTTTTATCATCTTCCCTCGCACACTTGAAAACTCCCTTCATACATAACTCATCATAATCTGATTAGCGAGGTTAGTACCCACAATAAAATAATTTTTCCCTACTAAAAATCAAGATAATCTTGAAGAGCTACTGTTTCTCAAGATTGACAAAAGGTTTTTGCAAAGAAAAAGCAAGCTCAAGGTTTGCAAAACGAAGAAAAGGCAAAACAGGACAGAATCTATGAAAAACAGACCAGCAGGTAGTAAATAATTTTTTCGGGGCACTTCTGCAACTCAAATCAAAAAACTCAGAACAGACGCTCGAAAGCCAATTGTATAGAGCACGCTGTCAAAAAAATTCAGATCAAAAAGATGATCCGGTGATTTTATTCAAATTTTTCTGTCCAAGGACAGAATCTGTTTTCTTGACAGCACGTCACAACTTTTGAACTTTCTTGCAATCGGAGGCTAAACTTGGCACAAAGCTGAAAAGAAAAGATACAATGATGTTGCTACAGTAGTAACAAACATCAAGACCACTAAAAACTGAAAGAACAAACTGAAAGCAAAGATAACAAGGGTTGTCTCCCTAGAGCTCTTTCTTTATAGCCATAAAGATAGGCTTAAGACTTTAATGATGCTCTCGTAGGAATAAGAGTTGAAGAACAAAAAAGAGCATCGAGAAGCAAATACCAAACACATTTAAGCCTAACATGCTTCCTATGCATAGGAATATTGCAATAGAATAATTCATTGAAGCACAAAGCAATAAGCATAGGAAGACAAAACAAGTGCAGCTTCAAAACCTTCAACATAAAGAGAGGGAACTTGATATTATTGAAATATCTATAAGCATATGTTCCCTTCTCATAATAATTTTCAGTGGGATCACGAATAAACTCAACAAAATAAGCATCACATAAAGCATTGTTACCATGATCCAAATGCAAAAAGGTACTCTTACTCTCCACATAAGCATAATCTTTATCATTGGTAATAGTGGGAGTAGGACTATCATAAACAACTTGAACACTATAGATTAATTGTGTATTAGGAAGATGGTGTTCAACAAGGGAGTAATTCCCTCCATGATTATGACAAGTTTCATAAGGATAATTTCTCCTTATGTCATAGGTACCTTTATAATCACTATAGATTGGAGTTATAACATCATCATAGTAGAGAAGAGCATTATCATTGCTAGCAACTATATTTGTAAACATGTTGTCTTTATTCTTACTAGCAAAAGAATTATCAATTATCACATCACTAGTGGGTAAAGGATTTGCAATCCTATCATCCCCAAGCTTAGAGCTTTCCATATCATCACTTTCAGAGTTGGTACCAAAAAGATTTTCAAGATCATAAGTAGCATTATCATCATTTTCCCAATCACAATAAGTAACATGCATATCATAATCACAATCATCTTCAATAGTACCTACGGACGTATCATCAAGATGATAATTAAGACAATAAACTTCACCTTCTTTTTTAAACTTACAACCGTTAGGATAAAAGTTGATGGGAGGAATATGCTCAGGCCAGGTTGATACCCATTCTTCTTCCTTCTTGCTCCTCTTCCTCCTCCTCTTCTTTTTCTTCTTCTTCACCTTAGGAGGGAGTGGTTGGTGATGAAGCTTCTCCACATATCCTGGTTTATCATTAGAAACAATAGGGGAAACTTGGGAGAAACTCTCCTTTTTATTAGCAGAAATATAAGAGACATTTTTATACTTTGGTAAAGTTCCGTCCTTTCTAATCTTACTTATGTAATCATTTTTATGGCAATTAACAACACAATAGAGATGGCAATTTTGCAAAGTGTTTTTTATTCCTATGGCATTAACATCTAGCCAAGAAGTCTTTTCTGATAACTCTTAACACATCAAAAATAACATAAGCTCATCATAAAGATCAGGGGTGATCATGTTATCACACAACTGGTTAACAGTTATGTTTTGAAAGTGCATGCATTGAAAATTAAAGTGACCCTCTATACAGCAAAGTTCACAAGTAAAAGGATAAAGGTCACACAATTCTCTAGCAATTTCATTTAAATCTTTGACCCAAGTGATTGTTCTTTCATGCTTATGTTGCTTACAATACTTCTCTTCTTCAATCATAGGCCTTTCACAAGGTCTATCCACTCCACAAAAATTGACATGCTTATATAAAACTTCATTTTTAGGAATTGGATCATGCATGTTGCAATCATCATGAACAATTTCATTTTCTTTGCAAATCTCTTTAAAAGGTTCATGATGCTTGATCCAATCCTCCTTAGGCATATT
The DNA here is from genome assembly GCA_902687465.1 of Secale cereale. Lineage (NCBI taxonomy): Eukaryota > Viridiplantae > Streptophyta > Magnoliopsida > Poales > Poaceae > Secale > Secale cereale. The sequence goes on along the minus strand of LR738715.1, from coordinate 837,964,056 downwards.
AATAAGTGAAGCAAAAGATTTGAGGAAATCAACAAGGAGTTGAGAATCAAGCCCAAACTTAGCGCTAAACTTATTAAAACTTGTAGTTTCAACAAAGGACTTAATGCAATCATACTCATAAATTATACCTGACTCTTTACCTTTGTCGATCTCCCAATCTTCAGTGTTGCGTTGAATTCTTTCAAGGAGTTCCCATGTAGCATCAATCTTTTTGTTTGTGAAAGAACCCATAGAGGAAGCATCGAGCAATTCTTTATCCTGTCGAGAGAGCCTCGCATAGAAATTAGTAATAATCATATCTTTAGGGAGCCCATGGTTAGGACATTTTAGCATTAACGTTTTCAGTCTCCCCCAAGCTTGAGCTATGCTCTCTCCGTCATGAGGATAGAAATTATAAACAGAATTCCTATTCTCATGGGCTTCATGAAGAGGATAAAACTTGGAGTAAAAGAGAGACTGGATCTCTTCCCAATCCAGCAGGTGAGAGTCATCTAGTAGCCTATACCATTCCAATGCTTTTCCTTTCAGTGACAAGGCAAATAATTTCCTCATGACTCCGTCTCTTGTCAAACCTGAAATCTTAAACAACTCACAAAGTTCTGTAAGTTTCAACAAATGAATACTAGGATTGGCTGTCCCATCATAACAATCATTCCTAATTATTTCAATTATCCCAAGTGGTATTTGGAACGGGATACATTCAGTAGGTGGAGGAGACTTCTCTACCACGGGTGTGGTAAAGCGGCCTTCCCCAAGCAGCGAACTAAGAGTGCGGTTTTCCATAAACATAACTAGTGAAACTAAAAACAAGAAACGAAAAGATTTAATTGTAAGATCTAAAGATATACCTTCAAACACTTACTTCCCCGGCAACGGCGCCAGAAATAGCTTGATGTCTACACATGCTTCTATTCTTGTAGACTATGTTGGGCCTCCAAGCGCAGAGGTTTGTAGGACAGCAGCAATTTCCCTCAAGTGGAAGACCTAAGGTTTATCGAACTCAGGGAAGTAGAGGTTGAAGATGGTCTCTCTCAAGCAACCCTGCAACTAAGATACAAGAAGTCTCTTGTGTCCCCAACACACCTAATACAACTAGGAGTTGTATAGGTGCACTAGTTCATCGAAGAGATGGTAAAATATGGATGATAGGAGTGGCAAAGCAAAGTAATATAAATCTGTAATAAAAATTGCAGCAAGCAAACAAGTGGTAAACGTGAGCACAAATGGTATTGCAATGGTGGAAACAAGGCCTAGGCTTCATACTTTCACTAGTGGAAACTCCCAACAACATTAACATAGTCTAATCACATGATATTTCCCATAAAACATGCAATGGAGACGCACTCGGAGGTCATTCCTTTGTGGTCAAGAGAGGACGAGAATTATGTAGGGCTACAAAAGCACACCTCAAAGTTCGTAGTTCTCAATCTATGGATTTCCCAATGTCACCGCGGCCATCCAAAGAGAGTACCACAATCATCACAACATATCTCAAGGATAGTCAAAGACAAGCACCAAGAGACTCTCAATCTTCAATCAACACACAAAAGAGGAAATCACTCATGAAAATATTCTTCTAATCCATGTCCAATAGACCGCTGTCACCTTGGTCTCGGGGATTATACTAGATAAAGACAAGTAAGTACATCAATCCAATACATAGAGGAAGGGGAAATATCATGGGATCACCCTAGATTATCATAGCCTATGATCACAACGAAGATCACATCATGGGAGAGAGAATTTACCACATAGCTACTGGTAGAAACCTCAGCCCCGAGAAGGAACTACTCCCGCATCATGGAGGGAGGAAGCAACGTCGATGGAGATGAATCCGGGGGCACTTCCCCTTCCCGGCAGGATGACGGCACAGGAATTCTGGTCCCCCGAAACTTGGTGGCAATGGCGGCGGAGATCGGAATTGCTTCTGGAGAAAAGGGTTCTGGAATCAGGGTTTTCGCGACGGGAGAAATATATATGCGAAGGGGGGCAACCAGAGGCGGAGCGGGGGCCCTAGGCGCCCCCCTGGCGCGGCCAGGGGTGGGGCCGCGCCAGGTGGCCGCCTGGGCCACCCCTGGCTCCCCTCTGGCCCCGCTTTGGTTCTTCGCGAAGCTTCCTGTACGCTGATTTTTCCTGTATTTTTCCCAGAATTTTTGGAGCACTTTTAATATGGGGGAAACCTGAAATAGAAAAACAGCAGAAAACAGGAACTGGCACTGTGGTGCACTGAGTTAATAGGTTAGTCCAAATATGATCAAAAGTGTATGGAAGTGCATCAATATCATAGCAATATCACACAAAAGAAGCATGGAGCAAGTAGAAATTATAGATACGTTTTGGACGTATCAGGGCTGCGGTGTTCTTTTCGTCAAGAAGAAGGATGGCACGGAGCGGCTTTGCGTTGATTACCGGCCATTGAACAAGAAGACAATTAAGAATAAGTACCCTCTCCCCAATATCAATGAATTGTTCGAGCAGCTCAAAGGAGCCAAGGTTTTCTCGAAGCTTGATCTCCGGATGGGCTACCATCAAATTCGTATCCGTGAAGAGGATATTCTCAAGACCGCATTTAGGACGAGTTATGGCTCCTACGAGTACACAGTCATGTCCTTCAGGCATGCAAATGCACCTCCTACCTTCTCTCGGATGATGCACTTCATATTCAACCCCTACACCAATGAGTTCGTCCTCGTGTACCTCGATGATATTCTTGTTTTCTCCAAGACGAACGAAGACCATGCCAAACAATCCCGTTTGGTTCTTGACAGGCTCCGAGAGCACCGCTTTTATGAGAAGTTCCCCAAATGTGAATTCTGGCTTGATGAAGTCCTCTATCTTGGTCATATTATCTCTGCCAAGGGCATTGCAGTTAACCCCGAGAAGGTTGAAGCTATTGTGAAGTGGGAACCTCCTCAGAATGTCGAACAACTCCGAAGTTTCATCGGCCTCGCAAGCTATTGCACAAGGTCGTTGAGAACTTCTCCAAGATTGCCAAGCCTCTGTCCAACCTATTGCAAAAGAATGTCAAGTACCCGTGGACTCCTGAGTGTGATGTGGCATTGAATGCACTCAAAGAGAAACTCATTTCTGCTCCGGTACTTACTCCTCCGGATGAGTCCAAGCCTTATGAAGTGTTTTGTGATGCTTCATTGCAAGGTCTCGGCGGTGTTCTCATGCAAGACAAGAAGATCATTGCATACACTTCACGTCAGCTTAAACCAAATGAGAAGAATTACCCCACACATGATCTTGAGCTAGCATAAGTTGTTCATGCCTTGATCACGTGGAGACACCTTCTGTTGGGCAGAAAAGTGGACATCTTCACCGATCACAAGAGCCTGAAGTACATCTTCACCCAGCCAAACCTTAACCTCCGTCAGACTCGTTGAGTTGAGATGAGTCAAGAATACAACCCGAGCATTGAATATACTCCTGACAAGGCCAATGTCATTGTAGATGCCTTGAGCAGAAAGGCTTATTGCAACAGTCTCATCCTGAAACCATTCCAACCTGAACTTTGTGAGTCATTCAGGAAGCTCAACCTTCAAGTCGTTCCGCAAGGATTTCTTGCCAACCTTCAAGTAACTCCAACCTTGGAGGATCAAATCTGTGAGGCCCAACTCAGTGATGCTATGGTGCAGAAGGTGAAACGGGGTATTGCCAAGGGTACTCCCAAGTACAAGTGCTATCGCATTGATGACAGAGACACTTTGTTCTTTGAGGACATAATTGTAGTTCCCAAAGGTGATCTTAGGAAGCTCATAATGAACGAAGCACATGATTCACTCCTCTCGATACATCCAGGAAGCTCCAAGATGTACCATGACCTCAAGCAACCCTATTGGTGTACTCGCATGAAAAGAGAAATTGCTCAATTCATGAACGAGTGTGATGTCTGCCGAAGAGTGAAAGAAGAGCATCAACATCCAGCCGGACTCCTTCAACCTCTACCTATTCCCGAGTGGAAATTCGATCACATTGAGATGGATTTCGTCACCGGTTTTCCCAAGTCCAAGCGAGAAAACGACACCATCCTTGTGGTGATTGATAAGCTCACAAAAGTGGCTCATTTTCTTCCAGTCAAGGAATCCATCAACGCAGCAGAACTGGTAGAGCTGTACACCTCCAGGATTGTCTCTTTGCATGGTATCCCTCAAGTAATCTCCTCAGATTGTGGAAGCTTGTTCACTTCCAAATTCTGGGATTCCTTCCAGTCAGCTACGGGTACCAAGATTCGCTTCAGCACAGCTTTTCACCCTCACACTAGTGGCCAAGTCGAAAGAGTGAACCAAATTATTGAAGATATGCTCAGGGCATGTGTAATCTCCTTCGGCATGAAATGGGAAGACTGCCTTCCATTTAACGAATTCTCCTACAACAACAGCTTCCAAGCAAGTGCGGGCAAAGCACTGTTTGAAATTCTCTATGGCAGAAAGTGTCGTACTCCTCTCAACTGGTCCGAGACTGGTGAACGTCAACTCCTTGGGAATGACTTGATCTCAGAGGCCGAACAGATGTGCAAAGTCATACGTGAGAATCTCAAAGCCGCGCAATCGCGCCAGAAGAGCTACTATGACAGCAAACACCGAGATTTGTCTTTCGACATTGGAGATCATGTCTATCTCCGTATTTCTCCAATGAAGGGCACTCAGAGGTTCGGTATCAAGGGCAAGCTTGCTCCAAGATACGTGGGCCCTTTCAAGATAATTGGCAAGAGAGGCAATCTAGCCTACCAACTCGAGCTTCCCTCCAACTTTGCAAATGTTCATGACGTGTTTCACGTGTCACAACTCCGCAAGTGCTTCAAGACGCCTGAATGCACTATTCCTTTCAAAGAGATTGATCTTCAGTAAGACATGTCTTATCGTGAGCACCCCGTTGCTATCCTTGAAGAAACCGAGCGCAAGACCCGCAACAAGTCCATCAAATTCCTAAAAGTAAAGTGGTCACACCATACCGACCGAGAACCTACATGGGAACGAGAAGATCATCTCCGTTCGGAGTATCCCGCTTTCTTTCAGTCCTAGATCTCGGGACGAGATCTTTTCGTAGTGGAGGAGAGTTCGTAACACCCCACATGTAAAACTTCCTTATATGGCAATATATTCCCATTTTGGTCCTTACCCTTTCCTTGGGGGTTTTCTTTTTCTTTCATGCATTGTCATACCATCTTTGGCTTCATTATTGCATTGCCATGCCTTTGCTTCATTATCATCATATGCATCATGGTCACATCATATTGCATACTTGCCTATGTCATATTGCATTCTCATTCTCACCATGTGCATGTGGTTTCTTGCATGTTATCTTGATGCTTGATACATGTGTGATCCATGCATGAGCACTTCCAAGCTTCACCACCTCTCCTTCTCTCTTTTCTTTCTTATTGTTTTGCAAAGTGCCATCTTGCCTCCTCTTTTAATGCTCATCTTCTTCCAACAAATCTTGCTCTATGCCTTTAACCTCTATGCCAAATTACATCTTGATTGGACTTGCTTTGGTTAGGTTTTAAAATGGCTCAAGTTTGAACAAAATTCAAACTTGGTTTATTTTTCTGCCTCTCAAAATGTCCAAAGTAAATTTGTTAAATCAAGCATAAATCCAGGACCCCAGAGATATTTTTATCTCCTCCTACTTTTTCTCCTAACCCTCTGGCCTTTTCTATTTTCTTTTCTGCATGAGGAAAAGAAAAACAAAAGGAAAAAGAAAAAGGAGCAGTAGCCCAGCCGCAGCAAGACCCACCTGGGCCTCGGCCACCAGGCCGGCCCAGCAGCCAGCGCGCGCCCCAGCCCAGCTCCTTCCCTGCGTGCCCCCTCTGCCTTTTCTCACCCACGCCAGCGCGTACCCCCTCTGCATCGCTTCCACGTGGCTAGGACGGGCCCGCGCGTCAGCGACTGCACCGTGCGCCACACCCACCTTTTCATCCTCCTCGCGCCGTCGCCATGGGGACCGCGAGCACGAGCGCGTCACCGCGGTGTCCACCTACTCCGCTAGCTAGGGTTCCCTCTTCCTCCTCCCACCGCCAGGTGCGCTTCGGCCACCAGATCTCCCACCTGCACCCCGTCCCGAGCGCATCCAGGAGCACGGCCTCGTCGCCGGCGTGCTCCCCGAGCTTCTGCGCCTCGCGGAGCCTGTCCGCCTGCATCCCCGTCGTCGTCTATGTCCCTGACGTCGACTACACGGAGCTGAGGGCCCGTCTGCTTCCTCTACGACCTCGTCTTCGTCTCCGGCCGCCGCAACTGTTCGACCACCGCCCTGCTCGACTCCGTCCTCCTCCCATCGTCCCAATCACGAGAGCGTGTTCATGGTGAGCTTGCGCTTCTCCCCTCCCCTTTTTCCCGTCGTTCTCTTGGTCTAGTCATGCTAGCCGCGCACGCCCGAACTCGTCATCGTCGGACCTCGTCTCCAGTGAGTGCTCCGACCACCGTTGCTCCTCCGCGCATGTCCACCGTCTTCACCGTGTCTTGTAGGGCCTGTTACGTGCTCTCGCCGCTCCATTAGGGCCCGTTGATGTCGCGCCCGAGCTCGTCGCCGCCGCCTCTGTTTGTAGAAGCCGGCGTCGCTGTAGTCGTTGTTAGGTGCAGCTGGTCCACGTCGCGTGTGCGGGATTCCCTCGTGGATCCGTCGGGCACCTCCGCCATCCCTTGTGGTCACGGGAGTAGCCCCGTGAACCTCGCCACCGTCTCTGCTTCGCCGGAGTGGCGTTGCTCTGTCCGCGTTGTATCTGTTCTTCATAAGCCGAGCACCTCTTCTGTCAGACGCACCCGCCTAGCCCAGCTGGTTCGCCGCTCACTCTCTTTCCCCGCAGACCTGGGTTCGAATCCCCTCGGGCCATTGGTGAAAATGCCCAATTTTTTCTAGTCCTGTCTCACTGACACCAGGGCCCCTCCTGTCATGAACTACACACACACACACCCACTCCCACACCCAGCACTGCCACCTTAGCGCCCCCTGGATCCACTAGTCATTGGCTGAGGCTAGTCCAGGCTGGGTCAGAGATGTTCCTTTTCTTTTCTGTTTAGGTTTTATTTTCAGTTTTTGCATTCATTTTTGAAATGCTCATAGTTTTCAAACCATGCATCCTATAAAAATGATTTATATATGAAACTTGCTTAGTTTTTAGTATAGTTTCATATTATGTAGTTTGCTGCCATGTTAAAAACATTTAAATTGCTGCTTGCTCATGTTTTGTAAATAACTAAATAATTGTAGCTCCAAATTTAACAAACTTTATATGTAAATGGGGTGGAAAATGTGTAGAATAACATGGTGATGTTACTTTGCATGTTTAATAACTCTAAAGTATGGTTTTAGCAGGTCAGCACCCATTTTGATATGCACATGGTATTTTCCGGAATTGTTGTTTGTTTCTTCCGGCCCATTTAAATTGCTTACATGATGTAGTTGGTCTTGTGATGCACTCCTTGCCATGCTAAGCAACATTTAAACTTGTTGGGTGCTTAGCTAGTTCAAACTAAATAACCACATGTGTGGCTATGTTGTTCTTGCATTCTTTTGCATGTTGTGTTCACTTAAATGAATTGTGTTCTTGCATTATGCCATTGCCACATGTTGCACTCATCATGTTCCTTTTGTGATGCATCATATCATGTCCATGCTCATATGCATCATGTTGTTTGTGCATTGCACCATGATTGATCTTGTCTCGTTGTTTGTATTCTTGTGTTGGTTAGAGCCCGGTGACGATTCAAAGTTCGAGGTTCCTGTCGAGACTGAGTTTGAGGAGCAAGTTTACGATCCCACCGTGAACATAACAGGAAAGACGACTGATCCCCGATATCACCTCTATCTTTGCTTTGCTAGTTGTCTCGCTCTATAGTATGCCTTGATGCCCATTCTTATCTTGTCAGCCTCCTATGTTGCTACGAAACACTCTAACCGCCATCCTAGCAAACCGTTGATTGGCTAAGTACACTTTTGCTCAGCCCCTCTTATAGCGTTGTTAGTTGCAGGTGAAGTTGGAAGATTGCTCCATGTTTGGACTTGTTTTATTGGGATAACACAATATATATCTTATTTAATTAATGCACATATATATTGGTAATGGGTGGAAGGCTTGGCCTTCTGCTTGGTGTGTTGTTCCACTCATGCCACCTTAGGACCCGATAAACCGGTGTTATGTTCCTTGATCTTGCGTTCCTAACACGGTTGGGGTTTATGGGCCCCCCTTGATAATTCGCTTTGTTTAAAACTTTTCCAGCAAGGCCCAACCTTGGTTTTACCATTTGCCTAATAACTAAAAATGCATAGGGAGTAATTAACCCGAGGATTCTTTTAAACAACAATCCGGGCGAGTGCTCCTCTGAGTGCTGGTCCATACTGGGCGATGTCTGGCGCCCCCTGGGCAACCAGGGTCTCAGCCAACCCGATGTCTTGCCTATCTGGTGTGCCCCGAGAATGAGATACGTGCGAGTGATACGTCTCCAACGTATAATGTGAGTGATACGTCTCCAACGTATCTATAATTATACTATCTGTGTGAGTGATACGTCTCCAACGTATCTATAATTATACTATCGGCAGGGTTATGAGCTTTCAAAAGCCGTGACCGCGGTTATGTGGCAGATGAGAATTTGTTAATATGCGGTTGTAATTAATTTGACACCATATCCTTAAGAATACACTACCTGTGTGAGTGATACATCTCCAACGTATCTATAATTTTTGATTGGTCCATGCTTTTATTTATGAAGTCTTGGATGTTTAATGGGCTTTATCATTCACTTTTATATGATTTTTGGGACTAACCTATTAACCCAGAGCCCAGTGCCAGTTTCTGTTTTTCTCCTGTTTTAGGGTTTTACAGAATAGGAATATCAAACGGAGTCCAATTGACGAGCCAATTTTTTATGATTTTTTCTGGACCAAAAGAAGCCCCCGAAGCAAAAGAGTAGGGCCAGGGGAGCCACGGGCTGCCCTCGAGGGTGGGGGGCGCGCCCTGGGAAGATGGTGGCGCCCCTATCTCGAGGATAGCCCAGAGGGCCCCCTGACTTGTGCCCTACGCCAAAAAAATCCAATAAATACTGAAACCTTCGGAAATTAACCTAGATCGGGAGTTCCGCTGCCGAAAGCCTCTGTAGCCACCGAAAACCAATCTAGACCCCGTTCCGGCACCCTGCCGGAGGGGGGAACCCTCACCGGTGGCCATCTTCATCATCCCGGCGCTCTCCACGACGAGGAGGGAGTAGTCCACCATCGGGGCTGAGGGTATGTACCAGTAGCTATGTGTTTGATCTCTCTCTCTCTCTTGTGTTCTTGAGATGGCACGATCTTGATGTATCGCGAGCTTTGCTATTCTAGTTGGATCTTATGATGCTTCTCCCCCTCTACTCTCTTGTAATGGATTGAGTTTTCCCTTTGAAGTTATCTTATCGGATTGAGTCTTTAAGGATTTGAGAACACTTGATGTATGTCTTGCACGTGTTTATTTGTGGTGACAATGGGATATCATGTGATCCACTTGATGTATGTTTTGGTGATCAACTTGCGAGTTTCGTGACCTTGGGAATCTATGCATAGGGGTTGGCACACGTTTTCGTCTTGACTCTCCGGTAGAAACTTCGGGGCACTCTTTGATGTTCTATGTGTTGGTTGAATAGATGTTTCTGAGATTGTGTGATGCATATTATATAACCATGCCCACGGATACTTGAGGTGACAATGGAGTATCTAGGTGACATTAGGGTTTTGGTTGATTTGTGTCTTAAGGTGTTATTCTAGTACGAACTCTATGATAGATTTAACGTTACTACGGACTCTTGAATAGATCGATCAGAAAGAATAGCTTTGAGGTGGTTTCGTACCCTACCATAATCTCTTCATTTGTTCTCCGCTATTAGTGACTTTGGAGTGACTCTTTGTTGCATGTTGAGGGCTAGTAATATGATCCAATTATGTTATCCTTGTTGAGAAAACTTGCATTAGTGAAAGTATGAACCCTAGGCCTTGCCTACTATCATTGCAACACTGTTTATGCTCACGTTTACCACTTGCTACCTTGCTGTTTTTATATTTTCCTATTACAAAAACCTATATCTACCATCCATATTGCACTTGTATCACCATCTCTTCGCCGAACTAGTGCACCTATACAATTTACCATTGTATTGGGTGTGTTGGGGACACAAGAGACTCTTTGTTATTTGGTTGCAGGGTTGCTTGAGAGAGACCATCTTCATCCTACACCTCCCACGGATTGATAAACCTTAGGTCATCCACTGGAGGGAAATTTGCTACTGTCCTACAAACCTCTGCACTTGGAGGCCAAACAACGTCTACAAGAAGAAGGTGCGTAGTAGACATCAGTGAGTAACCGTGATGGTCTCTTTTCAAAGGGGTTTTCGAAAAGTGAACACGGTGGGGTTATGCATGAGCGTGAGTAGCTAGGATCACTTATTGATCATCTTTGGCGACTGTTGGCACATATCCTCATCCCGCTCTGACTTCGTAAGCTAGTTGCTTAGTGCTTGCTGCAGCCACTTTATTACCTCTCCACACCAAAAGGCTTTGCTAGTTTTGATACGCGGGAATGGGATTGCTGAGTCCTTGTGACTCACAGTTTACAACACACACCAGATGCAGGTACAACTGAGTACGACGCAGGAGATGGACAAGAACTTCACTCGGAGTTCGATGAAGAGCGTGGTCGTATGTATGTGACGTACCCCGACGATCAGTAGTGGTTCCTACTAGGGGCGACCAGGACTTGTGGTTGTGGTATCTTTTCTCATTTGATTTCGTCCGTAGCCGGACCCTGTGTTATTTGGATGAATGTATGAATGATGAATTAATTCTGTGACGTGGTTAGTGTAAGCCAACTATTTATCTCTTTTATCCATGTTCATTACATGAGTTGTGCAAAGATAACACGCTTGAGATCATTCCAGAATGCGATTATGTCTCTAACTCGTGTGTCGACACGTAGGAGCTATAGTCGCATCATGGGCATTACACCTTCGCAATTCATACAATAAAGAGACAACCATAAGGCTCCTGTCGGTTGCCGATATCTTTACAAAACATGATCATCTCATACAATAACGTATAACTCATGACGTCTTGACCATATCACATCACAACATGCCCTGCAAAAACAAGTTAGACGTCCTCTACTTTGTTGTTGCAAATTTTACGTGGCTGCTATGGGCTTAGCAAGAACCGTTCTTACCTACGCATACAAAAAATTACAACAATTTTTCGTCAAGTGTGTTGTTTTAACCTTCAGAAGGAAAGGGCGTAGACTCACTCGATTCAACTACGCATACACGTAATGTTGGTCCGGACCGCTTCATCTCACAGTACCGCCGAATCAAAGTATGACATGCTGGTAAGCAGTATGACTATTATCACCCACAACTCAGTATGTTCTACTCATGCATATCATCTACACATAGACCTGGCTCATGATGCCACTGCTGGGGAACATAGTATTTCAAAAAAATTCCTACGATCACGCAAGATCTATCTACTAGAAGCATAGCAACGAGAGGGGAGAGTGTGTCTACGTACCCTCGTAGACCGAAAGCGGAAGCGTCTAGTGACGCGGTTGATGTAGTCGAATGTCTTCGCGATCCAACCGATCCAACCACCGAACGTACGGCACCTCCGCGTTCAGCACACGTTCAGCTTAATGACGTCCCACGAGCTCTTGATCTAGTTAAGCGTCACAGGAGAGTTCCGTCAGCACAACGGCGTGATGACGGTGATGATGAAGCTACCGACGCAGGGCTTCACCTAAGCACTGCAATGATATGACCGAGGTGTGTATCTGTGGAGGGGGGCACCACACACGGCTAAAACTGATGTTCAATTGTGTGTCCTAGGGTGGCCCCCTGCACCAGTATATAAACGAGACGCCCCAAGACCGACGCTCCAGAAGACTTCCATATGTTCCGGATTTCACCGTGTGTTTCATTTGTGCTTGCTCTATTTATTTTGCATTGCATCATGTCATCATGCCATCATGTCTTTAATTTTTTTAAACTCAACTTAATAAATCGTATGGATCTCCGGTCCATTTAAATCGAGGGATATTCACAATGGTGACTTCTGTTTATAACATATAAAAGCCTCTCAATATTATTAGGGAGCTATATTATAATTATTCCATTCTTACGAAATCACCCATAAACACACTTCCAAATAATTCTGTACCTTTCCTCTTCAAGTTTGGTCTCCAAACTTTGCCCTAAATTCATTCTTCACTTTCCCGAGCTCGACCAAAAATCTCAACATTTTTGGACTTATCAAGCACCCAATTCCTATTCAAATCCATTTGAATTATATTCAAATGAATTCGAATTCAATTCTTCAATCTTGCCCACTTCTAATTTTCGTGGACCGTTCACATTTTTTTATGAGTCCGGGAAAATTAATCCTCCTCCCCAAATTACTTTCCTAACCATCTCTTTTCTTCTTTCTCTTTGCTGTTTTTATTTACTAGAAGAGAGAGAGACCTAGGCCTCCCAGCAGCCCAGCAGTTTAGGCCCATCTGCAGCTGCGGCCCAACTAACCTCCTGTAACTCTAGCCCGCTCTCGCTCCCGCAGCCACTCCCTCTCGCTCCCCCTCAGCACCGCTGGCCTCCTCTCCCTCGATCCCATCTCCCTCTCGTTCCCTCACCCTCTCCCTCGTCCTCCCCTTGAGCACACGCAGCCAGTGCCGCCGCCCTGCTCCTCTACCCTGCAGCCTCCTCCCCTCGCGCACCCGAGCGGATGGATGCGCCGCGCCCGCGCCTGTCTGCTCCGCCGTCCCGCCGCGTCGCCAGGTCCGCCAGGCGGCCGTCCTCGCCACCACAGCGCCGAGGCGCTGCCTCCTCTGCTCGGCGCCGAGGCCCCGCGAGCCTCATGATCGGCGCCGAGCCCTCCTGCCAGACGCCCGCGCCGGCGACCTCCTCGTCGCCTCCCAGCGGCCCCGGAGCCCGAGTCCGACCTCAGCCTGCTCCGCCGTCGCCCTGCTCGACCCGAGCTCCGCCTCCTCGTCGGACCGGACCCTGCTCTGCTCCGGCCCCGACCTCCGCCCCGCGACAACACACCAGGCCGATCCCCGTCGCCCTCTCCTTCCTTCGCTACTATTCCTCTCAAACCTCCTCTCTCTTCTTCCCGCAGGATGCAGCGCCGTCACCACCCATCACCCTTGTTCCCTTCGCCGGGAGGGTGGCTGCAGCATCCTCGACCCAGTTCCACACTGGCTCGCCACCGCCGCGCCAAGTCCTCCACGCCCTAGAGATCGATGCCTCCCGTTTGCTATTGCTACTAGACCATGGCCACCTTGACCCGTTGGATCCATCAACTTTTGTACAGGGAACACCAAGATGGAAGACTACTGTGGACGTGTGCCAGGTGCCACTCGGAATGGTCAAGATAGCTAAGACATTCTCCTCCTGTACACAAGTACCACACCGGCAAGATCGACTACATGGACCGCCAAGTTCCATTACCATCGCCCCGAAAACGTTGGATTCATCGAGTACCTCTCCGAAACGAACCATGTACGACAACCGTCGCCAAAGATCGTCGAGGACCGATTGTACAACTACTTCCACTACCATCACATGAACGACTAGTTCCTCTACGACCCGTGTACCACTACTTCCCTCGTCGAACTCGAACAGCCTCGAAACCCCCGCTTCAAAGGTATACCGCCGAGACGACGCCCGCGGATGAATGATATGTGATGTATGAGATGAACCACTTGTTTGCTTCATGCCCGTTTGTTTCGTGCATGCCCCTTGTTTGCCTTGCCACTATCTCGTGGGGAACCCGGTATCCAGGAGCACCCCACCTATCTCTTGCATGACACGCTCACACCACTTTTCTTTTGCACCAGTCTCTCAACAAGTTGCCGGAACTGGAATGTTGTCGTGGCACCATTTTTTGGTTATCGTCGCCGTGGCACTCTTTCTTTCCACCACGGTGACAAATGTTTCCTAACATGATCATGTCAACTTTTAACTAAAATTGCATAAAACTTGAAAATGTCATCCGCGTCATGATAACAACATCTAAATGACTAAAATTGTTCTTTGCTTTAAGAATTGCTAAATATGCACATGGGGAGTTTCCGGAATTGTTGTTGTTATTTCCGGCCTCATTTAAAATGCCTAAATAGGTAGTTTACTTATGCTTCACCTCTTGCCATGTTTAAAAAAACATTTAAACTTGTTGGGTTCCTAACCGAGATCAAACTAAATATGTGAATGTGGTGTTTTGTCAATATGCAACTCGTTGCATATTGAGCTCTGCTTAAATTGTAGTGTTGTTTGATGCACTTTGCCATGCCATGCATATTTAAACCGGACATGCATCATACTTGTTTGTGCATCATGCCATGATTATGCTTGTGTGTTTACCACGTTGTTTGCTTCTTTCCGGGTTGCTTCTCTCATTAGCTTCGGTTTCATTCCGAAGTTGTGAGGATTCGTTCGACTTCGTTCGTTTGTCTTCTTCATGGACTCGTTCTTCTTCCTTGCGGGAACCCAGGCAAGATGACCGTTCCCTGATATCACCTCAATCTTTGCCTTGCTAGTTGTCTCGCTCTATAGATATGCCTCGATGCCTATTCATGTTTGTCAGCCTCCTATTGTTGCCATGAAACACTCTAACCGCCTTCCTAGCAAACCATTGATTGGCTAAGTACGCTTTTGCTCAGCCCCTCTTATAGCGTTGTTAGTTGCAGGTGAAGTTGAAGATTGCTCCATGTTTGGACTTGTTTATTGGGATAACACAATATATCTCTTAAGTAAATTAATGCACATATATATTGGCAATGGGAGGAAGGCTTGGCCTTCTGCTTGGTGTTTTGTTCCACTCATGCCACCTTAGGACCCGATAAACCGGTGTTATGACCCTTGATTTTGCGTTCCTAACACGGTTGGGGTTTATGGGCCCCCCTTGATAATTCGCATTGCTTAAAGCTTTTCCAGTAAGGCCCAACTTTGGTACTACTTTTGCCTAACAACTAAAACTTGTCAAGGGAGTAATTAACCCGAGGATTTATTAATCAACCCCCTGGGCCAGTGCTCATTTTGAGTGTTGGTCCAAACTAGAGTCATGTGCGGTACCCCCCTTGGCAACTTGGGTCTTTGGTCACTGTACGCTGTGCTCATCCGGTCGTGGCCTGAGACGAGATACGCGCGGCTACTATCAGGGTGTCGGCACGCTGGGAGGTCTTGCTGG
This sequence comes from Secale cereale, assembly GCA_902687465.1. Lineage (NCBI taxonomy): Eukaryota > Viridiplantae > Streptophyta > Magnoliopsida > Poales > Poaceae > Secale > Secale cereale. The sequence goes on along the minus strand of LR738715.1, from coordinate 837,948,861 downwards.
ATTAGTTTTACCTTTGTGAAAATATCTTGAGCACGGGATTCCGAGAACACGCGGGTATTCCCACTTTGGAGTTGTGACTCCGCAGATCGTGAGCTTGTGATGGGCTAAGTTGGGACACCCGTGCAGGGTTTTGATCTTTCGAAAGTCATGCCCGCGGTTATGTGGCAGATGGGAATTTGTTAATATCCGGTTGTAGATAACTTGACACCATATCCTTAAGAATACACTACCTGTGTGAGTACCATGATGGACTCTTTCTGAAGGGCTTCGGGAAGTTAACACGGTGGGTTTATGCATGAACGTGAGTAGCTAGGATCACTTCTTGATCATCTTTGGCGATCGTTGGCACTTATTCTCCTCTCGCTCTGAACTCGTAAGCTAGTTGCTTAGTGCTTGCTGCAAACACTTTATTACCCCTCCACACCTAAAGGCTTTGTTAGTTTTGATACCCGGGAATGGGATTGCTGAGTCCTTGTGGCTCACAGATTACTACACACACCAGATGCAGGTACAGCCGAGAACAACGCAGGAGATGGACAAGAACTTAACCGGGAGATCGAGGAAGAGCGTAGCCGTATGTATGTGACGTTTTTCGACAATCAGTAGTGGTTCCTACTAGGGGCGATCAGCCTTGTGGTTGTGGTATCTTTTCTCGTTTGGATTTCGTCCGTCGTCGGACCCTATGTTATTTGGATGAATGTATGTTATTGTATTCATTGTGTGACGTGGCGAGTCTAAGCCAACTATCTTTTACTCTTTCATTCATGTATTTTACATGAGTTGTGCAAAGATACCACGCTTGCGATCATTCCAAAATGCGCTTATGTCTCTAAGTTGTGCCTTGACACGTAGGAGATATAGTCGCATCCTGGGCATTACAAGTTGGTATTCAGAGCCTTCTCCGACCTAGGAGACCCCTGTTTGATCGAACCGCTGACGGTTGAGTCTAGGCACACACACAAAATGTTTTGAGTATTATATATATATATAAATATATATATATATATATATATATATATATATATATATATATATATATATATATATATATATATCAGAGAGTAGGATTTCTTTTACTCCTCATCCCCATCATCGCTCTGGTGAGGACTCCTGACATTGTTTTATCTTCACTATTCTCAAAATTTCACCAAAAATATTTTAGGATCACGCGGGTATTGTTTGGATTGTTCCGATATCTTTGTGACGAGAACATTGTTATCGATGCCTCCTGTCATTTAGGGGTTGTGGCAGTGTCCCGGGGAGTTGAGCTCTGAGGTGTTGTCGTCACAAATGTGTCGTTGCAGTTCTAGAATACCTAAGGCGGCCGACATCAAAAACTCTTCTATGCGGTTAGTGGTGAGATAACCCCGACGTCGCCCAGTACTGGCGGGATAGTTCGGGAGGATTGCCACAGCAAGTATAGCGGATGCGTTTCGAAGGTCCGAGGTAAACAGTTTCAGAAGGTGACTGGTTATGTGTTGACGGATATATACAGCTGGATGTAGGTTTAGAGTTGAGTGCGCGGTGCTTCCCATGTATCCCCAACACCAGATTGCATAACCGGAAAGCTTCGGGAATTAATAGGTGGGTTTCAAGTAGCTCGTAGGTAATCTTCCAGCGGGTGCATGGTATGAGGTTTGGGGTTCAACATCTAGTGAAGAGGTTTCATGGGTGTTGTTCCAATTGGGAGTTGCATCTTAAAGGATCCTTTGCTATGCTGATCCGGGGATTGCAAGGCCCTTTGTAACACATGCCATGGGGCATCAACACGAACATGTGGGACGAAACCTCTATAATGTATTTGTTCCATCTGTTACCTTGTTGTTTATTCTATCATTTTGTTCTCCCAAGTGGCTTCTCGATAAGTTGATGTACCATTAAGCTTATGGAATTCATTCGTTCAATTCTCTCTTCGAATGATATTGTGAAGATTATGTTGCAACATATCTATCCTTTGTTTTTTCTTTTGATTGTGGTATCCGAGTTGCTTCGATGTAAAGTGTTGATTCCATACCTTTCCTAATCGGTGTTCTCATATTTCTATGGGAGTGTTATTCCTTCTTGATCATCAAGATTGTCATGTTAAATTCTTTTCAACCAGTGTGTTTCACTTCAAGTTAACCCGATCCTTTTAATATGTGCAAGACCAAGTCTTGGTTTTTCTCAACGGTGTCTGTTTCATTAATCCCAAGTTGTCTTTGTTTTTCCCCACCCTCCCTCCCTTCTTCTTCTCGAAGACAGATTTCTTAGTCAAGTATCCATTTTATTGATGTGAAGTCCATTCCTTCATTTCCTTCAATGTTCTTATCCGGTGATTTATCGTGAAGATGCTCAAGAGTTTCAAGTTCATCATTCCAAATTCTAATATTCTTCTCCGATGGACTAAATCCAAGCTTCCGTATTGATCATATATGTGCCTCTTGTTTCACATGTTTTCTTAAGTTGGAATTTCTTATCCAAGGCTCTCTTATTTCTTCACATATCTTTATTCATATCCGGAGTGCTGAAGATATCTCGAAAGATTCGTGTTTAAATTCTTAATCCGTTCAAGCTATTTTGAGGTTGTTGTCTTATTCAAGCCATTTAATTCAACCGGTGATATATCTCTTAAGCAATCTTTTTGAACGGTGATTTCTTTTGAGTGGGCCCTAACCCACAGGTCTTTTCCCAGTATCTTACCTGACTCGTCTAATTTTTCCGGAGTTATTCCCAAATTCTTTTCAAAGTGTGACGTAAGAATGATTTCCATCAGTCACATGCCTTCTCCAAGATTGTTTCCAATTATTTTCATCTTTATCTCTACCTTTTCCCTTTTCATTATTCTGGAGTATCTCAAAATTCTTCATGGTATTTCTCGTTGTTCTTCTCAACATTTGAAGACCCAAGAAGAGTTTTCCTCTAAATCTTTTCTTACACATCCAGAATATGTCAAGAATTCTTTTTATATCCATCCAGAGAAAATTCATGAGTTCTTTTCATTTATCGATCCTCCGAAGGTCATCATTTCAGAAGATTTCTTCGTTCTCAGTTTGCAACTTCGTCCTCTCCAACTATTCTAAATCGATGCCTCTTCATTCGTCTCAGTATTCTTCCGATGCTTCGTCCAAATATCATTTAATCAGTTCGCGATCTCTTCGTTCTCTTGTATCTAAATTCCCTCAAGTGCTTATTCTTCCCGGTGGATTATTCTCTTTCATCACACGGGTTCAATTCTTACGGTGGTTCAGTCAAAATTACTCTTTCGTTATTATCGTATCAATTCATTTGTTCTTTTCATAATCCTACCGGTGATTCGTTGAATACTTTCTCAAGATTGTGCGAGATCTCTCTTTAGTTCTTTGCAACGGGAATAAGTAGTATGACAAATCCATTGGTTGTCATCAATTTAAATTGGTGAAGGACAAGCATGACATAATTCTTATTCTTTTTTCTTCAAGGTGATTTAATTCCTTTGTCTGAAGTTGGCTCATGATATCAAATTATTGGTTGTTCATCTTTTCTTTCCGTAGTTCCAAACTCTCTCAATTATCTTGTCATGAAGCTCTACCTAAATCATTGCAAGGCTTCAATCTTGTTCTTTTCATCCTTCACTTATCATCATTTTGTTACCGGAGTTCTTCATGGTGGTTCATCATCATTTAATTCATCCTCGAAGTGTTCATCAAGATCCTTGTTGGAGCTCAAGTATTCTTCTTCTTGCATTCCGAAGTGCAATTCTTTCTACATTTTTCTTTTGAGGTGGTGCTATGTCATTCTTGACCATTCCTTCATGATTTATGATTCACGAGTTATCAAGAATGAGATATTTAAAACCCATCATTTTCTTCATTCAGGAGATCATTTCAGCCCCTCATTTTCTTCGTTGGAGTATCTTGGTATAGATTTCACCTAAAGCCTTCCATTGGGAATGTTGCTATTGTGGTGCTTATCAATGATCCAAGTTATCTCTTTATCATCTTGGTGGAAGAAAATTTTCATCTCTTTGGTGCTCTCAATCAAATCAAGTGTTTCCGTTAGTGGCAGAATTTCACTTCAAGTTTTGAGATGTTTTCCATAAGCCCGCATCAAGCTTATTCGTTTCGTTGTTGATTTTCCATCAACCCCATTAAACCCTTCTTCGTAAGGATGCTTTCAAAATCATTTCTAGTCGAATATGTTCTTCTTCTTTGATCTTTTCACTCCATTATTCGTTCCGGAAGCTTTGTGATATTGCTCTCTTCGAACCATCATCTTGTCATATCAAGATCATGTTCTTTTCTTTTTCTCGTCCATTTAACAAGAGTGTCATGACCTCCATTCTAGTTCTCTCATCTTATCAAGTTTTGCCTCTCTTTTCAGCCGGAGTGCTATCTGAAATCTTTCTTAACCTTGTGCCATTCTTTTAATTGTTTCGGAGGCAATGTGTTGCTGATTTCATCAAGTATCATACCATCTCCTCAAGTTCATGTTCAATTCCTTCCATTTACAGTCGAAGTGCTCTCCAAATTATTTCGTTCTTATTCCTTCTCCATCTTGTTTTAACTGGAGTGGTTTTGAAATTCTTTCGTCATCCTTGAGCTCTTCGTTCATATCCTTGCAACCTTAAAATTCTCGTGGTGCCCCTTGTTCCACCTTTTTATCGGAGTGCTCTTAACTTCGTTCATCTCTTTGTATTCTTTCTTTCAAGATTGTTCAACCTCTAAAGGTTCGTGGTTTCACTCGTTTGTCGAAGAAGCAACTTTGTTTTACCTCTTCCTTTTCCGTTTTATCCGGTGCCATCTCCAGGATCTCGGGTCGAGATCCTCTATTAGTGGGGGAGAGTTGTGACGCCCCAAGACCGACGCTCCATAAGACTTCCATATATTCCGGATTTCACCGTGTGTTTCATTTGTGCTTGCTCTATTTATTTTGCATTGCATCATGTCATCATGCCATCATGTCTTTAAATTTTTTTAAACTCAACTAAATAAATCGTATGGATCTCCGGTCCATATAAATCGAGGGATGTTCATAATGGTGACTTCTCTTTATAACATATAAAAGCCTCTCAATATTATTAGAGAGCTATATTATAATTATTCCATTCTTTCGAAATCATCCACAAACACACTTGCAAATAATTCCATGCCTTTCCGCTTCAAGTTTGGTCTCCAAACTTTGCCCTAAATTCTTTCTTCACTTTCCCGAGCTCGACCAAAAATCTCAACATGTTTGGACTTATCAAGCACCCAATTCCTATTCAAATCCATTTGAATTATATTCAAATGAATTCGAATTCAATTCTTCAATCTTGCCCACTTCTAATTTTCGTGGACCGTTCACATTTTTTTACGAGTCCGGGAAAATTAATCCTCCTCCCCAAATTCCTTTCCTAACCATCTATTTTCTTCTTTCTCTTTGTTGTTTTTATTTAGAAGAAAAGAGAGAGACCTAGGCCTCCCAGCAGCCGAGCAGTTCAGGCCCATCTGGAGTTGCGGCCCAACTAACCTCCTCTAACCCTAGCCCGCTCTCGCTCCCGCAGCCACTCCCTCTCGCTCCACCTCAGCGCCACTGGCCTCCTCTCCCTCGATCACATCTCCCTCTCGTTCCCTCACCCTCTCCCTCGTCCTCCCCTCGAACGCACGCAGACAGCACCGCCACCCTACTCCTCTGCCCTGCAGCCTCCTCCCCTCGCGCACCCGAGCAGATGGATGCGCCGCGCCCGCGCCTATCTGCTCCGCCGTCCCGCCGCGTCGCCAGGGCCGCTGGGCGCCCGTCCTCGCCACCCCAGCGCGCCCCATCCTCCTCGACTCCTACGGCCGCCGAGGCGCTGCCTCCTCTGCTCGGCGCCGAGGCCCCGCGAGCCTCATGCTCGCCGCCGAGCCCTCCTGCCAGACGCCCGCGCCGGCGACCTCCTCGTCCCCTCCCAGCGGCCCCTGCGCCTGAGTCCGACCTCAGCCTGCTCCGCCGTCGCCCTGCTCGACCCGAACTCCGCCGCATCGCCGGACCGGACCCTGCTCTGCTCCGGCCCTGACCTCAGCCCCGCGACAGCACACCAGGCCGGTCCCCATCGCCCTCTCCTTCCTTCGCTGCTCTTCCTCTCAAACCTCCTTTCTCTTCTTCCTGAGGGATGCAGCGCCGTCACCACCCATCGCCCTTGTCCCCTTCGCCGGGAGGATGGCTGCAGCCTCCTCGACCCGTTTCCACATTAGCTTGCCCCCGCCGCGCCAAGTCCTCCGCGCCCTGGAGACCGATGCCTCCCGTTTGCTGTTGCTGCTAGACCAAGGCCACCTTGACCCCTTGGATACGTCAAGTTTTGTACAGGGAACACCAAGATGGAAGACTACTGTGGTCGTGTGCCAGGTGCCACTCGGAATCATCAAGATCGCTAAGACATTCTCCTCATGTACACAAGTACCACACCGGCAAGATCGACTACACGGATCGGCAAGTTCCACTAACATCGCCCCGAAAACGTTGGATTCATCGAGTACCTCTCCGAAACGAACCGTGTATGACGACCGTCGCCAAAGATCGTCGAGTGAACAACGACCGCCGTCAAGGACCGATTGTACAACTACTTCCACTACCGTCACGTGAACGACTACTTCCTCTACGACCCGTGTACCACTACTTCCCTCGTCGAACTCGAACCGCCCCGAAACCCATGCTTCAAAGGTATACCTCTGATACGTCCAAAACGTATCTATAATTTCTGCTTGCTCCATGCCACTTTTGGGTGATATTGCTATGATATTCATACACTTCCATACACTTTTGATCATATTTGGACTAACTTACTAATCCAGTGCACCCCAGTGCCAGTTTCTGTTTTCGGCTGTTTTTGTATTTCAGGTTTTCACGTTTCGAGAACTGCCGAGAAAAATCCAGAAAAATTATAAAAAAAATCAGCGAACCGGAAACAACACTGCGTCCGAAGGGCAGCCTGGGGGGCACAGGGGCTCCAGGCGCCCTGTGGGCGCCCCCCCCCCCCCTGGGCCGCACCGGGGGGGCGCCTGGGCCCCCCGAGGCTCCCCTGGTGCCCTACTTTGGCATATATTTAAAGGGTTCCCCGTAACCCTCAGAACAGGACTTCTTTTCGCGATCCCATCTCTGTTCCGCCGCCGCCGCCGCTTCCAAGATCGGGAGCACCAGGAGAACTCTTCCCGGCACCCTGCCGGAGGGGAGGATCACCACCGGGAGCTTCTCCACCACCATGGACGCCTCCCGGATGACTCGTGAGTAGTCTCCCTTGGACCATGAGTCCATGACCAGTAGCTATGTGATGTTCTCCTCCCGTTCTTGTGCTTCACTAATTAGTCCTCGTGAGCTGCCCTACATGATCGAGGCACCTATGTAATCCTTATGCTGTTGCTATGTTGAGTTTGCTGGGATCCGATAGATTATGAGATTATGTTCAGATTTATCTTGAGTAATGTATTTGATTCACCTCTTTTATATTTTAGTTCATAAGTAATTCTTGCATGTTCTCCATTGTTATTTATTGCTTTGGCCGAGTAATAGGTAGTGACTCCAAGAGGGAACGTTATGCTCGATTGTGGGTTCATGCCCCTCGATGACTAGCTTGAGTGACAGAAACATGAGTCTAGGGGATGTGCTGTTGCGACAAGGGGGAAAACAACGGTGCTTGTGCCCGCGGGTGCAAGGATTGTTTACTTTACGCAAAGTTCTTTTAATTCAGTTGTCTGTTGCATTGAGTTTACACTATGGGTGGGACTCGCAACTTAATACCAGCGAGATGTTCTGGATAGATATCTCAAGGTGGATGATTAGTAGTAGATATTGATGGATTTCGGTCTACTTACTTTGGCGTACCGCCCATGCTTTGAACCTCAACCTTTCTTGCAATGTAGTCAGCATTGGTTTGCGTTCGTGGTCCTGTCAATTGCCCAGCTGTAATTTGTTTACCTCACATAGCTGTTTTATCATCTTTTGGGAGAGAGACATCACTAGTGAACATCATGAGACTCCGGTCCATATTACCATCATTGATCACATCCACTATTTACTTTCCGTTATTATTTACTATTGCAAAAACTATCTATCACTACTATCATTGCTTTTAACCCTTTGTGAACTACAAGGCCGGAGAGATTGACAACCTCTCTGTACTCGTTGGGAGCAAAGTTATTTGTATCTGTGTGCAGGTCCACGTTGGTTGCTACTAATCTGGCGCCGTAGCAATTGACACCTACCTGTTGAACCTAGGAGTCTCTGGGGAATCGATCCTTGGCATCTTTGCTAGGGGAAAACACTTCTACTTACTGCATCTTACACCTTCCACTTGGGGTAACCAACGAGGGGTTCGAGGCCCATCAAGGAGTATTTTCTGGCGCCATTGCCGGGGACTCCACTCTTCAGGATAGGGGAGTTGCATGCTATCTTTTACCTTTGCTTTTTAGTCTTGTTAGTTTACCTTTCATTTTTGCTTTAGTTCTTTTTATCGAAAATCACAAAAATAGTTATCTTGCTTGCTTGCTACTATGGGTTCCACCGAGAACACCAAGTTGTGTGACTTCACTAGTCACAACAACGATGACTTTATCAGCACACCTATCACTACACCTGCCACTTCAGCACCTTCATATGAAATTAAACCTGCTTTACTGAACTTAGTCATGAGAGAACAATTCTCCGGTGCTGGAGATGATGCTGCTTTACACTTGAACAACTTTGTTGAACTTTGTGATATGCAAAAGTACCAAGAAATAGATGGTAATATTGTTAAGCTTAAGCTTTTTCCTTTCTCTTTGAGAGGAGGAGCTAAAATTTGGTTTCAGTCTTTGCCTAGAAATAGCATAGATTCTTGGGACAAGTGCAAAGATGCTTTTATCGGAAAATACTATCCACCTGCTAAAATTATCCAACTTAGAAGTAACATTATGAATTTTAAACAATTGGATAATGAACACGTTGCCCAAGCTTGGGAACGTATGAAGTCTCTTATCAAGAACTGCCCTACTCACGGTTTGACTACTTGGATGGTTATCCAAACTTTTTATGCAGGCTTGAACTTTACCTCGCGGAACTTGTTAGATTCGGCCGCGGGAGGAACTTTTATGTCAACTACACTTGGTGCTGCCACAAAGCTTCTCGATGAGATGATGACCAACTATTCCCAATGGCACACCGAACGCGCTCCAACAGGTAGGAAGGTAAACTCTGTCGAGGAGATTTCCTCCCTCAATGAAAAAGTTGACTTGATCATGTCTCTACTTTCGAAGCAATCTACTGTTGATCCTCGTGATGTTCCTTTAAATTCTTTGATTGCTCAAGAACAAGTAGATGTTAACTTTATCTCTAGAAACAATTTCAACAACAATGCTTATAGGAGTAACTTTGGTAACAATTCTAGACCGTTCCCCTCTAACTCTTATGGGAACAACAATGCTTATCCTAGTACCAAGAACTCCAATACTGAACTAGAGACTATGCTTAGAGATTTCATCACTACCCAAAAAGCTTTTAATAAGAATGTAGAAGAGAAACTACATAAACTAGATGATCTTTCTTTTAAGGTAGACCGCTTAGCCAATGAGTTAAAATTGCTAAAAATTGAAACTTCTCCTCTTAAGGAGAGGGAAGTCATCCCTATTAATGCTACTCAAGTACAAATTAATGAAAATATTAGGATGATGGCTAAGCTTAAAGAGAGATGGGCTAGAGAAAGGGAGGAAGAGGAAAGAATTAAGAGCCTTCCTACCCACCACACTGTTGCTACTATCCAAGTTATTGAGGATGTTCACACTCTTAGCACCTAATGTACTCCTGGTCCCAATGGACCTATTAATGGTGATGCTATAGAAACTACCAAACATGTGAGCCTTAAGGACACCACTACCACTTTACTTGATGCTCGTGACCTTGATTTTGATAATTGCATTCTTACAGAAGTTATTGATTTCCTTCACAAGATGTCTAGAGATCCCCGCACTAGCACGCTTAACCTTGCCTTCACAGAGCATATCACTAATGCTCTTATCAAAGCTAGGAAGGAGAAACTTAGAGTAGAAGCCTCCATACCTAGAAAGCTAGAAGATGGTTGGGATCCTATGATAAAAATTTATTTGAATGACTTCTCTTGTTATGCATTATGTGATGTTGGTGCTAGTACCTCTATTATGCCCAAAAGACTATATGATATGCTTAAATTGAAATCTTTTGATTCTTGTTCTTTTGGTGATGCTCTCGTTGATTCTTCCATAAAGAAACCTTTGGGGAGGATTGACGATGTTCTTATTGTTGTCAATGATAATTATGTGCCCGTTGATTTTACTATTATGGATATTGAATGTGATCCTTCATGTCCAATTATTTTGGGACGTCCCTTTTTGCGCACCGTTGGTGCTGTCATTGACATGAAAGAGGGTAATATAAAATTTCAGTTTCCTCTCAAGAAAGGGATGGAACACTTCCCTCGTAAGAAGGTCAAGTTACCTTTTGAGTCCGTTGTACGGGCTAGCTATTCTTTTACTTTTGATAAAACTTGATCTATGCATTATGCCTAGCTTAAAGGCATAAAAGAAAGCGCTTTTGGGAGGCAGCCCACATGAATATTTTTTTTGCTTTTGTTGTGTCTTGATGTTGTTTACTGCTGTAGCATCATCATTGTATCTTTACTTTTCATATTTGTGCCAAGTATAGCCTCTGATTGCTAGAAAGTTCAAAAGTTGTGAGGTGCTGTCCAGGAAACAGATTCTGTCCTTGGATAGAAAAATTCGTATAAAATCACCAGATCATCTTTCTGGTCTGAACTTTTTCGACAGCGTTCTCTATATAATTGTCTTTCGTGCGTCAGTTCTGAGTTTTTTTATTTGAGTTGCATAAGTATCCCGAACAGGTCAATTACTGCCTGCTGTTCTGTTTTTCACAGATTCTGTCCTGTTTTGCCTTACCTTCACTTTGCAAATTAAGAACTTGCTTTTTCTTTGCAAAAACCTTTTGGAAATCTTGAGAAACAGTAGAACTTCAAGAATATCCTTATTTCCAGCAAGGTATAATTATTTTATTAAGGGTACTAACCTCGCTAATCAGATTATGATGAGTTGTGTATGAAGGGAGTTTTCAAGTGTGCGAGGGAAGATGATAAAAAGATTCAGGAGTGTCAAGCGCTCAAGCTTGGGGATGCCCCCGTGCACCCCCAAGAAATATTCAAGGAGACTCAAGCGTCTAAGCTTGGGGATGCCCCCGTGCATCCCCTTCTCCATCAACATTATCAGTTCATCTTTCGTTCCGCTATATTTTTATCACTTCATGTGTTATGTGCTATGCTTGGAGCGTCTTGCTTTTAGTTTTCTTTTTAGTTTTTCATAACGAGTCGGAACCCAGCATTCCTTTATGTGGGAGAGAAACACGCTCCACCTCTACCTAGAACATTACATAGAATTTTCATGTCTATCTATGCTGTGTGTGTTCTTTGTCTTTTAATAGCTACTATCATGCTTTGCTCTTAGTATTCATGCTTATCTTTTCAAGAGCTTTTATTTAGTTGGTTGCTTGAACTCTCTTTGATTACCATGCTCACCTTATTAAGAGAGTTTGCTTCCGTTGCATGGGTTAATGTGTCTATGATAAAGATGCTACTTTCATGATGGTGCTTAGTAGTTCAGGTTTTCTTTTGGTTAATCTCAAATAGCTGGGGGGTTCCCAATGTGTTATTGGAGTACCAACTTGGTTTGTTTGCCTATGATGTGGTATGGTTTAGTAATATCTTCCTTCGAGAATTTACTTTGATTGACTTGGCGTATGCTCACGCATATTCAAGACTGTAAAGAAAGTCTGTCAAGCCTTGATGATCTTTTGTTTCTGAGTAGCGATATAACTACCATGCCTGATTCAATATTTCTTTGTCGTTCTGCATGATTATGACCGTCATGGCTCTCTTAGTTGGTCGCTCCCAGTCTTTTGCTAACCTCCACCTGCACTAAGCAAATTAACCATGCAATACATAGCTCATGGGAAAGTAGCCTAAAAACTATTGTGGTTAAGAATATGTTGCCTATGTATCTTATTTCTTATGAGTTGCTTGCTGAGCGGTAACCATGTTCCTGGGGATGCCATCAACTGTCACACTTTTGTTGAATATCATGTGAGTTGCTATGCATGTTTGTCTTGTCTGAAGTAAGGGTGATTTACCGTGGGTTGAATTAATATGCATATTGTTAGAGAAGAACATTGGGCCGCCAACCAAAGCCATGCATCATGGTGGAAGTTTTAGCTTGGACCCTAATCCTCAGTCTCTCATGAGAATATGCTTATGCATTAAAGAGGAGTCCATCATCTATTTTCTATGTTGTCCCGGTATGGATGTCCTCAAGTTGAGATCTATCAAAAATGAGAAATCAAATGCCATCTATCTCCTTGGACCTTTGTACAGGTGGCATAGAGGTACCCCTTTGTGACACTTGGTTAAAACATATGAAATACAATGATAACCCATGGGGATCCGAGCTAATTAGGACAAGGAGCGAGCACTATTAGTATTCGATGAATGAGGCTTGCAACTTATAGGATGTTTTATGCATGACACATATGAAGTACTACTACCGTTGACACAATTGCTTCCATGTTTCCAAAATAAAAATCTCTAGCACTTCAAGCACCAACTACTGAGAGCATGATTGTCATTCTGAGTGTAATGTGCATTGTCCCAAAGTAGCATTGTCTTTTGTATGATTGTGATATCGTTTATTCTGAAATGATTGTATCTAGTCATCACTTAAACCTTGAAGGTGCCCCTGCACTTATGTTTTGCATCACTAAAGGGGGCAAGCTAGATATCACTTGATCATATTTGCACATCATGTTCATTGCAAATCTTTTTGATGTTTCAGTTTCATGTTGTAAAACTTTCAGTCATTTGTGATTTTCTCTTGAGACAACTTAATTGCTTTAGAATCATTGTCTCAGTAAGCTTTTGTCATATGACAATGAGAAAGTCCTATATGGTTAATAGCATGTCACCACAGAAATTATTCTTGTTATCATTTACCTACTCGAGGACGAGCAGGAATTAAGCTTGGGGATGTTGATACGTCCAAAACGTATCTATAATTTCTGCTTGCTCCATGCCACTTTTGGGTGATATTGCTATGATATTCATACACTTCCATACACTTTTGATCATATTTGGACTAACTTACTAATCCAGTGCACCCCAGTGCCAGTTTCTGTTTTCGGCTGTTTTTGTATTTCAGGTTTTCACGTTTCGAGAACTGCCCAGAAAAATCCAGAAAAATTATATAAAAAATCAGCGAACCGGAAACAACACTGTGTCCAAAGGGCAGCCTGGGGG
>LR738715.1:837867737-837935304 GCA_902687465.1 Secale cereale | reverse complement strand
CCCCCCCCGGGCCACGCCAGGGGGGCACCTGGGCCCCCCGAGGCTCCCCCGGTGCCCTACTTTGGCATATATTTAAAGGGTTCCCCGTAATCCTCAGAACAGGACTTCTTTTCGCGATCCCATCTCTGTTCCACCGCCGCCTCCGCTTCCAAGATCGGGAGCACCAGGAGAACTCTTCCCGGCACCCTGCCGGAGGGGAGGATCACCACCGAGAGCTTCTCCACCACCATGGACGCCTCCCGGATGACTCGTGAGTAGTCTCCCTTGGACCATGAGTCCATGACCAGTAGCTATGTGATGTTCTCCTCCCGTTCTTGTGCTTCACTAATTAGTCCTCGTGAGCTGTCCTACATGATCGAGGCACCTATGTAATCCTTATGATGTTGCTATGTTGAGTTTGCTGGGATCCGATGGATTATGAGATTATGTTCAGATTGATCTTGAGTAATATATTTGATTCACCTCTTTTATATTTTAGTTCATAAGTAATTCTTGCATGTTCTCCGTTGTTATTTATTGCTTTGGCCGAGTAATAGGTAGTGACTCCAAGAGGGAACGTTATGCACGATTGTGGGTTCATGCCCCTCGATGACTAGCTTGAGTGACAGAAACATGAGTCTAGGGGATGTGTTGTTGCCACAAGGGGGAAAACAACGGTGCTTGTGCCCGCGGGTGCAAGGATTGTTTACTTTACGCAAAGTTCTTTTAATGCAGTTGTCTGTTGCATTGAGTTTACACTATGGGTGGGACTCGCAACTTAATACCAGCGAGATGTTCTGGATAGATATCTCAAGGTGGATGATTAGTAGTAGATATTGATGGATTTCGGTCTACTTACTTTGGCGTACCGCCCATGCTTTGAACCTCAACCTTTCTTGCAATGTAGTCAGCATTGGTTTGCGTTCGTGGTCCTGTCTATTGCCCAGCTGTAATTCGTTTACCTCACATAGCTGTTTTATCGTCTTTTGGGAGAGAGACATCACTAGTGAACATCATGAGACTCCGGTCCATATTACCATCATTGATCACATACACTATTTACTTTCCGCTATTTATTTACTATTGCAAAAACTATCTATCACTACTATCATATTGCTTTTAACCCTTTGTGAACTACAAGGCCGGAGAGATTGACAACCTCTCTGTACTCGTTGGGAGCAAAGTTATTTGTATCTGTGTGCAGGTCCACGTTGATTGCTAATTGCGCCGTTAGCAGTTGACACCTACCTGTTGAACCTAGGAGTCTCTGGGGATTCGATCCTTGGTATCTTTGCTAAGGGAAAACACGTCTACTTACTGCATCTTACACCTTCCACTTGGGGTAACCAACGAGGGGTTCGAGGCCCATCAACCTCCAGGACGACGCCCGCGGATGAATGATATGTGATGTATGAAAAGAACCACTTGTTTGCTTCATGCCCGTTTGTTTCGTGCATGCCCCTCGTTTGCCTTGCCACCGTCTCTCAACAAGTTGCCGGAACCAGAATGTTGTCGTGACACCATTTTTCGGTTATCGTCGTCGTGGCACTCTTTCTTTCCACTACAGTGACAAATGCTTCCTAACATGCTCATGTCAACTTTTAACTAAAATTGCATAAAACTTGAAAATGTCATCTACATCATGATAACAACATCTAAATGACTAAAATTGTTCTTTGCTTTAAAAATTTCTAACTATGCACATGGGGAGTTTCCGGAATTGTTGTTGTTATTTCCGGTCTCATTTAAAATACCTAAATAGATAGTTTACTTATGCTTCACCTCTTGCCATGTTTGAAAAAACATTTAAACTTGTTGGGTTCCTAACCGAGATCAAACTAAATATGTGGATGTGGTGTTTTGTCAATATGCAACTCGTTGCATATTGAGCTCCGCTTAAATTGTAGTGTTGTTTGATGCACTTTGCCATGCCATGCATATTTAAACCGGAAATGCATCATACTTGTTTGTGCATCATGCCATGAGTATGCTTGTGTGTTTACCACGTTGTTTGCTTCTTTCCGGGTTGCTTCTCTCGTTAGCTTCAGTTTCGTTCCAGAGTTGTGAGGATTCATTCGACTTCGTCCGTTTGTCTTCTTCATGGACTCTTCTTCTTCCTTGCGGGAACCCAGGCAAGATGATTGTTCCCTGATATCACCTCTATCTTTGCCTTGCTAGTTGTCTCGCTCTATAGATATGCCTTGATGCCTATTCCTATTTGTCAGCCTCCTATTGTTGCCATGAAACACTCTAACCGCCTTCCTAGCAAACCGTTGATTGGCTAAGTACGCTTTTGCTCAGCCCCTCTTATAGCGTTGTTAGTTCGAGATGAAGTTGAAGATTTCTCCATGTTTGGACTTGTTTATTGGGATAACACAATATATCTCTTAAGTATATTAATGGACATATATATTGGCAATGGGTGGAAGGCTTGTCCTTCTGCTTGGTGTTTTGTTCCACTCATGCCACCTTAGGACCCGATAAACCGGTGTTATATTCCTTGATTTTGCATTCCTAACACGGTTGGGGTTTATGGGCCCCCCTTGATAATTCGCATTGCTTGAAGCTTTTCCAGCAAGGCCCAACTTTGGTACTACTTTTGCCTAACAACTAAAACTTGCCGAGGGAGTAATTAACCCGAGGATTTATTAATCAACCCCCTGGGCCAGTGCTCATTTTGAGTGTTGGTCCAAACTAGAGTCATGTGCGGTACCCCCCTTGGCAACTTGGGTCTTTGGTCACTGTACGCTGTGCTCATCCGCTCGTGGCCTGAGACGAGATACGCGCGGCTACTATCAGGGTGTCGGCACGCTGGGAGGTCTTGCTGGATTAGTTTTACCTTTGTAGAAATATCTTGAGCACGGGATTCCGGGAACACTCGGGTCTTCCCACTTTGGAGTTGCGACTCCGCAGATCGTGAGCTTGTGATGGGCTAAGTTGGGACACCCCTGCAGTGTTTTGAACTTTTGAAAGCCATGCCCGCGGTTATGTGGCAGATGGGAATTTGTTAATATCCGGTTGTAGATAACTTGACACCATATCCTTAAGAATACACTACCTGTGTGAGTACCGTGATGGTCTCTTTCCGAAGGGCTTCGGGAAGTGAACACGGTGGGGTTATGCATGAACGTGAGTATCTAGGATCACTTCTTGATCATCTTTGGCGACTGTTGGCACTTATTCTCCTCTCTCTCTGAACTCGTAAGCTAGTTGCTTAGTGCTTGCTGCAAACACTTTATTGCCCCTCCACACCTAAAGGTTGTGTTAGTTTTGATACTCGGGAATGGGATTGCTGAGTCCTTGTGGCTCACAGATTACTACACACACCAGATGCAGGTACAGCCGAGAACAACTCGGGATATGGACAAGAACCGGGAGATCGAGGAAGAGCGTAGCCGTATGTATGTGACGTTTTTTGACAATCAGTAGTGGTTCCTACTAGCGGCGATCAGGCCTTGTGGTTGTGGTATCTTTTCTCGTTTGGATTTCATCCGTAGTCGGACCCTATGTTATTTGGATGAATGTATGTTATTGTATTCATTGTGTGACGTGGCGAGTGTAAGCCAACTATCTTTTACTCTTTCATTCCTGTATTTTACATGAGTTGTGCAAAGATACCACGCGTGCGATCATTCCGGAATGCGCTTATGTCTCTAAGTCGTGCCTCGACATGTAGGAGATATAGTTGCATCCTCGGCATTACAGGAAGGTCGGCCGGACCTAGGGCATGCGGGAGAGAGGAGTCCTCCTCCTAGTAGGAATAGGACTCCCCTTTCCTACTCCTACTAGGAGGGGGAAAGGAAGGAGGAGAGGCAGAAGGAAAGGGGGCGCCGCCCCCTTCCCTAGTCCAATTAGGACTAGACGGGGAGGTGGCACGCGGCCTGCCCTGGCCGGCCCTCTCTCTCTCCACTAAGGCCCACTAGGCCCATTGTCTCTCCAGGGGGGTTCCGGTAACCCTCCGGCACTCCGGTTTTCTCCGAAATCACCCGGAACACTTACAGTGTCTGAATATAGCCGTCCAATATAACAATCTTTATGTCTCGACCATTTAGAGACTCCTCGTCATGTCCGAGATCACATCCGGGACTCTGAACTACCTTTGGTACATCAAAACACATAAACTCATAATATCGATCGTCATCGAACGTTAAGCGTGCGGACCCTACGGGTTTGAGAACTATGTAGACATGACCGAGACTCATCTCCAGTCAATAACCAATATCGGAACCTGGATGCTCATATTTGTTCCTACATATTCTATGAAGATCTTTATCGGTCAAACCGCATAACAACATACATTGTTCCCTTTGTCATCGGTATGTTACTTGCCCGAGATTCGATCGTCGGTATCATCATACCTAGTTCAATCTCGTCACTGGCAAGTCCCTTTACTCGTTTTGTAATACATCATCTCGTGACTAACTCATTAGTCATTTGCTTTCAAGGCTTATTATGATGTGTATTACCAAGAGGGCCTAGAGATACCTCTCCCACACTCGGAGTGACAAATCCTATTCTTGATCCATGCCAACACCACAAACACCTTCGGAAAAACCTGTAGAGTATCTTTATAATCACCAAGTTACGTTGTGACGTTTGATAGCACACAAGGTGTTTCTCCGGTATTCGGGAGTTTCATAATCTCATAGTCACAGGAACATGTATAAGTCATGAAGAAAGCAATAGCAGTAAAACTAAACGATCAAGTTGCTAAACTAACGGATGGGTCTTGTCCATCACATCATTCTCCTTATGATGTGATCCCGTGGATCAAATGACAACTCATTTCTATGGCTAGGAAACATAACCATCTTTGATCAATGAGCTAATCTAGAAGAGGCATACTAGGGACACCCTGTTTTGTCTATGTATTCACACATGTACTAAGTTTCCAGTTAATACAATTCTAGCATGAATAATAAACATTTATCACGATATAAGGAAATACAAATAACAACTTTCTTATTGCCTCTAGGGCATATTTCCTTCACCGGTGACCTCAGAAGCGGCGGTGGTCACAGAACTCGACGCTCCGGCGACCAAATATCGCGCGGAGACCACCGTTCGAACCAGCGCTTTGAGGCGCATCTACTGGTTCGAGCCGTTGTTGCTGGGATGACCAGTAGCGGCACTGGCGACGAGGCCAGGCGCAGCGCAGTCCCACCGGAGTTGTGCTGCGGTGACCATATGGTGTGCGGGCGGGCACTACCGAAAGCGGCGAGTGCAGCGGAGCATATGGTGGTGGTGGCTGGCGCGGGGGTGTCCTCAGGCGATGGCGGTGAAGACGCGCGGCGGCGGCGGTGCTCGGGCTTGCTCGGACGCGTGCGAGCGCGAGGTCGGAATCAGATGGCAGGGCGCTCGCACGGGCAGGCACAGGCGCGCAGCTGATGCGCAGGTTGGCAAACCACGGGCGCTGGCGCGGGCTCGTCCAGGAGGAACTGGGTGCGGCCATGGTGACCAGGGGCGCGTGCGACCGTCTACAGCGACGGAGACGAGGGGGAGGAGGGGGACCGACTAGGGGCACACTGGGGAGCTCGTTGGCGGGCTCTAGAAGCTCAGGAGTGGCTCGGTACGACGGATCCGGTGGCGGTGACCGGCGGGGCAGAGGCGGAAGACAAGGCCGATCCGACGTAGTGGTCCCGGGCTTGCTCCTGTCCGCGAAGTCGACAAAGAGGGGGTCGGCGGGGCAGTGGCGGGCGACGGGCTCGGGGCGCGTCGGGCAGTGCCCGTTCCACGTGAGGGCGTGCTCGAGGGAGAGGGAGGGCGAGGTGGATCGATAGGTTAGGGTTTCAGGGAGGGGCCTTAAAGGCCAGTGTGTAACGGGGGAGTGGGCCGGCTGGGCCGCTTCGGCCAGCTGGGCCAAGGTGGCCCGAGGGGCTTTTTCATTTGTTATTTTATATATTTTTCATTTTTCATTTTTAAATAGTTTTTGTTTTCCTTTTATTTCTTTACTGTTTTCTTTTAGTTTTATTTTGTTTTAGTTTTATAAAGCATAATTTTAGCATCTAAATTAGTGGTAATAATTAGGCCACTGCTACAAAAAGTTTAACACTTTACTAAAATAGGTTTATAGCTTTTATTATTTTAAATCATTTAACAATTGTTTTCTATCCACTCCTTTATTTAGTTTAGGGCATTTAAACACTTCACAAAAATGTTGGGTCACCATGATAATTTGTTATGGAATATTTGCCACACTTTGTACATTTTAGTTTTTATGTTTGAGAAATTTGAATCTTGGACTTTAATTCGAATTTGAATTTGAATCCGGTTTGGATCAAGTGAGTTTTAGCAAATTAATTGCGGTGACACGGCAACATTAGTGTGTGATTACTGTAGCTTAATTATCTGGACGTCACAATTCTCCTCCACTACACGAAATCTCATCCGGAGATTTATGAGGTGAAGTAAGGGGAAAGTTCTGGTTACGAAATTCTAACGAATCTTCTCGGTCTTGGTTGCTCTTCTCGAAGAGGTCAATTCATTATGTTGATGTCTTCAGTCTTGTGCTTCAGGTCATAATGATGAAGTCGCCATCCTTTCTTCGGGGTCTCGTACTTATGAATAGGAAAGGGGCAGCTTGACAATGATAGAATGCTACAAGGGGTAATCATCGGGGGTTATCCCACGAATGAACACATGAGTATCTCTCGAGTTGAACGAATAAAACACACCGAGAGCAAGGTAATATGGTACAATAAGAAGGTTCAAACAGATAGACAGTCGTTCGATGTCTGAAACAAGGTATGAAAGGGGTCCAGAGCAACGAGAATAAGTATGCGTCTGCTGCCAGAATAGGTCATTAGGAAGGTGGCTCATGAATTGCACACAAATCCAAGCATGGGGAATAACCTTGGAAACGGGGGTTGTACAGGAGAGTCAGGTTTCGATCATGTGGTTTATGGGCCCACCATGTGGGATAAAAGTAGGAAGGCCGTTGACAACATGTGCGGTCATGAAAGCAATGAATGTCACCGTATAACCCGTCAGTTAAGTCAGCAACAATGTTTTTACCAAGGGCGAGGGACGAAGAGAACCATTTTCCTGCTCGTTGAACGAGGCAGACCAATAGGCAAAGTTCTCGTCCACCGATGGTGACCGAGATGTCATCAACAATAGTAAGAGGGACCTACTGATAGAGGGTACTCCGAGGTGATACATAAGCAGAGCATTATTCTTGCTTAGACTATATGTGGATCACAAGAAAGGTTAAACAAACCAACGGAAAGGAAAATGTGATTATACACAAGTATAATCCTTGTGAAGGGCAAGCATATCGGAAAAAACATGAGAGGTCTTCATGTACATAACCATCCAGGGAGAGGGGCGAGGAAACTCATGATGTTACCCATACAACGATGTTTGGGATAATTGGTAAAGAAAAATTAGCATTGCGCTTCAATGTTCTCGTTGATGATAAGAGTACCACAGGCATGCTTGGAGATAGCATTGACATGGTCATCAGTTAAAGGTCAAACTTTGGATACACAAAGGATCCATCGGAAACAACTTATAAAATAAGTCATACAATTTTATCAAGGGAAGATGAGGATGTGGTCGACGGGCTCAGCGATAATTCAACGAGATATCCATAAACATGGATTTCCACAATTAAGTGAACAAGGTGATAGCGTTGGACACAATAAAGTATCTAATAATGTATGTTCGAGGAGAACATCCATAATTGAACTTTGAACGAAAATGGACATGGAAATAGAGACCAAGTAGTACGATCAAGGCTAGAATGATGATTCAATAAGCAAACGACTTAGAATGGAACTATCGATCGTTAGCTCCAAGCTAGGGTTGACAGAAGTTTTGAATTTCACGCATCATAGTTCAATGGTCGGTATTCTGGTTAGTAACAACACGGGGACCAAGATATGAACGGGGATGGCGAGAAGTATTACTATATCAAGATTTAACGGGTGGAGCAATTCTCATGACACCCTTGACATAAAAGATGGTAATACTCAACTGTAGAACGTAACATGAGTTGGATAGCAGTATACTCAAGGTACAGCACAAAACATGAACAAGTTTGTGTTGGAGGGTACGCAATAAAGTTGTCGATGATAACACAAATCATCGAGGGGGCACGGATGGTATTTCTCATCATGAATCGGGTTGATATCCTGGAAGAGTCCAGAATGTTGATGATGATCTCAACAAATTTTGTCGTGAGGCTCCACAAAGAAGCAATCGAGCAACAACTGCATCTAGCAGAAGGACTGATGCAGTGAAAGATTATTGGATCCACGGACACTACACCAACTCAAATTTAAGCTTGATGTTCAAGGAGAAATGATATGACAAGGAAAATCAACGTAAGCTTAGCTCATGGTCGAAAATTGTGCTCTGGGAAGAAGGACCAGGTAGCACAATTTAAAATTTTGCACAATAATTATATAGCCGATCAGGCTAGGAATGACTTGAAGGATTATTAAACTCGTAAGCAACGAAATTACTTAGAGTTATTGAATTGGAGTGCGGAATCGATTCACTTATCGGTGTCCTCGAGTGACCAGTAACTCAGAACCCGGGGGAAATCTGAAATCGGTGAGAAGGAATACTAGATGAAGACTCATAGGAAGCAACACAGTTCTTTGATATTCTAGAGATACCGGAGGGTAATACTCGAGGAAGATCGAAATAGAGGTTGCAAAGATGTATCGATCTGCAAAAGACAAGTGCTTTAACTTGTCTAAGAAATGGGATCAAGGAGAAAATATGGTCGGAACCACGATTGCAAAGGATCAATTTAGCGATACCAGATGCTATTATAACAAGGAAATAGTTATTATTACAATAAGCTTCCATGATAAGATCTACATCGTGTCCATGGGCATGAACACAAATTTCAAGGTCGACTCCCACTTATCCAATTCATAACCTTTCATTCACTTCTCGCATTCGATGAAGTTGTAGTGTTGAAATTTTATCTAGAAAATACCAGAAGAGTATGACTCGTGCAAACTTTCGAGTTCACACATATTAAGGAAGGCATAGGTTCAACCCATCGGGGAATCATGGACACATATAATGCAAACTTCAGGAGTAATTTATACAAGCTCAAAAGCAGAGCATGGTTGAGAAAGCAGAGGATACAATTTCTCAAAGGTATTTATGTATCCGAGGAAAAGCTCACGAAGTTATAGAATATGAAGGACAATGTCAGATAATAATTCAACAAAGGATCATACAATCCAAAATGGAGCTGATGTGAGCATCGTCACACAACCAGAGGAAGAAACAATGCAAAGGCATTGGATCATAGAAACAACTGGTGAATTCAAAGCACAAAGGCATAGGAGATATAATTTCCAAATCAAGGGATCATAAGCAAACGCTCTGATTAAGGGTGGATAAGTTGAGTAGGCTTAGGGGTACAATCGATGCCAATTTGAATGGTCGAGATCTAGCTCATCTTTAAAATGACGTCTGAGCCAAAAGGATGAATTCTAGGACCCGATTGAGGATTGAGAGCATTCACAACATAATGAACCAACGATCCCAAAATAATAATGACTAAGGATGCCAATAGTATTATCAGGCTTACGGGATTAATCATAAAGCAAGCAAGTAAGAATTTCAAGAGCAATAGGCGGTTGAGGATCTTCGAAAGATCGGATGGTATTTCGAAAACTTTTGTGAAATACATGAATGGGGATGAGCGGATACTCCATAAATGCGAGGAATTTTCCATAAGGGTATTCATGTGGCAATGAACTGCAAAGGAGTGGCACAATCGATATACGGAATATAGGAAGATGTTTTGGGGTACCTTGTAATAACAAGAGCAACGGAGAATTAATTTTATGAGTGACAAGTGTAAGTCATTATCCATATGGATATATTGGTGGTAAGGAATTGCAAAGGCGGAGGCCAGAAGAATCTCGGAAAAACATCGAATATTATCTCTAGAATCTTCTGATGAAGCAGACAACCATCTTGACTGGAGGGGCTCTCCGGGAGAAAGTATTTTCGAGAACCAAAAGTCAGATTTTTGCAAAATCATTTAACCCGAATAGAAGAGAGATCAGAGTCGCAGAGTAAGGACAAGGAATAAAAGATTCTAATACCACCCAATGGCGACGTGGGCCCATAAGCCACACAGCCATGTTAGTAAAAGTGTTGCAATGACTAGACTCGACTTTGGCCAAGGAGTTGGAAAGGGGAATTCTACAGGCAGTCGGCTGTGATACCAACTTGTGACGCCCCGATTTGACCGTACACTAATCATGCACGCAAATGTGTACGACCAAGATCAGGGACTCAGTGGAAGATATCACAACACAACTCTAGACACAAATAAAAAAATACAAGCTTTATATTACAAGCCATGGGCCTCGAGGGCTCGAATACACAAGAGTCGGCGGAAGCAATAATATCTAAGTACAGACATAAGTTAAACAAGGTTCCATAAGATGGCTAGCACAAAAGTAGCAACGATCGAAAAGGCAAGGCCTCCTGCCTGGGACCTCCTAACTACTCCTCAAAGCCGAACTCCATGTAGAAACATCCTCGGGATTCTTTGGCTCCTGGACTCCACCGTCTGGCTGTGTCATCCGAGAAGAAGGGACAAAAGGGGAAAAGGGGGAGCAAGGCAACCGTGAGTACTCATCCAAAGTACTCGCAAGCAAGGATCTACACTACAAATGCAATGGTATCTGTGCAAAGGGGGGGTAATATATGTGGGCTAAACTGCAGAATGCCAGAATAAGAGGGGGGTAGCTAATCCTATTGAAGACTACGCTTCTGGCAGCCTCCATCGTGCAGCAGTAGAAGAGAGTAGATGGAATAGTAACAAGTATCAATGCTTCTGGGAGCCTCCGTCTTGAGTAGCTGGAAAGTTCACCAAGTAACATCGTATAGCATAATCCTACCCGGCGATCCTCCCATTGTCGCCCTGTGGGAAAGCGATCACCGGGTTGTCTTTGGAACTTGTCTAGGTGTGTTTTATTAAGTATCCGGTTCTAGTTGTCATGAGGTCGGAGTACAACTCCGGGTCATCCTTTTACCGAGGGACACAATGATACGTCTCCAACGTATCTATATTTTTTTATTGTTCCATGCTATTATTTATGAAGTCTTGGATGTTTAATGGGCTTTATCATTCACTTTTTATCATTTTTGGGACTAACCTACTAACCCAAAGGCCCAGTCCAGATTGCTGTTTTTTGCCTATTTCAGGGTTTTGCAGAAAAGGAATATCAAACAGAGTCCAAACGGAATGAAACCTTCACGAGAGATATTTTTGGAGGAAATTACGCACGGAAAACGACAAGACCAAGTCAGGGGGCAAGGGGCCAGCCCTCGAGGGTGGGGGGCGCGCCCCCTTCCCAGGGCGCGCCCCCCTACCTCGACGCTGGCCCACACGGCCCCCGGTGCCCTCCTTCTTCCTATATATACCAACGTACCCCAGAAACTCCATACGCAGAGAGAAAACCCTAATTCCACCGCCGTAGCTGCTGTTCCCGTGGAGATCCCATCTTGGAGCCTGTTCCGGGAGGGGGATCCATCACGGAGGCCTTCATCATCATCATCATCGCCCTCACCATGAGTTGTGAGTAGTTTACCACAGACCTTCGGGTCCATAGTTAGTATCTAGATGGCTTCTTCTCTCTCTCTCTGGATCTCAATACAAAGTTCTCCTCGGTCTTCGAGGAGATCTATTCGATGTAATCTCTTTTTGTGGTGTGTTTGTCGAGATCCGATGAATTGTGAGTTTATGATCAAGGTTATCTATGAAAGATATTTGGTTCTTATCTGAACTTTTTATGTGTGCTCATAATATCCTTGCAAGTCTCTTTGAATTATTGGTTTGGTTTGGCCTACTTGATCTATAGTTCTTGCAATGGGAGAAATGCTTGGCTTTGGGTTCAATCTTGCGGTGTCCTTTCCCAGTGACAGTAGGGGCAGCAAGGCACGTATTGTATTGTTTCCATCGAGGATAAAAATAAGGGGTTTTCATCATATTGCTTGAGTTTATCCCTCTACATCATGTCATCTTGCTTAAAGCGTTACTCTGTTCGTATGAACTCAATACACTAGATGCATGTTGGATAGCGGTCGATGTGTGGAGTAATAGTAGTAGATGTAGAATCGTTTCGGTCTACTTGTCTCGGACGTGATGCCTATATACAATGATCATGCCTAGATAGTCTCATAATTATTCGCTTTGCTATCAATTGCTCGACAGTAATTTGTTTACCCGCCGTAGAATATCGCTATCATGACAGAAGCCACTAGAGAAAACTATGGCCCCCGGGTATATTCTCAACATATCAATCTACATCTACTTTACTTTTCTAGCTTTTATTTGTTGTTTTATTAAACCAAAAATCCCAAAAATATAACTATCATCTCTATCAGATCTCACTCTCGTAAGTGACCGTAAAGGGATTGACAACCCCTTATCACGTTGGCTGCGAAGTTCTTATTTGTTTGTGCAGGTGCGAGGGACTGGCGCGTGGTCTCCTACTGGATTGATACCTTGGTTCTCAAAAACTGAGGGAAATACTTACGCTACTGTGCTGCATCTCCCTTTCCTCTTCGAGGGAATACAACGCGAAGTTCTTATGGCGCCGTTGCCGGGGAGGCTTACGCAAAAGTCATATACCAAGTACCTATCACAAACCCTTATCCTTCGCATTACATTTGTTTGCCTCACGTTTTCCTCTCCCCCACTTCACCTTTGCCATTTTATTCGCCCTTCTTCCGCCGTGTGTTTTTCGTTCGCTTGCTTCTTGTTCGCTTGTGTGTGTTGGATTGCTTGCTTCTCACTATAGCTCAGAACAATACCAAATTGTGTGACTTCTCCAATACCAACAACAATGATTTTATTAGCACTCCGATTGCTCCTATTACCGATGCTGAATCTTGTGAGATCAATGCTGCTTTGTTGAATCTTGTCATGAAAGATCAATTCTCCGGCCTTCCTAGTGAAGATGCCGCTACCCATCTAAACAACTTTGTTGATTTGTGTGATATGCAAAAGAAAAGGGATACGGATAACGATATTTTTAAATTGAAGTTATTTCCGTTTTCACTTAGAGATCGTGCTAAAACTTGGTTCTCCTCTTTGCCTAGAAATAGTATTGATTCATGGAATAAGTGCAAAGATGCTTTTATCTCTAAGTATTTCCCTCCTACTAAGATCATCTCTATTAGATATGATATTATGAATTTTAAGCAACTAGATCATGAGCATGTTGCACAAGCTTGGGAGAGAATGAAATTAATGATACAAAATTGCCCTACACATGGTTTGAATCTATGGATGATTATTCAAAACTTTTATGCTGGCTTGAATTTTGCTTCTAAAATCTATTAGATTCAGCCGCCGGAGGCACTTTCATGGAAACCACTTTAGGAGAAGCTACCAAACTCCTAGATAATATTATGGTTAATTATTCTCAGTGGCACACCGAAAGATATACTAGTAAAAAAGTGCATGCTATCGAAGAAATTAGTGTTTTGAGTGGAAAGATGGATAAAGTTATGAAATTGTTTACTGCTAAGAGTGCTTCTTCTAATCCTAATGATATCCCTTTGTCCACTTTGATTGAGAATAACAATGAATATTTGGATGTGAATTTTGTTGGTAGGAATAATTTTGGTAACAATGCTTATAGAGGTAATTTTAATCCTAGGCCTTTTCCTAGTAATTCCTCTAATAATTTTGGTAATTCCTACAACAACTCTTATGGAAAGATGCCTTCTGAATTTAAAACTAGTGTTAAAGAGTTTATGATCTCGCAAAAGAATTTCAATGCTATGCTTGAAGAGAAATTGCTTAAGGTTGATGAATTGGCTAGAAGTGTGGATAGAATTACTCTTGATGTTGATTCTTTGAAACTTAGATCTATCCCACCTAAGCATGATATCAATGAGTCTCTTAAAGCCATGAGAATTTCCATTGATGAATGCAAAGAAAGAACTGCTAGAATGCGTGCTAAAAGAGAAGATTATATTAAATCGTGTTCTTCTAGTTATCGTGAAAATAAAGATGAAGATCTGAAGGTTATTGATGTGTCTCCTATTAGATCCTTGTTTTCTAGTATTAATCTTGATGAAAATATGATTGGAGATGATTCTGCTTTAAGGTGTCCCAATGATTCGGAGTTTTTAGATCTTGATGCTAAAATTGCTAAAAGTGAGATTAAAGAGATTAAAACTTTGCATAGTAATGAACCCACTACTTTGGATTTCAAGGGATTCAATTATGATAATTTCTCTTTGATTGATTGTATTCCCTTGTTGCAATCCGTGCTAAATTATCCGCATGCTTATAGTCAAAATAAAGCTTTCACTAATCATATAGTTGATGCATTGATGCAATCTTATGAAGAAAAACTTGAGTTGGAAGTTTCTATACCTAGAAAGCTTTATGATGAGTGGGAACCTACTATAAAAATAAAAATAAAGTATCATGAATGCTATGCTTTGTGTGATTTGGGTGCTAGTGTCTCCACTATCCCAAAAACTTTGTGTGATTTGCT
This sequence comes from Secale cereale, assembly GCA_902687465.1. NCBI lineage: Eukaryota > Viridiplantae > Streptophyta > Magnoliopsida > Poales > Poaceae > Secale > Secale cereale. The sequence continues at coordinate 837,920,821 of LR738715.1, read as the reverse complement.
AGGGTTCCATGAGCTTGATGATTGTTCTTTAAATTTGCATCTTGCGGATTCCACTATTAAGAAACCTATGGGAAGAATTAATGATGTTCTTATTGTTTCCAATAGGAATTATGTGCCCGTAGATTTCATTGTTCTTGATATAGATTGCAATCCGTCATGTCCTATTAATCTTGGTAGACCTTTCCTTAGAACGATTGGTGCAATTATTGATATGAAGGAAGGAAATATTAGATTCCAAATTCCATTAAGGAAAGGCATGGAACACTTTCCTAGAAATAAAATCAAATTACCATATGAATCTATCATGAGAGCCACTTATGGATTGCCTTCCAAAGATGGCAATACCTAGATCTATCTTGTATCGTGCCTAGCTAGGGGCGTAAAACGATAGCGCTTGTTGGGAGGCAACCCAATTTTATGTTTTTTTTTGCTTTTGTTGCTGTTAGGGAATAAATATTACATATAGCCTCTAATTATATGTGGTTTCATGTTTTGTTTAGTGTTTGTGCCAAGTAGAACCTTTGGTAAGACTTGTGTGAAGTTTATATGATCTTGCTGTGAAAAACAGAATCGTTAGCGCTCGCTAAAGTAGACTTCGGATTTTACTGGAGCGTATTTTTTAGTTCATTACTTTTTCTGCTGATTGGTAGACAAATTGCGCAAATTTACCAATTTAGTTTGAATTTTTTGGAGTTCCAGAAGTAGGCGAACCCTGCAGATTACTACAGACTGTTCTGTCTTTGACAGATTCTGTTTTTCGTGTGTTGTTTGCTTATTCCGATGCATCTATGAGTTAATATTGGAGGTTATGAACCATAGAGAACTTGGAGTACAGTAGGTTTAACACCAATATAAAAAAATAATGAATTCCTTGCTGTACCTTTGAGTGGTGGTTTGCTTTATCTTACTAACGGAGCTCACGAGAATTTTTTTCTAAGTTTTGTGTTGTGAAGTTTTCAAGTTTTGAGTATTGCTTTGATGGACTATGGAACAAGGAGTAGCAAAGGCCCAAGCTTGGGGATGCCCATGGCACCCCAAGTAAATTCAAGATAATCAAAAACCCTAAGCTTGGGGGTGCCCCGGGAAGGCATCCCCTCTTTCGTCTTCATCCATCGGTAACTATACTTGGAGCTATATTTTTATTCACAACATGTTATGTGTTTTGCTTGGAGCATCTTGTATAATTTGAGTCTTTGCTTGTTAGTTTGCCACAATCATCCTTGCTGGACATGTAGGAGATATGCCCTAGAGGCAATAATAAATGCTATTATTTATCTCCAAGTTCATAATTATGTTTATGTTCCATGCTATAACTGATGTGGTTCCTGAGCCCGTATATCCATAAAGGCTCTGGGGAAAACCCATGTGCACGTGTGGAATAATAAACGGTAAAATGTATTCCTAGTCATGCCTCTAAGACTAGCTCAAGTGTTGCATGATGATTATGTTTTCCCAATCATGGGCATGTCTATGCCAGCAATTTTGAGGGCACAATGTTAAGAGAACATTTGTGTTGAATCGACCTGGATTGATGTTATGCTATGAGATTCATTCGTCACAAGTTAATGGTAAATAACACAGAGATGGTTAATGTTTGCATGATTCCTTAGACCATGAGAGTATTGAGTTTCTTCATGCTTGCTTCATGAACTTTGGAGTTTGTTAAATGTCATCCGTAAATGGGTGGCTATTACGGCGGCTTACGGGTTCCTGGAAAAGTATGTCAAGTAACTTGATAGCTCAAGATTGGGATTTGCTCCTCCGACGATGGAGAGATATATCTCGGCCCTCTCGGTGTTACGGTATCCATCATCGTCTGGCCAGACACTTTGTGATTTGATCACGGGGATGCCGGAACACGGTAACGAGCAAAGAGAACAATACCGGTAACGAGGTAACTAGCATAGTGGACAAGTTGTTGATCCACGAGAATGCCAACATGTCTCACCTCGGGTATTTTTAACATATCGCGAAGCAACAAGAATAGCACACTGCAACTGGAGGTTCACTCGAATATTCATTCGTGTGGGTATAGGGGTCAATATGGGTGTCCACGGCTCCGATGTTGATCATTGATCGGAAGGGGTTCCTGGTCATGTCTATACTTCACCGAACCTATAGGGTCACACGCTTAAGGGTCATCTATCTGCTGAATACTAGACAGGGAGTCTGAGAGAAAATCACTGAAAAAGTTTCGGACATCGGAAAAGTTTCGGACAGCGAAGAAGGTTTCGTAGAGAGAGGTCATTGGATGAGTTTCGATGAAACTGAAAAATTGTTTCAGGGGATACCATTAAGTCAAATTAGTTTCGGCACATGCCTGATAATTCTTGGAGGGTGCCAGAATCATTCTGGAAGCTTTCTGGAATTTTCCGGGATAATAACCGGATATGCTCCGGAGCTGCCAGAACCACTTCAGATGCTTTTCGCAGATGAAAATCACTAAACCGGAATTGTTTCGGAACGCGTTGAAAAAAAAATTGGTGGGTATTGGAAATGTTCTAAGCCCACATAAATATTTTCAATTCGAACGGACGCTAAAAAATGTCATCATGAATAGTGAAATGCACTGATTGGTTGCTTTTTGGAAAAATATCTAAAGGGGATCTTTCCAAAAGATCTAGGGATGACATGGATGGATTGGGAGGCCCTCATGGGGGCCCCCCAAGGGGTGTGGCCGGCCACACTTGGGGCTCCACCTTGGAGCCCCTCTTGTTCCTTGGTTTTCACTCTTATGCCCTTGAGGAAGGACTTCATTCATGTGCATTTTGGGTTTTTGTGTTAAACTACCCTACCCCTTGGGATTTCCTATAAATAGAGGTGGAGGGGCAGCCCTCCACACTCATCCCTTGCTCTCATACACATGCCATGCATTATCTGGCTTCTTCTCTCCCTCCCACGAAAAGAGTTTCGTAGAGCCGTAAGGCTGTCTAGGTTCCGGCAGGAACTAGTTCTGGACGGCGAAGCCCTGCCGGATAGAAGACACCGTATGTGTGCAACTCTGTAGAGAGATCGTAGTTTCGGTCTTAGTTCGTGAGTGCCTCCCGAAGGGCTGTCCGTGTGACCGTTCGAGTTTTGAAGGTCTTCCTGAAGGGCTGTTCGAGTGACCGTTCGAGTTTCGAAGGTCCTCCCGGAGGGCTATCTGCCACACCGTCTGGGGGGGCGTTCGACCGCCTCCCGGAGGGCTATCTGAGGAGCTGATGAGGGTATACATCCTCGCAGTTGGGAGGTTGTAAATCCTAGCTTCGGGGATCTGCACCGCCGTTCGTCATCGACTCTACTTCCCGCTGCGCTACGAGTCGGTAACGAAAAAGATCAAACCATGTATGCAGTCCCATAGTGGTCCTGGGCTGGTGCGTAGGTTGGAAAAATTTTGTTTTTTGCTGCGTTCCCCTTCAGTGGCATCATGAGCCGTGCTATGCGAAGATGCAGGTTGCGATCTAGAATACATAGAGATGTATGGGTATTGCATAATATAATTAGGTAGTAGATGAGATCTATTGCTGAAAATTATTTATGCGGGTGACAGATGAAATCTGTTACCCGATGTTCTTGTTGCTTCCCCAGAATTTGCATATTTCTGATCTTGATAATAGCATGGTGGAGTTTCAATGTTCTGGCAATCCGCGATCCTGATTGATCAACGAAGTGCTAACAATTCATTGAATTCCACCGTAGTTAAAAAGAAAGATGAAATTTAGCAGACGAAAGGGCAATGCATATATGATCTGCATGGGGGTCACGCATATGACGAAGTTCAATATGGGGCTCGAGATTCTATTATCTCATGCTTCATACACCCTGCAAAGTTAATCTAGCGACTTGAATAGATCATACTTGATGATGGACGTTGGTAGCTTCGGTTTGTTTTGAAACCTTAGAAGACACGAATAACAAGTCTTTGCATAACTGATTAGAGACGTCTAACTTGATTTTGCAGGAGAGTTTGCATGTGCATATGATGTGGTATTGTAGTGCTGATAATAATTTCATTATGTATGAGATGACTATATGATGTAAATTGATTAAACATGACATGTGTGTCATGATTCGGCATGATGGCTGGAGCCATATGATTGCACTTTAATGACCTGCGTGTCAACCTTAAGTAATGCAATTATTTTATTAGCTATAGAGATAGCAATATTACTCGGTGCATCGACAAGGTGGTGGCAACTTAGCGAAGGTGAAGGCCGACGCAAATGTCGAAGACGAAGAAATGAAAGACTTCTCCGTCAGAAAGGGCTATACCATATCATGCTATTATGAATTGCCTGAGCTGTTTATCCCTTCTAATGCACCCTTCTTGATTGCGCGGTAGTCGCGTTTTATTAGGGTGATCTCTCACAAAATTATCAAGTAGTTAGTGTTCTCCCAAGTGTAGCACTGTCACGGCACCTAACTTTTCGGGGTGCGTCGTGTCACACGGGTACGAACGATTAGGGATGTGTGAGGCGGGTGAGTTGAGACCTCGCAGCGAGATCACCTGGTTGACTTGACGTTCAGGCATGACCATCATGAGCTCGGAACACTCGCATCGAAAGATGAACAAGAGTCACATAGAGATGTGATTGGCAAGTTGGCCTATTGGTTGAGATTTTCGTCATCAGTGGTCTTACACCAATGGCGAACAATTGAGATACGGATCTTGAATCACTCACAATCAATTATGAGAGATATTGTGTCGGGGGAAACTGTCCTCCCACGAGCACCTATGGGACCGGAGCCCCTTCTACGTTGCGGTAAGGGAGCGGAGGGAGCACGAAGAGCAGATCGAGGAGAGCACGCGGGCAGTTTACCCAGGTTCGGGCCGCGCAGACGCGTAAAACCCTACTCCTGCCTTGTTGTATTGAGCTCGGGAGTTTGAAGAGCTACAGTACTAGCTTCACCGAGCTTGAGAGTCGTCTAGGTTTCGAACCCCCTCTACGTTGTGCATGGGCCTCCTTTTATAGCTCAAGGGGTCACCGACAAGTGTCAACGTAGAGGAGGGCAAAAATGTAACTTTGGTGGTAGTTGTAACAGTGCGGGAATAGTGCGTGAACAGTGGATGAACAGTGGTCTTCACCTAACTTTGACAGTGGGGACAAGAGCATTAAATGCCCGTCACCGTCGACCCCAAAAGTGTCCGTCCATGCTTCTCCGTTCGACACGGCGGTAGCCTCGTCACCGTGGCTTGCCACCGTGTGCCTCAGGCTGCACAGCCATCCACCACGCGTCCCTGGAAGGGCCCCAGGGTGACGCGTGGGCAGATGAGCTGGAGCGCGGGCACACAGCATAAGTTCCCCCGGCAAGCACCTTGCCGGGGCTATGATCTTGCCGGGCCCGGAAACTTGTCGCTCCCCGGGCCCTGCCGGGGCGCATGACGCGCCGAGGCATCCCTTCAAGTGCATATTCCTTGGTCTTCCTGGCAAGCTCTGAAGGAAATATGCCCTAGAGGCAATAATAAAGATATTATTTGTATTTCCTTATATCATGATAAATGTCTTTTATTCATGCTAGAATTGTATTAACCGGAAACTTAGTACATGTGTGAATACATACACAAAACAGTATGTCCCTAGTATGCCTCTACTAGACTAGCTCATTGATCAAAGATGGTTATGTTTCCTAGCCATAGACATGAGCTGTCATTTGATCAACGGGATCACATCATTAGGAGAATGATATGATGGACAAGACCCATCCGTTAGCATAGCACTATGATCGTTTAGTTTAACTGCTATTGCTTTCTTCATGACTTATACATGTTCCTATGACTATGAGATTATGCAACTCCCAAATACCGTAGGAACACCTTGTGTGCTATCAAACGTCACAACGTAACTGGGTGATCATAAAGATGCTCTACAGGTGTCTCTGAAAGTATTTGTGGTGTTGGCATAGATCAAGATTAGGATTTGTCACTCCGAGTGTCGGAGAGGTATCTCTGGGCCCTCTCGGTAACACACATCACAATAAGCCTTGCAAGCAAAAGACTAATGAGTTAGTCACGAGATGATGTGTTACGGAACGAGTAAAGAGACTTGCCGGTAACGAGATTGAACTAGGTATAGAGATACCGACGATCGAATCTCGGGCAAGTAACATACCGTTTTGACAAAAGGAACAACGTATGTTGTTATGCGGTTCTGACCGATAAAAGATCTTCGTAGAATATGTAGGAGCCAATATGAACATCCGGGTTCCGCTATTGGTTATTGACTGGAGATGAGTCTCGGTCATGTCTACATAGTTCTCGAACCCGTAGGGTCCGCACGCTTAACGTTTGATGACGATCGGTATTATGAGTTTATGAGTATTGATGTACCGAAGGTAGTTCGGAGTCCCGGATGAGATCACGGACATGACGAGGAGTCTCGGAATGTCCGAGACATAAAGATTGATATATTGGACGACTATATTCGGACACCGTAAGTGTTCCGGAAAAGTTTTGGATTTATCGGGAATGCCGGAGGGGGTTACCGGAACCCCCTACGAGAGGGGATGGTCCATAGTGGGCCTAAAGGGAAAGAGAGAGGCAGCCCATAGGGCTGGCCGGCGCCCCACCTAGGGTTCCTAGTTGGACTAGGATTGGGGGGGCGCCACCTCTCCTATTCTTTTCCCTCTTCCTTCTTTTGGTGAATCCTACTAGGAATAGGATTGCAATCCTATTCCTAGTAGGAGTCCACTCCCTAGCCGCACCAGGAAGGGCCGGCCGGCGTCCCTCCCTTGCTCCTTTATATATGGGGGCAGGGGGGCACCCAAAGACACACAAGTTGAATTGTTTTAGCCGTGTGCGGTGCCCCCCTCCACAGAATCACACCTCGGTCATACCGTCGCGGAGCTTAGGTGAAGCCCTGCGCCGGTGAACACATCATATCCGTCACCACGCCGTCGTGCTGACAAAACTCTCCCGTGAAGCTCAACTGGATCAAGAGCTCGTGGGACGTCATCAAGCTGAACGTGTGCTGAACGCGGAGGTGCCGTACGTTCGGTGCTTGATCGGTTGGATCGCGAAGAAGTTCGACAACATCAACCGCGTCACTTGACGCTTCCGCTCCCGGTCTACGAGGGTACGTAGACACACTCTTCCCTCTCGTTGCTATGCATCTGGTAGATAGATCTTGCGTGATCGTAGGAAAATTTTAAAATACTACGTTCCCCAACAGTGGCATCATGAGCCAGGTCTATACGCAGATGATATGCACGAGTAGAACACAATGAGTTGTGGGCGATACTAGTCATACTGCTTACCAGCATGTCATACTTTGCTTCGGCGGTATTGTGAGATGAAGCGGCCCGGACCGACATTACGCGTACGCTTACGCGAGACTGGTTTCACCGTTACGAGCACTCGTTTCTTAAAGGTGACTGGCGGGTGTCTGTCTCTCTCACTTTAGCTGAATCAAGTGTGGCTACGCCCGGTCCTTGTGAAGGTTAAAACAGCACATACTTGACGAAACATCGTTGTGGTTTTGTATGCGTAGGTAAGAACGGTTCTTGCTAAGCCCGTAGCAGCCACGTAAAACTTGCAACAACAAAGTAGAGGACGTCTAACTTGTTTTTGCAGGGCATGTTGTGATGTGATATGGTCAAGACATGATGAGTTATACGGTTTTGTATGAGATGATCATGTTTTGTAAAGTTATCGGCAACTGGCAGGAGCCATATGGTTGTCGCTTTATTGTATGAAATGCAATCGCCATGTAATTGCTTTACTTTATCACTAAGCGATAGCGATAGTCATAGAAGCAATAGTTGGCGAGACGACAACGATGCTACGATGGAGATCAAGGTGTCGCGCCGGTGACGAAGGTGATCATGACGGTGCTTTGGAGATGGAGATCAAAAGCACAAGATGATGATGGCCATATCATGTCACATATTTTGATTGCATGTGATGTTTATCTTATTATGCTTCTTATTTTGCTTAGATCGACGGTAGCATTATAAGATGATCCCTTACTAAATTTCAAGATATAAGTGTTCTCCCTGAGTATGCACCGTTGCGAAAGTTCGTCGTGCCGAGACACCACGTGATGATCGGGTGTGATAAGCTCTACGTTCAAATACAACGGGTGTAAGCCAGTTTTGCACACGCAGAATACTCGGGCTAAACTTGACGAGCCTAGCATATACAGATATGGCCTCGGAACACTGGAGACCGAAAGGTCGAGCATGAATCATATAGTAGATATGATCAACATAAGATGTTCACCATTCAAACTACTCCATCTCACGTGATGATCGGACATGGTTTAGTTGATTTGGATCACGTGATCATTTAGATGACCAGAGGGATGTCTATCTAAGTGTGAGTTCTTTATATTAATATGATTAAATTGAACTTTAATTTATCATGAACTTAGTCCTGATAGTTTTGCATATCTATGTCGTTGTAGACCAATGGCCCGTGCTACCGTTCCTTTGAATTTTAATGCATTCCTAGAGAAAGCTAAGTTGAAAGATGATGGTAGCAATTACACGGACTGGGTCCGTAACCTGAGGATTATCCTCATTGCTGCACAGAAGAATTATGTCCTTGAAGAACCGCTAGGTGACAAGCCCCCTTCCGCTAATGTAGACGCTTTGAACGTCTGGCAGTCGCGGTCTGATGACTACACGATTGTTCAGTGTGCCATGCTTTACGGCTTAGAACCGGGACTTCAACGACGTTTTGAACGTCATGGACCATATGAGATGTTCCAGGAGTTGAAGTTAATATTTCAAGCAAATGCCCGAATTGAGAAATATGAGATTTCCAATAAGTTCTATAGCTGCAAGATGGAGGAGAATAGTTCTATCAGTGAACACTTGCTCAGAATGTCTGGGTACTACAATCATATGACTCAACTTGGTTGCAAAGTTGACGAGGATAGTGTTATTGATAGAGTTCTTCAATCACTGCCACCAAGCTATAAAGGCTTCATGATGAACTATAACATGCAAGGGATGTAAAAGACAATTCCCGAGCTCTTCGCTATGCTCAAAGCTGCGGAGGTAGAAATCAAAAAGGAGCATCAAGTGTTGATGGTTAACAAGACCACTAGTTTCAAGAAAAAGGGCAAGGGAAAGAAAGGGAACTTCAAAAAGAATAGCAAGTCAGTTGCTACTTCCACGAAGAAACCCAAATCTGGAGCCAAGCCTGAAACTGAGTGCTTCTACTGCAAGGGGACTGGACACTGGAAGCGAAACTGCCCCAAGTATTTGGCGGATAAGAAGGATGGCAAGATGAACAAAGGTATATGTGATATACATGTTATTGATGTATACCTTACTAATGCTCGTAGTAGTACCTGGGTATTTGATACCGGTTCGGTTGCTAATATTTGTAACTCGAAACAGGGACTACGGATTAAACGAAGATTAGCTAAGGACGAGGTGACGATGCGCGTGGGAAACGGTTCCAAAGTCGATGTGATCGCCGTCGGCACGCTACCTCTACATCTACCTTCGGGATTAGTTTTAGACCTAAATAATTGTTATTTGGTGCCAGCGTTGAGCATGAACATTATATCTGGATCTTGTTTATTGCGAGACGGTTATTCATTTAAATCAGAGAATAATGGTTGTTCTATTTTAATGAATAATATCTTTTATGGTCATGCACCCTTAAAGAGTGGTCTATTCTTATTGGATCTCGATTGTAGTGATACACATATTCATAATATTGAAACCAAAAGATGCAAGGTTAATAATGATAGTGCAACTTATTTGTGGCACTGCCGTTTAGGTCATATTGGTGTAAAACACATGAAGAAACTCCATAATGATGGACTTTTGGAATCACTTGATTATGAATCACTTGGTGCTTGCGAACCATGCCTCATGGGCAAGATGACTAAAACTCCGTTCTCCGGAACTATGGAGCGAGCAACAGATTTGTTGGAAATCATACATACTTATGTATGTGGACCAATGAGTGTTGATGCTCGCGGCGGATATCGTTATTTTCTGACCTTCACTGATGATTTGAGCAGATATGGGTATATATACTTAATGAAACACAAGTCTGAAACATTTGAAAAGTTCAAAGAATTTCAGAGTGAAGTAGAGAATCATCGTAACAAGAAAATAAAGTTTCTACGATCTGATCGTGGAGGAGAATATTTGAGTTACGAGTTTGGTCTTCATTTGAAACAATGTGGAATAGTTTCACAACTCACGCCACCTGGAACACCACAGCGTAATGGTGTGTCCGAACGTCGTAACCGTACTTTATTGGATATGGTGCGATCTATGATGTCTCTTACCGATTTACCACTATCGTTTTGGGGTTATGCTTTAGAGACAGCTGCATTCACGTTAAATAGGGCACCATCTAAATCCGTTGATACGACACCTTATGAACTATGGTTTGGCAAGAAACCAAAGTTGTCGTTTCTTAAAGTTTGGGGCTGCGATGCTTATGTGAAAACACTTCAACCTGATAAGCTCGAACCCAAGTCGGAAAAATGTGTCTTCATAGGATACCCAAAAGAGACTGTTGGGTACACCTTCTATCACAGATCCGAAGGCAAAATATTCGTTGCTAAAAACGGATCCTTTCTAGAAAAAGAGTTTCTCTCGAAAGAAGTGAGTGGGAGGAAAGTAGAACTTGATGAGGTAATTGTACCTTCTCCCGGATTGGAAAATAGTACATCACAGGAAATTGTTCCAGTGATTTCTACACCAATTAGTGAGGAAGTTAATGATAATGATCATGAAACTTCGGATCAAGTTTCTACAGAACGTCGTAGATCAACCAGAGTACGTTCCGCACCAGAGTGGTACGGCAACCCAGTTCTGGAACTCATGTTACTAGACCATGATGAACCTACAAACTATGAGGAAGCGATGATGAGCCCAGATTCCGCAAAATGGCTTGAAGCCATGAAATCTGAGATGGGATCCATGTATGAGAACAAAGTGTGGACTTTGGTTGACTTGCCCGATGATCGGCAAGCCATCGAAAACAAATGGATCTTCAAGAGGAAGACCGACGCAGACGGTAATATTACTGTTTACAAAGCTCGACTTGTTGCGAAGGTTTTCGACAAGTTCAAGGAGTTGACTACGATGAGACTTTCTCACCTGTAGCGATGCTTAAGTCTGTCCGAATCATGTTAGCAATTGCCGCATTTTATGATTATGAAATCTGGCAAATGGATGTCAAAACTGCATTCCTGAATGGATATCTCAAAGAAGAGTTGTATATGATGCAACCAGAAGGTTTTGTCAATCCAAAAGGTGCTAACAAAGTATGCAAACTCCAGCGATCCATCTATGGACTGGTACAAGCATCTCGGAGTTGGAATATACGCTTTGATGAGGTGATCAAAGCATATGGTTTTATACAGACTTTTGGAGAAGCCTGTATATACAAGAAAGTGAGTGGGAGCTCTGTAACATTTCTAATATTATATGTAGATGACATATTGTTGATTGGAAATGATATAGAATTTCTGGATAGCATAAAAGGATACTTGAATAAAAGTTTTTCGATGAAAGACCTCGGAGAAGCTGCTTACATATTAGGCATCAAAATCTATAGAGATAGATCAAGACGCTTAATTGGACTTTCACAAAGCACATACCTTGATAAGATTTTGAAGAAGTTCAAAATGGATCAGTCAAAGAAAGGGTTCTTGCCTGTTTTACAAGGTATGAAGTTGAGTAAGACTCAATGCCCGACCACTGCTGAAGATAGAGAGAAAATGAAAGTCATTCCCTATGCCTCAGCCATAGGATCTATCATGTATGCAATGTTGTGTACCAGACCTGATGTGTGCCTTGCTATAAGTCTAGCAGGGAGGTACCAAAGTAATCCAGGAGTGGATCACTGGACAGCGGTCAAAAACATCCTAAAGTATCTGAAAAGAACAAAGGATATGTTTCTCGTATATGGAGGTGACAAAGAGCTCGTCGTAAACGGTTACGTCGATTCTAGCTTTGACACTGATCCGGATGACTCAAAGTCACAAACCAGATATGTATTTTTATTGAACGGTGGAGCTGTCAGTTGGTGCAGTTCCAAGCAGAGCGTCGTGGCGGGATCTACGTGTGAAGCGGAATACATAGCTGCTTCGGAAGCAGCAAATGAAGGAGTCTGGATGAAGGAGTTCATATCCGATCTAGGTGTTATACCTAGTGCATCGGGTCCAATGAAAATCTTTTGTGACAACACTGGAGCCATAGCCTTGGCGAAGGAATCCAGGTTTCACAAGAGAACAAAGCACATCAAAAGACGCTTCAATTTCATCCGCGATCTAGTCAAGGAGGGAGATATAGAGATTTGCAAAATACATACGGATCTGAATGTTGCAGACCCGTTGACTAAGCCTCTTCCACGGGCAAAACATGATCAGCACCAGGACTCCATGGGTGTGAGGATCATCACTTTGTAATCTAGATTATTAACTCTAGTTCAAGTGGGAGACTGAAGGAAATATGCCCTAGAGGCAATAATAAAGATGTTATTTGTATTTCCTTATATCATGATAAATGTCTTTTATTCATGCTAGAATTGTATTAACCGGAAACTTAGTACATGTGTGAATACATACACAAAACAGTATGTCCCTAGTGTGCCTCTACTAGACTAGCTCATTGATCAAAGATGGTTATGTTTCCTAGCCATAGACATGAGTTTCCATTTGATCAACGGGATCACATCATTAGGAGAATGATGTGATGGACAAGACCCATCCGTTAGCATAGCACCATGATCGTTTAGTTTAACTGCTATTGTTTTCTTCATGACTTATACATGTTCCTACGACTATGAGATTATGCAACTCCCAAATACCGTAGGAACACCTTGTGTGCTATCAAACGTCACAACGTAACTGGGTGATCATAAGGATGCTCTACAGGTGTCTCCGAAAGTATTTGTGGTGTTGGCATAGATCAAGATTAGGATTTGTCACTCCGAGTGTCGGAGAGGTATCTCTGGGCCCTCTCGGTAACACACATCACAATAAGCCTTGCAAGCAAAAGACTAATGAGTTAGTCACGAGATGATGTGTTACGGAACGAGTAAAGAGACTTGCCGGTAATGAGATTGAACTAGGTATAGAGATACCGACGATCGAATCTCGGGCAAGTAACATACCGTTTTGACAAAAGGAACAACGTATGTTGTTATGCGGTTCTGACCGATAAAAGATCTTCGTAGAATATGTAGGAGCCAATATGAACATCCAGGTTCCACTATTGGTTATTGACCGGAGATGAGTCTCGGTCATGTCTACATAGTTCTCGAACCCGTAGGGTCCGCACGCTTAACGTTTGATGACGATCGGTATTATGAGTTTATGAGTATTGATGTACCGAAGGTAGTTCGGAGTCCCGGATGAGATCACGGACATGACGAGGAGTCTCGGAATGTCCGAGACATAAAGATTGATATATTGGACGACTATATTCGGACACCGGAAGTGTTCCGGAAAAGTTTCGGATTTATCGTGAATGCCGGAGGGGGTTACCGGAACCCCCTACGAGAGGGGATGGTCCATAGTGGGCCTAAAGGGAAAGAGAGAGGCAGCCCATAGGGCTGGCCGGCGCCCCACCTAGGGTTCCTAGTTGGACTAGGATTGGGGGGGCGCCACCTCTCCTATTCTTTTCCCTCTTCCTTCTTTTGGTGAATCCTACTAGGAATAGGATTGCAATCCTATTCCTAGTAGGAGTCCACTCCCTAGCCGCACCAGGAAGGGCCGGCCGGCCTCCCTCCCTTGCTCCTTTATATACGGGGGCAGGGGGGCACCCAAAGACACACAAGTTGAATTGTTTTAGCCGTGTGCGGTGCCCCCTCCACAGAATCACACCTCGGTCATACCGTCGCGGAGCTTAGGCGAAGCCCTGCGCCGGTGAACACATCATATCCGTCACCACGCCGTCGTGCTGACGAAACTCTCCCGTGAAGCTCAACTGGATCAAGAGCTCGTGGGACGTCATCAAGCTGAACGTGTGCTGAACGCGGAGGTGTCGTACGTTCGGTGCTTGATCGGTTGGATCGCAAAGAAGTTCGACAACATCAACCGCGTCACTTGACGCTTCCGCTCCCGGTCTACGAGGGTACGTAGACACACTCTTCCCTCTCGTTGCTATGCATCTGGTAGATAGATCTTGCGTGATCGTAGGAAAATTTTAAAATACTACGTTCCCCAACAAGCTCCTCTTGCCAGGGCCTTGTGCTGGAGTGATGGTCTTGAGCCTGGTACGGCCTTCCCGGCAAGCTCCTCTTTGCCGGGGCCTTGATCTTCTGTCTTGTATACTTTGTTCTTGAATGGCTTCATAGGGACCAGAAAAGGTTTCCGGCAAGCACGTGGTAAGCCCTGCCACGGGAAGCTGCTAGTTCCCGTGCACAAGTTGGAGTACTAAGGTACCCCTATCTTAGTACACCGACAGGAGCCCCCAGGCCTGGGCCACACACGGTGCCGAGCGCTGTTGGGCCAGGCCCAAAACAGTGCACGGGCACACGCGGCCCACGGCGAGCCGTATCTCCTTCCGCATCCGCCGCACCTCTCCCTAACGGCACGCGTCGATTGCGGCGTCGTGGGAGAGATCGTGGCCTGCTCTTTAATGGGAAATGCGGAGCGTCCCCCACTCCCCCCTTAAAAGCAGAGGAAGCAGGGGCAGTTTCCTCCTTCGTCTTCATTGTGTCTTCATCCTCCAGAAATCCTCCGCTGCTCCTTGCCTCCACCCCTCCTCTGCCGTCTTCCGCATCTGCGGCGCCGTCAAGCTCCTCGCCTCTTCCCTCGCCGCCTCCGCCATGGCTCCGAAGAGCGACAAGGCGAAAGCTGACAAGGCCAAGAAGGAGAAGTCTGAGCAGGCGGCGAAGCTGGCAGCCCTGCGGAAGAGGAATGTGGTCTTCGCGCCGAGGCTTGGCGCGAAGGAGCTGCGGAACAAGTATTATCTGTTCTGGTCGGGGAAGACCAAAGCTCATCCCCGCACCAGAGCCTTCCCCGCCGTCACCAAGGATATGTTCCCCGGCGGTACTTCTTCTTCGCTGCTTTCTTCCATTGTGGATTGTGCCCTCCGTATTCGGAGTTCTTTTGCGATATCATGAACACATACAACCTCCACCTCCTAGATTTCACTCCCAACGCCATCCTTACGATGGCCGTTTTCGCACATCTGTGTGAAAACTATATTGGGATTCATCCAAATGTCGCCCTTTTCCGCCATTTCTTTATGCCTAGAGTAGAGGCTGGCGCTCCCCTTTCCGGCGGCATCTCCTGGATCTTCCGGCTGAATAAGAAGGATTCATACCTGAAGGGAGAACTCCGCGGCAAGTGGGAGGAGTGGCGTGCAGATTGGTGTTGGGTGGTGGAGGACAAGCCGGAGCCCTTCACTGCGCCGCGCACAACAGCCATAGTGCGCGGCAGGAATTGGAGTGAATTGGCCCCGGAGGACAACAAGCTCAGTATTGCCCTCGTCAGGATTATCCGTCTCCGGGTAGCTAATCTGACCATCGGAGAGGTTGGGGCAGATTTCCTCCGCCGCCGCATCGCCCCTTTACAAGAAAGGAAAAGGCCCGCCTGGGAATTTGGCAATGCGGCGGATATCATGAGGCTGTGCCCTGGATTAAACTTCAATTTCACTGCTTTGGAGCTGAAAGGAATGGTCCGAGGGCTCTTCAAGCATGACCCGGCCCATCCGGAGTGGTTCAGACCGGCCACGGGAGTGGTGCCACTGTGCAACAGCACCGCCTGCGATTCCTTGCGCGCAATAATGCCGGCGTGCGACTCCCATGGCATCGTCCCCACCTGGATCGAGCCTCCGCCGGGTACTGTGCTGAGCTTCTTCGACAACTTAGTTGAGACGCCCAAGAACACCGAGGAGAACAGGGGCCTCACCCGGGCCACTACGGCGCGGGACATAGCTTACATTGCTTCCAGGATGGAAGAGGCCGCCGCAGCCGCCGCGGCGGGAGATTTTGGATACACCGTGGACGAGGCGCAGGCCGCGGACGAGGCGAACCGAGCAGAGGAGGCGGAAATCCTCAGGCTGCTCAAGCTTCCGCCCGATGAGTTTGCCGGGGTGCCTTCCCTGAGGCTTGCCGGGATACCCGGGGTTGCCGGGGTGAGCGAGGCCGCCGCAGGGAGCGAGGTTGCCGGAGGGAGCGGGGCCGCCGGAGGGAGCGAGGCCGCCGGGCATGGTGCTGGGTCCAGCGGGCCTGCCGGGGAGGAGGAGGAGGACGTCGAGGCTGATGAAGACACCGGTGGGTCTCTGGGACTTGACGACGATGCCTCCTCGTCCTCAGAGAACTCCCCGCCTCCGGCAAGTCCTACGCAACCACCGAGGAAGCGCCTCCGCAAGGTGGCTACAGCGACGAGGCCGCAGGCGCCTCGACAGCAGCCTGCGCGCCGGGCGACGCGCGCCAACAGGGGGAGCCAAGTCGTGGAGGAGGCGCCCCGCGTGCCAGCGCCAAGTGGAGGGGGATCCTCTCGGAGCGGAACGGCCGCTCCTCCTGCTCCTCGGGCCCCGGCGTCAACGGAGGCTGGGTCTTCGCAGCCCACAGCCCCGGAGACCGCCAAGCGCCCGAGGGAGCCTTCTCCTCCTGCTCCTCGCGCGGGAGCAGCTCAGGTGGAGTTCGACTTCTCCGCCCTCAGCTCCGACGAGACGAGGAAGAGGAGTGAATACTTGCAACTTGTAACTTCTTTGATTTTGTCTTGATTTTCCTTGACAATTCTGATCTTGTTTTTGTTTTGCTTTCAGGACCCTGGCACAGCGGATGGCGAAGAGGGCCAAGATCCATGTGGTTGAGGTTGAAGATGACTCGCCCGCCGCGGCGACCGGAGACGCGCCAGCGGCAAGCTTGCCGGATCAACCCGCTGCTCCGAGGAGCAGCCCCCAGCGCAGCCCCCAGCGTAAGTCTGGTAGTTATTCTTTTCTGTTGGTCGGGCGCGCTTGAGGTTGTTGTTTGTATTGATATTTTGTTGTCTTGTTTGTCGTGTGCATGTAATGCCCAGGATGGAGTTATACCTCCTACGTGTCGAGGCACGACTTAAAGGCATAAGTCCATCCTAGAATGATCTCAAGTTTGGTAATCTTTGCACAACTCATGTAAAAGAGGGATAGTAAACTGAAAATAGTTGGCTTACAATCGCCACGTCACAGAATAACAGTACAAGTCTCAAACATCATACATTAAGAGCACTACAACCCTCTAAGGGCAAAGCCAAATGTCAAAGTACCAAACTCAGATAAAAACAACCACAGGCGGATCGAATCCTAGTAAGAGACTCCACTACTGATCGTCCGGGTAGCGCACGTAGTAACGACTACGCTCCTCGTCGTACTCCCAATCCAGCTCGGTGCCATCACCTGGATAGCTCACAGCTGGACCTGCATCTGGTGTGTGAAGTAACTGTGAGCCACAGAGGACTCAGCAATCCCGTTCCCGGGTAACAGAACTATCAAAGCCTTTAGGGTGAGGAAAGGCTGAAGAAAGAACAAGTCTGCAGCAGCAACTAGCATCTAGCTTACGCAAGTGAGAGCGAGAAGAGAAGGCATCGGTGAGAGTGATCACTAAGTGATCCTAGCTACAAGCTCACAATCATAACCCCTCCGTGTTCAACTCCCGAATCCCTATTCGGAAATTGACAGTCATGGAACACACGCTGGTAGTGTATTAGTATCATTGTGTCAAGTTTTCTACAACCGGAATTAACAAGCTCCCATCTGCCACATAACCGCGGGCACGGCTTTCGAAAGTTCAAACCCTGCAGGGGTGTTCCAACTTGACCCATTACAAGCCCACGATCCGCGGAGTCGCAACTCCAAAGTGGGAAGACCCGAGTATCCTCGGAATCCCGTGCTCAAGATATACCGAGCTAAGGTAAGGCTAATCCAGCAAATCCTCCCGGCGTGTCGACACCCTGATAGTAGCCGCGCGTATCTAGGTCTCAGGACACGTCCGGATGAGCAGTACGTACAGATACCGAAGATCCCAGCGAACCGGGTGGTATCCGCAAGTGGCTCTAGTTTGGACCAACACTCAAGTCGAGCACTGGCCCAGGGGGTTGAATTAATTAAGCCTCGGGTTAATTACTCCCTCGGAAAGGTTTTAGTTGAGTTAGGCGAATAGTACCAATGTTGGGACTTGCTGGAAAAGACTTAGCACTTAGCGGTTTATCGAGGGGGTCCCATACACCCCAACCGTGTTAGGAACGCATAAACAAGGAACATAAAACCGTCTTATACGGATCCTAACGGCATGAGTGGAACAAATCACCAAGCAAAAGGCTTAGCCTTCCACCCTTGCCAATATATATGTGATTTCAATTTAAGCATTTATATAGTGTGATATAACCCAGCCAAACTTCAACATGAAGCAAGCATCTTCGATCTTCACCTGCAACTAGCAACGCTATAAGAAGGGCTGAGCGAAGCGTACTTAGCCAAGACAACGGTTTGCATAGGTAGGGTGGTTAAACATGGCAATTGGTTACAAGTAGGAGGCTGACAAGAAGAACATGGGCATCGAGGCAAAACTATAGATCGAGACTACTAGCAATAGACGAAGATAGTAAAGTTATCGGGGTTCGGTCATCTTGCCTGAAGAGAAGACGTTCGGATCGAAAGAAGGGTCCTCGTGCTCAAACTCGTTGGAAACCTCGTGCTCAACCTCGTTGGAAACCTCGTGCTCAACTTCCGGCTCTAAACAAGACAAACACACCAAGCACCAATCAACACGATGCAATGCGCACTCGAAAAACATGAATGCATGAAGGATGCACTAAAGATGCACATGGAGCACGGAAAACATCACTCAAGCAAAACACCTCAAAACAAGATAACAACCTGATATTATTAATCTACACAGAAAATCACCCAAGTTTGATATAAGATTCGCTGAAATCGGAGTTACGGGCTAAAAGTTATGCCCGAAACAAGATTTGAGCGAAAACTGAAAATTACAGCAACATAGCAACTTTGGAGCCCAAAATAATTAATCTACAGCACCCAAAAAGCATGGCAAAGGACTTGAACACAAACTAGATATATAGTACAGCAACTAGGTCCAAAGTGCACCCCCAACGGAGTCACGGATCAATAGCAATGATCTTGGACATATTGAACTTTGAAATAAAATTCTGGCAGCAGAATTTTATTGAAAGTTTGGAGCAAAAGATAAACATGCTACAGCCACTCAAATGGACATGTGAGGACATGAATGGAAAGACAACAAAATATACTTCAAGGAACAATCAAAATCCACCCCAAAACTATCATGCTTTGTCCTACAACATCACACGAACATGGCATCGGAACGTTACAGATTTCAGACTTAGTGAAATTTCACTAAGTCCTAAAACAGCAACATCATCATAGCACACAAAAGAGCATGTTTAAGTCACCTCGAAACTAAACATGGCAAAGGGTAAGCACCTCATCAAAATACATATGACGGTGATCCCGAAACACACAAGCATGCATCATTGAGGTGAACACAACGATTGCAACGAGCTCAACAAGATGGCATTTCATAACAAGTAAAAACACAACATGTGAACATGGCACTTTGCAACGATGATAACAAGGAAATAATAAATCTACCATGCAACCTATCACACACAACACGTAGTTCGTGGCAAGACGAACACGTGGACATGTCATTTGCATCGTTTGGACAAACGAGCTAAAAGTTATCACATGACAAAGGTGGCATGAAAAAAAACACATAACAGCAGTTTATAACATCATGCACTCTTGCAACAGCAAAACAAGTGTCAAGATGACATCTAACATGCATGACTACAACAGGTAAAACGTAGAGGACATCTCCACGAACATCTAGACATGCTACACGCGCAAAACGGAGCAGCAGGTAAAAAGTTAGAGCAGTTCAAAGTTAGCATCTCAGATCAGGAAACAGGGACTTAGAGGGATTAGGTCAACCTTAGCAGATCTGAGATCCGGATGAACAGTATCGGGCCGGCCGGATCTGGGCCCGCGCGAGGAGAAACTGGTGCGGCGGCAGAGGCCCTCCGGGCGGTGCGGCTGGCGCGGCGGGCGCCTGGGCCGGGGAGGCCCAACCGAGGCGGGAGGTGGAGGCGCCCGGCTGGCGCCCCAGTGGAGAGCGAGCCGGCGGCGCCTGGCGCCAGGGCTGGCTCGGGGGCGAGCGACGGCCCGGCTGGCGGTCGCGGCGAAGCGGTCCCCAGGGGCGACGGGAAGGCGATGCGGTGGGCTCGCGCGGTCGATGTGGGGACCAGGCCGGCCCAGGCGACGGGTGTACGGGCCGGGGCGAGGTCGCGGCGCCTGGCCTGGCGCGTTGCGGCGGCGACGGATCCGACGGGGCTGGCCCGGCCTTGGTCGATCGCTGGGTTGCGTTGACTTCGGCAGGAACGAGAGGATCCAGATCGCGGCGGCGCTGGTTCCTACGGGAACTGGCTGGATCTGCGGGAGGAAAAGGAAAAAAAAGAAGGGGATCTAGAGGAGGAAGAAGAAGGGGATAAGAATGCCCAAAATAGACCTAGGGGGTCTATATGTAGCAGTTTTGCTAGGGTTTGGAGGCTAGGGGTGTTTAGGAGCCCTCCGATCGTGATCCAACGGATCCGATCGCGGGGATAGAATAAAAAGGACTAGGAGGAGATAACAGACTGCGGTAGGGTGTTTCCGGGACACGAAGTAAAGGCACTTCGGACCCACACGGACAACGGAGGGAAAAGTCAACGGAGTCCAAACGAGACGAGATTTGAGAGGCGGGTTGCACACAACAAAACAACAACACACACAACAACCTCGCGGCACACCGGTAACAAAAAACGCCCGAACAACAAAGTAGGCCTACGGGACGTCACGGACACGTGAGGGAGCTCCGGAACGCGAAACGGACAACGGGAAGAAACACACGGAACCGGATGCAACCCACAACACAAATGCAATGCAATGCACATGTCTACATGATATGAATGAATGCCACACACTCACACCACAAAACGACAAAAGCCCGAAAGACGAAGAACCCGAAATGGAAATAGATGAAGCCGGAGATATATTATATGCCCAAAAGGGAAAGTATTACATCCGGGGCATTACAAACTCTCCTCTACTACAAAAAGATCTCGTCCCGAGATCTAGGACTGGAAAAAGGAAGGGTACTCGGAACGAAGATGATCTTCTCGTTCCCAGGTAGCTTCTCGGTCTGTGTGATGTGACCACTTGACTTTCAGAAACTTGATGGACTTGTTGCGAGTCTTGCGTTCGGTTTCTTCGAGAATTGCAACTGGATGCTCTCGGTAGGAAAGGTCTTGTTGAAGATCAATCTCCTCAAACGGAATCATGCGCTCAGGTGCCTTGAAGCATTTGCGAAGCTGAGACACATGGAAGACATCATGAACATTTGCAAAGTTGGAAGGGAGCTCGAGCTGATAGGCTAGATCGCCTCTTTTGCCCAGAATTTTGAAAGGCCCGACGTATCTAGGAGCAAGCTTTCCTTTGATACCGAATCTTTGGGTTCCTTTCATCGGAGAAACTCGGAGATAGACATGATCACCGATGTCGAAAGCCAAATCACGATGCTTTCCGTCATAGTAGCTCTTCTGACGCGACTGAGCGGCCTTGAGATTCTCACGTATGACTTTGCACATTTCTTCGGCTTCTGAGATCAAGTCATTGCCAAGAAGTTGGCGTTCGCCTGTTTCAGACCAGTTGAGAGGGGTACGGCACTTCCTGCCATAGAGAATTTCAAATGGTGCTTTGCCTGCACTTGCTTGAAAACTGTTGTTGTAAGAGAACTCGGCAAATGGAAGGCAGTCTTCCCATTTCATGCCGAAGGAGATGACACAGGCTCTGAGCATATCTTCTAGGATCTGATTCACACGCTCGACTTGACCACTAGTCTGAGGGTGAAAGGCAGTGCTGAACCTGATCTTCGTGCCCATGGCGGACTGAAAGGAGTCCCAGAACCTTGATGTGAACAAGCTGCCACGGTCTGAGGATATCACTTGAGGAATGCCATGTAGGGACACAATTCTGGAAGTGTACAGCTCTGCAAGTTGAGCTGCATTGATTGATTCTTTGACTGGAAGAAAGTGAGCGACTTTAGTAAGCTTGTCAATCACCACAAAGATAGCATCATTGCCTCGCTTGGATTTTGGAAAACCAGTGACGAAGTCCATTTCAATGTGGTCGAACTTCCACTCAGGAATAGGAAGAGGTTGGAGAAGACCGGCTGGACGTTGATGTTCTGCTTTCACTCTTCTGCATACATCACACTCATTCACGAACTGGGCAATTTCCCTTTTCATGCGTGTCCACCAGTAAGATTGTTTGAGGTCTTGATACATCTTGGAACTGCCAGGATGAATGGAAAGGAGAGAGTCATGAGCTTCTTCCATTATAAGCTTCCTGAGATCACCTTTGGGAACAACGAGTCTGTCCTCGAAGAACAAGGTATCTCTCTCATCAACACGGAAGCACTTGTATTTTGGAGTGCCCTTTGCAATCCCATGTTTCACCTTCTTCACCATGGTATCACTGAGCTGGGTCTCACGGACTTGATCTTCCAAGGTAGGAGCAATTTGGAGATTAGCAAGAAAACCCTGCGGAACAACCTGAAGGTTGAGCTTCCTGAAAGCTTCACAAAGCTCAGGCTGGTGTGGCTTGATAAGAAGGCTGTTGCAATATGCCTTTCTGCTCAAAGCATCTGCAATCACATTCGCCTTGCCTGGAGTGTACTCAATGCTGGGGTTGTACTCTTGGATCATCTCGACCCAACGAGTCTGGCGGAGGTTCAGATGCGGCTGTGTGAAGATGTACTTCAAACTCTTGTGATCAGTGAAGATGTCGACCTTTCTGCCCAACAACAGATGTCTCCACGTAATCAGAGCATGTACCACAGCTGCTAGCTCGAGATCATGTGTGGGATAGTTCTTCTCACTGGGCTTGAGCTGCCGAGAAGTATATGCCACAATTTTCTTCTCTTGCATAAGCACACCACCAAGACCTTGAAGAGAAGCGTCACAGAACACTTCATAGGGCTTGGTTTCATCCGGAGGAGTCAGAACTGGAGCTGAGACAAGCTTCTCTTTGAGGGTTTTGAAAGCCACTTCACACTCGGGAGACCAAAAGTATTTGACATTCTTCTGAAGGAGGTTGGAAAGAGGCTTGGCAATCTTGGAGAAGTTCTCCACAAACCTTCTGCAATAGCTGGCAAGACCCAGAAAACTGCGGAGCTGCTTGACGTTCTGAGGAGCTTCCCAGTTGACAATTGCTTCAACTTTCTCGGGATTAACCGCAATACCGTCAGCTGAGATAATGTGGCCCAGGTACAAAACCTTATCGAGCCAAAACTCGCACTTTGAGAACTTGGCATAGAATTTATGCTCTCGGAGTCGATCAAGAACCAGACGCAAGTGCTTTTCGTGATCTTCTTCATTCTTGGAAAACACCAGAATATCATCCAGATACACAAGCACGAATTCGCCAGTATAGGGGTTGAAGATGTAATGCATCATCCTTGAAAAGGTAGGAGGAGCATTGGCGAGACCGAAGGACATGACGGTATACTTGTATGAACCGTAGCTCGTTCTGAAGGCCGTCTTGGGAATGTCTTCCTCGCGAATGCGAATTTGATGATAGCCCATTCGGAGGTCAAGCTTAGAGAATACTTTAGCTCCTTTGAGCTGCTCAAAGAGTTCGTTGATGTTGGGGAGCGGATACTTGTTCTTAATCGTCTTCTTGTTCAGTGGCCGGTAGTCAACACAGAGACGCTCCGTGCCATCTTTCTTCTTGACAAATAAGACACCACAGCCCCACGGAGATGTACTCGGTCTGATGAGACCCATACTCTCCTGCTTATCAAGCTGCTTCTTCAATTCCTTCAATTCATCCGGAGAGAGCTTGTATGGACGCCGGCAAGCAGGTTCGGTGCCCGGCTCGAGTTCAATGACAAACTTCACCTGACGGTGTGGAGGCATGCCTGGAAGATCTTCTGGAAAGACGTCTTGATATTCATTCACCACTGGAATTTGCTCTATGGCATTAATTTCACCCTTATCATTAAGAGAGAAAAGCCGAATAGTATTATCCCTGGAGGCGAAGATAATCACATCTTCATCAGAATGAGTCAATTTGACTTCCTTTTGAGCACAATCAATGTGAGCATCGTGCTGAGAAAGCCAATCCATTCCGAGGATGAGGTCGATGTCAGAATGACCAAGAACCACCGGAGAAGCCAAAAATCGATAATCACCCATGCGAATAGAAATATCCGGAACATGCACCCGAGAGGTCATTTGCAAACCAGGAGAAATAATGCTCAACGGCTTCGGCATCACTTGAGTGACAAATTCATGCTTAGCAACAAAAGGTCTTGAAATGAAGGACAAAGATGCACCCGAATCAAACAATACTTTAGCTGGAAAAGAGTTCACTGAGAGGTTACCCAAAATGACATCAGAAGAGTTCTCTGCTTCAGCTGCACTCATCAGATTGACCCTGGCAGACTTTGGATCATGCTTGACAATAGCTGAACTCATAGGTGGAGGAGGAGGAAGACGCTTCGGATTCGGACATCTGTTGGCATAGTGACCCTTCTGGCCACACTTGTTGCACACCACTTCAGAGAGAGGACGGAAAAGAGAGCCACTGGACTTGGAGCCTTGAGACTGAAACTGCTTCTTCGACTGGTTGCTTGGGTTGGGTGGGTGGGAGAAACCACGACCACTAGAGTTCTTGTTGTTGGAGTTGTTGAAGTTGCTGGAGTTGTTGTATGGAGCTCGAATCATTGGAGGAGGAGGAAGCCAGAATTTCTGTTGTTTCGCAGCCAACTGAGACGATGAGGTAGAGTGAACAGCATCTCGAATTCTCTTCTTAGAAGCCTCCATCTTAAGCTGAGCTGCTTCTTGTTTCAAAGCCATGTTATAGAACTTATCGAATTCGTCTGGCTCGAACAAAGTGAGAGCAAGCTGAAGTTCATCTTTGAGACCTCCACGGAACTGATAGATTTTACTCTTTGCATCAGGAATGTCTTGCTTTGCATAGCGAGCAAGGTTTTGGAACTTGACATTATACTGATAGACTGTCATGGAGCCCTGCTTGAGGTTGCGGAATTGCTCACGCATACCCTCGATAACACTTGTAGGAATGTGATGCGAGCGGAAATCCTTGCAGAAATTCTCCCACGAGATCACTTGACCCGGCCTTGAGTCTTTGTACTGCTGCCACCAGTCAGCTGCTTGATCTTTCAGTTGGAAGGCTGCAAACTTCACATAGTCATCTTCTTTCACGTTACTGCACTCAAAATGCTTCTTGATATCGGTCAGCCAATCTTCAGCATCAAGAGGGTCGACACAGTAACTGAAAGCTTTAGGATTGTTAGCCAGGAACTGGTTGAGGGTAGCATGGTGCTGCTGGAAGAAGTTGCCTTGGTTCATTGGAACGCCCTGATTAGCTTGATTAGCTTGCATAGCCTGCATTTGCTGCATCATCTGCATCATCAACTGAGTGTTCTGAGCAGTAGTCTGCATAATTGCTCTCCAAGCCTCAGGCGGAGGAGGAGGTGAAGGAGGACGTTCTGGGACCTCTTCACCCTCTGGGTTGGCATTCGGAACCTTTTTCGGAGCCATCCTGTAAGAGATGACCACGAATCAGCAATTGATTGACAAAAGGAATAAGCTGAATCAATGGAATGAATTGCAACAAGTCTTCACAATAATCATTCGAACAATAAGAACGAATGAAATCATCCGAACAAGAGGAACGAATGAATTTCTCAGTTAAATGATAACATCAGTCTTCACGAGAAGCCACATAGGGATCAAAAGGATAAAATAATAAAAACAACAAGGTACAGACGGGAACAAACACAAGAGAGGAGTTTCATTCTAACATCTTTGTGCTGAAAGCATATGAACGCGTTACGAAAAGGTTTTGCAATCCCCGGATCAGCATAGCCAAGGACCCTTTAAGATGCAACTCCTGATAGTAACCTCGGTCATATAACCTCTTCACTCAATGTCGAACCCCGAACTCACTAACATGCATTCGTTGTAAGAATGCCTACGATCTACTGGATAAAACCCACCTATAGCTTTCCGAAAGATTCCAGTTATGCAATCAGGTGTTGGGGATACACGGGAAGCACCGCGCAATCAACTCTAACCTACATCCAGGTGTATCCATCCTTCAACACATAACCAGTCTTTCTCGGAAACTGTGTACCTCGGACCTTCGAAAAGCATCCACTATAACAAGCTATGGCAATACTCCCGAACTACCTCCCCAGTACTGGGTGATGTCGGGGTTATCTTGCCACTGGCCGTATAGGGGAGATTTTCGATGTCGGCCGACTTAAGTATTTAGTACTGTCGCGATATGCTTGTTACAATGATACCCTGAAGCTCAACTCCTCGGTAACAGGAGGCATCGAGAACAATATCCTTGTCACAAGAACATCGAAACAATCCCAGAATACTCGCGGGATTCCTAAAAAAAATTTGTGCAAATTTTGAAGATAGGAGAGACAAGAGTAGACGTCAGGAGTCCTCACCAGAGAGAAAGGGGATGGGAAGCAAAGAAATCCTACTCTCCGATATAATATAGGACTCAAAAAGTTTTTCAGTGTGTGCCTAGACTCAACCGTCAACGGTTCGATCAAACAGTGGGGGCTCCTAGGTCGGAGAAGGCTCTGAATACCAACTTGTAATGCCCAGGATGGAGTTATACCTCCTACGTGTCGAGGCACGACTTAAAGGCATAAGTCCATCCTAGAATGATCTCAAGTTTGGTAATCTTTGCACAACTCATGTAAAAGAGGGATAGTAAACTGAAAATAGTTGGCTTACAATCGCCACGTCACAGAATAACAGTACAAGTCTCAAACATCATACATTAAGAGCACTACAACCCTCTAAGGGCAAAGCCAAATGTCAAAGTACCAAACTCAGATAAAAACAACCACAGGCGGATCGAATCCTAGTAAGAGACTCCACTACTGATCGTCCGGGTAGCACACGTAGTAACGACTACGCTCCTCGTCGTACTCCCAATCCAGCTCGGTGCCATCACCTGGATAGCTCACAGCTGGACCTGCATCTGGTGTGTGAAGTAACTGTGAGCCACAGAGGACTCAGCAATCCCGTTCCCGGGTAACAGAACTATCAAAGCCTTTAGGGTGAGGAAAGGCTGAAGAAAGAACAAGTCTGCAGCAGCAACTAGCATCTAGCTTACGCAAGTGAGAGCGAGAAGAGAAGGCATCGGCGAGAGTGATCACTAAGTGATCCTAGCTACAAGCTCACAATCATAACCCCTCCGTGTTCAACTCCCGAATCCCTATTCGGAAATTGGCAGTCACGGAACACACGCTGGTAGTGTATTAGTATCATTGTGTCAAGTTTTCTACAACCAGAATTAACAAGCTCCCATCTGCCACATAACCGCGGGCACGGCTTTCGAAAGTTCAAACCCTGCAGGGGTGTTCCAACTTGACCCATTACAAGCCCACGATCCGCGGAGTCGCAACTCCAAAGTGGGAAGACCCGAGTATCCTCGGAATCCCGTGCTCAAGATATACCGAGCTAAGGTAAGGCTAATCCAGCAAATCCTCCCGGCGTGTCGACACCCTGATAGTAGCCGCGCGTATCTAGGTCTCAGGACACGTCCGGATGAGCAGTACGTACAGATACCGAAGATCCCAGCGAACCGGGTGGTATCCGCAAGTGGCTCTAGTTTGGACCAACACTCAAGTCGAGCACTGGCCCAGGGGGTTGAATTAATTAAGCCTCGGGTTAATTACTCCCTCGGAAAGGTTTTAGTTGAGTTAGGCGAATAGTACCAATGTTGGGACTTGCTGGAAAAGACTTAGCACTTAGCGGTTTATCGAGGGGGTCCCATACACCCCAACCGTGTTAGGAACGCATAAACAAGGAACATAAAACCGGCTTATACGGATCCTAACGGCATGAGTGGAACAAATCACCAAGCAAAAGGCTTAGCCTTCCACCCTTGCCAATATATATGTGATTTCAATTTAAGCATTTATATAGTGTGATATAACCCAGCCAAACTTCAACATGAAGCAAGCATCTTCGATCTTCACCTGCAACTAGCAACGCTATAAGAAGGGCTGAGCGAAGCGTACTTAGCCAAGACAACGGTTTGCATAGGTAGGGTGGTTAAACATGGCAATTGGTTACAAGTAGGAGGCTGACAAGAAGAACATGGGCATCGAGGCAAAACTATAGATCGAGACTACTAGCAATAGACGAAGATAGTAAAGTTATCGGGGTTCGGTCATCTTGCCTGAAGAGAAGACGTTCGGATCGAAAGAAGGGTCCTCGTGCTCAAACTCGTTGGAAACCTCGTGCTCAACCTCGTTGGAAACCTCGTGCTCAACTTCCGGCTCTAAACAAGACAAACACACCAAGCACCAATCAACACGATGCAATGCGCACTCGAAAAACATGAATGCATGAAGGATGCACTAAAGATGCACATGGAGCACGGAAAACATCACTCAAGCAAAACACCTCAAAACAAGATAACAACCTGATATTATTAATCTACACAGAAAATCACCCAAGTTTGATATAAGATTCGCTGAAATCGGAGTTACGGGCTAAAAGTTATGCCCGAAACAAGATTTGAGCGAAAACTGAAAATTACAGCAACATAGCAACTTTGGAGCCCAAAATAATTAATCTACAGCACCCAAAAAGCATGGCAAAGGACTTGAACACAAACTAGATATATAGTACAGCAACTAGGTCCAAAGTGCACCCCCAACGGAGTCACGGATCAATAGCAATGATCTTGGACATATTGAACTTTGAAATAAAATTCTGGCAGCAGAATTTTATTGAAAGTTTGGAGCAAAAGATAAACATGCTACAGCCACTCAAATGGACATGTGAGGACATGAATGGAAAGACAACAAAATATACTTCAAGGAACAATCAAAATCCACCCCAAAACTATCATGCTTTGTCCTACAACATCACACGAACATGGCATCGGAACGTTACAGATTTCAGACTTAGTGAAATTTCACTAAGTCCTAAAACAGCAACATCATCATAGCACACAAAAGAGCATGTTTAAGTCACCTCGAAACTAAACATGGTAAGCACCTCATCAAAATACATATGACGGTGATCCCGAAACACACAAGCATGCATCATTGAGGTGAACACAACGATTGCAACGAGCTCAACAAGATGGCATTTCATAACAAGTAAAAACACAACATGTGAACATGGCACTTTGCAACGATGATAACAAGGAAATAATAAATCTACCATGCAACCTATCACACACAACACGTAGTTCGTGGCAAGACGAACACGTGGACATGTCATTTGCATCGTTTGGACAAACGAGCTAAAAGTTATCACATGACAAAGGTGGCATGAAAAAAAACACATAACAGCAGTTTATAACATCATGCACTCTTGCAACAGCAAAACAAGTGTCAAGATGACATCTAACATGCATGACTACAACAGGTAAAACGTAGAGGACATCTCCACGAACATCTAGACATGCTACACGCGCAAAACGGAGCAGCAGGTAAAAAGTTAGAGCAGTTCAAAGTTAGCATCTCAGATCAGGAAACAGGGACTTAGAGGGATTAGGTCAACCTTAGCAGATCTGAGATCCGGATGAACAGTATCGGGCCGGCCGGATCTGGGCCCGCGCAAGGAGAAACTGGTGCGGCGGCGGCCCGATCTGGCGGCGGCAGAGGCCCTCCGGGCGGTGCGGCTGGCGCGGCGGGCGCCTGGGCCGGGGAGGCCCAACCGAGGCGGGAGGTGGAGGCGCCCGGCTGGCGCCCCAGTGGAGAGCGAGCCGGCGGCGCCTGGCGCCTGGGCTGGCTCGGGGGCGAGCGACGGCCCGGCTGGCGGTCGCGGCGAAGCGGTCCCCAGGGGCGACGGGAAGGCGATGCGGTGGGCTCGCGCGGTCGATGTGGGGACCAGGCCGGCCCAGGCGACGGGTGTACGGGCCGGGGCGAGGTCGCGGCGCCTGGCCTGGCGCGTTGCGGCGGCGACGGATCCGACGGGGCTGGCCCGGCCTTGGTCGATCGCTGGGTTGCGTTGACTTCGGCAGGAACGAGAGGATCCAGATCGCGGCGGCGCTGGTTCCTACGGGAACTGGCTGGATCTGCGGGAGGAAAAGGAAAAAAAAGAAGGGGATCTAGAGGAGGAAGAAGAAGGGGATAAGAATGCCCAAAATAGACCTAGGGGGTCTATATGTAGCAGTTTTGCTAGGGTTTGGAGGCTAGGGGTGTTTAGGAGCCCTCCGATCGTGATCCAACGGATCCGATCGCGGGGATAGAATAAAAAGGACTAGGAGGAGATAACAGACTGCGGTAGGGTGTTTCCGGGACACGAAGTAAAGGCACTTCGGACCCACACGGACAACGGAGGGAAAAGTCAACGGAGTCCAAACGAGACGAGATTTGAGAGGCGGGTTGCACACAACAAAACAACAACACACACAACAACCTCGCGGCACACCGGTAACGAAAAACGCCCGAACAACAAAGTAGGCCTACGGGACGTCACGGACACGTGAGGGAGCTCCGGAACGCGAAACGGACAACGGGAAGAAACACACGGAACCGGATGCAACCCACAACACAAATGCAATGCAATGCACATGTCTACATGATATGAATGAATGCCACACACTCACACCACAAAACGACAAAAGCCCGAAAGACGAAGAACCCGAAATGGAAATAGATGAAGCCGGAGATATATTATATGCCCAAAAGGGAAAGTATTACATCCGGGGCATTACAGTGCAGAAGTGCAGCCGCAGCCGCAGGAGCGCCCGGAGACTGCCCCCGACGAGCCACTTGCTCCACCCTCCTCGCCAAGGGTGAACTCCCCGGCGAGGGAGAACGCTCTGCCAAGGACGGGCACCCCGCCAAGGGCGGGCACCCCGCCAAGGGTGAGCAGCCCGACAGGGGTGACCACCCCGCCAAGGGAGGGCGCGGGCGGCCCTCCGCCAGCAGGGGCCACTGCTCCCCCGCCAAGGGAGGACTCCCCGGCGAGGGAGCCTGTCGTTGACGGAGTCCGCGAAGGTGAGTCTTGTAGCTTCTTCTTGGACTCTTCTTTTTTGGATATTTGCTTGACTTTTTCTTTCCTTTTTCTTCTGCTAGATCCTCCTGCACCGGAGCGGATGGAGACAGAGACCGCTGCCGAGGAGAAGGTGCGCGGCGACGGTGGCAACGCCACTGCCACTGAGGGCATGGCTGGAGCCGACGAGCCTGCCGCTGAAGAGACCGCCCCGACCGCAGATGCCGCGGCTGGGGAGGGGACCGGCGACCACACCGCTGGCCCGAAGGCAGCAGGAGCATCAAGCGTTGCACCGGCCGCCGACCCCTCCGCCACCATGGAGCGGCCAGGCGTCTATCTTGAGGCCCCCAACGGAGTCTTTATACAAGTCCCGTGGGGGTCTTCGTCGCGAGCCCCCGTGGAGGGAGAGACCTATGACGGAGAGGTCCTCGCCTCCGCGGGGTTGAAGGTTCTTGAAGCACTTGGCGGTGGAGACGAGCCCGAAGAGGAGAAGCTCCTTCGCCGGCTCCTGGCCCTTTACCGGGCCAGGCAGGCGAAGCTGGACTCCCGGGAAGCTCTTGCCGCCAAGGCTGGAGTTGACTTGGAGAAGCGCGCTGCGGAGCTTCGCGCCGCCAACCAGGCAGCCCTCCGCAACTTGGCGGAGGAGCGGGAAGAGCTTGCCGGGGAGCAGCAAGCCTTCCTCATGGAGAAGGCAGAGGCAGAAGAGCGGCAGCGGCTGGCCGCCGAGGAGTTGTCTCGGCGGGAGGGGGCGCTCAACCAGCGGAAGGTCGAGCTCGACGCTCATGACGACGAACTCACCGTCCGGGAGCAGGCCCTTGGCGGGGCCCTGAAGGAGGCAAAGGATGCCGCAGCCGCCGCGGAAACCGCCAAGAGGGAACTGGAGCTTAAGGTGGATCAGCTGGAGCGGTACCTGAAGGCAAGTGAGGACAGAGTCACCGCGCTCAACGTGGAGCGGGAAAAAGACGCCCACACCAACTCTGACTTGCAGGTACGTCTCTCCAAGAAAGGCGACGAGCTCACTGCCGCCAAGGATTCAATTGCTGACTTGGAGTTGAAGGTCTCCACTCTGACCGATTCGCTTGACGCCGCCCGGGACCGCGAGACGAAGCTGAAGGACGAGCTCCGCAAGGAGCGGAACTTGGTGGAGAGCGTCGTCGTCTCAGCGAACAACTTCAGCCGGGCGGTGGAGCAATGGACTAACGATCTGGTCACCTCCGCTGCCAACATCGACAAGGAGATGATGGCGCTGAGGGCGGAGCACCTCGTGTACTCTCCTGACGAGGACCTCCCCCACAGCGCCAAGTTAAGTCTCTTCTTCAGGGGAATCGCGCCGGCGTTTGCACGGCTGCGGGAGAAGCTCCCCGCGCAGTTGGCCGACGAGTCGCGTCAGCTCTGCGCGGGCACCTTGGAGCGCGTCTTGACGAAGATCGTCTACCACAACCCTGGCATCAACCTTGTCAACGTCCTCCGCTCCTTACCGGACGATGCAGATCAAGAGGCGTTGAAGGCGCAGGTCGCCCACATTGTCGCCAAGGTGAACAAGGTCACGAGGCGTGAAGGCGACCGTGTAGATTAGATTTCCTTCTTTCTGTTTCCTTTGCTGCTGCGAAGTATGTCATGGACATGAATCCATTAGTTATTGCGACAAGTTATCTCTGTAATATACTATCTTATTTCTGAGCAATAAACGCAATGTTATCTCCCTTGCTTTTGGTCCTCCACTTTGTATGCTTTTTGCCCTACGCTTTTAGGGAACTTGCCGGCAAGGGGCCCTTGCCGCGAGCGCTGAGTGCTGGACTCTTAGCAGCCTGTTGGCAAAGGACCTCGTCGGAAAGTAACCTTGCCGCAGCTAGTCGCAGCGCACTTAGCTTGCTGAGCGAACTCGAAAACGAAGTAAGGGCGCGACACTTGTCGCAGCTCACTTAAGTCGTTGAGCGTGCTCGAAAACAAAGTAAGGGTGCGGCTAGCCACGGGTAGGTTCCTCCGTGCACAGGTTTTCCATACAAAGTGTGGTTGTTCAAGGAAGATAACTAAAATTTAAAAATTTGAACTACTCAAATTCTGGTAACTTAGCTTTCATATATTGTTTGCTCCCCGACAAGGCTTCTTTCTTGAATAGCACTTGGTTCATACCTCCATCTCCTTCCCCCGGCAAACTTGTGCGCGAGGAATACTCCTTCTGCTTAAGAGAGGAAGAAAAAGAGGAGGAAAAACAAGTATAGGGCCTCACGGCTTGCTAGTGCTTACCGGGGATGTGCATTGCACAAGGTGTCAGGTAATGTATGCAAATAACTAAGAAATGCATGAAAGTGACAAACAGTGCGAAGCACAAAAGCTTTACTGATGCACGGGATCTGCGCCCGGCTTTGTACAAAGGTTTACATGCAACTGCGGCAAGACTTGTACAAAAGGTGGTTGCCGGAGCGGATCACGGCAACCGCGCCTTATGGGTGAAACTTGCGAAGATGCTCTATGTTCCAGGAGTTGCTCACCGGTAAGCCTTCTTCGGTCTCAAGGCGGACAGCGCCGGGCCTTGTGACTTGTCTCACCCGATAAGGGCCTTCCCACTTCGGCATCAACTTGTTGGAATTCTTGGCGGACTGAACACGCCGAAGAACAAGGTCGCCTTCCTCGAGACTCCTGGCCTTGACCTTGCGGCTATGATAGCGACGCAAGGCTTGCTGGTATCGAGCAGCTCGTACAGCAGCCTGGAGACGTTCCTCCTCGAGGAGCAATGCATCATCTTGTCGCAGTTGCTCTTGCTCGAGCTCATCATAAGCGAGCACTCGAGGAGATCCGTATACGAGTTCCGTGGGGAGAACTGCCTCTGCTCCATAGACAAGAGCAAAGGGTGTCTGCCCGGTGGCTCGATTTGGTGTCGTCCTGATTGACCAAAGAGCCGCCGGTAACTCCTCTATCCAGTTTCTTCCGCACTTGCGTAGCCTGTCGAAGGTTCTTGTCTTGAGTCCGCGCAGCACTTCAGCATTGGCCCTCTCCGCTTGACCATTGCTCCTCGGGTGAGCAACAGAAGCGAAGCAGACCTTGGCGCCAAGGTCTTGGACGTACTGCATGAAGGTGCGACTTGTAAATTGTGTACCGTTGTCGGTGATGATCCTGTTAGGGATTCCGAAACGGCAAACAATTGACCTGAAGAACCTGACTGCTGACTGTGCTGTCACCTTTCTCACTGGTTCCACTTCCGGCCACTTTGTGAACTTGTCGATTGCTACGTACAAGTACTCAAAGCCCCCGACAGCACGGGGGAAGGGGCCGAGGATATCGAGCCCCCAGACCGAGAAGGGCCAGGACAAAGGGATCGTCTGGAGAGCTTGAGCTGGCTGGTGAATTTGCTTGGCATGGAACTGGCACGCTTCACACTTGGTTACTTGTGCAGTTGCATCTTGGAGGGCTTCTGGCCAGAAGAACCCTTGCCGGAACGCCTTCCCGGCAAGTGCCCTTGCGCCAATGTGGTGGCCACATATGCCTCCATGTATTTCTGCCAACAGCTTCTGTCCATCTTCTCTGGATATGCACTTCAACCGGACACCGTTGAGTCTTCTTCTGTACAGTTCATTGTCAACGAACTGGTACATACTTGACTGCCTGGTTATCTTCTCTATCTCTTCTGGGTCGTCCGGAAGTTCTCCAGTTTGCAGAAAACGAATGATTTGTTGTGCCCATGCTGGAGCCTGAGGCTCAACAGCAAGGACTAAAGGCATGAGGGCTGCTGCGGGAACCCCAGCTTCTACGGCAAGAACCTCCGGTTCTGCCGGAGCTGATGGTCCCCCGGCAAGCCTGCCGGGGCAAGGCTTGTCGGGAACGCTTGCTTCAACTGTACAGATCCTCGGATCCGTAGGAGCAAACTGTTCCTCAGCATCTTGGTTGCTGATCCTGGGGACCTTGGCGGCGGCTTCGGGAAGATCCGCCGGCAAGTAGTCGCCGGGGACCAACTTTCTCTTCTTGTTCTGCCCAACTGATGGTGTAACGGATGGTTGAGTTAGCTTGAGCAGGAAGGTCCCTGGTTCCACAGGTAACTTCATTGCAGCACACTTTGAAAGGCCATTGGCAATATCATTTTGAGGTCTTCGGACGTGCTCCATTTGCAGACCCTCAAAGTGCTCTTCAAGCTTCCTCACTTCATCAACATAAGTTTCCATCAAAGGGCTCTAGTAACTCTTGTTCACTTGTCGGACCACCAACTGAGAATCTCCCCGCACAATCAGCTTCTTAATCCCAAGCTCGGCTGCAATTCTGAGGCCGGCAAGCAAACCTTCATACTCAGCAGTATTGTTTGTCGCTTGTTCCTTGGGAAAGTGCATCTGGATAACATACTTGAGGTGCTCTCCGGTGGGCGCTATGAGTACCACGCCGGCACCGGCGCCTTGCAGCGAGAAAGCACCATCAAAGTACATTACCCATTCGCTGCTTGCTTCTTGGACGGGGACGCTTGTCTCTGGAACTTCCTCATCGGGCGTTGGGGTCCATTCTGCTATGAATTCTGCCAAAGCTCTGCTCTGTATGGTTGAAGTACTCTCAAACTTGAGACCAAAGCTCGACAGCTCCAGTGCCCACTCGACGATCCTGCCTGTTGCTTCTGGATTCTGCAATATCCTCTTCAACGGAAAGCGAGTGACCACTGTTATCTCGTGTGCTTGGAAGTAATGGCGCAGCTTTCTCGAGGCCATGAGGAGGCCGAAAAGCAACTTTTGCACCCCAGAGTATCTTGATCTAGCTCCCTGCAAGAGGGAACTCACAAAATAAACTGGGCGCTGCACCATCTTCTTTCGCACTTCTCCTTGCTCCTGCGCAGACTTGTCCTTGCCGGGGCCAGAGCTTGTCGGAGAAGCCCCCTGCTTGTCGCTGGATTCACTTGCCGGTGGTGCAGATTCCTCATCCGCCTCCCTCTCCGCTACTAACGCAGCACTAACCACTTGATTGGTTGCTGCTAGGTATAGCAGCAACTTCTCTTGTGGCCTAGGTGCGATAAGTATTGGAGTGGAGGATAGGTATCCTTTCAAGTCTTGCAGTGCTGCCTCCGCTTCCGGAGTCCATTTCATTGGACCTGCCTTCTTCAAGATCTTGAAGAAATGCAAGGCGCGCTCTGCGACTTTGAAATGAACCTACTGAGGGCAGCCACACAGCCAGCAAGTCTCCTTACGTCCTTGACGCGCTTCGGGGCCTCAATCTGCTCGATGGCTTTTATCTTGTCGGGATTGGCTTCAATCCCCCTCTGGGACACAAAGAACCCGAGAAGCTTGCCGGAGGGGACTCCGAAGACGCACTTCTCGGGGTTCAACTTGAGCTGGATCTTGCGCAGGTTTTCAAAAGTCTCTTCTAAATCTTGGATCAGTGTATCTTTGCTCTTGCTCTTGACCACTATATCATCCATGTGGGCTTCCACATTTCTGTGTATCTGTGGCTCAAAAGCAGTGTGCACCACCCTTGCAAACGTTGAGCCTGCATTCTTCAATCCAAAGGGCATGCGTATGAAGCAATATGTGCCGCATGGAGTAATAAATGCAGTCTTCTCTTCATCTTCCTTGGCCATAAAAATCTAGTGGTATCCTGAGTATGCATCAAGGAAGGAAAGCATCTCACATCCAGCGGTGGAGTCAACAATCTGGTCAATACGGGGCAAGGGAAATGGATCATTGGGACATGCTTTATTCACATCAGTGAAGTCTATACAAAGTCTCCACTTCCCATTGGCCTTGCGTACGACAACTGGATTGGCCAACCACGTAGGATGGATCACGCCTCTAACTAGGCCTGCTGCTTCCAGCTTCTTTATCTCCTCGGCGATGAACTCTTGGCACTCCACGGCTTGCTTCCTGACCTTCTGCTTGACGGGCCGCGCATGAGGACAAACAGCAAGCTTGTGCTCAATTACCTTCCTGGGAACGCCGGGGATGTCAGATGGTTGCCATGCAAACACATCGACATTCGCCCGCAGGAAGGCAACGAGCGCGCTTTCCTATTTGTTGTCGAGCGTAGTACTGATGGTGAAGGTACCACCGGTGCCGTCCTCCTTGGCGGACACCTTCTTGGTTGCCGGTGGAGCGGCCATCCCTTTCTTGCACTTGCCGGTGGAGCTCGATGGTGCGTCCTCGACAGCAGCGCAGCACTCCGAAGAGGTGCGTTTGCCGGAGTGGGCCCCAGAGCTCTTGCCGGACTTGGTCTTGGTCTTCTTCCCCCCGGGAGCTTCAGCGGCAAGTGTGTTGCTTTCTGCCGCGGCTGCTGCATCCCGGTATATCTTGTCGGCGCAGATAAGCGCGTCCTTCTTGTCGCCAGGGACAGAGATGACGCTTATCGGCCTCGGCATCTTGAGTACATTGTAGGCATAATGGGAAGCTGCCATGAACTTGGCGAGGGCAGGACGTCCAAATATCCCATTGTATGGCAATGGGATATCGGCAACATCAAAGGTTATCCTCTCCGTCCTGAAGTTGAGCTCCCCGCCAAAGGTCACTGGCAGAGTAATCTTCCCCTTCGGCTTGCTCCTTCCCGGGTTTATTCCTTGGAACGACCCGGTTTCTTCGAGCTCGCCGTCTGGGATCTGGAGTTTCTTGATCACAGCCGAGGAGATCAAGTTCAGGCCGGCCCCGCCGTCAACCAACATTTTGGTGATCTTGAGGTTGCGGATAGTTGGCGAGACCAACATCGGCAAGCACCCGACCGCCGTTGTGCGGTCAGGGTGATCCTCAAGATCAAAAATGATGGGCGTGCTGGACCACTTCAGCAGCCTGCGCGACTCGACGGGCGGCTCAGCTGCGTTTACTTCCCGCACCCACTACTTGAGTTGGCGATGGGAAGCGTGCAGGGAGGCGCCTCCGTCGACACACAGGACTTATGTGGCCTTCTGGAACTCCTGCTCGTTGTTATCTCCTTCCTCCATGTCGTCGTCGTCGTCTTCTTCCTCATCCTTGTCGCGGCCCCGGGGAGGTCGATCGCCTTGCCGCTGCTTGGCCTTGCCGCGGCGTCCTCCCCGGCCATTGAATGGCCGCTTCTTGCTGGGCTCCCCTCCGCCGCCTTGGGCCTTCTCCTTGTCGCGACGCTCGTACTCAACCTTCTGCTGTTCTACGAGGTACTCGACTCGCTTGCAGTTCGAAAGGTCGTGGCCCTTGGTGCGGTGGATCTTGCAGTATTGCTTGTCGGAGCCGTCCTGCTTGTCGGCTGCCGCTACAGGGGCAGGTTCCTTGCCGGAACCGCCAGCCTGTGCCTTCTTGGCGGGAGCCTCCTTGCCGGACTGCTCGACGACCAGCACTTCCTTGCTCTTCTTTCTTCTGTTGTTCCGCCGCCGGCTCTTCTTTGCCGGGGCGGCATCATCACTGTCGCTTCCTCCTGCGCCAGTATCCTCTCCGGGGAGTCTCCTCCCCTCATCGGCGCGCGCGCATTTGTCAGCCAGAGCGTAGAGCTTGCTGACATCCCGAATCTTGGTCATTGCCATCTCCTCTCTCATGCGGCGGTTACGCACGTTCTGGTGGAACGCGCTGATAACCGCGGCAGGGTGGACGTCGGGAATGTTGTGTTGCACGCGGCTGAATCTCTGGATGTACTTGCGCAGGGATTCTCCCTCCTTCTGGGCCAAGATGTGGAGATCACTCTCCTGGCCGTGGGGTTTGTGGCCGCCCGTGAAGGCGCCAACAAACTGGTGGCACAGATCTGCCCACGAAGAAATGGAGCCTTCCGGCAAGTGCATAAGCCAAGAACGAACGTTCGGCTTAAGCACTAGCGGGAAGTAGTTGGCGAGTATCTTCTCGTCGCGTCCCCCGGCAGCCTGCACCGCGATGGTGTAGATGCTGAGGAACTCCGAGGGGTGCGTCTTGCCGTCGTACTTCTCGGGTACGTCGGGCTTGAAGTTTTTCATGCTGGGCCATTGGACTCGCCGCAGCTCACGGGTGAACGCAGGGCAACCTGCCGCGTACGGCAAGTCGCCTGGTTCACCGGGCGCGTGCGTGTCGACAGCGGTCCCAGCGCGCTGATCCGATTGTCGCTGGGCTTCTCGTCGGCGCTCGATGCGCGTCCGAGCGTCTTCTTGCCGCCGGTCGTCGAGGACTTGGCGCTGGTCCCGACGAGCCCGCAGATCCGACGACGCCGTGGAGTCGTCATCGACGTTTATCCGGCGGGGTGGCGTCTTCTGCTTCCGCGGCGGGGAGTGCACGGTGGTGGCACCCCCGGCGATCTTGTCGCCATCGGCCTTCGTCTGGTCGACTTGCCGTGGCCGCGATGCCGCCGGCTGCTGCGGCGTGTCGTTGTTGGCGAAGGCGATGAGACTCTGGATCGTCGCCCTCCAGTCTTCGGCCTTGTCTGCCGCTGGAGGGAAATCGAGGAGCAGTTGCGCTCTTGCTAGAGCTTCTGCTGGAGAGGAGGGGAGCGGTGGCGAGCGGTGCGAGGAGCGAGATATGCTCGGACTTCCAACAGGGTTAGAAGGAGCAGTTTCTCGCCCCGGCGACCGCGCCTTGCTCGTGCCAGGACGATGGCCTTGAGCATCCCGCGAACCTCCGGCTTGTCCTTGCCCCAGCAAGCGTATGGTACCTCCTGTACCACGGCGCTGCTGGCCTGTCGTCTGCTGAGAGGGACATGGAGCATCTACGGACACCGAGGCTTTGGAATTCGCCCGGTCGTCCGTCTTGTCCTTAGACTTGGTGGTGCCGTGAGTTTCCTCGCCGGCGACCACCCTTCCGCCGGCGTCTCCCCCACCAACCGTCGGTTCTGGTGGCGGTGGGATCGACGCAGACGGGCCTGCGACCTCCGAAGCCTTCTTCTTCGGAGGCATGCTGTTGTGGCTGATGAAGTTGATGAAGCTAGAGAGGTTGATGAAGAATGCGCCCGCGTGAGCGCCGGATCAGGTTCGCACAACCTCGACGCCCCCTACCTGGCGCGCCAAAGATGTCGGGGGAAACTGTCCTCCCACGAGCACCTATGGGACCGGAGCCCCTTCTACGTTGCGGTAAGGGAGCGGAGGGAGCACGAAGAGCAGATCGAGGAGAGCACGCGGGCAGTTTACCCAGGTTCGGGCCGCGCGGACGCGTAAAACCCTACTCCTGCCTTGGTTGTATTGAGCTCGGGAGTTTGAAGAGCTACAGTACTAGCTTCACCGAGCTTGAGAGTCGTCTAGGTTTCGAACCCCCTCTACGTTGTGCATGGCCCTCCTTTTATAGCTCAAGGGGTCACCGACAGGTGTCAACGTAGAGGAGGGCAAAAATGTAACTTTGGTGGTAGTTGTAACAGTGCGGGAATAGTGCGTGAACAGTGGATGAACAGTGGTCTTCACCTAACTTTGACAGTGGGGGACAAGAGCATTAAATGCCCGTCACCGTCGACCCCAAAAGTGTCTGTCCATGCTTCTCCGTTCGACACGGCGGTAGCCTCGTCACCGTGGCTTGCCACCGTGTGCCTCAGGCTGCACAGCCATCCGCCACGCGTCCCTGGAAGGGCCCCAGGGCGACGCGTGGGCAGATGAGCTGGAGCGCGGGCACACAGCATAAGTTCCCCCGGCAAGCACCTTGCCGGGGCTATGATCTTGCCGGGCCCGGAAACTTGTCGCTCCCCGGGCCCTGCCGGGGCGCACGACGCGCCGAGGCATCCCTTCAAGTGCATATTCCTTGGTCTTCCTGGCAAGCTCCTCTTGCCAGGGCCTTGTGCTGGAGTGATGGTCTTGAGCCTGGTACGGCCTTCCCGGCAAGCTCCTCTTTGCCGGGGCCTTGATCTTCTGTCTTGTATACTTTGTTCTTGAATGGCTTCATAGGGACCAGAAAAGGTTTCCGGCAAGCACGTGGTAAGCCCTGCCACGGGAAGCTGCTACTGCCCGTGCACAAGTTGGAGTACTAAGGTACCCCTATCTTAGTACACCGACATATTGATTTGAGTGGGAGCGCACTGTAGAATTAACTTGTTTAATTCTCAGTGCAATTAATTATGAACACTGTCTAAGTGTTTCTTGCAAAATAGTTGTAGAATAATGGCTCGCGTTTCCACCTTCCCTGATTAAATTGAATAGCTGTTAAATATCTGGTTAAAACTTTATGGTTGGTAACGTAATGTGAGGGTTGTCCTCAAAGTGTCGAGAAGTACTTTGTCCTATCGCATGCTTTTCGTATACTCCCGCTAAATGCTATGGATGATGAGACTATCGTCCTTCGATCCAAAAGCTAGAATTCTGTTACGGTCAAGTGCAATATGTTTGCTTCCATGAAACCTGAACTTCAAAAGTTTGGGATAGTTATGTGATATTCATGGAACTGAAAATTGTTTTCAGATACAAACAAAGAAATGTTTATTTTCAAAGGATTAGTAAAGTGTTTACTGGGCATTTGACTGATAAGAGAGGGATCCAGAAGAATGCCTGTCATATGATGAAAGGTGAATAAAACAACAACTTAAAGAGAAAGGAAGTGTCTGAAGGGTGTTAGTGAAACTTTCACGCATAGGAAGTCCGGGGCTAACGCCACTCTTAGGTTGAGTGCTTCTTTAGAGAGTAGGAGAAATACTGAAAGTTAAACTGTTAGAAGTATAAAGGCAAAAAGAATGAAGACTGGAATATCCAGCTCATATGTATGAATGTCATGTGAGTTATTGATGTATAGAAGGCTGGTCAGAAGAAATAGTTCTTGGGAATTATGATTAAACTTGTTAATCACTAATTCTTGGGTATTGTAAGTTAATCACAAAGATACCCGCTCGATTGCATTCTGTTATGAATCAATGTAAGAGCTACTATGGCCTAAAAGGCTAGCCAGAAATGAGGCTAAGGTATACACAGGGAAGATAGTAAATGTTACTATACCTTCCATCGGTGTATTGCCGTCTGTATTTATTTTCATAATTCATTTAGAGTTTTACAAACTCTAGCCCATTGCATAAGGTATCTTGCAAGAAGGTTGTTCATAAGAGAACTTTTTATGTTCGATGTTATGAATAACACAAGGGCCATACTTTCATTATGAATGAGATGTGTGTTATGAATATTGATAATAATACAATACCTCTGGGTTTACTTTCATAATTCATTTTAGAGTTTCATACACTCTAGCTCATTGCACAATGTTTGTTGCAAAAGAGTTGTTCATAAAAACAACAATTATTATTAAGTATTATGAATAACATGAAGGGCCATGTTTCCATCCAAGATGGGATGTATGTAATGAATATTGATGGTAAAATGATACATCCATAACGCTGACGCTAAATGTCGCAAGACTATGAGAATACCACACATGTGTGGCACTGCATTTGGTCACATTGGAGAAACCCGCATGGAAAATTCCATTATGATGGATTTTGAAGTCGTTTGATTTTGAATCATCTGACACTTGCAACTTTCCTCCAAAAAGTGAAGTGACTGAAATACCGTTCGCATGCCATAAGGAACGAGCAACAAACTTATTGGTTATCATACCTTTTGATGTGTGTAGTTCAATAAATGTTGTTGCAAGTGGTGGATTTATTTATCTTCAAAAATGACGCAAGTAGATATATGGATATTTACTTGATGAGACGTAAGTCTGGATCTTTTGAAATCATTCGAAAGGTTTTCAAAAATGAAGTAGAAGTTATTGTAACAAGAAAATTATGTTTCTGCAATTTGATTGCACAAAGGAATATTTGAGTTACATGTTTAGCGAATGTCTGATGAGTTGTGAAAGGGGTTTCATAACTTGCACCTCCCGGAACACCACTACAAGTGGAAAGTCCGTGGAGATGTAATCTAACCATTTATGACATGGTAAGGTCAAAGATGACATAAATAAATTTGCCATTATCCCTTTAAAGTGATGCTTTAGAGACCGCGGCTTCTACACTGAAAAGAGCTACATCGAGTCTGTTGAAATGAAGCCATGGTATGGTACGCCCAACCATGTTATATCTTTTCTTAACATTTGGAATATGGGGCTTGTGTAAAAGGTTACAAACCTATTCCAAATCAGACAAGTGCTACTTTGTAGGTTATACCAAAATGTTGGGTATTCCTCCCTCACTATACCGAGGCAAATAGTTTTGCCGCGAAACGGTGTGCTTTTAAAGAGAATGGTTCTTTCAAAAAGGTGAGTGGGAGAATAGTGCAACTCGACGAGATAAACAGTATCTTCGTCATCAGGTCAAAGGAAAGAGACCTTGGACGTAATTCCAGAGTTTCCTACTATGACTGATACGGAAGTCTCTACAATAAAATGTATGAACTTCGGTCGAACTTGCAGCTGAACCACGTAGGCAAGGCTCGTGCAAACCTCTCAGGTGCGCAAACGAGATATTGTTGTTATACAATATTATACCTACGATACACAAGGAAGCGTTGATGGGCCCTGACTCCGGAATTGGCTAAATGCCAATACAACCCGAGTTAGTTTCCATATAAGTGATTAAGATTAAAACCTTGATACACCTTTCGGAAGACTTAGAGTCTAATGAATATTTATGGAACTTAAAACTGATATGGATAAAAAATGTTTTATCCATAAAGCTCAACTTGTTGAAATAACAAATTCAAGAGACTACGATGAGGTTGTTTTCATCGTAGCGATGCTTAAAGTCGGTTCGGGTTGAACTAGCAATTAATACATATTTCAATCATGAGATGTGAAACATGGATGACAATAGGATTTCCATCTGATGGAAATGAAACCAAGGACTTGCATGTGTTACAGTCCAAGGCATTTTGTCTATCCAGAGGATGCTAGTAAGGGTGCAAACTTCAGAGTTCCAGCGATGGACAGAAGAGAGCAAAATGGAGTTGGAATCTTCGTGCTTTGATGAAATGGTCAAAGGGGTTTGACTTCATCAATGGGTAACGAAGATGCTTGTAATTCAAGAAAGTAAGTGGGAGCGTAATAATATTTCTAAAAACCTTGTGTGCTTGACACATTGTTAATTGGAAATAAATTTCTTGACATGAATTAGGACTTCATTTGAAAATAGTTTTTCGATGAAGTGCTTGGGCTAAATAGCCTTGATATTAGGCATAATGATCTATGTAGATAGATTTACCTAATGGGGCTGAGCCAAAATACATACTGACAAAATGCTAAAACCGTTTAGCACTAAGAACGACAGTGAGTGATTCTTGCCGAAGCCACATGGAAAGAGTTTTTGCAAGAATCGGTGTCCCAAAACACTGATGAGCAAAATACATGATGGAGATTCCACACACTCTATTGTTTGGATTTATCATGTATTCCATGGTATGTAAAACAACCAGATATGTCTGATACTCCCAAGGTGTTGCGAGTATGGATACTAAAGTGATCAAAGTATTGATCGTGGG
The DNA here is from genome assembly GCA_902687465.1 of Secale cereale. Classification (NCBI taxonomy): domain Eukaryota; kingdom Viridiplantae; phylum Streptophyta; class Magnoliopsida; order Poales; family Poaceae; genus Secale; species Secale cereale. The sequence goes on along the minus strand of LR738715.1, from coordinate 837,876,571 downwards.
ACAACAGTGAAATATGTCATTGAGTACTAGAGTAAGTACTGATGATATGTTTTCTCGCAAGCGGAGATCATGAAGAGTTCGTTGTAAAATGTTACATCAATACAGTCTTCATCTTTTCTCCATGCGATTTTTGATTTAAGTTAAGGGTTTTGTGTAATACACAATATGGTGGCACGGTAGTTGGAAATTGTTCCCAACAGGATACTGTGGCGTATTCTATAACAAATGACTAAGTATGTTGACGCTTTAGAAGCGACAAACATGATGTTGAATCATATAGTTCATTCATGAACTTAGTATGGTTCCAAGATGGCTTTTGTTAATGGGACACTACTGCAGGTAGTTTCTCCATAACTCAGTCTGAGGAATCAGGTTTCAACCAATGATTCACATATATACAAAGCCAAGTCCACACAAAATATGAATTTTGTGTAAGCGTGAAAACGCGAGGATATACAGAGATACACACGGAGCTGAAGTCGTCAGTTCCGTTGGACATCAGGCTATACCACAAGCGAAGCATATTTACACCGATGTGCCATAGGTGTGAAGTGCATTAGCATTAAACTAGATTATTGACTCTAGTGCAAGTGAGAGTCTGTAGGAGATATGCCCTAGAGGCAATAATAAATGCTATTATTTATCTCCAAATTCATAATTATGTTTATGTTCCATGCTATAACTGATGTGGTTCCTGAGCCCGTATATCCATAAAGGCTCTGGGGAAAACCCATGTGCACGTGTGGAATAATAAACAGTAAAATGTATTCCTAGTCATGCCTCTAATACTAGCTCAAGTGTTGCATGATGATTATGTTTTCCCAATCATGGGCATGTCTATGCCAGCAATTTTGAGGGCACAATGTTAAGAGAACATTTGTGTTGAATCGACCCGGATTGATGTTATGCTATGAGATTCATTCGTCACAAGTTAATGGTAAATAACACAGAGATGGTTAATGTTTGCATGATTCCTTAGACCATGAGAGTATTGAGTTTCTTCATGCTTGCTTCATGAACTTTGGGGTTTGTTAAATGTCATCCGTAAATGGGTGGCTATTACGGCGGCTTACGGGTTCATGGAAAAGTATGTCAAGTAACTTGATAGCTCAAGATTGGGATTTGCTCCTCCGACGATGGAGAGATATCTCTGGGCCCTCTCGGTGTTACGTTATCCATCATCGTCTGGCCAGACACTTTGTGATTTGATCACGGGGATGCCGGAACACGGTAACGAGAAAAGAGAACAATACCGGTAACGAGGTAACTAGCATAGTGGACAAGTTGTTGATCCACGGGAATGCCAACATGTCTCACCTCGGGTATTTTTAACATATCGCAAAGCAACAGGAATAGCACACTGCAACTGGAGGTTCACTCGAATATTCATTCGTGTGGGTATAGGGGTCAATATGGGTGTCCAGTCCACGGCTCCGATGTTGATCATTGATCGGAAGGGGTTCCGGGTCATGTCTATACTTCACCGAACCTATAGGGTCACACGCTTAAGGGTCATCTATCTGCTGAATACTAGACAGGGAGTCTGAGAGAAAATCACTGAAAAAGTTTCGGACACCGGAAAAGTTTCGGACAGCGAAAAAGGTTCCGCGGAGAGAGGTCATCGGTTGAGTTTCGATGAAACTGAAAAATTGTTTCAGGGGATACCATTAAGTCAAATTGGTTTCGGCACATGCCTGATAATTCTTGGAGAGTGCCAGAATCATTCTGGAAGCTTTCTGGAATTTTCCGGGATAATAACCGGATATGCTCCGGAGCTGCCAGAACCACTTCAGATGCTTTTCGCAGATGAAAATCACTAAACCGGAATTTTTTCGGAACGCGTTGAAAATAATTTTGGTGGGTACTGGAAATGTTCTAAGCCCGCATAAATATTTTCAATTCGAACGGACACTGAAAAATGTCGTCATGAATAGTGAAATGCACTGATTGGTTGCTTTTTGGGAAAATATCTAAAGGGGATCTTTCCAAAAGATCTAGGGATGACATGGATGGATTGGGAGGCCCTCATGGGGGCCCCCCAAGGGGTGTGGCCGGCCACACTTGGGGCTCCACCTTGGAGCCCCTCTTGTTACTTGGTTTTCACTCTTATGCCCTTGAGGAAGGACTTCATTCATGTGCATTTTGGGTTTTTGTGTTAAACTACCCTACCCCTTGGGATTTCCTATAAACAAAGGTGGAGGCGCAGCCCTCCACACTCATCCCTTGCTCTCATACACATGCCATGCATTATCTGGCTTCTTCTCTCCCTCCCACGAAAAGAGTTTCGTAGAGCCGTAAGGCTGTCTGGGTTCCGGCAGGAAATAGTTCTAGACGGCGAAGCCCTGCCGGATAGAAGACACCGTATGTGTGCAACTCTATACAGTGATCGTAGTTTCGGTCTTAGTTTGTGAGTGCCTCCCGAAGGGCTGTCTGTGTGACCATCCGAGTTTTAAAGGTCCTCCCGAAGGGCTGTCCGAGTGACCGTTCAAGTTTCGAAGGTCCTCCCGAAGGGCTATCCGCGACACCATCTGGGGGGGGGGGCTGTTCGACCGCCTCCCGGAGGGCTATCTGAGGAGTTGATGAGGGTATACATCCTCGTGGTTGGGAGGTTGTAAATCCTAGCTGCGGGGATCTGCACCGCCGTTCGTCATCGACTCTACTTCCCGCTGCGCTACGAGTCGGTAACAAAAAAGATCAAACCATGTATGCAGTCTCCATAGTGGTCCTGGGCTGGTGTGTAGGTTGGAAAAAATTTGTTTTCTGCTGCATTCCCCTTCAGGACACACCTATTTGAGAGAGTTAAATATGGCCTAGAAATTGTTAGAAAACTCTATGTGCTTCAATTATATCTTTTGAGTTGAATAGTTTTTGCTCTAGTGCTTCACTTATATCTTTTAGAGCATGGTGGTGGTAATATTTTGTAGAAATTGTTGAACTCTCATGCTTCACTTAGATCTATTTGAGAGCCTATTAAAACAGCATGGTAAAGTGTTTAGGCTAAAGAAACTAGTCTTCACATGATAAACATCCAACTTCAATGTAGTAATAAAAATCACCAAGTGCATTGAATAGAAAGATATGTTGGATGCTTGATAATTGTTTTGAGACATGAGGATGGTGATATTAGAGTCATGCTAGTGGAGTTATTATGAAATTGATAAATACTTGTGTTAAGGTTAGTGATTCCCGTAGTATGCACGTATGGTGAACCGTTGTGTGACTAAGTTAAAGCATGAGGTATTTGTAGAGTGTCAACCTTTGTGTGGAGGTCGGGGGCGCGCGATGGTTTAACTCCTACCAACCTCCCCCCTAGGGGCATGCGTTGATTGCTTTGTTTTGATGACTTGTAAATTTTTGCAATAAGTATATGAGTTCTTATGACTAATGTTGAGTCCATGGATGATACGCACTCTCACCCTTCCACCATTTCTAGCCTCTCTTGTACCGCGCAACTTTCGCCGGTGCCATAAACCCACTATATATCCTTCCTCAAAACGGCCACCATATTGTTCCTCAAAACAGCCACCATACCTACCTATCATGGCATTTCCATAGTCATTCCGAGATATATTGCCATGCAACTTTCCACCGTTCCGTTTATATGACACACATCATATTGTCATATTGCCATTGCATGATCATGTAGTTGACATCGTATTTGTGGCAAAGCCAACATGCATAATTCTTTCATACATGTCACTCTTGTTTCATTGCACATACCGGTACACCACCGGAGGCATTCATATAGAGTCATACTTTGTTGTTGTAGTATCGAGTTGTAATATCGTGCTGTAATGAAAGTGTGATGATCATCATTATTAGAGCATTGTCCCATGGGAGGAAAGGCTAAATCTATAAATCCCCTCCGCAAAAAAAAGGGCAAAGAAAAAAAGAAAGGCCCAAAAAAAGAGAAAAAAAAAGAAAAAGGGACAATTGCTACTATCTTTTTCCACACTTGTGCTTCAAAGTAGCACCATGTTCTTCATTGTAGAGAGTCTCATGCTTAGTCACTTTCATATGCTAGTGGGAATTTTCGTTATAGAACTTGGCTTGTATATTCCAACGATGGGCTTCCTCAAATGTCCTAGGTCTTCGTGAGCAAGCAAGTTGGATGCACACCCACTAGTTTCTTTTGTTGAGCTATCATTCATATTTAGCTCTAGTGCATCCGTTGATACGCCTAGTCGATGTGAGACTATCTCCCTCTTTTTGTCTTCTCCACAACCACCTCTGTTCCACCCATAGTGCTATGTCCATGGCTCACGCTCATGTATTGCGTGAAAGTTGAAAGGTTTGAAAAGATAGAGCATGAAAATAAATGCTTGGCTGAAATCGGGGTTGTGCATGATATGAATATTTAGTGTGATAACAAGGGAGCATAGCCAACATTATATGATTTTGTAGGGATAACTTTCTTTAGCCATAGTATTTTGAGAAGACATGATTGCTTTGTTAGTATTGCTTGAAGTATTGTTATTTCTTATGTCAATATAGACTTTTATCTTGAATCTTTCAGATCTGAACATTCATGCCACAATTAAGAGAATTACATTGAAAAACTATATTGGTTAGCATTCCACATCAAAAAAAAATTATTTATCATTTACCTACTCGAGGACGAGCAGGAATTAAGCTTGGCGATGCTTGATACGTCTCCAACGTATCTATAATTTTTGATTGTTCCATGCTATTATTTATGAAGTCTTGGATGTTTAATGGGCTTTATCATTCACTTTTATATCATTTTTGGGACTAACCTACTAACCCAAAGGCCCAGTCCAGATTGTTGTATTTTGCCTATTTCAGGGTTTTGCAGAAAAGGAATATCAAACGGAGTCCAAACGGAATGAAACCTTCGCGAGAGATATTTTTGGAGGAAATCACGCACGGAAAACGTGAGGACCAAGTCAGGGGGCAAGGGGCCAGCCCTCGAGGGTGGGGGCGCGCCCCCCTGCCTCGAGGCTAGCCCACACGGCCCCCGGTGCCCTCCTTATTCCTATATATACCTACGTACCCCAAAAACTCCATACGCAGAGAGAAAACCCTAATTTCACCGCCATAGCTGCTGTTCCCGTGGAGATCCCATCTTGGAGCCTGTTCCGGTAGGGGGATCCATCACGGAGGCCTTCATCATCATCATCATCATCGCCCTCACCATGAGTTGTGAGTAGTTTACCACAGACCTTCGGGTCCATAGTTAGTATCTAGATGGCTTCTTCTCTCTCTCTCTCTCTGGATCTCAATACAAAGTTCTCCTTGGTCTTCGAGGAGATCTATTCGATGTAATCTCTTTTTGCGGTGTGTTTGTCGAGATCTGATGAATTGTGAGTTTATGATCAAGGTTATCTATGAAAGATATTTGGTTCTTCTCTGAACTTTTTATGTGTGCTCATATTATCCTTGCAAGTCTCTTCGAATTATTGGTTTGGTTTGGCCTACTTGATCTATAGTTCTTGCAATGGGAGAAGTGCTTGGCTTTGGGTTCAATCTTGCGGTGTCCTTTCCCAGGGGCAGCAAGGCACGTATTGTATTGTTTCCATCGAGGATAAAAAGATGGGGTTTTCATCATATTGCTTGAGTTTATCCCTCTACATCATGTCATCTTGCTTAAAGCGTTACTCTGTTCGTATGAACTCAATACACTAGATGCATGCTGGATAGCGTTCGATGTGTGGAGTAATAGTAGTAGATGCAGAATCATTTCGGTCTACTTGTCTCGGACGTGATGCCTATATAGAATGATCATGCCTAGATAGTCTCATAATTATTCGCTTTTCTATCAATTGCTCGACAGTAATTTTTTCACCCGCCGTAGAATATCGCTATCATGAGAGAAGCCACTAGAGAAAACTATGGCCCCGGGTCTATTCTCAACATATCAATCTACATCTACTTTACTTTTCTTGCTTTTATTTGCTCTTTTATTAAACCAAAAATCCCAAAAATATAACTATCATCTCTATCAGATCTCACTCTCGTAAGTGACCGTAAAGGGATTGACAACCCCTTATCGCGTTGGCTGCGAAGTTCTTATTTGTTTGTGCAGGTGCGAGGGACTGGCGCGTTGTCTCCTACTGGATTGATACCTTGGTTCTCAAAAACTGAGGGAAATACTTACGCTACTGTGCTGCATCTCCCTTTCCTCTTCGAGGGAATACAACGCAAGCTCAAGAGGTAGCACACGACTATTCGAATAGATAAACTTCCCTGCAGGGGTGCACCACATAACCCAACATGCTTGATCCCATTTGGCCGGACACATTTTCCTAGGTCATGCCCGGCCTCGGAAGATCAACACGTCGCAGCCCTACCTAAGCACAACAGAAAGGTCAGCACACCGGTCTAAATCCTAAGCGCGCAAGGGTCTGGGCCCATCGCCCATTGCACACCTGCACGTTGCGTGGGCGGCCGGAAACAGACCTAGCCGCTCCTAATACCAGAGCGGCGTTCCAGTCCAATGCGACGCACGTCGTGCAGTCGCTGACGTCATGAAGGCTTTGGCTGATACCACGACGTCGAGTGCCCGTAACTGTTCCTGTGTAGCTTGTTACTGCGTATAGGCCAGAGGCCAGACTCGGATCAAATATCCAAACTCGTTAAGCGTGTTATTATGAAGCAGCCTCGGACAACGACCAGGGCCAGGCCCACCTGTCTCCTAGGTGGTCGTGACCTGCCCTGTCGCTCCGCCACAACGATTCACACAGAATGCCGTCGGGACAAAGGTCCTTTCAGCCCCCAATCCGTGAGTCACTCGCGGGTACTCTTCGAGCCGACCCGACTTTAGTCACCACATGTATCATGTATAATATGTGTGTAGTGTATACCCATGATCACCACCCAAAGTGATCACGACCCGATAGTATAGCAAGGCAGACGGACAAGGGTGTAGGGACACTGATGGTATTCTAGCATCCTATACTAAGCATTAAGGATTGCAGGTAAAGGTATCAACAGTTCTACCCACAATGACAGGCTATGCAGCAGAATAGGATTAACCGGAAGCAGTAACAAGCCACACTACTCTAATGCAAGTAGTAGAGAGAGGAATAGGCAATATCAGGTTGATCAAGGGGGGAGGCTTGCCTTGTTGCTCTGGCAAGGAGGGGTCGTCGTCGATGTAATCGATCATAGGGGTATCAGTAGCGGTCTCGAGGTCTATCGGAAAGAAGTAACGGAGGGGGAGCACAATAAATAACAGAGCAATCAAAGCATCACAAAGTATAACAAGGCAATATGCGGTGCTACAGGTGATCTAACGTATGTCTACATGATATAGGTGAAGGGGGAATTCAACCGGGAATGTTATCCTGGTTCCAGACCTGTGTGAGACAGATGACCGGAGGGGGATGTTCCATGTTCAAATAGTTAGAGGCATGTGGCGGTCGAATGGACTGTGTATTCGGATTCGTCTCGTCGTTCTGAGAAATTTTCATGTATAAAGTATTTTCATCCGAGTTACGATTTATTTTATATTAATTTTCAAAGTTTTAATCATTTTCTGTAATTACTTAAATTCGAAAATACAAAGGAAAATGCTATGTGTGCACACCAAAGTGTACACAGCAGACTGCTAGTGGGGCTGACAGGTGGGGCCAGTCAACTGCTGATGGAGCAGTTGACTGGTCAACCTTTGACTGGTCATGGGGGGTCCACTGGGCCCACCTGCTTGTGACTGGGCTAGCCCAGTCAGCCAGTTGACTGGTCAACTAGGCCAAGAGGGACCCAGTGGCCATCCTCTGCTAGTTTAACAGTAATTAAACTAAACTAATTAAGTTTAATTAGAGCGTGGGCCTGGTTTGTTAGTGTTTAATTTAGTCATTTGGTTATTTCTAATCTCTACTAAAAGCTACTGTGGCGGCCCCACATGTCAATGGGCCAATAGGTGCCTATTGACCCTGGGCCCGCAGGCAAATGGTACAGGGGGTGGTGGCTCGCCGGCGGTGACGTGTCGGTGACCTCAGAAGCGGCGGTGGTCACAAAACTCGACGCTCTGGCGACCAAATATCGCGCGGAGACCACTGTTCGAACCAGTGCTTTGAGGCGCATCTACTGGTGCGAGCCTTGTTGCTGGGACGGCCGGTAGCGGCACTGGCGACGAGGTCAGGCGCGGCGGAGGCCCACCGGAGTTGTGCTCCGACGACCATATGGTGCGCGGGTGGGCACTACCGAAAGCGGCGAGTGCGGCGGAGCAGATGGTGGTGGTGGCTGGCGCGGGGGCGGCCTCAGGCGATGGGGTGACGACGCATAGCGGCGGTGGTGCTCGGGCTTGCTCGGACGCGTGCGAGCATGGGGTCGGAAGCAGATGGCAGGGCGCGGACTCGCACGGGCGGGCGCAGCTGATGCGCAGGATGGCAAGCCATGGGCGCTCGCGCGGGCGCGGGCGCGGTCATGGCGACCAGGGGCGCGTGCGGCCGTCTACAGTGACGGAGACGAGGGGGAGGAGGGGGACCGGCGAAGGGCTCACAGGGGAGCTCGTTGGCGGGCTCTGGAAGGCCGGGAGTGGCTCGATGCGGCGGATCCGACGGTGGTGACCGGCGGGGCAGAGGCGGAAGACGAGGCCGATCCGGCGTAGTGGTCCCGGGCTTGCTCCTGTGCGCGAAGTCGACGGAGAGGCGGTCGGTGGAGGCGACGCGGCGACGACGTCGGGCGCCGGGCTCGGGGCGTGTCAGGCAGTTCCCTATCCACGCGAGGGCGCGCTCGAGGGAGAGGGAGGGCAAGGTGGATCGGTAGGCTAGGGTTTCAGAGAGGGGCCTTAAAGGCCAGGGTGTAACAGGGGAGTGGGTCGGCCACGGCCGGCTGGGCCGCTTCGGCCAGCTCGGCCAAGGTGGCCCGGG
>LR738715.1:837743072-837867686 GCA_902687465.1 Secale cereale | reverse complement strand
CAAATTTTTTCAATATATATTTTTCATTTTTAAATATTTTTTGTTTTCCTTTTATTTCTTTAGTGTTTTCTTATTAGTTTTATTTTGTTTTAGTTTTATAAAGCATAATTTTAGCATCTAATAGTGGTAATAATTAGGCCACTGCCACAAAAAGTTTAACACTTTACTAAAATAGGTTTATAGCTTTTATTATTTAAAATCATTTAATAATTGTTTTCTAGCCACTTCTTTATTTAGTTTAGGGCATTTAAACACTTCACAAAAATGTTGGGTCACCATGATGATTTGTTATGGAATATTTGCCACACTTTGTACATTTTAGTTTTCATGTTTGAGAAATTTGGAACTTGGACTTTACTTTGAATTTGAATTTGAATCTGGTTTGGATCAAGTGAGGTTTAGCAAATTAGTTGCGGTGACACGGCAACATTAGTGTGTGATTACTATAGCTTAATTATCCGGACATCAGAGTAATGACACATGATAATGCCATGATAGTGTGTGTTGATGACTTGACGAGAACATGACAGTTCCAAGAGAAGCATTAATATAGACAGAAATCTGATTGGTCACTAAACTTCTTACTATAAGATTCAAAAGTCAAAACAATATTATGGGGGAATGTTAGTGTTATCAGAAATTTCGGGCATCTTATACAGGTAATGCGATATCAATTTTCATGAATAGTGAACAATGACATCAGACACTATTACTGCATAGACTCGAAGTGGGACTTTTTTTTGTGCCTCGGGGCTTTGAGCTGCAGTCAGAGTTTTAGGGTGTGTTTGGTAGCATTCTCAACTTAGCATGGTTGTTCTCCTCTGATACATGCTGGGTATAGACATGCTGAGTACATGCATTTGCTGTTAAAAACCACTCAACCATCATCAAACTAGAAGTGCATGTTACCCGGTCTGCAGCCGCTTGTAAGGTCAGATGATCCCCCATTCCCCGGATCTACAGGAAGCCTAGTATACTGTCTCTGTCAACCGTGAACATGCATTTAAGCAGCACAATATGTGCTACCTTTTCATTTTCTTCAAGTACACCTTATATTCCATTGGTACATAGCCTTCATATCGTTTTCTGAATTCCTTTAGCTAAAAAGCAGGGACATGCTTCAGAATAGTTTCATATCAATAAAATTATATGATCAAGTCTGCAATGTGATAAATGTATTTATATAGATCATTACAGAATGTCCATGAGCTGAGGCAAACAAGATTACTTGAAGCTCACAAGGGGTTGCCGTGGACTTTCTTTGTCAAGCATAAGTGCACGACTGCTTTGAGGATGTTTGCACTGGGTATTGCTGCAGATGCCGTCGGCGAGATGGTCAGGATGGGGGAGAGCACGTGCCTAAAGACTACCGTCAAGTTTGCCGGTGCCGTGGTGGAGGTGTTTGGACCTGAGTATCTCTGAGAACCAAATGCGCAAGACATAGAGAAGTTGTTGGCTATTGGTGAGGCAAGAGGGTTTCCACGAATGCTCGGATCATTTATTGCATGCACTGGCAATGGAATAACCGCCCCGAAGGTTTGCGCGGAATGTATCAAGGTCACACCAAAGAGGCCAACATCATACTAAAAGTGGTGGCATCACATGACTTATGGATTTGGCATGCTTTTTTGGAATGTCGGGTTCTCACAACGACATCGAATGATTCAACTCTGACTGATGTTATTTCCACACAAAGTATAATATGCACATGATGCAACATATTGTTGAACTCACTAGAACATGCAACAACACGAAAACATCGGTGAGGAATCAATGCCAATGGTTTAACTTATACTCTAGAAGTTTCTATAAATATGATTATACAATCATACACTAGAAATTTTAGTAAGATTTTTGATTAATCGTATGTTTAAGATTTCTGTACCATGATATTTAAATAAAAATAGATAGACACACACACACCCCTCTCGCACACAGAAGTCATGCTCAATTTATGCAATTATCAAGAATTTTTGGAGGAGAATTTTTTATCACAAAATACATTTCAGTTTAGCACAATGCGGATAATTTTGTAAAACTAAAATTTTATTTGTATAAGAAAAAATATAATTGATATTTATCAACATATGTTATGTGGTTAGCTATGCTAACTAGCTAAAATACACATGTTAAACTGTAAGATGATAAAAATTAAGTTATAAGGAAGTATAAATGTCTAGTATAACTTGTATTTATTCTTTTATGCCTCGTATCCACAAATTTCTTTAAATAGTCTTATTTCGAATGTATAATATTTACTGTATACTATTGTTGGAACTTATGAGTTATACGGAAATTGCAGAAGAAAACCGGAAAATGATAGCAACGCAGTGCCGAACCAGCTATTGGGGCACCGATTAGGTATGGAGACTGCTCAAGTCAGGGGCGTCAGTGACGGTTGGGATGATTTTTGTGATAGAAAAGCTCGGGTGGGGTAACGTGGATGGGCTGGAGATGTAAATTGTTTTGGACTCTTTGTAGGTTTGTACCGACTCACAGGCGAAGAAAAATAAACCGAAAAATAATACGTAGATGGACACGTATGTCCACCCCGCACGAGTAATAACACTAAAGCAGTTGACAACCGTAAACAAAAACAACATCATAACTCAAACCAATGAGAGTGATTCATTTCCTCAGAACATATGAACTCTATTCATACTGTAGATCATAAGATTTTAGTACACGCCAAATGTGATACATATATAGTATAAAATATATTCGATCTCCGTTTCTACTCCCTCCATTCTGTAATGTAAATAAACGTCTTGCATTATGGGACGAAGGAAGTATGTTCTTACATAGTCCTGCGGCACATATGGATAGATATTTGTGCCTAATAAGTTTGTGGACGCATCAATCTTTCATCGCAGAGCGTAGGAGCAAACCTCATGTCCTGTAGGTGTTCTACAACACAGTAAACAGTCTGCAACGCCCGTGCCTGAGGGTTGTAGTATCCCAATGCTCTCCCCGTGCTCAGAAGCATCCTCCCGTCCATCGGGTCAACAACCAACAGCATAGTCTCCTCCGACGGGTACATCCGCCGAAACTCCCTGAGCTCGATACGGCACGGCCATGCCGACCAGGAACCGCCTTCCAGCTGCTTCCAGACGTCGATGGTGTTGGCACCAGTGTCCGAGCACAGGACGCACACGTTATCTTGGAGCTTGACGATGGACGTGATCCGGCCGCGATCGCACGGGGGCCCTCGAAGCACCTCGAACTCCCGCGTGCCAACGTCGAGCGCCAGCATATCGCTCCTTGCTGAACCACCGTCGTCGTCTACCATCCATTAGAGCTTTCCGTCGGCGTAGGCGGGCTGCAAGTCTACTGCCGGCGGCCTTGGCGGAGGGCTGATCGGGATCCACGCCGTGTGGCCTACGAGCTGGACGTGGCACCTAACCTTGACCGGCTGGCGATGTCGAGAACTCTTGCCACGAAGGACGACGATGAGGCGCGCCAACACGTGCTTGTCCGTCCGTGAATCGTACCACAGCCCCATCGTGGTAGCTGCAGAATTATGGGGATCGTCATCGTCCAACATATCCGTTCTTATAAGGCTGTTGTACTCCATGCTAGGGTTGCAAATGAAATCGACGACCACTGAGCCTGGGCCGGCCTGCTGCGTGTAGCTGGCGAGGACGAGGCCGTGGCAGGGCATGGAGCACACGGCCCTTGACACGCGGTGATCGAACAGGAATGGCGGCGCCATGTCGGTGAGGTCGTACTGCACCTGCAACATCTCGCAGAGCACCAGCGGGTAGAAGTCGAGTACGTGGAATTTTGCAAGCATACAAAACATTTGTCAAAGTTTGCACAAAAAAATCAGATTTTTTTTTTAAATTTGTTTACTATTTTTTTTTACTGTTCACGCAGGAGCATTTGAGCTTGGGAGCAGAATAGGACTTTCGACTACAGTGTTTCTTCTTACAACAGTATCCGCTAAAAAATTCACAGAAACGACCGAAGGGTTACCAGATCATAGACGAAGTAAACAAGAAGTGATTCATGGGAACAAAAAGAAAACAAAGGTAGGTGGGAACTAGCTAGGGTTTCGGTGCGGTGGGAGGAGGGAGACCGAGCCTCGCGTGATGGAGGAGATGGCGATGGTGACGTGGTCGCTAGCTGTTGCGGGCGTTTTCTTCTCCGGCGACGAACGGACGGAGCACGTGCGCTCTGGAAACAAGAACACTGACGGACGGAACAAGGAACTCTGAAAACAAATGACACCTCCGGGTTCAAATAACCAACGGCTTGGATTCGTCGTCACTGCATCACTATACATGAAAATAGATATAGCATTCCCTGTATAATACTTCCTCCGTTCTCAAATATTTGTCTTTCTAAATATTTCAAATAGACTACAATAAACGAATGTATGTAGATATATTTTAGAGTGTAGATTCACTCATTTTGCTTTGTATGTAGTCATTTGTTGAAATTTCTAGAAAGACAAATATTTAGGAACGGAGAGAGTATTAACGTTCATTCGAATTATTGTTTTGAATCTTATTATAAGAAGTTTAGTGATCAATCAGATTTCTGCTATATTAACAATGCTTCTCTTGGAACAATCGTGCTCTCGCAGTCGCATGTCATCAACGGGGCCCAATCGATGTTTCTGAACACTACAAGAGAACTCAATTCTAAAATTTCAACTTGCATAGATAGCTAGATTGGACAGAACAACAGAAGGACCAACATCAGGCGACACAGAGTGCAGGACCAACAACACGAGTTGCTACAACGTTCAGGTTGGCAAACGGGCAAGCATAACAATTAACAAAAACCTACGAACACACATAGGCGATAAGAAAGTAATGATCTGGATGGCTTCATTTCCCCCAAGTTCAGGCAAGCGTGTTTGTTGGTAGCCCGCATAGAGGGCAATCAGGCTTGCGTGGAAAGAAAATTAGCTGTTTGGTCGTGTGTGTTTACTGTTGGGCCTGCATCGCACGTAATTTAAAGCAGCCCCAACCAGGACCGCTAGAAACGTCTAAATCAGCAGTTTTTTTTGAGACAGGCTCACGAGATGCAGGTGGGCGGCGGCGGTGATTGCACGCGAGGAGGCACGAGTCGCGTTGTTTCCCGAAACACCGGCAATAATTTTCCACGACTTTCCTCACCACTCTCTCTCCACTCTCAAACTGGCATCGACGGCGGTCAGCGGAGCTGATCGGAGAGCAGCAAGGCAACCACGGGCTGAACTTCACCAGCATCAGCAACATCACCCAGCTCGCGAGCTAGGGCTCCGCGCGGTTGCCCAGCTCCACAAGCGCCATGCGCAGCCGACCTCTGCAGCTCCGCTTGTTCGTTTTTTTTCTTAGGAGGGAAGCTCCCTTCTTGATTGACTTGTTTGTTTCGTATGGTATCCTTTTCCTGATCACTTCTGCTTCGGTAGACCCCCCCCCCCCTAGACACAAGGACGGCTCAGATTAGCCCGTACTTCTTCATAAGAAGGGGCATGATAGTCATATTTATAAATTATTCGCCGTATATATACGCTGAACTTTTTTTTAGTCCATGAACGGACGTGCACATCGTCCCCAATTCATCATATTTTTTATTTGATAAAACCGCAAAAATAAGCATGTGGCGTAGGATTCGAACCCCCATCGACAAGTAATTAGCACAGGCGCACTAACCAACTAGGCAACCGAACAGATTGTGCTACATATGTTTTTTTACTCTAAAAATAGAACACTGAAAAAGTGCGCTTGGTTTTCTTTTCCTCTTTATTTTTTCTTTTCTATATTTGTTTTCCTTTTCTTTCTTAAATGCGTAAATTTGATTTCGAAATTAATGAAGTTTTGTTCGAAATCAATGAAGTTTTGTTCGAAATCAATGGATTTTTTCAAAAGCGGTCAACTTTTATTAAAAATTTAGGATTTTTACCCAATTTTTGATGATTATTTTAAATCAATGAACTTTTTTTTCGAATTTGCCAACTTTTTACTAAATTGATGAAGTCTTATTTAACTTTTTCCTGGTCAATGAGCTTTTCTTACAATCCAGTGAACTTTTTAATTTTGTTTGTGAACTTTCTTGAATTCCTAATTATTTATTTTCAAAATTATCTAAAAGTCAATGGTCAACTTGTAATTAAACTACCTCCTCTTTTTTAATGAGCATTCTTTGAAAAATGTACTTTAGGAAATAGCATACAAAAAATAACCACATGTGCGAACGAGTGTTTTTCACATACCTGTGAGCTTACGGGCATGAAAGAGAGAGGTGCCCTATTGGTCTGTGGTCATGTGAGCATGTTTCTATTTAAACGAACAATAAACAAACATTTTTGTTTAAACAAATTTTTTTCTATTTAATAGATGTTGAGAAATATTGATGTCAGTATTTTTCTATTTAAACGAACAATTTTTTGACATATCTATAAAATTTTCTTAAAATGCGAATATCTGCACTTACGAACAATTTTTTAGAAAGCGGACATTTTTTAAATTTGAAAAAATATAAGTGTGAGCATTCTTAGAAACAAAAATAAAAAAACGAATAGAAAAAATATAAAAAATAATGATAAAAGTACCGATTCAACAACGGGCTTCCTCAGCCGCGAACTGAAGTAGAAGAAAACAAAACAAGAAGTAAAAACACCCAAGCATTAGGTTATCCTAATTGGTTAATGTGGTTCTCCCTAGATCAAGAGGTCTTGAGTTCGATACATGCTGGCTGCGCCTTTTTTGAACTTTAATAAAAAGTGGGTACGCTATCTCGTATGTGTCACATATGCGTATGAGTATACGGTTTGATGAAATGACCATACTATCCTTATACGGTTTGTGGAGGGGGGGTCTACCGAAGCAAGCCTCTTTCCTGATTAGTGTGTATTTTTTATGATCTTTGAGCATTATGATTTTTGAAAATTTCATAAAATTGCCACGTGAACATTATGAAAATTTATAAATTTTCCATGTTTGAAAAGTAAAATGCGCAATGTGTAGAAAATGTTATTTCTTAGAAAATACAAAAATATTTAAAATTTCTATGTGACAAAGTAGAAATATTTCCAAAATTGCCATGAACAAGGGATAAAAATTCCTAAAGATTACCATGTGTAGAAAAAGGCCTAACTTTAACATGTTTGAAGATGAAAAACGTTATAAATTTGCCATGTGACCATGAGAAAATGTTTCTAAGTTTTCCATCTATGGAAAACAATTTTCTTATAAAATACCAAAAGGAAATCTAAAATATTCCGTGTGAATATTAAAAACATTTCCAAAATTTGTCATTTCTTATACATCAAAAGGCGTAAATTTGCAATCTAAACATGTTTTTTCCTGGATTTTCCATCATTAAAGGGAATAGTAGAAATGTAAAAAAAGTTGGAAAGTGTTATGGTAAAATAGAAAAAGTAAAATGTTTACATGTGAAAAATAGGAAAAAGGCAAAAACCAAAATAATATCATTGAAATTATCTATGTAGATCACGGCAAAATGTGAAGAAAAGTATACGTCTACCATGTCAATTATCACTAGTAGAAAAAGGGTCAAGCGTGAAGCACATTAGTCTTGGTTTATAACAGAACAGGCACTAATGTGACCATTAGTGCCGGTTCCAACGGCTAGGCGGACGGAGATCATAAGTACCGGTTCGTGGGCAACCTCTAGTACCGGTTCATGGCACGAACCGGTACTAATGATGCTGTGTCAGGCTGTTGTCAGGCTAGGCACCTTTAGTACCGGTTCATGGCATGAACCGGTACTAGAGTATCTTAGTAAGCTGATTTTTAGTCCCACCTTGCCAAGAGAGAGGCAATAGGAGCGGTTTATAAGCCTTGAGTGCATAGACAATGTGGGAGAGGCACAATGTTCACCTGCACGTTGCTTAGCTTCAAACCTTGAGGAATAGTGTAGACTGCACGTAGCTATCTGCAGTGCTTTGTACACTCTTCCGAAAGGCTTGAAGCTAATTAACGAGCATTGCGCCTTTTTTTGAACTCCAGACTTTTTTTGTGTTCAAAATGCACCATTCAAATCCACATCATCAATTATCAGCCCTTTCTGAATTTATTTGGTATTTTTCATTCATTTACTGATTTGTTTTGAGAGAGCTAAATGACCGTGAAATTGAAAAGCACTACAAATAGAAGTCTGAAAAGGTTGAAACTTGGCATGGTATCATCATTTCACCCACATGGCATGTGCAAAAAAGTAGAGAGAGGGTCACGGCAAAAACTGGATGCAATTCGTGTACAAAATGAACAATCTCTTTCGAGGTATGAGGGTTTAGGACGAAAACTCATATGTTACAAAGGCATTGCATTTTTTTTGAACTCCAGAGTTTTCGTGTGTTCAAAATGCACCATTCAAATCCACATCATCATTTATCAGCCTTTTCTGAATTCATTTGGTATTTTTCATTCATTTACTGATTTGTTTTGTGAGAGCTAAATGACCGTGAAATTGAAAAGCACTACAAATTGAAGTCTGAAAAGGTTGAAACTTGGCGTGGTATCATCATTTCACCCACATGGAATGTGCAAAAAAGTAGAGAGGGTCATGGTAAAAACTGAATGCACTTCGTGTACAAAATGGCAATCTCTTTCGAGGTATCAGGGTTTAGGACGAAAACTCATATGTTACAAAGGCATTGCATTTTTTGAACTTTTTTGAACTCCAGACTTGTTGTGTGTTCAAAATGCACCATTCAAATCCACAGAATCAATCATCAACCCTTTCTGAATTCATTTGGTATTTTTCATTCATTTACTGATTTGTTTTTAGAGAGTTAAATGAGATATAAAATGTTTGTTAGATAATTTTAGATATAGAAATGTTAGTTAGATATAAAATTTTAGATATAGAAATGTTAGATAGAAATTTTAGATATATTTGCGGCAATGTTAGATAGATAAATTTTAGATATAGAAATTTTAGTTAGATATAAAATGGAATACCATATAAAAAATTGTTTGTGCGCTACCCAGTGGGCCTGCAAGGCCCTGGGCCTGTATTTGCAGGCCCATAAAGGCCCAGCAGACTCACAGGGCAGCGCGGCAAAGTTAGGCCCACAAGCCTACAGTAGAGAGGAGCTCGAAGGAGCAGCCGCGGCGGGGTTTATAAACCAGTGCGGCTGCCCCTCGGCTAGCGAGGTGGGACTAAATTTGCCGCACCGCACCTGCGCCAACGCACCCCCTTTAGTACCGGGTCGTGGCACCAACCGGTACTAAAGGGGTGTCCTTAGTACCGATTGGAGCCACCAACCGGTACTAAAGGGGGTGCACTTCCCGCCGCTTGGCCTGGCAAAATTTGATCCTATATATACAACACTTACGAATTTCATTAGTTTTCATCTCCTCTGCTTCTTCTCCTCTGCCCCGTCGCCGCCGCCCCCATCGCTGCCCCGCCCGTCGACGCCCCCGTCGTCGCCGCCCTCGTCGCTGCCCCCGTCAACGCACCCGTCCCCGTCACCGCCCGTCACCCTCCCCGTCGCCGCCCGTAGCCGCGCCGTCCCCGTCGCCATCCCCGTCGTCGCCGCTGGTCGCCGTCCCTGTCGCCCCCCGTCTCCATCCTGTCGTCGACGCGCGTCGCCGTCCCCGTCGCCGCCCCCGTCGCGCCTCGCCTGGCCGGTGAGCTCCTGCCCCGCCATGGCCACACAGACACACACACACACAGACACACACACACACACACATTGTTACTTACAAAAATGTTAGAAATTTTTATGTTTTTTAGTTATAGAAATGTTTACAGAAATGTTAGAAATTTTTCTGTTTTTTAGCTATAGAAATAGTTATAAAAAAGTTAGAATTGTTAGAAATTTTTCTGTTTTTTAGTTATTGAAATAGTTATAAAAAAGTTAAAAAAATTTCTTTTTTTTAGTTCTAGAAATATTAGAAATGTTATACAAATGTTAGTTATATATATAGAAATGTTATAAAAAAAATCTGTTTTTTAGTTATAGAAATATTAGAAATGTTATAGAAATGTTAGTTATATAGCATTGTTAAAAATGTTATAGAAATGTTAGTTATATAGCATTGTTAAAAATGTTATAGAAATGTTAGTTATATAAAAATGTTAGAAATTTTAGTTATCAAAATCCAATCATTAAAAAATGTTACTTTTTGCGGGCATATAGCTAGCATTTGTTCTCGACGATGCGCGGCCCGCATCCTCGCCGTCGACCCGTCCGCGACGACGTCCGGCTGATCCATGTCCGGGACTGGGCTCCACCGGGCTGGCACTGGGAGGTGCTGCCTGGAGGGGCGCGCCGCTTGACGAGGAACCCGGCCCCGGGTCCCGTCGTCGACCCTGATCTCGTTTGGTGGCATTCGCGTGGGCCAGTTTCGGTGCGGAGGGAGCCGGCCCCGCCGGAGGTGGTACGTCGTCATGTCAGGGAGGAGGACGAGCACGTCCATCGCTACATGGTTGCGTTAGAGGGCGGCAGGTTCTCCAATACCTGGCAGTTTCTTCAGGGATCTCACTTCAGCTATGATTCTGTGAGGGTTCCTTCTCTTTGGGTGTCCACCGCCCGCGCCTCAGGAACCGCGAGTGTCCTAGATTCTTCTGTAGTATTCGATCTTTATTAGCTACCTAGCCAGTGATGTATTTGATATTATATATTATTCGAGACGATGTATTCGAGATTATATATTATTCGAGACGATGTACTCGAGATTATATCTATTATTCGAGACGATGTAATTTGAATACTAAATTGTTTTATATTTCTTTTGGATTAGTTAAATAAAAGCTATGGCGGACAATACCGGCAGAGAGGGAGAACAGACCCTGTTCGATATGATACGCCATCCTCGCGGGCCAGATGATGATCAGAATGAAGAAGATTATGATGGCTCCGAATTTCTAAACAACACTAGAGAGGGTGATATGATATTCGATCGCGACGACCGAATTGATGAAGTCATGAACTACGATTATGATGATGACGAAGAAAATGTTGATCTTGAAACAACAAAGACGGGCTAGGTATATATATTTATATAAGCAGGCACATCTGGTGATCGTCACATGTTTTAAATGAGTTGAAGATATATTAACGAATCGATCTTTCTTCTTTTAGCCATCCGGATCGAGCAAATCTTCAGGCAACAGGACGAAACGAGGCCCGAACAAATTGTTGAAGGAGGGCGTAAAGTACAATATAGAGGCAATCAGACCAAATGGCGAACCATTAGCGCCTAAGAAGATTGCGGACAAGTTCGTTCGTCAGTGCGGAGTTCTTGTGAAGGACCAACTCCC
Organism: Secale cereale; assembly: GCA_902687465.1. Classification (NCBI taxonomy): domain Eukaryota; kingdom Viridiplantae; phylum Streptophyta; class Magnoliopsida; order Poales; family Poaceae; genus Secale; species Secale cereale. The sequence goes on along the minus strand of LR738715.1, from coordinate 837,856,460 downwards.
GATCTCCCTTCAAGAATGGAGAAAGCCAGCAAAGCCACGTCCAGATGTTACTTTTGTCGACGACAGACAAAAAAGTCTGCTTTGGGATACTCTCATGTAACATTTCACCCTACCAGATCATTTCACAGAAGCAGATGTGCAGAAAGTCAAGGACGCTGCTCTTAGGAAGATGGCGGTTGCATTCAAGAATCACAAGAATCGTGAATGGGACAAGTACATCAAGGGAGGAAGGAAGACTCCAGTATTCGAGGGAACACTAGAGAAGCAAAGTGCTCATTGGGACGATTTTGTGAAATTCAAGGATTCAGAATTAGGTAAGGAACGGTCGATAATAAACAAGAAGAATGCCGAAAAAAAGGATAAGTTCCATAAGCTGGGGCCGGGTGGCTACGCGGTGGCAATGCCTAAGTGGGATAAGTTTGAGAAAGAGATGGAGGATGCAGGTGTCACTCCGGTTACTAGGAGCTGGCCCCCCAGGTGCAGGACTTGATTCTATGCGCATGAGGGGGAGTTGGACCCGAAGACAAGCAAAGTTTCGACGAAGGCATGTCTGAAAGGAGCCGACGATAAGCTACTTGTTGCAATAGAAGAGGCTCGATCGGGGATGTTCCAGCCCAACAGAGAGAACGACAGGAATGGGTACGTTTGTCAGAACAATATTCACAATTTTTACACCATTATCCATATCCAGTCACACAACTAATAAACATGCATATTGATCTCCTTCTTAATAGTTCAAAAAGGTGCGGGACAAGCTCCTAGAAACGGAGCGCGTACAAGCACTTCAAGAGGAAATAGCGGGATTTTTGCTCGACCAGGTCATAGATCCGAAGGGAGAATACCATTACCCGCTACCGCCCCCATGAACCACTTCCAATTGTCATCGTGCTCTGAAGGCACCAATTAGGCTAATGCCACTGGCTCCGAATGCAACATGTAGGAGAAATTGTATATAGCTATACATGTGTGTATGTATGAATTAGTGGTTTGTGAGACATTTGATGATATATATATGATTGGTTCTATAACGTGTACAATGTGTAGTATCGTAAAATACCAGCAAACGAAAAAGAATTAAATGGAAAACACAAAATTAAATGAAAAAGAAATCATAAAACCAAAAAAAAAACCTTGTAGTACCAACCGGTACTGAAGGGCTCCCGGCCCCCGGAGCTGGCTCGTGCCACGTGGTTGCCCTTTAGCACCGGTTCGTGCTGAACCGGTACTAAAGGGGGGGGGGCTTTAGTGCCCACACTTTAGTGCCGGTTATGGAACCGGCACTAAAGGGCCTTACGAATCGGTGCTATTGCCCGGTTCTGCACTAGTGTATACATATTATGGGTACTACCTATATGACGCAAAATGTTGTTTAATTGACTAATTTGAAGAAAGCAAACATGGTACTGGGTAAAAAAGGGTTAATTATCCATGACAAATTTAGAAGAAAAAAATTATTTTGTAAAACAATAAATTTCATGCCAAATTAGCTCCGTAGATCATGGTAAATGTGGAGAAAAAGGTACTTGTATCATGTCAACTATATGTATCATGGCAAAACTACTACCTATTATCATGGAAAATGTTGTTTGCCTGGCTAATTTCAAGAATTAGAGATTAACCGCAAATCAACCGACTAATTGGTTTTATTTGTCGAATATTAATAAGACATTTTTTTGTGCATATCATAGGTTCCCAACACTAGAATGTGCTATATTTAACAACAACAAAAACAAATTCACAGAAGTGTTGCCTTGATTACGTGAGTCCTTATACAATGACAAACAAAATAGGACAACAATACATATTGCATAACAAGGTCCAAAAACACAAATAAACCTACTTCCGCATATTGCTAGGAATAGGCCAATTTATCGGTAGATTCCCGATATAAATCGGCCAAACCGATAAACGGTGATGATATGACATAATCTTATCGGTCACCCCCTGAGCAGTGATAAATTGAATGATAAATCGTTGAATTGGACCGATATTTTTAACACTGGCTAAATTGCCACGCCGAATTTAGTGAAATGCATTTTGTACAAATAAATAAACCATGGCAAATCTTGTATATCTAAATAGATAGCCCCCACTATTCTATTTCTCTCAACATGCAAGCATGCCATCTCAATATGCAACTTACTCCATGAATAGAAAAGTTCAATAAAAGTTTTCATTATGCCCACCTCAACATACAACCATGAATAGAAAAGGCCGACCTCTACATGTTATGATGTTTGCATTTAACAAAAGTTTGCAACTGTACAATAATCAAACACAATAAATCATATGCATTTTCTGTTTGAATTCTCATATTATTAATCCAAAATTCTATATGGCATAATAAGAAATCTTATTGAAATATATCATAGAATAATCCCACGACAATGTGGGGGGATGATACGTCCCAAACGTATCTATAAATTCTGCTTGCTCCATGCATGTTTTGGGTGATATTGCTATGCTTTTGATACACTTTCGAACACTTTTGATCATATTTGGACTAACCTATTAACTCAGTGCACCCCAGTGCCAGTTTCTGTTTTCTGCTGTTTTTGTATTTCAGGTTTTCCCATTAATTAAATTGCCAGAAAAATTCCGGGAAAAATATATAAAAAATCAGCGCTCCAGAAGCTTCCATGCGCCAGAAGTGGGGCCAGAGGGGGGCCAGAGGGGCCCCAGGCGCCCTGATGGCACGGCCCCACCCCTGGCCGCGCCGGGGGGCCGCCTGGGGGGCTCCCACCTCCTCTGGTGCCCTACTTGGCCTCCTATTTATTCTCCCGTCGCGGAAACCCTGATTCCAGAACCCTTTTCTCCAGAAGCAATTCCGATATCCGCCGCCATCGCCACCAAGTTTCGGGGGACCAGAATTCCTGTGCCGGCATCCTGCCGGGACGGGGAAGTGCCCCCGGATTCATCTCCATCGACGTTGCTTCCTCCCTCCATGATGCGGGGGTAGTTCCTCCTCAGGGCTGAGGTTTCTACCAGTAGCTATGTGGTCAATTCTCTCTCCCATGATGTGATCTTCGTTGTGATCATAGGCTATGTTAATCTAGGGTGATCCCACGATATTGCCCTTTCCTCTATGTATTGGATTGATGTACTCACTTGTCTTTATCTAGTATAATCCCCGAGACCAAGGTGACAGCGGTCTATTGGACATGGATTAGAAGAATATTTTCATGAGTGATTTCCTCTTTTGTGAGTTGATTGAAGATTGAGAGTCTCTTGGTGCTTGTCTTTGACTATCCTTGAGATATGTTGTGGTGATTGTGGTACTCTCTTTGGATGGCCGCGGTGACATTGGGAAATTCATAGATTGAGAACTACGAACTTTGAGGTGTGCTTTTGTAGCCCTATATAATTCTCGTCCTCTCTTAACCACAAAGGAATGACCTCCGAGTGCGTCTCCATTGCATGTTTTATGGGAAATATCATGTGATTAGACTATGTTAATGTTGTTGGGAGTTGCCACTAGTGAAAGTATGAAGCCTAGGCCTTGTTTCCACCATTGCAATACCATTTGTGCTCACGTTTACCACTTGTTTGCTTGCTGCACTTTTTATTACAGATTTATATTACTTTGCTTTGCCACTCTTATCATCCATATTTTACCATCTCTTCGCCGAACTAGTGCACCTATACAACTCCTAGTTGTATTAGGTGTATTGGGGACACAAGAGACTTCTTGTATCTTAGTTGCAGGGTTGCTTGAGAGAGACCATCTTCAACCTCTACTTCCCTGAGTTCGATAAACCTTAGGTCATCCACTTGAGGGAAATTGCTGCTGTCCTACAAACCTCTGTGCTTGGAGGCCCAACATAGTCTACAAGAATAGAAGCGTGTGTAGACATCAAGCTATTTCTAGCGCCGTTGCCGGGGAAGTAAGTGTTTGAAGGTATATCTTTAGATCTTGCAATTAAATCTTTTCGTTTCTTGTTTTTAGTTTCACTAGTTATGTTTATGGAAAACCGCACTCTTAGTTTGCTGCTTGGGGAAGGCCGCTTTACCACACCCGTGGTAGAGAAGTCTCCTCCACCTACTGAATGTATCCCGTTCCAAATACCACTTGGGATAATTGAAATAATTAGGAATGATTGTTATGATGGGACAGTCAATCCTAGTATTCATTTGTTGAAACTTACAGAACTTTGTGAGTTGTTTAAGATTTCAGGTTTGACAAGAGATGGGGTCATGAGGAAATTATTTGCCTTGTCACTGAAAGGAAAAGCATTGGAATGGTATCGGCTACTAGATGACTCTCACCTGCTGGATTGGGAAGAGATCCAGTCTCTCTTTTACTCCAAGTTTTATCCTCTTCATGAAGTCCATGAGAATAGGAATTATGTTTATAATTTCTATCCTCATGACGGAGAGAACATAGCTCAAGCTTGGGGGAGACTGAAAACGTTAATGCTAAAATGTCCTAACCATGGGCTCCCCAAAGATATGATTATTACTAATTTCTATGCGAGGCTCTCTCGATAGGATAAAGATTTGCTCGATGCTTCCTCTATGGGTTCTTTCACAAACAAAAAGATTGATGCTAAATGGGAACTCCTTGAAAGAATTCAACGCAACACGGAAGATTGGGAGATCGACAAAGGTAAAGAGTCAGGTATAATTTATGAGTATGATTGCATTAAGTCCTTTGTTGAAACTACAAGTTTTAATAAGTTTAGTGCTAAGTTTGGGCTTGATTCTCAACTCCTTGTTGATTTCCTCAAATCTTTTGCTTCACATCTTAATATGCCTAAGGAGGATTGGATCAAGCATCATGAACCTTTTAAAGAGATTTGCAAAGAAAATGAAATTGTTCATGATGATTGCAACATGCATGATCCAATTCCTAAAAATGAAGTTTTATATAAGCATGCTAATTTTTGTGGAGTGGATAGACCTTGTGAAAGGCCTATGATTGACGAAGAGAAGTATTGTAAGCAACATAAGCATGAAAGAACAATCACTTGGGTCAAAGATTTAAATGAAATTGCTAGAGAATTGTGTGACCTTTGTCTTTTTACTTGTGAACTTTGTTGTATAGAGGGTCACTTTAATTTTCAATGCATGCACTTTCAAAACATAACTGTTAACCAGTTGTGTGATAACATGATCACCCCTGATCTTTATGATGAGCTTATGTTATTTTTGATGTGTGAAGAGTTATCAGAAAAGACTTCTTGGCTAGATGTTAATGCCATAGGAATAAAAAACTCTTTGCAAAATTGCCATCTCTATTGTGTTGTTAATTTCCATAAAAATGATTACATAAGTAAGATTAGAAAGGAGGGAACTTTACCAAAGTATAAAAATGTCTCTTATATTTCTGCTGATAAAAATAGAGTTTCTCCCAAGTTTCCCCTATTGTTTCTAATGATAAACCAGGATATGTGGAGAAGCTTCATCTCCAACCACTCCCTCCTAAGGTGAAGAAGAAGAAAAAGAAGAGGAGCAAGAAGGAAGAAGAATGGGTATCAACCTGGCCTGAGCATATTCCTCCCATCAACTTTTATCCTAATGGTTGTAAGTTTAAAGAAGAAGGTGAAGTTTATTGCCTTAATTATCATCTTGATGATACGTCCGTAGGTACTATTGAAGATGATTTTGATTTTGATATGCATGTTACTTATTGTGATTGGGAAAATGATGATAATGCTACTTATGATCTTGAAAATCTTTTTGGTACCAACTCTGAAAGTGATGATATGGAAAGCTCTAAGCTTGGGGATGATAGGATTGCAAATCCTTTACCCACTAGTGATGTGATAATCGATAATTCTTTTGCTAGTAAGAATAAGGACAACATGTTTACAAATATAGTTGCTAGCAATGATAATGCTCTTCTCTACTATGATGATGTTATAACTCCAATCTATAGTGATTGTAAAGGTACGTATGACATAAGGAGAAATTATCCTTATGAAACATGTCATAATCATGGAGGGAATTACTCCCTTGTTGAACACCATCTTCCTAATACACAATTAATCTATAGTGTTCAAGTTGTTTATGATAGTCCTACTCCCACTATTACCAATGAGAAAGATTATGCTTATGTGGAGAGTAAGAGTACCTTTTTGCATGTGGATCATGGTAACAATGCTTTATGTGATGCTTATATTGTTGAGTTTATTCGTGATCCCACTGAAAATTATTATGAGAAGGGAACATATGCTTATAGATATTTTAATAATATCAAGTTCCCTCTCTTTATGTTGAAGGTTTTGAAGTTGCACTTGTTTTGTCTTCCTATGCTTATTGCTTTGTGCTTCAATGAATTATTCTATTGCAATATTCCTATGCATAGGAAGCATGTTAGGCTTAAATGTGTTTGGTATTTGCTTCTTGATGCTCTCTTTTGTTCTTCAACTCTTATTCCTACGAGAGCATCATTAAAGTCTTAAGCCTATCTTTATGGTTATAAAGAAAGAGCTCTAGGGAGACAACCCTTGTTATCTTTGCTTTCAGTTTGTTCTTTCAGTTTTTAGTGGTCTTGATGTTTGTTACCACTGTAGCAACATCATTGTATCTTTATTTTTCAGCTTTGTGCCAATTTTAGCCTCTGATTGCAAGAAAGTTCAAAAGTTGTGACATGCTGTCCAGAAAACAGATTGTGTCCTTGGAAAGAAAAAATTCGAATAAAATCACCAGATCATCTTTTTGATCTGAATTTTTTTTGACAGCATGCTCTATACAATTGGCTTTCGAGCGTCCGTTCTGAGTTTTTTGATTTGAGTTGCAGAAGTACCCCAAAAAGATTATTTACTACCTGCTGGTCTGTTTTTCACAGATTCTGCCCTGTTTTGCCTTTTCTTTGTTTTGCAGACCTTAAGCTTGCTTTTTCTTTGCAAAAACTTTTTGGCGATCTTGAGAAACAGTAGACCTTCAAGAATATCTTTGTTTCCAGTAGAGAAAAATTATTTTATTGTGGGTACTAACCTCTCTAATCAGATTATGATGAGTTATGTATGAAGGGAGTTTTCAAGTGTGCGAGGGAAGATGATAAAAGAAGATTCAGGAGTGTCAAACGCTCAAGCTTGGGGATGCCCCCATGCACCCCCAAGAAATATCCAAGGAGACTCAAGCATCTAAGCTTGGGGATGCCCCCGTGCATCCCCTTCTCCATCAACAATTATCAGTTCGTCCTTCGTTCCACTATATTTTTATCACTTCATGCGTTATGTGCTATGCTTGGAGCGTCTTGCTCTTTTCTTTTTAGTTTATTTAGTTTTACTTGTTGTTCTTAACAAGTTGGATCCTAGCCTTCATTGTTTGGGAGAGAAACACGCTCCACTCCACTGTAGAACACAACATAGGCTTGCATGTATCTTCTTGAGTGTGCTCTTTATCTTTTCATAGCTGCTGTCATGCTTAGCTCTTAGTTTTCATGCTTATCTTTTTAAGAGCTTTCGTTTAGGTTGTTGCTTCTGGAACTCTCTTGAGTTATCATGCTTATCTTGTTAAGAGAGTTGGCTTCTGTGGCACTGGTTGATATGTCTATGATAAAAATGCTATGTGCATAATGGTGCTTAGTAGTTCATGTTTTCTTATGGTTAGTCTCAAATGGCTGGGGGTTCTTAATGTGTTATTGAAGTACCAGCATGATTTGTTTGCCTATGATGTGGTATGGTTTAGTGATATCTTCCTCCAAGAGTTTATTTTGATTGACTTGGCATATGCTCACGCATATTTAAGACTGTAAAGAAAGTCTATCAAGCCTTGATGATCTTTAATTTTTGAGTAGTGATATAACTTCCATGCCCGATTCAATGTTGCTTTGTCGCTCTGCATGATTATGGCTGTCATTGCTCTCTTAGTTGGTCGCTCCTAGTCTTTTACTAGCCTTCACCTATACTAAGCGGACTGACTGCTGGTGCATCCAAAATCCTTGAAACCAGTTATGCCATATGAGTCCACCATACCTTCCTATATATGGTATTTACTTGCCATTCCTAACGAAGACCTTCTTGTACCATCTCAAAATTATTCAAAAGCATTTCTCTTTTGTGCCTCTGTTTTAGCTCATGAGGGAGTAGTAGGTAATTCATGATCTTCTTATGTTGGACAAATTTTACCCCGGGATTGCATGTCTAATCTGCAAACCCCTAATACGAGGAGGGACTGGCATGAGTGCGCCCAGCTCACAAAAGATAATAGCAACAAACAAACCCTCCTTCATGCTTTGTTCATGAGAAATCAGAAAACTCTGGCAGTGATAAACAAAGGAGATTAAGGGGATGTGATCGTCCCCGCGTGGGAGCCGTTTCTCGGAACTTGTCCAGCATAAGAAGTAATTGGGTTATCTACTAGCATTCGTTGACGAATTATGCACCTCCCAAAAGCTTTTTATCTCTGTTTTTAAAACCACGAGCTCTGGTACTTGTTTAGTCTTTGCTTCCAGCCACGGGTTTTCAACCTTGCCATCAAAATCCACAGTTCGAGAGTCTCCACCTTCTTTCTTCAAAGCACCAACTATTGGGAGCATGATTGTCATTCTGAGTGTAATGTGCATTGTCCCAAAGTACCATTGTCTTCTGCATGATTGTGATATCGCTTATTCTGAAATCATTATATCTAGTCGTCACTTAAACTTCGGAGGTGCTCCTGCATTTATGTTTTGCTTCACTAAAGGGGGCAGGCGAGGTATCACTTTGTCATGTTTGCACACCATGCTCACTACAAATCTATTGGGTGTTTCAGTATCATATTGTAAACTTTCAGTTCTTTGTGATATTCTCATGAGGCAACTTAATTACTAAAGATTCATTATCTCAATAAGCATTTGTCATGTGATTGTGAAAGACTCTTTGGTAGCATGTCACCACAGAAATTGTGCTTGTTATCATTTACCTACTCGAGGACGAGCAGGAATTAAGCTTGGGGATATTGATACGTCCCAAACGTATCTATAGTTTCTGCTTGCTCCATGCATGTTTTGGGTGATATTGCTATGCTTTTGATACACTTTCATACACTTTTGATCATATTTGGACTAACCTATTAGCTCAGTGCACCCCAGTGCCAGTTTCCGTTTTCTGCTGTTTTTGTATTTCAGGTTTTCCCATTACTTAAATTGCCAGAAAAATTCCGGGAAAAATATATAAAAAATCAGCGCTCCAGAAGCTTCCATGCGCCAGAAGTGGGGCCAGAGGGGGGCCAGAGGGGCCCCAGGCGCCCAGATGGCGCGGCCCCACCCCTGGCCGCGCCGGGGGGCCGCCTGGGGGGCTCCCACCTCCTCTGGTGCCCTACTTGGCCTCCTATTTATTCTCCCGTCGCGTAAACCCTGATTCCAGAACCCTTTTCTCCAGAAGCAATTCCGATCTCCGCCGCCATCGCCACCAAGTTTCGGGGGACCAGAATTCCTGTGCCGGCATCCTACCGGGACGGGGAAGTGCCCCCGGATTCATCTCCATCGACGTTGCTTCCTCCCTCCATGATGCGGGAGTAGTTCCTCCTCGGGGCTGAGGTTTCTACCAGTAGCTATGTGGTCAATTCACTCTCCCATGATGTGATCTTCGTTGTGATCATAGGCTATGTTAGTCTAGGGTGATCCCATGATATTTCCCTTTCCTCTATGTATTGGATTGATGTACTCACTTGTCTTTATCTAGTATAATCCCCGAGACCAAGGTGACAATGGTCTATTGGAGATGGATTAGAAGAATATTTTCATGAGTGATTTCCTCTTTTGTGAGTTGATTGAAGATTGAGAGTCTCTTGGTGCTTGTTGATGTCTACTACACGCTTCTATTCTTGTAGACTATGTTGGGCCTCCAAGCACAGAGGTTTGTAAGACAGCAGCAATTTCCCTCAAGTGGATGACCTAAGGTTTATCGAACTCAGGGAAGTAGAGGTCGAAGATGGTCTCTCTCAAGCAACCCTGCAACTAAGATACAAGAAGTCTCTTGTGTCCCCAACACACCTAATACAACTAGGAGTGGTATAGGTGCACTAGTTCGGCGAAGAGATGGTAAAATATGGATGATAGGAGTGGCAAAGCAAAGTAATATAAATCTGTAATAAAAAGTGCAGCAAGCAAACAAGTGGTAAACGTGAGCACAATTGGTATTGCAATGGTGGAAACAAGGCCTAGGCTTCATACTTTCACTAGTGGCAACTCCCAACAACATTAACATAATCGAATCACATGATATTTCCCATAAAACATGCAAGGGGGACGCACTCGGAGGTCATTCCTTTGTGGTTAAGAGAGGACGAGAATTATGTAGGGCTACAAAAGCACACCTCTAAGTTCGTAGTTCTCAATCTATGGATTTCCCAATGTCACCTCGGCCATCCAAAGAGAGTACCACAATCACCACAACATATCTCAAGGATAGTGAAAGACAAGCACCAAGAGACTCTCAATCTTCAATCAACACACAAAAGAGGAAATCACTCATGAAAATATTCTTCTAATCCATGTCCAATAGACCGCTGTCACTTGGTCTCAGAGATTATACTAGATAAAGACAAGTGAGTACATCAATCCAATACATAGAGGAAGGGGAAATATCATGGAATCACCCTAGATTAACATAGCCTATGATCACAACGAAGATCACATCATGGGAGAGAGAATTGACCACATAGCTACTGGTAGAAACCTCAGCCCCGAGGAGGAACTACTCCCGCATCATGGAGGGAGGAAGCAACGTCGATGGAGATGAATCCGGGGGCACTTCCCCGTCCCAGCAGGGTGCCGGCACAGGAATTCGGGTCCCCCGAAACTTGGTGGCGATGGCGGCGGAGATCGGAATAGCTTCTGGAGAAAAAGGCTTTGGAATCAGGGTTTTCGCGACGCGGTGTAAATATATGCCAAAGGGGGTCACCAGAGGAGGTAAGGGGGGCCCAGGCGGCCTGGCGAGGCGGCCAGGGGTGGGGCCGCCCCCTCAGAGCGCCTGGAGCCCCTCTGGCCCCCCTCTGGCCGTACTTCTGCCGCATGGAAGCCTCTGGAGCGCTGATTTTTTATATATTTTTCCCGGAATTTTTCTGGCAATTTAAGTAATGGGAAAACCTGAAATACAAAAACAGCAGAAAACAAAAATTTGCACTGGGGTGCACTGAGTTAATAGGTTAGTCCAAATATGATCAAAAGTGTATGGAAGTGCATAAATATCATAGCAATATCACACAAAAGAGGCATGGAGCAAGCAGAAATTATAGATACGTTTTGGACGTACCAACATCCCCAAGCTTAATTCCTGCTCGTCCTCGAGTAGGTAAATGATAACAAGCATAATTTCTGTGGTGACATGCTATCAACCATATAAGAACTTTTCACAGTCACATGACAAATGCTTACTGAGATAATGAATCTTTAGTAATTAAGTTGCCTCATGAGAATATCACAAAGAACTGAAAGTTTACAATATGATACTGAAAACACCCAATAGATTTGTAGTGAGCATGGTGTGCAAACATGACAAAGTGATACCTCGCTTGCCCCCTTTAGTGAAGCAAAACATAAATGCAGGAGCACCTCCGAAGTTTAAGTGACGACTAGATACAATGATTTCAGAATAAACGATATCATAATCATGCAGAAGACAATGGTACTTTGGGACAATGCACATTACACTCAGAATGACAATCATGCTCTCAATAGTTGGTGCCTTGAAGAAAGAAGGTGGAGACTCTCAAACCGTGGCTTTTGATGGCAAGGTTGAAAACCCGTGGTTGGAAACAAAGACTAAACATGTACCAGAGCTCTTGGTTTTTTAAAAACAGAGGTAAAAACTTATTTGTGGGATATGCATATTTCGTCAACGAATGCTAGTAGATAACTCAATTACTTCTCGAGCTGGACAAGTTTCGAGGAACGGCTCCCGCACGGGGACGATCACATCCCCTTAATCTCCTTTGTTTATCACTGCCAAAAGTTTTCTGATTTCTCATTAACAAAGCGTGAAGGAGGGTTTGTTTGTTGTATTTTTTATGAGCCGGGCGCACTCATTGCCAGTTCCTTCTCGTATTAGGGGTTTGCAGATTAGACATGCAATCCCGGGGTGAAACTCGTCCAACTTAAAAAGATCATGAATTAACTACTACTTCCTCATGAGCTAAAACAGAGGCACAAAAGAGAAATGCTTTTGAATAATTTCGAGATGGTACACGAAAGTCTTCGTTACGAATGGCAAGTAAATACCATGTATAGGAAGGTATGGTGGACTCATATGGCATAACTGGTGTAAAGGATTTTGGATGCACAAGCAGTCAGTCCGCTTAGTACAGGCGAAGGCTAGCAAAAGACTGGGAGCGACCAACTAAGAGAGCAATGACAGCCATAATCATGCAGAGCGACAAAGCAACATTGAATCGGGCATGGAAGTTATATCGCTACTCAGAAATTAAAGATCATCAAGGCTTGATAGACTTTCTTTACAGTCTTAAATATGCGTGAGCATATGCCAAGTCAATCAAAATAAATTCTTGGAGGAAGATATCACTAAACCATACCACATCATAGGCAAACAAATCATGCTGGTACTTCAATAACACATTAAGAACCCCCAGCTATTTCAGACTAACCATAAGAAAACATGAACTACTAAGCACCATTATGTACATAGCATTTTTATCATAGACATATCAACCAGTGCCACAGAAACCAACTCTCTTAACTAGTAAGAATGATAACTCAAGAGAGTTCCAGAAGCAACCAACTAAACAAGAGCTCCTTAAAAAGAAAAGCATGAAAACTAAGAGCTAAACATGACAGTAGCTATTGAAAGACAAAGAACATACACAGCAAAGATAATCATGAAAATCCCATGTTGTGTTCTAGGTTGAAGTGGAGCGTGTTTCTCTCCCACACAAAGAAAGCTGGGTTCTAACTCGTTATGATCAGCAAGAAAAGCTAAAGAAAACTAAAAAGGAAACTAAAAGCAAGACGCTCCAAGCATAGCACATAACGCATGAAGTGATTAAAATATAGTGGAACGAAAGACGAACTGATAATTGTTGATGGAGAAGGGGATGCATGGGGGCATCCCCAAGCTTAGATGCTTGAGTCTTCTTGAATATTTCTTGGGGGTGCACGGGGGCATCCCCAAGCTTGAGCGTTTGACCCTCCTGAATCTTTTTATCATCTTCCCTCGCACACTTGAGAACTCCCTTCATACATAACTCATCATAATCTGATTAGCGAGGTTAGTACCCATAATAAAATAATTTTTCCTTGCTGTAAATAAGGATAATCTTGAAGATCTACTGTTTCTCGAGATTGCCAAAAGGTTTTTGCAAAGAAAAAGCAAGCTCAAGGTTTGCAAAACGAAGAAAAGGCAAAACAGGACAGAATCTGTGAAAAACAGACCAGCAGGTAGTAAATAATTTTTTCGGGGCACTTCTGCAACTCAAATAAAAAAACTCAGAACAGACGCCCGAGAGCCAATTTTATAGATCACGCTGTCGAAAAAATTCAGATCAAAAAGATGATTTGGTGATTTTATACGAATTTTTTTGTCCAAGGACAGAATCTGTTTTCTGGACAGCACGTCACAACTTTTGAACTTCCTTGCAATCAGAGGCTAAACTTGGCACAAAGCTGAAAAATAAAGATACAACGATGTTGCTACAGTAGTAACAAACATCAAGACCACTAAAAACTGAAAGAACAAGCTGAAAGCAAAGATAACAAGGGTTGTCTCCCTAGAGCTCTTTCTTTATAGCCATAAAGATAGGCTTAAGACTTTAATGATGCTCTCGTAGGAATAAGAGTTGAAGAACAAAAGAGAGCATCAAGAAGCAAATACCAAACACATTTAAGCCTAACATGCTTCCTATGCATAGGAATATTGCAATAGAATAATTCATTGAAGCACAAAGCAATAAGCATAGGAAGACAAAATAAGTGCAGCTTCAAAACCTTCAACATAAAGAGAGGGAACTTGACTTTATTGAAATATCTATAAGCATATGTTCCCTTCTCATAATAATTTTCAGTGGGATCACGAATAAACTCAACAATATAAGCATCACATAAAGCATTGTTACCATGATCCACATGCAAAATGGTACTCTTACTCTCCACATAAGCATAATCTTTCTCATTGGTAATAGTGGGAGTAGGACTATCATAAACAACTTGAACACTATAGATTAATTGTGTATTAGGAAGATGGTGTTCAACAAGGGAGTAATTCCCTCCATGATTATGACAAGTTTCATAAGGATAATTTCTCCTTATGTCATAGGTACCTTTATAATCACTATAGATTGGAGTTATAACATCATCATAGTAGAGAAGAGCATTATCATTGGTAGCAACTATATTTGTAATCATGTTGTCTTTATTCTTACTAGCAAAAGAATTATCAATTATCTCATCACTAGTGGGTAAAGGATTTGCAATCCTATCATCCCCAAGCTTAGAGCTTTCTATATCATCACTTTCAGAGTTGGTACCAAAAAGATTTTCAAGATCATAAGTAGCATTATCATCATTTTCCCAATCACAATAAGTAACATGCATATCATAATCAAAATCATCTTCAATAGTACCTACGGACGTATCATCAAGATGATAATTAAGGCAATAAACTTCACCTTCTTCTTTAAACTTACAACCGTTAGGATAAAAGTTGATGGGAGGAATATGCTGAGGCCAGGTTGATACCCATTCTTCTTCCTTCTTGCTCCTCTTCCTCCTCCTCTTATTTTTCTTCTTCTTCACCTTAGGAGGGGGTGGTTGGAGATGAAGCTTCTCCACATATCCTGGTTTATCATTAGAAACAATAGGGGAATCTTGGGAGAAACTCTCCTTTTTATTAGCAGAAATATAAGAGACATTTTTATACTTTGGTAAAGTTCCCTCCTTTCTAATCTTACTTATGTAATCATTTTCATGGCAATTAACAACACAATAGAGATGGCAATTTTGCAAAGTGTTTTTTATTCCTGTGGCATTAACATCCAGCCAAGAAGTCTTCTCTGATAACTCTTCACACATCAAAAATAACATAAGCTCATCATAAAGATCAGAGGTGATCATGTTATCACACAACTGGTTAACAGTTATGTTTTGAAAGTGCATGCATTGAAAATTAAAGTGACCCTCTATACAGCAAAGTTCACAAGTAAGAAGACAAAGGTCACACAATTCTCTAGCAATTTCATTTAAATCTTTGACCCAAGTGATTGTTCTTTCATGCTTATGTTGCTTACAATACTTCTCTTCTTCAATCATAGGCCTTTCACAAGGTCTATCCACTCCACAAAAATTAACATGCTTATATAAAACTTCATTTTTAGGAATTGGATCATGCATGTTGCAATCATCATGAACAATTTCATTTTATTTGCAAATCTCTTTAAAAGGTTCATGATGCTTGATCCAATCCTCCTTAGGCATATTAAGATGTGAAGCAAAAGATTTGAGGAAATCAACAAGGAGTTGAGAATCAAGCCCAAACTTAGCACCAAACTTATTAAAACTTGTAGTTTCAACAAAGGACTTAATGCAATCATACTCATAAATTATACCTGACTCTTTACCTTTGTCGATCTCCCAATTTTCAGTGTTGCGTTGAATTCTTTCAAGGAGTTCCCATTTAGCATCAATCTTTTCGTTTGTGAAAGAACCCATAGAGGAAGCATCGAGCAAATCTTTATCCTGTCGAGAGAGCCTCGCATAGAAATTAGTAATAATCATATCTTTGGGAAGCCCATGGTTAGGACATTTTAGCATTAACATTTTCAGTCTCCCCCAAGCTTGAACTATGCTCTATCCGTCATGAGGATAGAAATTATAAACATAATTCCTATTCTCATGGACTTCATGAAGAGGATAAAACTTGGAGTAAAAGAGAGACTGGATCTCTTCCCAATCCAGCAGGTGAGAGTCATCTAGTAGCCTATACCATTCCAATGCTTTTCCTTTCAGTGACAAGGCAAATAATTTCCTCATGACTCCATCTCTTGTCAAACCTGAAATCTTAAACAACTCACAAAGTTATGTAAGTTTCAACAAATGAATACTAGGATTGACTGTCCCATCATAACAATCATTCCTAATTATTTCAATTATCCTAAGTGGTATTTGGAACGGGATACATTCAGTAGGTGGAGGAGACTTCTCTACCACGGGTGTGGTAAAGCGGCCTTCCCCAAGCAGCGAACTAAGAGTGCGGTTTTCCATAAACATAACTAGTGAAACTAAAAACAAGAAACGAAAAGATTTAATTGCAAGATCTAAAGATATACCTTCAAGCACTTACTTCCCCGGCGACGGCGCCAGAAATAGCTTGATGTCTACTACACGCTTCTATTCTTGTAGACTATGTTGGGCCTCCAACTGCAGAGGTTTGTAGGACAGCAGCAATTTCCCTCAAGTGGATGACCTAAGGTTTATCGAACTCAGGGAAGTAGAGGTCGAAGATGGTCTCTCTCAAGCAACCCTGCAACTATGATACAAGAAGTCTCTCGTGTCCCAACACACCTAATACAACTAGGAGTGGTATAGGTGCACTAGTTCGGCGAAGAGATGGTAAAATATGGATGATAGGAGTGGCAAAGCAAAGTAATATAAATCTGTAATAAAAAGTGCAGCAAGCAAACAAGTGGTAAACATGAGCACAATTGGTATTGCAATGGTGGAAACAAGGCCTAGGCTTCATACTTTCACTAGTGGCAACTCCCAACAACATTAACATAATCGAATCACATGATATTTTCCATAAAACATGCAAGGGGGGCGCACTCGGAGGTCATTCCTTTGTGGTCAAGAGAGGACGAGAATTTTGTAGGGCTACAAAAGCACACCTCTAAGTTCGTAGTTCTCAATCTATGGATTTCCCAATGTCACCTCGACCATCCAAAGAGAGTACCACAATCACCACAACATATCTCAAGGATAGTCAAAGACAAGCACCAAGAGACTCTCAATCTTCAATCAACACACAAAGGAGGAAATCACTCATGAAAATATTCTTCTAATCCATGTCCAATAGACCGCTGTCACCTTGGTCTCGGAGATTATACTAGATAAAGACAAGTGAGTACATCAATCCAATACATAGAGGAAGGGGAAATATCATGGAATCACCCTAGATTAACATAGCCTATGATCACAACGAAGATCATATCATGGGAGAGAGAATTGACCACATAGCTACTGGTAGAAACCTCAGCCCCGAGGAGGAACTACTCCCGCATCATGGAGGGAGGAAGCAACGTCGATGGAGATGAATCCGGGGGCACTTCCCCATCCCGGCAGGGTGCCGGCACAGGAATTCTGGTCCCCCGAAACTTGGTGGCGATGGCGACGGAGATCGGAATAGCTTCTGGAGAAAAAGGCTTCGGAATCAGGGTTTCCACGACGCGGTGTAAATATATGCCAAATGGGGTCACCAGAGGAGGTAAGGGGGGGCCCAGGCGGCCTGGCGAGGCGACCAGGGGTGGGGCTGCCCCCTCAGGGCGCCTGGAGCCCCTCTGGCCCCCATCTGGCCCTACTTCTGCCGCATGGAAGCTTCTGGAGCGCTGATTTTTTATATATTTTTCCCGAAATTTTTCTGGCAATTTAAGTAATGGGAAAACCTGAAATACAAAAACAACAGAAAACAGAAATTGGCACTGGGGTGCACTGAGTTAATAGGTTAGTCCAAATATGATCAAAAGTGTATGGAAGTGCATAAATATCATAGCAATATCACACAAAAGAGGCATGGAGCAAGCAGAAATTATAGATACGTTTTGGACGTATCACTTGTCTTTGACTATCCTTGAGATATGTTGTGGTGATTGTGGTACTCTCTTTGGATGGCCGCGGTGACATTGGGAAATTCATAGATTGAGAACTACGAACTTTGAGGTGTGCTTTTGTAGCCCTACATAATTCTCTTCCTCTCTTGACCACAAAGGAATGACCTCCGAGTGCGTCTCCATTGCATGTTTTATGGGAAATATCATGTGATTAGACTATGTTAATGTTGTTGGGAGTTGCCACTAGTGAAAGTATGAAGCCTAGGCCTTGTTTCCACCTTTGCAATACCATTTGTGCTCACGTTTACCACTTGTTTGCTTGCTGCACTTTTTATTACAGATTTATATTACTTTGCTTTGACACTCCTATCATCCATATTTTACCATCTCTTCGCCGAACTAGTACACCTATACAACTCCTAGTTGTATTAGGTGTGTTGGGGACACAAGAGACTTCTTGTATCTTAATTGCAAGGTTGCTTGAGAGAGACCATCTTCAACCTCTACTTCCCTGAGTTCGATAAACCTTAGGTCATCCACTTGAGGGAAATTGCTGCTGTCCTACAAACCTCTGCGCTTGGAGGCCCAACATAGTCTACAAGAATAGAAGCGTGTGTAGACGTCAAGGGACAAGTGAAGCATGTTTTCAATGATGTCTTAACTTCCATTTTATGATTTGCAATTGGAGACAGAGCCAGGGTATTTGCAAGAATAATCAGCATAGTCTAATTCACTACTACTTGAATACTTAGCAAAAGCAACTTGGTCACAATACCTTCAAGCATATATCAAACGAGCAAAAAGCCCATCCCTTGTAATATACATATAGCAGGTGAATACCTAGATATCTTGTGGCAAAAGGGAGAGAGCAGATATGTCGATAACTGATCACATTGCAGCGGAAGCAACCATAAACGTGTGATGCTGAATGGAAAAACTCATGAGCAATGTTGTCAATAGCATGACTAGGAAATAGGAACAACATGAAGAAAAACAAAGTGCATTTCTATTTTTACAAAAAAATCAACAAGGTTTTCTAACTATGACGATGTGCCTATGGTTGTGGGGCTCTAGTGTAAATCGATATCAATGGAAGATATTTTCTATTTCCAATAAGCAAAGCTCTTGATGTGATGAACTAATTTCAAGTTAGTTTGTGCAAAACCACATCCAGCAAAAAAATCTAGTACACCGTAGAACAACTGCTTGGCAGGTATCCAATACTCTTTGGTCAGACGGGATGGTGGAGACGAGTGTCTGAATCTTCGACCTTCCCCAATGCACACATGCATTTTGTGTCCTTGCTCCTGCCGACTTTATTGCATTTTCCTCCCCGGTAGCAAAAAAAGAGTGTTTTTTCTCATATGACACACACTAAGTGTTTGCTACACACTGCAATACATACACATCCCACCGACCTGTATTGAGGTCTATGTTGCAGTAGTCTGATTTATGGTCAAAATGTTGTCAAGTCTTCCCTGAAAAGACAACCCAATAGTCCACATTTGTATTCAGTTCCTTCTAAAATCTCAGCTCATTAGCGAATAACATACCACTCACGACTATTTTTTTCTTACGAAGACATACAACTCATGATCTGGCAACAAAGAAAGGTAAACGAACATAAACCCTATGCAAATGGGGATATATATAACAAGGCAGAGTGGTCATCAGCCACAACTCTCGTTAAATCATAAACGCGGTGTGAAGGTACTGAATGTGTGTAACTCATGAGGAAATGAGCAGTGATATCAAGCAATTGTTTAACAGAAAACGGTACAAGCATGCCCAAATTCATTCTACTGATAGCAAGTATGACCAAATGACTAGTTAACAATAGTGCAAGAAGAGCATGAAGGGATCTAAGTAGTTGATCTCACTACTTCTATAGACCCGGATATCCAGTGAACATAAGATTTTTAGGCATGGCAAAATAAACATTTTTTATGGCAAGTTGTGCTCGCCGAGGATTGAAAGTTTGGTTGGCGAGCATGAAAATCCCCCTCAGTTCATTTTTTACCAGAAAATTGCTATGCTTACTAAATTTTCCATTTTCACGTCAATATAAATTGTCATGAAAAACTTTCAATTTCCCATGTCTAACAATCAGACGTCAAATTCTCACCTTCCCGACTTCTATTTATCCGTCCTCTCCTGGCGCGACTGCTGAGATGTCAGCGCCAACCAACAGAGGCGGCGGTCAGCACCCCTCACTCCTCCTCGTGCGTCCATGGCCCTCGGCCTCAAGAACGTGCTTTCCCTATTGTCGTAAATAGCAACGCAGACGACGACGTCCTTTGCATCCACAACCACATGTTTCATCATCTTTTTGAAGAAAAGAAGGGCTTCCCCCTTCCGATTTCCATCAAGGGAAACCAAACATAACCACGAGCTACAAGCACCAATTCACTTACAGAAAGTAGCTAAAGATCTCACAGGTTGCATCCTCGTGATGCAACAACATGTGTATCCTCCGCTCCTCCATGGTGCGACGAGGCAACTCTCTCTCGCACACAACCTAGCAAATATGCATCTCAACAGACTCTAGGTCCCCCTTCCATGGTCGTATCCTTTCATAGTTCCGGTAGCCAGCGCCATGCCGAAAACCACCCTTGCCTTGGTTGAGATCTAGGGCTGCCGTTGCAGCACCATCGCCAGGAATCTCCAGGGAGAGAGATGGTTCCATTAGTAAAAAATGCCCATTTGTCCCTGTTCCAGAGGCCCATTTGTCCCGGTTCTGGAACCAGGACTAAAGGGTCGGACTGAAGCCCATGACCTTTAGTCCTGGTTCGCTTACGAAACGGGACAGGTGGGGCTCCACGTGGCCGCTCCGGCGAGCCCAGGCAGAAGGGTCTTTGACCCCGTTTGGTAACACCAACCGGGACCAAAAAGCATGCACGCGTCAGCAGCACAGGAGCTGGGTTTTTTTTGAAGGGGGGTAGGGATTTGGGAGGGTTAATTTAGGGGTTTCGTATTGTGTTAGCTAGCTAATAGAGTACTTTTATCATCTGATTTTATGACCATGATTAGTTATTATATATAACAGTGATGACATGAACATGGATTAGATTCAAGTGCAGGCAACATGTGGTGCATGTCGAAAGTACTGCTAATCCAAACTTGATATCGTTTGGATTAGTAGTATGTGCAACACATGATGCCTCCACTTAAAACTATTCCATGTTCATTTCACCCACTTATATATATATAATAATTCATCATGCTCATATAACAACTTAGCATCATGCATCATCATAATTAATAATAACTCATCATCGTTGTCATAATAACAAGTCGTACTCAACATCATCGTCATCTCACAACTTCTACTCGTTGTCATAATAACAAGCCCTACTCATCATCATCATAGTCATCTAACAACTTATTAGCACATGATCATGAGTAGCTAGGACCTAACTACCCTCTCTAAGGTAAAATAGCATAAAACAAGATAGGCATGCCTCTCCATTATGGAGAATGAAGATTATCCTGTCTCCAATTCTTGGCCTTCGCACAATGTTGCTTCCAAGTAGCTCCCTGCGATAGACCATACATTTTTCCAATCTTTGATTGTCATGTCTTCGTCGGTTTTAGAAATCCGGTATGGAGAGTAATGCGTAGGATGATGACCCGGCGGTAATAAGCTCATAACATCAAGATGACCTTTCCGAAACATCAGATGAGGCACACAATCCGAAGGGATTTTCTGTTGAAAAACATAGTAATAACTTCGTAGTTAGCAATGTAGTTTAGTTTTAGAACAATCTATGCAAAAGATGATCAGGCACACAATCTTACCATCACATCTCCATGGATGTTACCGTAGTTCAACACGTGCACTAGTGACACGTATTCACCATAATGTGCAGGAGTTTTAGAATAGATATTGTAATTCTCAAGATAAGTAAAAGATGAGACAAGATGATCTTTCTTCTGACAAGTTAATTCTGCACCATCGGTGTAGTGGGTTCTGTCTACCATCTTACGTACATTTCTTGAAGAATGAAAATAAGTTGTTAATGGAAATAAGCTGTCAACTTTTTTGAAATAAACAATATAAATTACTCAACAAATATGTTGAGAAAGTCACATAGAGGTAGAACCAGAAGCGTATCAACAAGGACCCAAATGCAATCGTCATCATCACCAAGGTCAAAGTTGACATACATACCCTCCTGTAAATCATATGCCTTGCACAGTGCTTTCCAGTTCGAGCAACCAAAATGGGTTACGCTCTCCGAATTGTATAGCTTTACAATAAAATCATAATCATGATGGGTGTCTCCATACTTTCATGATCTTCGAAATCCAGGTGCTTCAAGACATAGCGTCTTGCATGGCATGGGATAAGCTAGTCGAATTGTAAAAGATGAAAATTACACGTTGAAGAAGCATTAGTCATGCTTAATTACGAAAAAATACTTGTCGTTGCATACCGTCTCAACATCGAAGGTCTCGTCGAGCTTAACACTAAAGCACCGACCGTCTACCAAGTGTGGCATGTCGCACTGACCCCGGTCGTCACTGCACCTGTCGCACGCCGGGATCCTATCGTCGTCGTCAGACGACATTTCCTATGTCCATAATTCAAAGATTAAACTTGTAAAATTCATTTATATAAGTCATGCTAAATTAGATACTCATTATTCATCACGGGTTTCCTACATATTCTAGCACAAGTTGTGCCAAAATTCAATGGTTGAAAATATGAACAAAAACATTTCAAAATATCTTATAGGACTCATATTGACATGGAGATTTGGCTGGTCTCACCTCGAGGCCCGAGGGGGTCGGTGACGGGGATGACGACGACTACTACAAAAACAAAAACCCTATAAGCTATCAACTAATCAAATGCATACGGCTTGCCTAGTGCTCTCCAATTTGAGCATTCAAAATAGGAGTAGTTCTCCAATTTGAGCATTCAATAAGCAAAACTAAATCATAAAATAAATCAGTATTCAAATTAGCATGCATTCAATAAGAAAAACTAAATCATCTCTTGCGTCCGTACATCGTCGAATGTTATCACTAATACATCTCGCATAGTATCATACATATAACATCACTAATACAACTAAAACCCTAGCGAATGACGGGTATCGGCGCGGGCGGTTGACACCCAAAGAGAAAGAACCATCACAGGATCATAGCTCCAGTGAGATCCATGAAGAACCTGCCAGGTATTGTCGAACCCGTCCTCCAACGCAACCATGTAGAGACGGACGTGCTCGTCCTCCTCGCTCACACGGTGACGTACCGCCACCGCGGGGTTCTCAAGCCTCCACACCGTCACTGGCCCACGCGACTGCCACCAAAGAAGGTTCGGGTCAACAACGTGTTGGCTCCTCACCAAGCTGCGCCCCCGGAAGGTAGCACCTCCTAGTACCAACCCAGCGGAGCCCAGTCCCGGACATGGCCCCTCTGATCAAGCAGACCTCCTCCGCCGAGTCGACAACGAGGATGCGGGATAGGCATCGTCGATGTCGATGCGGAAATAATTGCTTTAACTAAAATAATCTAATTCATCAACTAGTTCTATGTCCACTTCAAAAAGAATCAACCTAGACTTATGTTAAATACACCTAAAAATAAACTTGTTCTATTAATTTTCTTACTACCAATAAACTAGTTCTATAGTAAAATTTTAATTAGCTCACCAAATTTCATATACCTAAATATTCTTACTAAAGATAAACTAGTTCTATTAATTCAACTAGTTCAACTAAGCACTTACTAAAAATAAAAATAAACTAGTTCTTACTAAAAATAAACTAGTTCAACTAGTTCTATTAATTTTTTTACTAATTTTATTAAACACTTACTAATTAAAAACAATAAAAAACTACACTAAAAACAGAAACAAAAATAGAGATGGAAGGAGGGGTGGGGTGGGAGGAGGAGGGGCCGCCGGTGAAGGAAATATGCCCTAGAGGCAATAATAAAGATGTTATTTGTATTTATTTATATCATGATAAATCTATTTTATTCATGCTATAATTCTATTAACCGGAAACTTAGTACATGTGTGAATACATAGACAAAACAGTATGTCCCTAGTATGCCCCTACTAGACTAGCTCATTGATCAAAGATGGTTATGTTTCCTAACCATAGACATGAGTTGTCATTTGATCAATGAAATCACATCATTAGGAGAATGATGTGATGGACAAGACCCATCCGTTAGCTTAGCACTATGATCGTTTCGTTTTACTGCTATTGCTTTCTTCATGACTTATACATGTTCCTATAACTATGAGATTATGCAACTTCCGAATACTGGAGGAACACCTTGTGTGCTATCAAACGTCACAATGTAACTGGGTGATTATAAAGATTCTCTACAGGTGTCTTCGAACGTGTTCGTAGTGTTGGCATAGATCAAGAATAGGATTTGTCACTCCGAGTGTCGGAGAGGTATCTCTGGGCCCTCTCGGTAATACACATCATAATAAGCCTTGCAAGCAAATGACTAATGAGTTATTCACGAGATGATGTATTACGGAACGAGTAAGGATACTTGTCGGTAACGAGATTGAACTATGTATTGAGATACCGACAATCAAATCTCGGGCAAGTAACATACCATGACAAAGGGAACAACGTATGTTGTTATGCGGTTTGACAGATAAGGATATTCGTATAATATGTAGGAGCCAATATGAGCATCCATGTTCCGCTATTGGTTATTGGCCGGAGATGAGTCTCGGTCATGTCTACATAGTTCTCGAACCCGTAGGGTCCGCACGCTTAACGTTTGATGACGATCAGTATTATGAGTTTATGAGTTTTGATGTACCGAAGGTAGTTCAGAGTCCCGGATGAGATCACGGACATGACGAGGAGTCTCGGAATGTTCAAGCAATAAAGATTAATATATTGGACGACTATATTCGGACACCGGAAGTGTTCCGGGTGTTACCGGGTATAACCGGAGTGCGGAGGGGGTTACCGGAACCCCCCGAGGGAGTATGGGCCATAGTGGGCCTATGAGGGAAAGAGAGGGGCAGCCCATAGGGCTGGCCGCACCCCCCCTAGGGTTCCTAGTTGGATTAGGAAAAGGGGGGAGGCGTCACCTCGCCTTTCCTTCTCCTCTCCTCCCCTTCCTTTCCTACTCCTAGTAGGAATAGGAAAGGGGGGTTCCTATTCCTACTAGGAGTAGGAATCCTACTCCCTTGGCGCGCCCTATGGCCTAGCCGCACCTCCCCCTTGCTCCTTTATATACGGGGGCAGGGGGCACCCAAAGACACACAAGAAACATTGTTCTAGCCGTGTGCAGTGCCCCCCTCCATAGAAACACACCTCCGTCATACCGTTGCAGTGCTTAGGCGAAGCCCTGTGCCAGTAGCTTCATCATCTCCGTCACCATGCCGCCGTGCTGACGAAACTCTCCCATGAAGCTCAACTGGATCAAGAGCTTGTGGGACGTCATCAAGCTGAACGTGTGCTGAACGCGGAGGTGCCGTACGTTCGATGCTTGCTACTTCTCGAGCTTGCGTTGTATTCCCTCGAAGAGGAAAGGGTGATGCATCACAGTAACGTAAGTATTTCCCTCAGTTTTTGAGAACCAAGGTATCAATCCAGTAGGAGACCACGCGCGAGTCCCCCGCACCTGCACAAACAAATAAGAACTTCGTAGCCAACGCGATAAGGGGTTGTCAATCCCTTTACGGTCACTTACGAAAGTGAGATCTGATAGATAGGATAGTTTGATATTTTTGGTATTTTCGGATATAAGAACAGAAAGTAAAAAAGCAAAGTAAAGTAGATTGTAGATTGATATGTTGAGAATAGACCCGGGGGCTATAGGTTTCACTAGTAGCTTCTCTCATGATAGCAGAATTCTACGGTGGGTGAACAAATTAATGTCGAGCAATTGATAGAAAAGCAAATAATTATGAGAATATCTAGGCATGATCATTATATATATGCATCACGTCCATGACAAGTAGACCGAAATGATTCTGCATCTACTACTATTACTCCACACATCGACCGCTATCCTGCATGCATCTAGAGTATTAAGTTCATAAGAACAGAGTAATGCTTTAAGCAAGATGACATGATGTAGAGGGATAAACTCAAGCAATATGATATAAACCCCATCTTTTATCCTCGATGGCAACAATACAATACGTGCCTTGCTGCCCCTGCTATCACTGGGAAAGGACACCGCAAGATTGAACCCAAAGCCAAGCACTTCTCCCATAGCAAGAACTATAGATCTAGTAGGCCAAACCAAACTGAACATTCGAAGAGACTTGCAAGGATATTATGATCATACATAAAAGAATTCAGAAAATAACCAAATATTTCTCATAGATAATCTTGATCATAAACCCACAATTCATCGGATCTCGACAAACACACCGCCAAAAGATTACATCGAATAGATCTCCTCGATGACCGAGGAGAACTTTGTATTGAGATCCAAAAAGAGAGAAGAAGCCATCTAGCTAATAACTATGGACCCGAAGGTCTATGGTAAACTAATCACAACTCATGGTGAGGCAATGGTGTTGATGTAGAAGCACTCCATGGAAGATCCCCCCTCCAACGGAGCTCCGGAACATGCCCCAAGATGGGATCTCACGGGAACAGAAGGTTGCGGCGGTGGAATTGGGGTTTTCTTTGTTGCCTCGATGTTTTCAGGGTATATGGGTATATATAGGAGGAAGGAGGGCATCGGGGGAGCCAGAGGGGGCGCACCCTGGACCCTCGTGGCCGCCTCCTTCGTTCCCTCGCGTGTACTTCAAGTATTATGTGTTGATATCGTTCCAAAAATAACTCTCGCGAAGGTTTCATTCCGTTTGGACTCCGTTTGATATTCCTTTTCTGCGAAGCCCTGAAATAGGCAAAAACAGCAATCTGCACTGGGCCTTTGGGTTAATAGGTTAGTCCCAAAAATAATATAAAAGTGTATGATAAAGCCCATTAAACATCCAAAACATCATATATAATAGCATGTAACAATCAAAATTTATAGATACGTTGGAGACGTATCAAGCATCCCCAAGCTTAATTCCTGCTCATCCTCGAGTAGGTAAATGATAAAAACAGAATTTTTGATGTGGAATGCTAACCAACATAATTTTCATTGTAATTTCTTTATTGTGGCATGAATGTTCAGATCCGAAAGATTCAAGACAAAAGTCTATATTGACATAAGAAATAATAATACTTCAAGCATACTAACAAAGCAATTATGTCTTCTCAAAATAACATGGCCAAAGAAATTTATCCCTACAAAATCATATAGTCTGGCTATGCTCCCTCTTTATCACACAAAATATTCATATCATGCACAACCCCGGTTTCAGCCAAGCACTTGTTTTCATACTCAATTTTTTCAAAACTTTCAACTTTCACGCAATACATGAGCGTGAGCCATGGATATAGCACTATAGGTGGAATAGAGTGGTGGTTGTGGAGAAGACAAAAAGGAGGAAGATAGTCTCACATCGACTAGGCGTATCAAGGGCTATGGATATGCCCATCAGTAGATATCAATGTGAGTGAGTAGGGATTGCCATGCAACGGATGCACTAGAGCTCTAAATGTATGAAAGCTCAACAAAAGAAACTAAGTGGGTGTGCATCCAACTTGCTTGCTCATGAAGACATAGAGCATTTGAGGAAGCCCATCATTGGAATATACAAGCCAAGTTCTATAATGAAAATTCCCACTAGTATATGAAAGTGACTAAACAAGAGACTCTCTATCATGAAGAACATGGTGCTACTTTGAAGCACAAGTGTGGAAAAAGATAGTAGCATTGTCCCTTTTCTTTCTTTTTTTGGCCTTTCTTTTTCTTGGCCTTTCTTTTTTTCTTTTTTTTTCTTTGGGACAATGCTCTAATAATGATGATCATCACACTTATATTGATTTACAACCCGATATTACAACTCGGTACTAGAACAAAGTATGACTCTATATGAATGCCTCCGGCGGTGTACCGGGATGTGCAATGAATCAAGAGTGACATGTATGAAAAATTATGCATGGTGGCCTAGCCACAAATACGATGTCAACTACATGATCATGCATGGCAATATGACAATATAAAGCATGTCATATGAACGGAACGATGGAAAGTTGCATGGCAATATATCTCGGAATGGCTATGGAAATGCCATGATAGGTAGGTATGGTGGCTGTTTTGAGGAAGGTATATGGTGGGTGTATGGTACCGGTGAAAGTTGCGCGGTACAAGAGAGGCTAGCAATGGTGGAAGGGTGAGAGTGCGTATAAACCATGGACTCAACATTAGTCATAAAGAACTCATATACTTATTGCAAAAATTTACGAGTCATCAAAACAAAGCAATCAATGCATGCTTCTAGGGGGGAGGTTGGTAGGAGTTAACCATCGCGCGCCCCCGACCTCCACACAAAGGATGACACTCAACAAATACCTCATGCTCTAACTTCGTCACATAGCGGTTCACCATACGTGCATGCTACGGGAATCACAAACTTCAACACAAGTATTTCTCAAATTCATAATTACTCCACCAGCATGACTCTAATATCACCATCCTCATATCTCAAAACAATCGTCAAGTATCAAACTTCTCATCATATTCAATGCACTTTGTATGAAAGTTTTTACTACATTTATCTTGGATGCCTATCATATTAGGACTAGTTTTATAACCAAAGCACATTACCATGCTGTTCTAAAAGACTCTCAAAAGGATATAAGTGAAGCATGAGAGATCAACAATTTCTACAAAATAAAATCAGCACCGTGCTCTAAAAGATATAAGTGAAGCACTAGAGCAAAACTATTGAGCTCAAAAGATATAAGTGAAGCACATAGAGTATTCTAACAAATTCTAGACCATATTTATCTCTCTCAAAAAGGTGTATCCAGCAAGGATGATTGTGTCAAACTAACAAGTAAAGACTCAAATCATACATGACGCTCCAAGCAAAAGACATATCATGTGGTGAATAAAAATATAGTCCCGAGTATAGTTACCGATAGATGAAGACAAAATAGGGGATGCCTTCCCGGGGCATCCCCAAGATTAGGCTTTTGGTTGTCCTTGAATTTTAACTTGGGGTTCCTTGGGCATCCCCAAGCTTAGGCTCTTGCCACTCTTTGTTCCATAGTCCATCAAAGCCATACTCAAAACATGAAAACTTCACAACACAAAAATTAGCCAAAAAATCTCATGAGCTCCCTTAGTATAAGAAAACAAACCACCACTCAAAGGTACTGTAATGAACTCATTATTTGTTTATATTGGTGTTAAACCTACTATATTCCAACTTCTCTATGATTCATACTCCCAAATACTACTCATAGATTCATCAAAATAAGCAAACAACACACGGAAAACAGAATCTGTCAAAAACATAACAGTCTGTAGTAATCTGTAACTTTCGAATACTTCTGTAACTCTATTTTTTTGAAATAAATTGGTAAACGTGAGGAATTTGTCTATTAATCATTTGCAAAAAGAATCAACTAAATAGCATTCTCCAGTAAAATCTGATGATTATTCTCGTGAGCGCTAACATTTTTGTTTTTTACAACATGATCATATAAACTTCACACAAGTCTTCTCAAAGGTTCTACTTGGCACAAACACTAATTAAAACACAAAACCACATCTAAACAGAAGCTAGATGCAATATTTATTCCTAAACAGAAGCAAAAACAAAAAAAGGGTTGCCTCCCAACAAGCGCTATCGTTTAACGCCCCTAGCTAGGCACGATAATTCAATGATGCTCACATGAATGACAAGAATTGAAGCACAAAAAGAGCATCATAAAGCCTGTAAAAATCACATATAAGTCTAACATACTTCCTATGCATAGGCATTTTATAGGAAAACAAATTAGCAAGACAAGCAAGATCTAGCATATGCAAGGAAGAAGAAAGAGCCAATAGCAATCGCAACATAACGAGAGGTAATTTAGTAACATGAAGATTTATACAACCATATTTTACTCTCTCATAATAATTATATGTGGGATCATAATCAAATTCAACAATATAGCTATCACATAACATATTCTCAACATGATCCAGATGCATACGAAGTTGACACTCTTCCAAAATAGTGGGATCAACATTAACTAAAGTCATAACCTCTCCAAACCCACTTTTCTCAAAAATTTCATAAGATTGAATATTCTCCAAATATGTGGGATCTAAAGTTGACACTCTTCCAAACCCACTTTCAATATTATTGCAAACACTATTTTAAATCTCATATTCATCATGGGGCTTAAGTAAATTTTCAAGATCATAAGAAAAAATCACCCCAATCATGATCATTGCAACAAGTAGTAGACATAGAAAAACTAGCATCCCCAAGCTTAGGGTTTTGCATATCATTAGCACAATTGACATCAATAGAATTTATAATAACACCATTGCAAACATGCTTTTTATTTAAGGAGCTATCATGAATCGCTTCTTCTTTTAACAATTCCTCACAATTTTCAGATTCATGAATTTCAAGCAAAACCCCATAAAGATAATCTAGTGCACACAACTCACTAGCAACTGGTTCAACATAATTGGATATTTTAAAAATATTAGCAAGAGGATGCGGATCCATAATTTAGCAAGCGAAGATGCAAGCTGATAGAGGGCACATAGCAACACAAGCAAACAGAAAGGCGAACGGAAAAATGGCGAATAAAACGGCAAAGGTGAAGTGGGGGAGAGGAAAACAAGAGTCAACTAATGTAGTGCGAAGGATAAGGGTTTGTGATAGGTACTTGGTATGTGAATTTTGCGTAAACCTCCCCGGCAACGGCGCCAGAAATTCTTCTTGCTACTTCTCGAGCTTGCGTTGTCTTCCCTCGAAGAGGAAAGGGTGATGCAGCACAGTAGCGTAAGTATTTCCCTCAGTTTTTGAGAACCAAGGTATCAATCCAGTAGGAGACCACACGTGAGTCCCTCGCACCTGCACAAACAAATAAGAACTTCGCATCCAACGCGATAAGGGGTTGTCAATCCCTTTACGGTCACTTACGAAAGTGAGATCTGATAGATAGGATAGTTTGATATTTTTGGTATTTTTGGATATAAGAACAGAAAGTAAAAACAGCAAAGTAAAGTAGATTGTAGATTGGTATGTTGAGAATAGACCCGGGGGCCATAGGTTTCACTAGTGGCTTCTCTCATGATAGCAGAATTCTACGATGGGTGAACAAATTACTGTCGAGCAATTGATAGAAAAGCGAATAATTATGAGAATATCTAGGCATGATCATTATATATAGGCATCACGTCCATGACAAGTAGGCCGAAACGATTCTGCATCTACTACTATTACTCCACACATCGACCACTATCTAGCATGCATCTAGAGTATTAAGTTCGTAAGAACAGAGTAATGCTTTAAGCAAGATGACATGATGTAGAGAGATAAACTCAAGCAATATGATATAAACCCCATCTTTTTATCCTCGATGGCAACAATACAATGCATGCCTTGCTGCCCCTGCTGTCACTTGGAAAGGACACCGCAAGATTGAACCCAAAGCCAAGCACTTCTCCCATTGCAAGAACTATATATCTAGTAGGCCAAACCAAACCGATAATTCGAAGAGACTTGCAAGGATATTATAATCATACATAAAAGAATTCAGAAAAGAACCAAATATTTCTCATAGATAATCTTGATCATAAAGCCACAATTCATCGGATCTCGACAAACATACCGCAAAAAGATTACATTAAATAGATCTCCTCGAAGACCGAGGAGAACTTGGTATTGAGATCCAAAAAGATAGAAGAAGCCATCTAGCTAATAACTATGGACCCGAAGGTCTGTGGTAAACTACTCACAACTCATGGTGAGGCAATGGTGTTGATGTAGAAGCACTCCGTGGAAGATCCCCCCTCCGGCGGAGCTCTGAAACAGGCCCCAAGATGGGATCTCACGGGAACAGAAGGTTGCGGCGGTGGAATTAGGGTTTTCACTATTGCCTCGATGTTTTCAGGGTATATGGGTATATATAGGAGGAAGAAGGGCATCGGGGGAGCCAGAGGGGGCCCACGAGGGTGGGGGTGCGCCCTATAGGAGGGGGCGCACCCTGGACCCTCGTGGCCGCCTCCTTTGTTCCCTCACATGTACTCCAAGTCTTCTGTGTTGATATCGTTCCAAAAATAACTCTCGCAAACGTTTCATTCCGTTTGGACTCCGTTTGATATTCCTTTTCTGCGAAACCCTGAAATAGGCAAAAAAAAAACAGCAATCTGCACTGGGCCTTTGGGTTAATAGGTTAGTCCCAAAAATAATATAAAAGTGTATGATAAAGCCCATTAAACATCCAAAACATCATATATAATAGCATGGAACAATCAAAAATTATAGATACGTTGGAGACGTATCAGTGCTTGATCGGTTGGATTGCGAAGAAGTTCGACTACATCAACCGCGTCACTAGACGCTTCCGCTTTTGGTGTACGAGGGTACTTAGACACACTCTCCCCTCTCGTTGCTATGCATCTAGTAGATAGATCTTGTGTGGTCGTAGGAAATTTTTTGAAATACTACGTTCCCCAACAGCCGGAGGAAGGAGGAGGGGGCCGCCGGAGGAAGGAGGGAGGAGAAGGGTGGAGAGGGAGGGAGGGGGTTACCTAGGGGGGCTGGTGGGCGCCGGCGGCGACGGTAGCGACATAAACGGCTGTGGTCGGCGACGAGGACGCCGGCGTCGAGTAGCAGAACAGCAGCCCCGTGGCATTCAAGAGAAGAATGGCGGGTGGGGGGAAATTTCCTAACTGTTGGGTTATATAGCAAAGGCTTTGGTCCCGGTTGGTAGCACAAACCGGGACCAATACCCTCCTTTGGTCCCGGTTCATGCAACCAGCCGGGACCAAATGTCTCTTTTGGGCAGGCGAAAGGGCGGGAAGCACAACCCTTTGGTCCCGGTTGGTGGCACGAACCGGGACCAAAGGTGGGTGTTGGTCCCGGTTGGTGGCACGAACCGGGACCAAAGGGCTGCATTGGTCCTGGTTCGTGCCACCAACCGGGACCACTAGCCTGTGCCTCCCATAGCCGCGATGCGATGGGAGTTTAGTCCCACCTCGCTAGCTGAGAGACGCGATGACCTGTTTATAAGCGATGCTGCCCCTTCTATGTCGAGCTCCTCTCTAATGCAGGCTTACGGGCCTAAACACACTGCATCTGCCTGTGGGCCTACTGGGCCTATTGCGGGCCTGAATCCTGGCCCACGGTTGGGTTTCTAGTCATATGCGGGCCGTGGTGGCCCAGTAGGTGGCATTTTTTAATTTTTTCCAGTTTTTTGTTTTGTTTTTTGCTTTATTTATTTTCTTTTGTTTCAACTTACAGTTTTTCAGTGATTCTTTTTGCATTTAGGTCACAAAAATTATAAACTTTCTGTTAGTGCCATTATTTTTCAAATTTGAATATTTTAAATTTGTTTGAATCACTAGTTTGTGAATAACATTACTATAAAAATCAATTTTTTTAGTGATTGTTTTTCCTGCTATTTAATATTACTGTGTTTTATCATTATACTCAATTTGGTAATTTTTAGGTTATTTTAAATAGCTGTTTTAATCAAAAACAGATTTTGTTATTTTAGTTCACTATTAAATGACCATGAAATTGAAAAGCACTACAAATGAACTCTGAAAAGGTTGAAAGTTGGCATGGTATCATCATTTCACCCATATAGCATTTGCTAAAAAGTTGAGAGGGTTACGACAAAAACTGGATGCACTTCGTGTACAAAAGGACAATCTTTTTCGAAGTATCAGAGTTTCGGACGAAAACTCATCTATTGCAAACGGATTTCATTTTATTGAACTTATTTGAACTCCACACTTTTTGTGTGTTCAAAATGCATCATTCAAAGCCACATCATAAGTTTTCAACCCTTTCTGCCTTCATTTGGTATTTTTCGTGCATTTACTAATTTTATTTTGAGCTAAATGACCCTGAAATTGAAAAGCACTACAAATGAACTCTGAAAAGATTGAAATTTGGCATGGTATCATCGTTTCACCCACATAGCATGTGCTAAAAAGTTGAGAGAGTTACGACAAAAACTGGATGCACTTCGTGTACAAAATGGACAATCTTTTTCGAAGTATCAGAGTTTCGGACGAAAACTCATCTATTGCAAAGGGATTTCATTTTATTGAACTTATTTGAAATCCACACTTTTTGTGTGTTCAAAATGCATCATTGAAAGCCACATCATAAGTGTGTCAAAAACCATTACAGAACATCATCAATACAGAAGTGACCAAATTAGTAGAAGTTCATCATCACATTAAAACCAAAGTACATACATAGTTCTCATTGAACAACATATAACTCTCCAGAGCATCTAATTATACATTGAAAGTATGTAAAATATTTCAATGCAACAACAAATGCGATCATAATCACAACTAAGGTGACAATTGATCCAACGGCATAATGATACCAAGCCTCGGTATGGATGGCATATTTTCTAATTTTTTAATTCTTCAAGCGCATTGCATCCATCTTGATCTTGTGATCATCGACGACTTCCGCAACATGCAACTCCAATTCCATCTTCTCCTCCTCAGTTTTTTTTCGATTTTTTCTTCAAGTAAATGCTTTCCTTTTCAACTAAATTTAACCTCTCCACAAGAGGGTCCATCTTGATCTTGTAATCATCGACGACTTTCAGAACATGCAACTCCACTTCCATCTTCTCCTCATCAGTGTTTTTCCAATTTTTTCTTCAAGTCCCTATTTTCCTTTTCAACTAAATTTAACTTCTCCACAAGAAGGTTGGTTGGAATTTCCGGTTCACATACCTCCTAGATAAAAACATATATGTCATGTTAGTCGGCATAATTGTCATAAACACTAAAACAAATAGTTATAAAAGATTATATACCACATCCGAAACATAGACAGGACGATGGCCGACGTGGGCGGATACCAAAACCATCGCACTATATAATAACAAACAATAATAAAAGTAAGAAAATTATAGAAATATCTTTCTAAATCATACAAGTAAGAATTTTTTCTTTTAGAAAGAAGATAAGAACAAGAGGCTCCCCACGGTGGTGCCAGCGACGAGATCGGCGCGCGCGAATAACGGCGGTAAGGACAGAGACGGGATAGGAGGGACCGGCAAACTTAGACAAATCTTGAGGAAAATGAAGATTGGATAAGGAGCTTCAAGAGGAGAAAGCTTCAGTAGTGTGGCTCGTGCATTTCATCGAACACCTCATGCGCATAGAAGGTGAGCTAGAGCACCACAAAGCTCTCTCTCACGACCGGCCAAAAAAATAAAGCAGTGGACTGCTTTGCTCGCGGGCTAAGGTATATATAGACACCTCATTGGTCCCGGTTTATGGCTAGAACAGCCACCAACTGGGACCAATGGTTGTGGGTCAGGAGCGAGGCCCATTGGTCCCGATTCGTGTATGGAACCGAAACCAAAGGGGCCAAACCAACCGGGACCAATGGCCACCGAGGCCCGGCTGCCCCCCTGACCTCACAAACCGGGACAGATGCCCCCATAAGTTCCGGTTCATGAGTAAACCAGGACTAATGGGCCTCCCTAGCCTGGACAAAAGCCATGTTTTCTACTAGTGTTCGACGGGAGGGAAGCTCCAAAAGCTTAGAACTGATGTCAATTCTATAGTTTTTGGGTTATGTCTTCCTAGGAGGGAAGCTCCCTTCTTTACCTTTTTAATTGATTGACTTGATTGTCTTCTTGAGCTCGAATTGAAGGACCCATGAGGAAAGATCGATCGCCTGTAGACTTTCTGGGTTTTGACAGAAAATGTAGTCAGATGACCTCTCTGGTCTTCAGGTTGGCTCATCCAAGATTCGATTAACTTGATTTTGGAACTAGTCATTTATCCAGGTGAATTTGCAGCTACTTTTAAAATCGTAGTCTGCAGCTTATCTGCTATACGTGCTGTGCTATGCTTATTGGTTGGTTCATCTGGAAAACATCGATTTTTTTATTATTTTTTGCGACCGAAAACATCGCTTTGTTGGTTCTGAGTAGTCATGTGCCATTAGGCCCTTCCCAGTGCTTCATAGTGGACAGGTGCTAAGGGTGCCACATAGGAAGAAAAATGATGTGGCAAAGCAATTAAAGAGGAGAGAGAGCATTAGGCCCCTCCCAATGCTCCACCTTGTACAGGTGCTAAGCCCTCCACGTAGGCAAAAAATCTGATGTGGCATGTTATTTAAGAAGAGAGAGATGAGTGTGGTGACCCCAGGAAGAAACAATGCTAAGCACGTGAACCTAGGCAAAACATTTAAAGGAAGGAAGCCCACCAATACATGAAGAACTTTAGTTGCTAAATCATTAAATGAAGCAAGCTTAGCAACCATAAGCTAAGCACCTATGCATTGGAGAGTATAGTTGCTAAGCTATGTAATGTGCTTAGCACCTCATCTAAGCACCCATGCATTGGCAGCAGCCTTATAGTAACCAAAGAAGAACCAATGCTAAGCACGTGAATCTATGCAAAAAGACTACCAACCAATACATGAAGGAATTTTGTCACTAAACAATTAAATAAAGAAGGCTTAGCTACAAAAGCTAAGCACCCATGCATTGAGGATACTAATTGCTAAGCATTTTAATGTACTTAGCACATCACTTTAGCACCAATGCATTGGGAGAGGTCTAAGGTTTATTGGTATTGGCACAGAGTGACCTTTTACAACATAAATAATTCCAGTTTGCGTAGAATATAAGTTATATTAAAATTAGGTCAGTTATTTTTGGATCGGAGGGAGCTGTACGATTTGTACTATGCTCAGACATACTAACAAGTTTGATTATGCTTTAAAATTTTATTGGTTTGGTTAGGTGAGTGCGAAATTCTTCATTAGAGCAGATCACTATCTTATCTGTATTTCTCTACAGAGGAGTATATATATACATTACGCACGTATCGTACTGCTTTAGACTTTGTTCCGTCGCCCCATCACCGAGGAAAGCTTCAGGTGATGGGTGGTGACCGGCGAGCACGAGGCAGATATTCTCGCATTTCCTATTGTTTGTTTATTTTCTGGGTAGGTGCACGACCCAAGAGAAAACGCGTCACTCCGAACGCAAAAGACGGCACTTTCTGGTTTTTTGGGCTGTCGCTATGGTGGTGGAGTTTGACGTCTCCACTCTCCATCTGCATCCTTTGCATTCTTGCATGTTTTTTAATTTTTCAAAAAGCCATCATGGCTAGTTTTAGAGGGTGTTTGGATACTACTTGTCAGCATTAAATGTCTCAGTATTAAATTCTTCTCTCTCCTTTTCATTTATCTCTTCATAATTTGTCTTTTGTTTATTCAGAGACTAGGCAACCACCGAATGAGAGATGGGATGGGTCCGCCAATTAATTAGAGGAGAGACTTTAGTCACTTTTAGTTGGGGGTGGGGTGACTAGAGACTAAACTAGTTTTAGTCACCCATTAGTCAGGGGTGTTTGGAGTTTTACTGATTAAAAGTGACTACTACTAGTCTCTAGTCTCTAGTCACTAGTGATCCAAACACCCTCTTATTAGATCAGAACATGTTTACATCGTCTACGAGCAAGCTGGCAATACAGTCACGAGGCTCATTTAACCAACTAATCGAAGCCTTATTACAATGACCATAATTTGCTAGCACATGCGTCTCTTTGTCACAAGCACAAAGGCAATGCTTAAACGCGACCTTCCCGATCATAGATCCTAAATCCACATACTCTACGAATAAAGCCCCCGCTTCATCCCACCATCGTCTTTGTCCATTGCAGTAAATGATGACTTTGTAGTGAGTCTGACTCCGCATTAACTTGCATTCTTGCATGTTGATCCTACGTGCGACTGAGTGAGCATATAAAACAACAGTCTCTATGTTACTTGAAAAAAAAAGTCTCTAGATTCATTTTATGCCATGGTAGCAACTTAGCATGTACTCCCTCCGTAAACTAATATAAGAGCATTTATAGAATACTAAATAATGATCTAAATGCTTTTATATTAGTTTACAGAGGGTTACGAGCAACTTAGCATGTCTCATTTTTATCTAAATGGCGTTAGGTCCATCTTTGTTCTCCTTATTTGATGATGGCCTACTCTGAAGATACAAGGGTCTAGACCGTATAAAGTCTTCAACATTTAAGTTGTCAAACTTGGTCAAGAGAGGATTCACTTGTTAATTGGCGGCGGCGGTTGCAGTTCTGGCGCGCTGGTCCTACCGGGATTTAGCATGACGAGTTCCTGACTGTATACTACAATAAGTTTTGCTCGGCACTGGCGAGGGAGGGGCGATAACGGTGACGCGTCTTCGGCTCGCTTCGGTGCCTGTAGTCGTTGCTAGGTGGTCTACGAATTTATTATTTCTACTATACGTTGCATTAGCAATGATTGAAGATGAATAGATTGAAAAATTTCCTAAAAAAGTAAAGGAAAATTTGGTATGATTTCGCAGTGAAGCACAAAAACGTTGGCCTTATGTGAGAATCTGACTGACGAACGGGGGTAAGCTCACAAATTCCCCGAATTAAAAACGTCAAAGAAAGTGAAGAAAAGGCGGCGATTTCTATCCCCTCGCTCCCCCTTCCGACAGCAAGTGCGAGCTACTGAGCTCTGCTCCGCCCCCACACCCTCCCGTCGCCGCCGCCCTCCCTGATCCGAGAGCCGGTAAGTCGCCTCCCCTCCCCCGATCGTCCCACCGCGCGGTCGATCGCTGCCCGGCTCCGCTCCGCTACCGCCG
The DNA here is from genome assembly GCA_902687465.1 of Secale cereale. Lineage (NCBI taxonomy): Eukaryota > Viridiplantae > Streptophyta > Magnoliopsida > Poales > Poaceae > Secale > Secale cereale. The sequence continues at coordinate 837,818,052 of LR738715.1, read as the reverse complement.
CGCGCAGCCGGCCTCTGCAGCTCCGCTTCTTCATTTTATTTCTTTATATATTTTTTTCTCAGGAGGGAAGCTGCCTTCTTGATTGTTTCGTATGGTACCCTCTTCCTGATTAGTGGATATTTCTTATGATCTCTGAGCTCGATTTGAAGAAAGATCGCCGGTAGGCTCTAGTTGGTGTAGTTGGTTCGAGGGTTCTGACAGAAAATGTACTGTAGAAAAATGACCTCTTTGGTCTTCAGGTTGACCCATCCAAAGATCCGGTTCCGGTCAACTAGTTATTTACCCAAGGTGAACTTGTAGGATAGTGTTTTCAATCCTGGTCTGACAGGAGGGATATACTCTGTAGCTTATCTGCTACTACGCGATGTGCTTGCTTACTGATTGGTTCATACTCTGTTCGTCTCCTCTGGAGGACATCCCTTTTGTTGGTTCTGGGTTCAGTTCACCCACTCATCTGATCACCTTCAGTGTTGCTTCGATCTTGTAAAAGTAGCATGATTCTCCAGTTTTGGATAGGGAGAAAAGAGGTACTGGGATCTGCAAGTGTCTGAAATTCTCACTCATACGAGGCAGAGGGGTTACAAATTATAGTGAGCAGACGCCCACCTTGCTGTACTGCTGTGTTGCTGGCTCCTTATCCAGCCCCATTATTGCTAGTCGCTCTCATGTGCCATTTCGTTTGTTGGGATTCGTGCACAGTGTCATGAAGTATCCCATGTGTAGGTATTAACTATGAGAGACAAGGACTGACGAAATAGAGCAACTAAAACATTCTCCGGATATCCTCTCCTTACTGGGTGGTTAAGATCTGCATATGCATCTCATAGGGTACGCTATTAAGAGGTAGGAATTTGTGTGTCCCATCATCACTCTGTATGTTTTGATGTAATTCCCAGTACCAACCAGGCAAACATCGACACACTACGATGCTAGTAAAGAAAGTCGTTCGGTTGGTTGCAGTAAGTAGTTTTGGAACATTTTATCTGCTGTTTCTTGCTGTGTTTCAATGCTTGCTCCCTGTTTCTTGCAGTAACTTTCTATCTTTGAAGCCCATTGGAGATCTAAGATCTTGTTGATGTTCATCTGGAGCTAGCATGTCATGTCTGAACAACAAGATCATGTTAGTAAAAGCTCCAGCTCAAGCATCAGCACCAGCACTCAGGAAAGCGAGGAGGAGGTGTCCGTAACTATCGGTAGCCTCCTCGCTCAAGCAAGGAACGATAAAGGACATAGTCTTGGGAGGCGCCTCTTACATTTGGGTTCAGTCCCGGTAATCAAGAGCCTATCAACATTTGTCACTTTTTAATCTTTTATAGTGCCATTTCCTATTTGCTTCCTTGGGCTTTACCCCTAGCTGAGTGGTAATTACTCTGATGAGCTGTTTCTGAAGTCTGAACTGAACATAATGTGTCGGTCTAGTGCTCAATAGTAGCTAACACGCATTATACTTTTTGAACTAAAACCAGGACACTTATTTTGGATCATGGGGAGTAATTCTGAATTGTGCATTGCGAAATCAAATAACGAGTCTTTTGCAATCTTGTATGACAAAATTACTAACACCCTGTTTTGCGGCAGCACCGTCCTCGAGTTAATGGAGAGATTCCTAATGTTGATAATGCAACCTTGGATCACGAAAGATTGTTGGAAAGGTAAATATCATATCTTCCCTTCCCTCCACTTGAATGTGGACATCATTTTATAGGATTAATCTTGTAGCATATATGTGCTGTTGCACCTTCTTCTGAAGTTGCATCATTTGCATGTAAAGTTCATTTAGCATTACCTTTTATTTGACAGGTTGGGGACTTATGGTTTGGCCGAGTTTCAGATAGAGGGAGATGGGAATTGTCAGGTTTGTTTACATGTTTACCCCCAAAAAGTAAAAAAATGCATGAGGCTTAATAAAAATCACTATTCCATTTCTTGAAGATAACATGTTAATAAACCTCTTGTTGCTTTCAAAATATTCCCATTTTTTGAACCCCACCAGTGACCTATTGTTACAGTTTCGAGCTTTGGCAGACCAGATTTTTCGCAATCCTGAATATCACAAACAAGTGAGGAAGGCAGTCATGAAGCAGGTCTGTTTGCCTCAGCCCATGGACATTCTGTAATGATCTATATAAATACATTAATCACATTGCAAACTTGATCATATAATTGCATTGATATGCAACTATTCTGAAGCCTGTCCTGCTTTTTAGCTAAAGGAATTCAGAAAACGCTATGAAGGCTATGTACCAATGGAATATAAGGTGTACCTGAAGAAAATGAAAAGGTAACACAGATTGTGCTGCTTAAATGCATGTTCACTGTTGACAGAGACAGTATACTAGGCTTCAAGTATACTCATAGCTTCGTATCTATGTCCTGCAGATCCGGGGAATGGGGGGATCATCTGACCTTACAAGCGGCTGCAGACCGGGTAACATGCACTTCTATAGCAAAACCTTGTAATTGCAGCATTCTTACATAAATGTTCCTGTTGTTTCTAAGACTCTTGACTATAGCTCAAAGTCTTGAGGCACAAAAACAGTCCCACTTTGAGTCTTTGCAGTAATATGTGTGTCTGATGTCATTGTTCACCATACATGAAAATTGATATAGCATTCCCTGTATAAGATGCCTGAAATTTCTGATAACATTAACATTCCTTCGTATTATTGTTTTGACTTTTGAATCTCATAGTAAGAAGTTTAGTGATCAATCAGATTTCTGTCTATGTTAATGGTTTTCTTGGAACTGTCATGCTCTCGTCAAGTCATCAACAGTTCAACACACACTATCATGGCATTAGCATGTGTCGTTACTCATGTTCTTTATCTGCCTGACGCCTTTCTCCCTTTGTATGTCTACTTGCTCACAGTTTGGTGCCAAAATTTGCTTACTGACGTCATTCAGAGACACCTGCTTAATTGAGATAGTCCCCAGGGATCTGACTCCTACAAGAGGTGAGAGCCGATGTACTAGTATCTCTTATGCTCTTGTTACAACCCTAAATTCTAGAGAGATTCGCCTTTTCCACGGTGCCCCACGAAGATTTCGCTGGAAACATGCTAACTAATGTGCTTCCTTGGCATATGTTTCAGAGCTTTGGCTTAGCTTCTGGTGTGAAGTACATTACAATTCCTTGTATGCGACTGACGGTGAGCGTTTGTTTTGCCTAGACATACTGATTTGGTGAACTACCAATGTTCATTTGCATCATTACAGACCATTAAAATTTTGAACAATCCATTCCAATTACTGCATTATTCGGTCATTGATCAGTTCTATCTTCTAAAAATGAGCTCCTGTTGTGCGCACTGCAGATCTCCTGACTCGCAAAACTAAGAAGAAGCATTGGTTGTTCTAGGGCGGTACCAACTTCGGAGGGAGACGAGCTTCTCTATGCTGCAGCTGTTCTTCTCCCTTGAGCTTAGCAGGGTGTGCAATACTTTACTAGCGCTTACTACTACTCTGGCCATCATTGTAAAATCCAGGTTGAGTCTGTTTTAGCAGGAGGGAATTTTACGGGAACACATCCGCAAAAATATTGAAACTTGGCCCGGGTTTGTGTAGGATTATGAGGCAATGTACAGTAAACTTCAATGTAGTAGGGGTATTTAGCAAGGAAAAAGCACATGGAATGTCAAACTCTCAGCTCCACGAGTCTTATGTTCTACAGTGGCAAGTGTGTTTCCTTTTTCGTTTTTCTTTGCGGTGTTATCGCTCAATGATTTTTTTTTTTTTTGCGGGTGAAAAAATGTATTACGCAACTCGAGAAGCTCATACAGTCAATTGTCGCTAGTTTCGTAGCAACCAAAGGCCCAGAACCGATCCAAATCATGGTTCTACCTTCTAAATGAGCAAACTTAGCTAAACTATCACTAACCTTGTTTTGGCTACGACTGATATGAGTAATATATGATCCACGAATAGACATAAGGTATCTAATCTCCTTGGTAAGCGATGCGTAGGTTGATCTATCCACGTCTTTTGCCTGGATCATCTTCAATGGTCTTTCCACGCCGTAACAAATAGTCTTGAAGCATGTTTGTGATTGTGGAGTGTTAAATCTTTCACTGCTTTATGCTGGTGCTGAAAAAATGATATATACTCCCCAGTCCCAACATAAGATGTGTCATGGCTTTAGTTCAAACTTGGAGGGAGTATTTTTTTTCCAAAATGGAAAACAAACAACAAAATGCAATTATAATCGGTATTGTGCTTCTATATGACAATGCACCATCAAGCCTACTGTTTTTCTTTTCTCGCAAAAAAGAAGTTACTATTTTCTTTTTTCCTTTCTCATTTGCCTTCTTTTTCCTTGCTCATTACCGATGGTCTTCATTGGTGCAATATATTTCTCTTCGAATAAAAATCTTAAGAACCTGCCTGAACATTTTCTCCTTGTTTATAGCGAATTAGTTTTAAAATCCGACGTGGTAATTTGTTCACTGGCTTTTATGATTTTATCTTATAGCGAATTAGTTTAACAGTATAGATAACTGCCGAACGTGCCCTATTTTTGCTCCTCGTCCCGAACGCTTTTTTTTTATCATTGGATGGTTCGCATAAATCACAAAGCAGAGAAAGAGGACACGTCACACTCAAAATCGTTCGGTCGTCCCGAACGACCCCCCTCCCACACTCTCTCTCCAACCCCGCCGCCCCCACACACACCAATCACATACATGGCCGCCCATTCACAACACGAGCGGGCGCATCGCGCCGCCGCGCCGTTCGGTCGCGCGTTCCCGCCGGCCACCGCGCCTCTGCGACAGGCGCGCTGGGAGGAGCCCTGCAGGGCTGCAGGTCCCGCGGCGGCCTCGGGGAGGAGCATGGCAAGTTCTAGCGGCATCTGCGCGATGAGGAGGTGCGACCACCACCTATCCACCTCGTGCGCCACCGATGCCGTCGAAGTTGGTGTTTGGTGCGGGCAGAGAGGAGCGGCGGGAGGGAGATGGGGGAGAGGCAGTCGGCGACGCAGGGGGAGGGCGGATCCGGCGACGCACGCGCACCACCCTGATGCGCCGTCGGCCTCCATGCGGGCTCGAGCCGCCCCGTTCCCGCGACGGACATGAGCGTCGAGCTCCTCAAAGCTGCAGCCATGGAGTGGCGGCTGCCGCACCGCCGGGGAGGAGATGCAAGCCAACGCGTTTCCGCAAGCAGGAGGTGCTGGTCACCGCGCCGCCGGCGAGTAGAAGGGACAGGCACCACGTCCGTTCTAGAGAAGTGGAGTCTGTTCTACAGGATCTACATCTCGCCGCGTTTTCTACAACTTGTGCATCTCGTGTCTGAGGTAGGTATGAAACGTGCCCACGCCTCTCCCATTCCTGTTCTTCTACTGTACTAAATAATGTGAGTTCTCCCGAGACCCGTCCTGCTGATTGCTGGATTTTTAGAAGATAATCAACAAGGGGTGTTGCTTAGTGTAGTACTTTGGGGACTGGAACCTACTTATGTCACGGAGGGAGTATGTATTAGCTGCAGGAGATGAATCCTCTAGAATTTGTCTCCTGCTAATCGGCACAAATGTGGGTAGATGTTGCCATGGCACATTTGCTGCAACATTTTGTTGTAGGCTACCATTTTTTGTGGTTTTGTTCGGGAGCACATGGCAAGTACAGATTAAAATGTCCCCCCTCCCCTAAAATGATGGCAAATTGATATGCACCCTCACTGCAAATTTGTCATGTTTTGTGCTTCGCAAACATCAATATTGCCATGGCAAAAATACTTGTATTTCGCATGGAAAATTTTAGATTAAGTTGCCATGGCAAATTTTTACTCCATTTTTGCCATGGAAAAATATTTTTATTTTCACATGGCAAATTTTGGATTAAGTCGCCGTGGCAAAGTTTCTTCTAAGTTGCCATGGCAGATTTATTAAGAGCATTGCCAATTTAAATTAGATATCATGAAAATTTAACATTTTTAGAACATTGCGACCTTTACTATGTATAATTGTGTAGCCATGATATTTTTGAAGTTATTTCCATGGCAAAGTCCTACATTTTTGCCATGGAAAATTTAACTCCATTTTATGCCATGGCAAACTTCTTTAATTAACATGTTCAAAAACATGCAAACTTACCACGGAAAAGTTATAGATGTTCAAAAACATGGAAAACTTTGCATGGTAACTTAAGATGTTCAAAAACATGGCAAACTATGTAGATGTTCAAAAATATGGCAAATTTGCCATGGCATTCTAAAATGTTCAAAAATACGGTAAACTTTAATATTTGCAAAAACATGGTAACTTCTTTTAATTAAGTTTGTTAAAAAAGATGGCAAACTTCTTTTAATTAACATGTTCACAAACATGCAAACTTGCCATGGCAACTAAAGATGTTCAAAAACATGGCAAATTGCAATGGCAATTTAACATGTCAAAAACATTTGTGAACTTGCCATGGCAAACTTCTTTTAATTAACATGTTCACAAACATGCAAACTTGCCATGAAAACTAAACATGTTCAAAAACATGGGAAATTGCAATGGCAATTTAAGATGTCAAAACATTTGCGAACCTGCCATGGAAAACTTAAGATCGCGACGGTCTCCTCCCCCGAGGATCGCCATCTCGCCAATGAGGGGGATTTGCCATCCACGGGTTCGGCGACGGCGATCTCCTCCCTCCCTGCATCCGCCAGAGAGGCCATGACAGCTCGCCGACGGCGGACCTCGAGGTGGCCGAGCGAAAAGTGGCGGTGCTCGGGGTCTTGGAGCTCCTCACCACGACAACCACGGTAGCATCAACAACAGCCATGGCCATGGTCACAACAAGCAGTCAGTACCAGCCCTTTAGGTTCGTCCCTGGGTGCTTTACTCCCTGCAATTTTTGACGCAGTTTTTGCTCCAGCTTGTGGTAAAATATGCGTTGTGATGCTAATCGATCACATTTGTATGTCCATTTTTATCTGTACACCCACTGCAAAAACTACGTGATGTAATGCTAATCTTGACCGAATTTTGATGCATTTTCACATATAGTTCATGCCAAATTATGTGATCCGATGCAAATTGAACCAAAACTCGTATGTGTAAAATGCTACAGTAATTTGTATACCTTACACTACTTTTCTCATGTTTGCACTGATATGTGGATTGCTCAAATTTTGAAGCAGCTTGGACGTTACCATCAGATTCTAGTTCACTTTGGCATGTCTCAAATTCTATGATATTTTTGCTAGCTAATTTTTCTGACTCAAGTTGTGATAAATTAGTAAGTTTGCTATGTACTGAAGTTAGTGCCAGTTCTTTTCCTGGCTTTTTTGGGCTTCCAGAATAAGCTACCCCCGACCTAGCTTATTCTAGAAGCTCAACCAATTTTATTTATTTTAGAAGCCTACTAATCAAGTCTCAACTACTAGGCTTCTAAAAAAATAAATTTGGTTGGGCTTCTAGAATAAGCTGGATATGGGACAGCTTATTTCAGCTTATTCTAGAAGCTACCAAAAGAACTGGCCCTTAGTTTAGTTTCGTGTGGACCCGAGGTTCTGTTTAAAATAGTTACATTTGTATTAGACATATATTTTCCATCATATTTAGCACAATATTCCTCGAGAATAGAAACAATTACCACAACTCTGATGTATATTTTTTTCTTCAAAGTTGCCATGTCTCACTATAGATTTTTTTCTTAAATTTGCCGTCTCATTGTACAATTTTTCTTAAAATTTTCCTGGAAGATGGCAAATATAGTTATCGAATCATGCCAAATATAGTTCTCGGATTATGGAAAATTCATTGCTTTGTTGCCATGGCAACTTTTGATTTTGTATCATGGCACAGTTTAAATGTTTTCTGCCATGGCAACTAAGCTATACTTTCTGACATGTAAACATGAAAATTTTACTCCTTCCGTTTCTAAATATTTGTCTTTCTAAAGATTTTAATAAGTGACTACATACGGAGTAAAATGAGTGAATCTACACTCTAAAATATGTCTATATACATCCGTATGTGGTAGTCCATTTGAAATCTCTAAAAAAACAAATATTTAGGAACGGAGGGAGTAGTTAATTCATCATGGCAAATTTAGTTTATTCATCATAGCAAATTGCTTCCTGGAAGATGGCAAATATAGTTATCGAAGCATGGCAAATTCATTGCTTTCCTGCCATGGCAACTTTTTGAATTTTTAAATTCTCACTGTAATTCTTTATATTGTCAAAAACAACATAAAATGAAAAATATTTCCATGGCATGTTTTACTAATTATTTCACCATTATTAACATGTCAAATTTACCTAAATCTCCATGACAATTTTTTAACATTTATTGCCATGGCAAGTTTTACTATTTATTTGCCATGTCAAATTTACCTTTTTATTAACATGGCAAATTACCTAACTCTCCATGGCAATATTTAACTTGTATTGCCATGGCAACTTTGACTATTTACTTGACTTTTTATTAACTGGCAAATTTACCTAAATCCCTATGGTACTATTTTTTTGCCATGGCTAATGTACCTTCATTAACACGGCAAATTTAATTAAATCCCCATGGCAATATTTAACTTTTATTGCCATGACAAGTTTTACCTTTTTATTTGCCGATGGCAAATTGACACTTATTAACATGGCAATTTTACCTAAATCCCCATACCAATATTTAACGTTTATTGCCATAGCAAGTTTACTTTTTATTTTTTCCCTGTCTAATGCACCTTTATTAACATGGCAAATTTATCTAAATTTTCATGGCAATTTTTAACTTTTATTGCCAAGGAAATATTTAACATGGCAAATTTATCTATATTAACACGGTGGCATTTTTTGTTTTGTGCTTCACATGATGGCGAATTTATATAGTAAAAGCATATATATTTTAATCCATATTTCTTGCCATCATGGTACCGATGCAAACGGTAATGAACTTTTTCTTTCTGTTTTGTGGCATTTCACAGAAAAGATCTTTTTTGACCATGGCAAAATTTGTTTATATTGATGATGGCAATTTTTGGTTCGAAACCATTGGGATTCTTTATCTATCACAGCATTTCTTTTTGGACTTTTTCGGTGATGGCAAGTTCATATGTCCCCCCACTGCACATTTGCCATGTCTTTGATTGGTAGACAACAATACTTGCCATGGAAAATTCATACATTTTGACATCTTTGCAAGGAAGATCTTTTTAGTTCATTTATCTTATAGTGGTACATATCTCGTGGTTTATTCATACATTTTTATTTTTTTGAGCATTTGTGATTATTTTTCAGTGCATGGCAAAATCTGGCCTTTTTTAGTGGAGCAAAATCTGGCCTTTATTGGTCACGTCCAATATTAGGCTTTTATATTCCCAGTAAAAATTGGTCCAAACTGGGCTTTTCTTTCTTTTCTTGTTTCACAACAAAAAGGCCTGTAGGCCCCTGAGGTAGGGTGTTCGGGCTGGATGATTGTCGCCCCGAACGGATGCGTTCGATCGATGCCTCCACAGGACCGAACGAGTCGTTCGGTCTGAGGAACGTTCGGGAGATATCGACGTCCTAGTTTAAATATCTGATATCTGACATGGCTCCGATCCCGCGTCAAGATTCATGCAAACTAATCCGACGGAAGAGAGCACGTTCGCTGGGATTGCCCCCGAACGGTCGCCGGTTAGCAATTAAAAGGAAAAGGACAAAACGAAAAGGCAAAGCCCTTTTCGTCTGGATCCGAATTTCAGTATCCGGCGGATTAACCTGCAGGTGGCAGCCATAGACGCACCGACTCCGCATCGAAATTCGATGGACGGCGGCACGGCCGGGCCTATATATAATACGCACGACGCCGATCAGGTGAGGCGCGGCACGCGACGAACGGGATCGATCTGCGCATACGTTCATGGCGACGACGACGATGCCGTCGCTGCCGTGCCCCGTCTTCGGCCACCACGGCACCATTCCGCTGCGGGCACCGGCGACGACGAGGGGTAGCAAGCGCGCGCGGAGCCACGGCGTGCCGTCGACGACGACGCTACCGGACGACGCCCTCATGGAGATCTTCGCCCGGCTGCCGGCCAAGTCGGTCGGCCGCCTGCGCTGCGTGTCGCGCTCGTGGGCCGCCACGCTCAAGTCGGCCACCTTCGTGGACCTCCACCTCCGCGAGGCCAACCGGCACCAGCAGCAGCCGACCCCCAAGCTCTTCTTCACCACGGCGCACCCGGAGGACGGATGGCAACTCGACGAGGTCCTCACCAAGCCCTGCAACGGCCTCGTCCTCATCCGCCGCCTGCCCCACCACCGCCACTTCGTCTGCAACCCGAGCACCGGCGCGCTCCTGCCCCTCCCCGACAGCCACGAGTGCCGGCGGCGCAGCGGCGAGTCCTACGGCCTGGGCTACAGCCCGGCCATCAAGGAGTACAAGGTGGTGCGGCTCTTCTCCTCCTTCCGCGCCACCCCCTGCTGCGAGGTCTTCTCACTCGGCGTGTCGGCGCACTGGAGAGCGGTCGCTCGGCGGTCTCCCACCTCGCTCGCCGCCGTGCGAGGTGACCCGGCCGTGTTATGCGACGGGTACCTGCACTTCCTCCAGGTACGAGTACGAAAACACGGCGGCGGCATCGTCACCTTCGACGTCGGCGACGAGTCCTTCGGTTCGCTGAGCATGCCTCCGTCGGTGCAAGACGACGACGGTCCGCTCGAGCTGACGGCGCTGGGCGGACGCCTGTGCCTGTGTGTCTTCCATGAACGTCGACCTCCCACTCGCAGCGACGCCGACCCCTACTGCATCTGGCGCCTGGCCTGCCGAGAGTCCGGGCAGTGGGAGAAGCTCTACCGCGTGCTGCACCATCAGACCCTTAGGCCCGAGCTCGACCTGCTGCGGGTGCACTGGGTCTCTCCCCTCGAAACCTACCTCGCCGGGAACGGGCAGAGGAAGATCATGTTCGCCACGGAGGAGGGCGTGCTGGCGTTCGACCTCGAAGGCAGCGGCGTCCCGGTCCCGGAGGTGCTGGTCTCGCCGACGGCGCTCGTCGCCGCTGGCGACGGCGAAGAAGCCACGATCACCCGCGGCACCGTGGGGTTGCTGGTGGAGAGCCTCGTGCCCATGGGCCGCACCAGCGAGGAGGTGGTCTTCTCGTCCCCGTGGAGGAAAGCGTGGTCGGACGTCCTCAAGTGGATGCCGGCGCAGTCGGTCGCCGCCCTGACGTGCGTGTGCCGAGAGTGGCGCGCGGTGGCCCAGAGCGACCGGTTCGTCCGGACGCACGCGCTCCACGCGAACCTGGGCAGGAGCCCTGGGGTCATGGTCGTCCGAGCCCAGCCCTACTCCCACGTGCTCGACTTGTACCCGCTGGAGTTCTGCGAGAGCTTGGAGGTGCACTACGCCGTCGCCGAGGTGGCTCCGCCGTTCCTGTTCGACCACCGCGTGTCAAGGACGGTGTGCTCCACGCCTTGCCACGGCCTCGTCCTCGTCAGCTACACGCCGCAGGCCGGCTCAGGCTCAGGCGTCGTCGATTTCATTTGCAACCCTGGCATGGAGTACAGCAGCCGTATAACAACGGATACGCTGGACGACGACGACGACGGCGTCGACTCTCCGCATTATTCTGCAGCTGGCACGATGGGGCTGGGGTACGATTCACTGACGAACAAGCACGTGCTGGCGCGCCTCGTCGTCGTCCGTCCTGGCAAGAGTCGTCGGCATCACCGGCCGGTCAAAGTCAAGTGCCACGTCCAGCTCCTAGGCGATACGGCGTGGATCCCGATCAGCCCTCCGCCAAGGCCGCCGGCGGTCGACGTGCAGCCCGCCTACGCCGACGGCAAGCTCTACTGGATGGTAGACGACGACGGTGGTTCAGCAAGATGCGAGCTGCTGGCGCTCGACGTCGGCACGCGGGAGTTCGAGGTGCTGCCAGGGCCCCCGTGCGACCGCGGCCGGGCCACGTCCGTCGTCGAGCTCCAAGGTAACGTGTGCGTCCTGTGCTCGGACACGAACGCCAACGCCATCGACGTCTGGAAGCGGCTGGAAGGCGGTTCCTGGTCGGCATGGCCGTGCCGTATCGAGCTCGGGGAGTTCCGGCGGATGTACCCGTCGGAGGAGACTAGGCTGTTGGCCGTTGATCCGAGGGACGGGAGGGTGCTTCTCAGCACGGGGAGAGCGTTGGGGTACTACGACCCCGAGGCACGGGCGCTGCAGACCGTCTACTGTGTTGGAGAACACCTGCAGGACATGAGGTTTGCTCCGGCGCTCTGCCATGAAAGCTTGATCCGTCCACGAACCTATTAGGCACAAATGTCTATGCATATGCCGGACGACTATGTAAGCATATAGGAATGGAGATCGAGTATATTTTAAACTATGTATGTATCACATTGGCGTGTACTAAAATGTTATGATCTATATATATTTTCTACGTGGTCTAACCAAGATCTTTGTTCCATTTGGTATTTGGTTGACTGCACTAGCCTCAGCGAGGAGTGGATGGCGCGAGCTCGTGCGCGTTCACAAACGTGATAGGAGGAATTGTGTTACCTCTCGGCTCTCGCGCGAGACAACCTATTTAGCCCCAGTTTGCTCACCGCCAATTTCCTCGCCATCATTTCCCCCCTTCCCTCTCTCCGTCCCCACGCAAATTCGTCAAGGATCAACAGGTAAGCGGCGCGTCTTCTCCAGTCGATGGTTGAGTCGGCCTCGGGACCCCAGACGGCGTCGTCGATGTAGAGCTTGCCGCGGCGACTCTTGGTCATCCTGCCAACGACGTATCCCTCAAGCCTTGGGAAAGTGCCCTTCACGAACTCGAAACCACCGTGCTCTGGCACCATGGTGGGTGCCAACTGTTGTGGTTTTAACACGATAGATGTCCTAGGCTTAGGACTTAGACGTGAGGTCATCGCAACGGTTACTATCTTGTCGGGGTTGAGCAGGACGAGAGACACGGTTTACCTAGGTTCGGCCCCTCGCGGTGGAGGTAAAAGCCTACTCCCGCTTTTCTACTTATTGCTTGAGTATCGATTATAAGGGAGCTGAATCGCTTGACCTAGTTCTCGATTGTTTGTTATCTCATCTATCTGCCTCAGGGGCTCGCCTTTATATACAGGTCGAGACCCTAGGCTTACAAGAGTCCGAGTCGCCCTTAGACTCATGCCCTACCATGTTTCTAACCCGCCAAAGAAAGGAAACCTTAGGCGGTTCATATCTCTGGCCCATGAGTCGCCATCCTTAGTACTGGGCTTCAAGCCGGCCCATTGTGTTGGGGAACATAGTATTTCAAAAAAATTACATACAATCACGCAAGATCTATCTAGGAGACGCATAGCAACGAGCGGGAGAGTGTGTCCACGTACCCTCGTAGACCGAAAGCGGAAGCGTTTAGTAACGCAGTTGATGTAGTCGAACGTCTTCGCGATCCAATCGATCCAAGCACCGAACGTACGGCACCTCCGCGTCCAGCACACGTTCAGCTCGATGACCTCCCACGAACTCTTGATCCAGTTGAGCGTCGTGGGAGAGTTTCGTCAGCACGACGGCGTGGTGATGAAGTTAACGGCGCAGGGCTTCGCCTAAGCACTGCAACGATATGACCGAGGTGTGTAACTGTGGAGGGGGGCACCGCACACGGCTTGCAAATCAACTTGTGTGTCTTAGGGGTCCCCCCTCCCCACGTATATAAAGGAGGGAGGGAGGAGGAGGCGTTCAAGGAGGGGGCGCGCCAAGAGGAGGAGTCATACTGCCACTAGGAGTAGGGCTCCTCCTTTTCCTAATAGGAGTAGGAGAGGGGAAAGGGAAGGAGAAGAGGAGAAGGAAAGGAGGGGGCGCCGCCCCTCCCCCTAGTCCAATTCGGACTAGGCTTGGGGCGGCGCGCGGCCCAACCCTAGCCAGCCCTCTCCCTCTCCCCTAAAGCCCATCAAGGCCCATATACCCCCGGGGGGTTCCGGTAACACCCGGTACTCCGGTATTTATCCGGTGACCCCCGGAAAACTTTCAGCGTCCGAATATAACCTTCCAATGTATCAATCTTTATGTCTCGACCATTTCGAGACTCTTCGTCATGTCCGTGATCACATCCGGGACTCCAAACTACCTTCGGTACATCAAAACACATAAACTCATAATACCGATCGTCATCGAACGTTAAGCGTGCGGACCCTACGGGTTCGAGAACTATGTAAACATGACCGAGACTCATCTCCAGTCGAGTTAATTGCCCAAAACCACCAGATTTCAGGCTAGGGTAGTCCTAAACTACCGCTTTTGTCAAAAATTACAAAAGACCACCACTTCTACGCCAAGTGAATAACAGAAAGCACTAAACGCCCTGTGACCCACGGCTATGTGGGGATCTGACATGCCTGGCCCGCCTCGGCCTTGACTCGGCGCCAGCTCCAGCCAAATCACCTGACACGGCGGCGCCGCCCTACGAGCTCCCCCCGGCACCAACCGCCAGATCCAGGCACCGACCGTCGGATCCACCCCGCAAGGCACCATGGATCAAACACGGCGGCACAGATCGGCGTTGAGATGCAGCACCGCCGTGGTGCCTCGACCTTGATGGAGCGGGCGTGCAGGAGCTCGACCTCGCCTGAGCTGCCAGGGACGAGGGCATGTGGGGCCTCAACCTCGCCGGAGTTGGCAGGGGCGCGAGCACGCGGTGGTTCGGCCTCGTCGAAGAGGGCAGGGGCGCGCGTGGTGAGCTCGGCCTTGCGGAAGCCTGCTGGGGCGTGGGCACGCGGGGGTTGGCCTCGCCGGAGCAAGCAAGGGCACGCGCTGGGGGCTTAGCCTCGCTGAATCATGCTGGGGTGTGGGCACGTGGGGGTTCAGGCTCGCCGGAGCGAGCAAGGGCGCACGCACGGGGGTCTCGGCCTCGCCGGAGCGAGCATGGGTGCGCGCGCGGGGGGCTCGGCCTCGCCGAAGCATGCTTGGACGAAGGCACGCGGGGGCTCGGCCTCACCGGAGCAGGCAGGGTCAGCCGTCGCTGCTGTTCTTCCATGGCCGCTGCTCCTGTGCGAAGGAATAAGGATAGCAGAGAAGAGAAGGGGAGGAGAGAGGGGAGAAAAGAGATGTGGCTGACAGGTGGGACCCCTGTCCCCACCTCATCAGGTCAAACATTGACTAGGATTAGTCTTTGCCACGTCATCCTGGACAAACTGGTCCCACCTGTCAGTTTTGCTATTAGACACGCTTAGTGTTGAATCAGTGTGATTTGTTATCCACTTGACGCAGAAGTGGTGGTCTTTTGTAATTTTTGGCAAAAGCGATAGTTTAGGAGTACCCTAGCCACAAATCTGGTGGTTTTGGGCAATTAACTCTCTCCGGTCAATAACCAATAGTGGAACTTGGATGTTCATATTGGCTCCCACATAGTCTATGAAGATCTTTATCGGTCAAACCGCATGACAACATATGTTGTTCCCTTTGTCATCGGTATGTTACTTGCCCGAGATTCGATCGTCGGTATCATCATACCTACTTCTATCTCGTCATCGGCAAGTCTCTTTACTCATTCCGTAATACATCATCTCGTGACTAACTCATTAGTTGTTTGCTTGCAAGGCTTATTATGATGTGTATTACCGAGAGGGCCCAGATATACCTCCCCGACACTCGGAGTGACAAATCCTATTCTCGATCTATGCCAACACCACAAACACATTCGGAGACACCTGTACATCATCTTTATAATCACCCAGTTATGTTGTGACGTTTGATAGCACACACGGTGTTTCTCTGGTATTCAGCAGTTGCATAATCTTATAGTCATAGGAACATGTATAAGTCATGAAGAAAGCAATAGCAGAAAAACTAAACGATCAAGTTGCTAAGCTAACGGATGGGTCTTGTACATCACATCATTCTCCTAATAATGTGATCCCATTGATCAAATGACAACTCATGTATATGGTTAGGAAACATAACCATCTTTGATTAACGAGCTAGTCTAGTAGAGGCATACTAGGGACACTCTGTTTCGTCTATGTATTCACACATGCATCAAGTTTCTGGTTAATATAATTCTAGCATGAATAGAAGACATTTATCATGATGTATAAGGAAATATAAATAACAACTTTATTATTGCCTCTAGGGCATATTTCCTTCAGTCTCCCACTTGCACTAGAGTCAATAATCTAGATTACATTGTAATGATGCTAACACCCATGGAGTCTTGGTGTTGATCATGTTTTGCTCGTGGTAGAGGCTTAGTAAACGGGCTTGCGACATTCAGATCCGTATGTATCTTGCAAATTTTTATGTCTCCCTCCTTGACTTGATCGCGGATGGAATTGAAGCATTTCTTGATGTGCTTGGTTCTCTTGTGAAACTTGGATTCCTTTGCCAAGGCTATTGCTCCAGTGTTGTCACAAAAGATTTTCATTGGATCCGATGCACTAGGTATTACACCTAGATCGGATATGAACTCCTTCATCCAGACTCCTTCATTTGCTGCTTCCGAAGCAGCTATGTACTCCGCTTCACACGTAGATCCCGCCACGACGCTCTGCTTGGAACTGCACCAACTGACAGCTCGACCGTTCAATAAAAATACATATACGGTTTGTGACTTAGAGTCATCCGGATCCGTGTCAAATCTTAAATCGATGTAACCATTTACGACGAGCTCTTTGTCACCTCCATAACGAGAAATATATCCTTTGTCATTTTCAGGTACTTCAGGATGTTCTTGACTGTTGTCTAGTGATCCACTCCTGGATTACTTTGATACCTCCCTGCTAAACTTATAGCAAGGCACACATCAGGCCTGGTACACAGCATTGCATACATGATAGATCCTATGGCTGAGGCATATGGAATGACTTTCATTTTCTCTCTATCTTCTGCACTGGACGGGCATTGAGTCTTACTCAACTTCACACCTTGTAACACAGGCAAGAACCCTTTGTTTGACTGATCCATTTTGAACTTCTTCAAAACTTTATCAAGGTATGTGCTTTGTGAAAGTCCAATTAAGCGTCTTGATCTATCTCTATAGATCTTGATACCCAATATATAAGCAGCTTCACCGAGGTCTTTCATTGAAAAATTCTTATTCAAGTATCATTTTATGCCATCCAGAAATTCTATATCATTTCCAATCAACAATATGTCATCCACATATAATA
Organism: Secale cereale; assembly: GCA_902687465.1. NCBI lineage: Eukaryota > Viridiplantae > Streptophyta > Magnoliopsida > Poales > Poaceae > Secale > Secale cereale. The sequence continues at coordinate 837,801,018 of LR738715.1, read as the reverse complement.
TTAGAAATGCTAGAGAGCTCCCACTCACTTTCTTGTAAATACAGGCTTCTCCAAAAGTCTGCATAAAACCATATGCTTTGATCACTTCATCAAAGCGTATATTCCAACTCTGAGATGCTTGCACCAGTCCATAGATGGATCGCTGGAGTTTGCACACTTTGTTAGCACCTTTAGGATCGACAAAACCTTCTGGTTGCATCATATAAAACTCCTCTTTGAGGTATCCATTAAGCAATGCAGTTTTGACATCCATTTGCCAGATCTCATAATCATAAAATGCGGCAATTGCACATGATTCGGACAAACTTAAGCATCGCTACGGTTGAGAAAGTCTCATCGTAGTCAACTCCTTGAACTTGTCGAAAATCTTTCGCAACAAGTCGAGCTTTGTAGACAGTAACATTACCATCGGCGTCAGTCTTCCTCTTAAAAATCCATTTATTTTCAATGGCTTGACGATCATCGGGCAAGTCAACCAAAGTCCACACTTTGTTCTCATACATGGATCCCATCTCAGATTTCATGGCCTCAAGCCATTTTGCAGAATCTGGGCTCATCATCGCTTCCTCATAGTTCGTAGGTTCATCATTGTCTAGTAACATGACTTCCATAATAGGGTTACCGTACCACTCTGGCGCGTAACGCATTCTGGTTAACCTACAAGGTTCAGTAGTAACTTGATCTGAAGTTTCCTGATCATCATCATTAGCTTCCTCACTGATTGGTGTAGGAATCGCTGGAACTATTTTCTATGTTGTACTACTATCCAATTCGGGAGAAGGTACAATTACCTCATCAAGTTCCACTTTCCTCCCACTCACTTCTTTCGAGAGAAACTCCTTCTCTAGAAAGGATCCATTCTTAGCAACGAATATCTTGCCTTCGGATCTGTGATAGAAGGTGTACCCAACAGTTTCCTTTGGGTATCCTATGAAGACACATTTCTCCGAATTGGGTTCGAGCTTATCAGGTTGAAGCTTTTTCACATAAGCATCGCAACCCCAAACTTTAAGAAACGACAACTTGGGTTTCTTGCCAAACCACAGTTCATAAGGCGTCGTCTCAATGGATTTAGATGGTGCCCTATTTAACGTGAATGCAGCTGTCTCTAAAGCATAACCCCAAAATGATAGTGGTAAATCGGTAAGAGACATCATAGATCGCACCATATCTAATAAAGTACGGTTATGACGTTCGGACACACCATTACGCTATGGTGTTCCGGGTGGCGTGAGTTGTGAAACTATTCCACATTGTTTCAAATGAAGACAAAACTCGTAACTCAAATATCCGCCTCCGCGATTAGATCGTAGAAACTTTATCTTCTTGTTACGATGATTCTCTACTTCACTCTAAAATTCTTTGAACTTTTAAAATGTTTCAGACTTGTGCTTCATCAAGTAGATATACCAATATCTGCTCAAATCATCAGTGAAGGTCAGAAAATAATGATACCCGCCGCGAGCCTCAACACTCATCTGTCCACATACATTAGTATGTATGATTTCCAACAAATCAGTTGCTCGCTCCATTGTTCCGGAGAACGGAGTTTTAGTCATCTTACCCATGAGGCATGGTTCGCAAGCACCAAGTGATTAATAATCAAGTGATTCCAAAAGTCCATCAACATGGAGTTTCTTCATGCGCTTTACACCAATATGACCTAAACGACAGTGCCACAAATAAGTTGCACTATCATTATCAACCTTGCATCTTTTGGCTTCAATATTATGAATATATGTATCACTACGATCGAGATCCAACAAGAATAGACCACTCTTCAAGGGTGCATGACCATAAAAGATATTACTCATACAAATAGAACAACCATTATTCTCTGATTTAAATGAATAACCGTCTTGCAACAAACAAGATCTAGATATAATGTTCAAGCTTAACGCTGGCACCAAATAACAATTATTTAGGTCTAAAACTAATCCCGAAGGTAGATGTAGAGGTAGCATGCCGACGGCGATCACATCGACTTTGGAACCATTTCCCACGCGCATTGTCACCTCGTCCTTAGCTAATCTTTGTTTAATCTGTAGCCCCTATTTCGAGTTACAAATATTAGCAACCGAACCAGTATCAAATACCCAGGTGCTACTACGAGCATTAGTAAGGTACACATCAATAACATGTATATCAAATATACCTTTGTTCACTTTGCCATCCTTCTTATCTGCCAAATACTTGGGGCAGTTCCGCTTCCAGTGTCCAATCCCTTTGCAGTAGAAGCACCCAGTTTCAGGCTTGGCTCCAGACTTGGGTTTCTTTGCGGGATTAGCAACTGGCTTACTATAATTCTTGAAGTTCCCCTTCTTTCCCTTTCCCTTTTTCTTGAAACTAGTGGTCTTGTTAACCATCAACACTTGATGCTCCTTTTTGATTTCTACCTCCGCAGCTTTGAGCATAGCGAAGAGCTCGGGAATTGTCTTCTACATCCCTTGCATATTATAGTTCATCACGAAACCTTTATAGCTTGGTGGCAGTGATGGAAGAACTCTATCAATAACACTATCTTCGTCAACTTTGCAACCAAATTGAGTCATGTGATTGTAGTACCCAGACATTCTGAGCAAGTGTTCACTGATAGAACTGTTCCCCTCCATCTTGCAGCTATAGAACTTATTGGAGACTTCATATCTCTCAATTCGGCCATTTGCTTGAAATATTAACTTTAACTACTGGAACATCTCATATGTTCCATGATACGTCTCCAACGTATCTATAATTTTTTATTGTTCCATGCTATTATATATTCTATTTTGGATGTTTAATGGGCTTTATTATACAATTTTATATTATTTTTGGGACTAACCTACTAACCCAAGGCCCAGTGCAAATTGCTGTTTTTTGCCTATTTCAGTGTTTCGCAGAAAAGGGATATCAAATGGAGTCCAAATGGAATGAAACCTTCGGGAGAGTTATTTTTGGAATTGTATCTTCACAGAAGACTTAGAGTACACGCGAGGGAACGAGAGAGGCGGCCACGAGAGTCCAGGGCACGCCCAGGGGGGCAGGCGCGCCCCCACCCTCGTGGGCCCCCTCTGGCTCCCCCGATGCCCTTCTTCCTCCTATATATATCCATGTACCCTGAAAACATCAAGGCAACAGAGAAAACCCTAATTCCACCACCGCAACCATCTGTTCCCGTGAGATCCCATTTTGGGGCCTGTTCTGGAGCTCCGCTGGAGGGGGGATCGAACACGGAGTGCTTCTACATCAACACCATAGCCTCAGCAATGAGTTGTGAGTAGTTTGATAGATTCTGTTTTTCGTGTGTTGTTTGCTTATTTTGATGAATCTATGAGTAGTATTGGAGGATATGAATTATAGAGAAGTTGGAATACAGTAGGTTTAACACCAATATAAACAAAGTATGAGTTCATTACAGTACCTTTGAGTGGTGGTTTGTTTTCTTATACTAACGGAGCTCACGAGATTTTTGGCTAAGTTTTGTGTTGTGAAGTTTTCAAGTTTTGAGTATGGCTTTGTTGGACTATGGAACAAAGAGTGGCAAGAGCCTAAGCTTGGGATGCCCAAGGCACACCAAGGTAAAATTCAAGGACAACCAAAAGCCTAAGCTTGGGGATGCCCCAGGAAGGCATCCCCTCTTTCGTCTTCGTCTATCGGTAACTATACTTGAGACTATATTTTTATTCACCACATGATATGTGTTTTGCTTGGAGCGTCATGTATGATTTGAGTCTTTGCTTTTTAGTTTGCCACAATCATGCTTGCTGGACACACCTTTTGAGAGAAATAAATATGATTTAGAATTTATTAGAATACTCTATGTGCTTCACTTATATCTTTTGAGCTAGATAGTTTTGCTCTAGTGCTTCACTTATATCTTTTAGAGCACGGTGGTGGTTTTATTTCGTAGAAATTGTTGATCTCTCATGCTTCACTTATATCCTTTTGAGAGTCATTTAGAACAGCATGGTAATGTGCTTTGGTTATAAAACTAGTCCTAATATGATAGGCATACAAGATGGGTATAGTAAAAACTTTCATAAAAAGTGCATTGAATATTATGAGAAGTTTGATAATTGATGATTGTTTTGAGATATGAGGATGGTAATATTAGAGTCATGCTAGTAGAGTAGTTGTGAATTTGAGAAATACTTGTGTTAAGGTTTGCAAGTCCCGTAGCATGCACGTATGGTAACCGTTGTGTGACAAATTTGAAGTATGAGGTATTTCATTGAGTGTCATCATTTGTGTCGAGGTCGGGATCGCGCGATGGTTAACTCCTACCAACCCTTCCCCTAGGAGCATGCGTGTAGTACTTTGTTTTGATGACTTGTAGATTTTTGCAATAAGTATGTGAGTTCTTTATGACTAATGTTGAGTCCATGGATTATACGCACTCTCACCCTTCCACCATTGCTAGCGTCTCTTGTACCGCGCAACTTTCACCGGTACCATACACACACCATATACCTTCCTCAAAACAGCCACCATACCTACCTATCATGGAATTTCCATAGCCATTCCAAGATATATTGCCATGCAACTTTTCACCATTCCGTTTGCCATTACACGCTTCATCGTTGTCATATTGCCATGCATGATCATGTAGTTGACATCGTATTCGTGGCTAGGCCACCATGCATAATGTTTCATACATGTCACTCTTGATCATCATAAACAATTATTTGCCTTATTCCAAGTTGTGAATCGAATTCATGATGGGAAATACCATCCTTGCCCCTCGATGATTTGTGTTATCATCGACAACATTTATGCCTTCGCCCCAACACAAACTTGTTCATATAATTTTGAAATTACATCCTTTTTGACTTGACGATGTATTGCAGTTGAACCCGTTGGCCACATCCTCATATTTTCCTTGCTTAAAATGTAAGACTTATTCTATAAGTTGTTCCTGATGGATCCTTTGTGTATTGAAAATCGGATCTTTACCCAATGATCATGCCGGTGCTATCTCGAAGCATGTCTGTGTTACTCCGAAGATCCACAAGAACATGGTAAGCGCAATGCTAAATGTTTTTGATCAACTATCCAACATCGTTGTGTGGGTACATATCATAATTCTTCTTACCCCTTTTATCTATATGGTCATGACTTCGATCTCCTGACACGTATATCATGCCCTGCATAATCTTGGGAATGATATACTCCTATTCATTGTGTTTAAACACATTTTTTTCCTTTCCATTTGTTTGTTTAACCTTTCTTTGATCTACATATAATCTAAGCAGTAATAGTTTTCTGCTTATGTAAACACCTTGGTGTACAACTCTCTCAGTAAGACCCTGTTACTATTGTTGATAACATTCTGGTAACCACAGATGGACGAGAACTTTGCCTATTGGTCCGCCTCATTTCAATGAGCAGGAAAAGGGTTCTCTTCGTCCCTCAGCCTTAGTACCAATGTTGTTGCCAACATAACTGACAGTCTATACTCTGACAGGCCTTGCTGTCATCGCCCTTCCTAATTTTAACCCACATGGTGGGCCCATAACCCCTAGTTCCACAGGATCGAAACTTGACTCTCTTGTATACCTTTGTTACCAAAGATGTTCCTCGCACTTGGCTTCGTAAGTAAATCACGAGCCACATTCCTAGTGTTCTATTCTGGCATCAGACGCAATACTTATTCCCATTGCTCTGAACCCTTTTCACCCTCTGTTTCAGGCAACAAACGATTGCCTACCCGGTTGAAGCTTCTTAGTGCACCTCCTTACCTTGCTCTAGACGTCTTTCTTGAATTTCGACTCGAGAGGTGCCTCCATGCCACGTTCACTAAGATAGCCCCCAGGTACCTATCTTGTGTTGAGCTCCGTCCTTCCCGAGTCTTCTACCCTTACTTCCCCACTTAAATCTCGGGATGAGATTTCCTGTAGTAGAGGAGATTTGTAACACCCCGAGTGACAGTAACCTCACCCTAATGATGCCAGGTCACCATGCTTACTGATCTAATGATCACTTGATAAAAATCTAAGTCAAATTCATTTTCAAATTACAAGTGAAATAGAGAATTTCTCAAACATGATCACAAAAATGTTCATCATGTTGGAAATAATTCCTAGGTGATTATGTTGGGGAAAACAACATCACCCAAATTCCTAAAATACCCCTGACATCCACAATAGTAGCAAAACATGACCCATTTTAAATCATTCCTTTTCAAAGAAAAATCAGATGAAATTATCTTGCCTCAAAACCTTGTATGGAAGTGCTAAATATTGCAAAGTATTTATGTGGCCCAATTCTATATTTTACAAAAGTCTTTTGTGGCCTAGCAATTTTGCTTAACATAAAAGAAATAAAAATTAAAAAGAAAAACAACAGTTAAGGCAAAATAAAAGAAAAGGGAAAAAGGGCTAAGCCTGGCACTGTGCACTTGAGACCCAAGTGCACAGCACCAGCCCCAGCCCATCTAGCCGCATCGTCGTCCTCATCGCGCGCTATCGCCCGCGCCTGCTGACACGTCGATGAGGTCGCACGCGTCGCCCATCCGCGGCCTCCCTGGGGTGGATAAGGACCCCAGTGGCCTCCCGCAACCCTAGCCAGGCCCAGTCTCCCCCTTGCTCTCCCTCTCGCCCGCTATCTTCCTCCTCGCGCAGCCACCCGAGGTCGCCGCCGCCATGGTCGTGTCTCAAGGCGGCCACCGCCTCCCGATCTCCTCTCCGACGAGCCCGTCCGCTCCGCATGCTTCCTCTTTTCCTCCCCGTGCTCTAGATTGGGCTTGGTGCCACCATAGCCTCGGGATCGAGCTCCTCCTTGACCTCGGCCGTCGCCGATCGCCGTCGCCGTACGCCCACATCGATCCCTCCTCGAGCACGCTTTGCACGCCTACAGGAGCTCGGTGAGCTCGCGCTCCTTTTACCCCTCTCCATTAGCTCGCTCACATCCCGTAGCCACCGCACGTGAAGATGCCTGAACGCTCCACCGTGGATCTCGTCGGCGGCGAGACTCCAGTGACCATTTGGTCCCGGGCGAGTGTCCGTTGAACTCGTTGCGTCGAGTAGATGCCGCCTAACCTCTTATTTCGTTCATTTGCGTGCAGCACGTTGTTCCCGTAGCTCGCCCGAGGACCTCGCCACTGTCATCGTCGTAGCACTCGCCTCCAACCATCTCAGCCGCTCCGTGCACCTCCATTCGACGCGCGACACCGAGATGCGTCGAACGCACCTAGCCACGGCCCCGGAAACCCTCTGTGCGCAAAACCCGAGCATCTCCCGACGCGCGCCGCCGCGTTTGGCTCGCCGGAGTCAACTCCGGCGCGTCTCCGGCCGGCATCCGACCTGGCGCCTCCTGTGAGACTGACCGCGGGCCCCGTGGGCCCCTGTTGACCTAGTTTACTGGGTCAACTGCTGACTGGGCAGGCCCCGTTTCACTAACATGCGGGTCCCGCCCGTTTAAACTATTTTAAACAAGTATAAATTAATTAATTAATTAAAATTCTAATTATCCACTGACCACTAGGCCCTACCACCCTAATTAACCTATTTAGTTAAACTAAACTCTCTATTTGAACCACTTTCAATGACATGTGGGTCCCACTGGACCCACAGGTCAGGTTTGACTCTGGTCAGCGGACTGTTGACCGCTGACGTCACCTCTACGTCATGATGACGTCATTCCTTACTGTTCTGGATAATGTTAGTTTTAAATATATAAATAAATTCCGGAAAATGTTTAAAAATTTAGAAAATCATATAAAATAAACTGTAACTCGGATGAAAATGTTTTATATATGAAAATTGCTCAGAATGACGAGACAAATCCGAATACGCGGCCCGTTCATCTGCCACATGCTCCTAGGATAGCGAACCTGCAACTTTCCCCCTTCGATTCATCTGTCCGAAAACACGAAACACCGGGAAGACTTTCCCAGATGTTACCCCCCTTCATCGGTATCGTGTACCACCGCGTAGAGCATCCTAGCACTGTGTGTTGACATGTCGTGCTTCTCTGTTGCATCTGTATGCTTTGTATTTATTGTTTCTTCCCCCTCTTCTCTCCGGTAGACCGCGAGACTGATGCTACCTCGGTGATCGACTGCATCGACGACGACCCCTCCTTCTTGCCAGAGCAACCAGGCAAGCCAACCCCCTTTGATCATTCTGATATCGCCCATTCCCTTCTCTCTTATGCTTGCATTAGAACTGCTACTGCTTTTTGTATGATCCTATTCTGATGTATGATCCTATTCTGATGCATAGCCTGTTGTTGATACCGCTTTCATACCCTTACATGTTTATACTAAACTACTTAGAGCATCTCCAGCCGTTGGCCCCCCAGGGGGCGCCTAAAAGCGCCGCCTGGGGGTGAGCCGGCGCAAAAATTGGACCTGGGGGCGAGTTGGTCCCCAGCCGCCGGCCCTAGGGCCGCCCCCAGGAACGTTATAAAAAAAGGTATAGCACAGTTCGGCGAAGTTCGGCTGAAAACACGTTAAATTTCGGCCAAACACGATAAATTTCGGCGAAGTTCGCGAATTTTCATTACATTAAACTAATCTAAAAAAACTGGTTGAAGTCGTCGTCGCCGTCGCCGCCATCGTCGTCGTCGGCCTTCTCCTCCTTGAAGCGGGCGCCCCTGCTGGACCCCTGCCCGGCGTTGCCATGGCGGACTGGTGGCGGCGCGTCGTCGTCGTCGCCATCGCTGTCGTAGATGACGACGACTCCGCCTTCGTCGCGTCCGCGTCGGCGCTCCGCGAAGCGGCGCAGGGCGGCACACTGGCGCTCCTTCTCCTTCTCCCGCCGCTCCTTATCCATCGCTATGGAGTCCCTGCGCGCCCATTCTGTTGGAAATATGCCCTAGAGGCAATAATAAAAGTATTATTATTATATTTCCTTGTTCATGATAATCGTCTATTATTCATGCTTGAATTGTATTGTACGGAAGCAGCGATACATGTGTGAATACATAGACCACAATGAGTCCCTGGTAGGCCTCTAGTTACCAGCTCGTTGATCATCAGATGGTCACGGTTTCCTGACCATGGACATAGGATGTCAGTGATAAATGGATCACATCATTAGGAGAATGATGTGATGGACAAGACCCAATCTTGAGCATAGCACGAGATCGTTTAGTTCGTAATGCATAAGCTTTTCGGTGTCAAGTATTTATTCCTTAGACCATGAGGTTGTGCAACTCCCGGATGCCGTAGGAATACTTTGGGTGTGCCAAACGTCACAACGTAACTGGGTGGCTATAAAGGTACGCATCGGGTATCTCCGAAAGTGTCTGTTGAGTTGGTACGAACCGAGACTGGGATGTTGTCACTCCGTGTGATGGAGAGGTACCTCTGGGCCCACTCGGTAAGACATCATCATAATGAGCTCAAGGTGACTAAGGAGTTGGTCACGGGATGATGGATTACTGATACGTCCAAAACGTATCTATAATTTCTGCTTGCTTCATGCCACTTTTGGGTGATATTGCTATGATATTTATACACTTCCATACACTTTTGATCATATTTGGACTAACCTACTAATTCAGTGCACCCCGGTGCCAGTTTCTGTTTTCGGCTGTTTTTGTATTTTAGGTTTTCACGTTACGAGAACTGCCAGGAAAAATACAGAAAAATTATATAAAAAAATCAGCATTCCAGAAACTTCCTTGCGCCCGAAGTACAGCCGGGGGGGCCACCAGGGCTCCAGGCGCCTTGGCGGCGCCCCCCCTGGGCCGCGCCGAGGGGGCGCCTGGGCCCCCCGAGCCCCGTCTGGTGCCCCCCTTTGGCATATATTTAGAGCGTCCTTTGAAACCCTCGGGACGGGAACTCTTTTTCGCGATCTCATCTCTGTTCCGCCGCCGCCGCCGCTTCCAAGATCGGGAGAACCAGGAGAACTCTTCCCGGCACCCTGCCGGAGGGGAGGATCACCATCGGGAGCCTCTCCACCACCATGGACGCCTCCCTGATGAGTTGTGAGTAGTCTCCCTTGGACCATGAGTCCATGACCAGTAGCTATGTGATGTTCTCCTCCCGTTCTTGTGCTTCACTAATTAGTCCTCGTGAGCTGCCCTACATGATCGAGGCACATATGTAATCCTTATGTTGTTGCTATGTTGAGTTTGCTGGGATCCGATGGATTATGAGATTATGCTCAGATTGATCTTGAGTAATATATTTGATCTACCTCTTTTATATTTATGTTCATAAGTAATTCTTGCATGTTCTCCGTTGTTATTTATTGCTTTGGCCGAGCAGTAGGTAGTGACTCCAAGAGGGAACGTTATGCTCGATTGTGGGTTCATGCCCCTCGATGACTAGCTTGAGTGACAGAAACATGAGTCTAGGGGATGTGCTGTTGCCACAAGGGGGAAAACAACGGTGCTTGTGCCCGCGGGTGCAAGGATTGTTTACTTTACGCAAAGTTCTTTTAATGCAGTTCTCTGTTGCATTGAGTTTACACTATGGGTGGGGCTCGCAACTTAATACCAGCGAGGTGTTCTGGATAGATATCTCAAGGTGGATGATTAGTAGTAGATATTGATGGATTTCGGTCTACTTACTTTGGCGTACCGCCCATGCTTTGAACCTCAACCTTTCTTGCAATGTAGTCAGCATTGGTTTGCGTTCGTGGTCCTGTCAATTGCCCAGCTGTAATTCGTTTACCTCACATAGCTGTTTTATCGTCTTTTGGGAGAGAGACATCACTAGTGAACATCATGAGACTCCGGTCCATATTACCATCATTGATCACATCCGCTATTTACTTTTCGCTTTTACTTACTATTGCAAACACTATCTATCACTACTATCATTTGCTTTTAATCCTTTGTGAACTACAAGGCCGGAGGGATTGACAACCTCTCTGTACTCGTTGGGAGCAAAGTTATTTGTATCTGTGTGCAGGTCCACGTTGATTGCTAATATCTGGCGCCGTTAGCAGTTGACACCTACTTGTTGAACCTAGGAGTCTCTAGGGATTCGATCCTTGGCATCTTTGCTAAGGGAAAAACTTCTACAACACAGCATCGTACACCTTCCACTTGGGGTAACCAATGAGGGGTTAGAGGCCCATCAAGGAGTTTTTCTGGCGCCGTTTCCGGGGACTCCACTCTTCAGGATAGGGGAGTTGCACGCTATCTTTTACCTTTGCTTTTTAGTCTTGTTAGTTTACCTTTCATTTTTGCTTTAGTACCTTTTATCGAAAATCACAAAAATAGTTATCTTGCTTGCTTGCTACTATGGGTTCCACCGAGAACACCAAGTTGTGTGACTTCACTAGTCACAACAACGATGACTTTATCAGCACACCTATCACTACACCTACCACTTCAGCACCTTCATATGAAATTAAACCTGCTTTACTGAAGTTAGTCATGAGAGAACAATTCTCCGGTGCTGGAGATGATGCTGCTTTACACTTAAACAACTTTGTTGAACTTTGTGATATGCAAAAGTACCAAGAAATAGATGGTAATATTGTTAAGCTTAAGCTTTTTCCTTTCTCCTTGAGAGGAGGAGCTAAAATTTGGTTTCAGTCCTTGCCTAGAAATAGCATAGATTCATGGGACAAGTGCAAAGATGCTTTTATTGGAAAATACTATCCACCTGCTAAAATTATCCAACTTAGAAGTAACATAATGAATTTAAAACAATTGGATGATGAACACGTTGCCCAAGCTTGGGAACGTATGAAATCTCTTATCAAGAACTGCCCTACTCACGGTTTGACTACTTGGATGGTTATCCAAACTTTTTATGCAGGCTTGAACTTTACCTCGCGGAACTTGTTAGATTCGGCCGCGGGAGGAACTTTTATGTCAACTACACTTGGTGCTGCCACGAAGCTTCTCGATGAGATGATGACCAACTATTCCCAATGGCACACCGAACACGCTCCAACAGGTAGGAAGGTAAACTCTGTCGAGGAGATTTCCTCCCTTAATGAAAAAGTTGACTTGATCATGTCTCTACTTTCGAAGCAATCTACTGTTGATCATCGTGATGTTCCTTTAAATTCTTTGATTGCTCAAGAACAAGTAGATGTGAACTTTATCTCTAGAAACAATTTTAACAACAATGCTTATAGGAGTAATTTTGGTAACAATCCTAGACCGTTCCCCTCTAATTCTTATGGGAACAACAATGCTTATCCTAGTACCAAGAACTCCACTACTGAACTAGAGACTATGCTTAAAGATTTCATCACTACCCAAAAAGCCTTTAATAAGAGTGTAGAAGAAAAACTACATAAACTAGATGATCTTTCTTTTAAGGTAGACCATTTAGCCAATGAGGTAAAATTGCTAAAAATTAAAACTTCTCCTCTTGAGGAGAGGGAAGTCACTCCTATAAATGCTATTCAAGTGCAAATTAATGAAAACATTAGGATGATGGCTAAACTTAAAGAAAGATGGGCTAGAGAAAGGGAGGAAGAAGATAGAATTAAGAGCCTTCCTACCCACCACACTGTTGCTACTATCCAAGTTGTTGAGGATATCCAAACTCTTAGCACCCAATGTACTCCTGGTCCCATTGGACCTATTAATGGTGATGCTATGACTATAGAAACTACCAAACCAGTGAACCTAAAGGACACCACTACCACTTTACTTGATGCTCGTGACCTTGATTTTGATAATTGCACTCTTACCGAAGTTATTGATTTCCTTCACAAGATGTCTAGAGATCCCCGCACTAGCACGCTTAACCTTGACTTCACAGAGCATATCACTAATGCTCTCATCAAAGCTAGGGAGGAGAAACTTAGAGTAGAAGCCTCCATACCTAGAAAGCTAGAAGATGGTTGGGATCCTATGATAAAAATTAATTTGAATGACTTCTCTTGCTATGCATTATGTGATGTTGGTGCTAGTACCTCTATTATGCCCAAAAGAATATATGATATGCTTAAATTGAAACCTTATGATTCTTGTTCTTTTGGTGTTCGTCTCGTTGATTCTTCCATAAAGAAACCTTTGGGGAGGATCGACGATGTTCTTATTGTTGTCAATGATAATTATGTGCCAGTTGATTTTACTATTATGGATATTGAATGTGATCCTTCATGTCCAATTATTTTGGGACGTCCCTTTTTACGCACCGTTGGTGCTATCATTGACATGAAAGAGGGTAATATAAAATTTCAGTTTCCTCTCAAGAAAGGGATGGAACACTTCCCTCGAAAGAAGATCAAGTTACCTTTTGAGTCTGTTGTACGGGCTAACTATTCTTTTACTCTTGATAAGACTTGATTTCTATGCATTATGCCTAGCTTAAAGGCATAAAAGAAAGCGCTTTTGGAATAAATTTTTTTGCTTTTGTTGTGTCTTGATGTTGTTTACTGCTGTAGCATCATCATTGTATCTTTGCTTTTCATATTTGTGCCAAGTATAGCCTCTGATTGCTAGAAAGTTCAAAAGTTGTGAGGTGCTGTCCAGGAAACACATTCTGTCCTTGGATAGAAAAATTCGTATAAAATCACCAGATCATCTTTTTGGTCTGAATTTTTTCGACAGCGTTCTCTATATAATTGTCTTTCGTGCTTCTGTTCTGAGTTTTTTGATTTGAGTTGCAGAAGTATCCCGAACAGATCAATTACTACCTGCTGTTCTGTTTTTCACAGATTCTGTCCTGTTTTGCCTTTCCTTCATTTTGCAAACCAAGAGCTTGCTTTTTCTTTGCAAAAACCTTTTGGCAATCTTGAGAAACAGTAGAAATTCAAGAATATCCTTATTTATAGCAAGGTGCAATTATTTTATTAAGGGTACTAACCTCGCTAATCAGATTATGATGAGTTATATATGAAGGGACTTTTCAAGTGTGCGAGGGAAGATGATAAAAAGATTCAGGAGTGTCAAGCGCGCAAGCTTGGGGATGCCCCCGTGCACCCCCAAGAAATATTCGAGGAGAATCAAGCGTCTAAGCTTGGGGATGCCCCCGTGCATCCCCTTCTCCATCAACATTATCAGTTCGTCTTTCGTTCCGCTATATTTTTATCACTTCATGTGTTATGTGCTATGCTTGGAGCGTCTTGCTTTTAGTTTTCTTTTTAGTTTTCCGTAATGAGTCGGAACTCAGCTTTATTTATGTGGGAGAGAAACACGCTCCACTTCTACCTAGAACATAACATAGAATTTTCATGTCTATCCATGCTGTGTGTGTTCTTTATCTTTTAATAGCTACTATCATGCTCTGCTCTTAGTATTCATGCTTATCTTTTCAAAGAGCTTTTGTTTAGTTGGTTGCTTGAACTCTCTTTAATTATCATGCTCACCTTATTAAGAGAGTTTGCTTCCGTTGCATTGGTTAATGTGTCTATGATAAATATGCTACTTGCATGATGGCGCTTAGTAGTTCAGGTTTTCTTATGGTTAATTTCAAATAGCTAGGGGATTCCCAATGTGTTATTGGAGTACCAACATGATTTGTTTGCCTATGATGTGGTATGGTTTAGTAATATCTTCCTTCGAGAATTTATTTTGATTGACTTGGCGTATGCTCACGCATATTTAAGACTGTAAAGAAAGTCTGTCAAGCCTTGATGATCTTTTGTTTCTGAGTAGCGATATAACTACCATGCCTGATTCAATATTGCTTTGTCGCTCTGCATGATTATGACCGTCATTGCTCTCTTAGTTGGTCGCTCCTAGTCTTATGCTAACCTCCACCTGTACTAAGCGAACTAACTTTGCAATACATAGCTCATGGGAAAGTAGCTTAAAAACTATTGTGGTAAAGAATATGTTGCCTATGTATCTTATTTCTTATAAGTTGCTTGCTGAGCGGTAACCATGTTTCTGGGGACGCCATCAACTGTCACACTTTTGTTAAATATCATGTGAGTTGCTATGCATGTTCGTCTTGTCTGAAGTAAGGGTGATTTGCCATGGGTTGAATGACTATGCATATTGTTAGAGAAGAACAATGGGCCGCCAACCAAAGCCATGCATCATGGTGGAAGTTTTAGCTTGGACATTAATCCTCAATCTCTTATGAGAATATGCTTATGCATTGAAGAGGAGTCCATCATCTATTTTCTATGTTGTCCCGGTATGGATGTCCTCAAGTTGAGATCTATCAAAAACGAGAAATCAAATGCGATTTATCTCCTTGGACCTTTGTACATGTGGCATAGAGGTACCCCTTTGTGACACTTGGTTGAAACATATGTAATGCAATGATAACCCATGGAAATCCGAGCTAATTAGGACAAGGTGCGAGCACTAATGGTATTCGATGCATGAGGCTTGCAACTTATAGGATGTCTTATGCATGACACATATGAAGTACTACTACCGTTGACAAAATTGCTTCTATGTTTTCAAAATAAAAAAGCTCTAGCACATAACCATTCTTTACTTTTATGTTGAGTCTCCACCTTCTTTTAAAAGCACCAACTACTGAGAGCATGATTGTTATTCCGAGTGTAATGTGCATTGTCCCAAAGTAACATTGTCTTTTGCATGATTGTGATATCGTTCATTCTGAAATCATTGTATCTAGTCATCACTTAAACCTTGAAGGTGCCCCTGCATTTATGTTTTGCTTCACTAAAGGGGGCAAGCTAGATATCACTTTATCATATTTGCACATCATGTTCATTGCAAATCTTTTTGATGTTTTAGTTTCATATTGTAAAACTTTCAGTCATTTGTGATTTTCTCATGAGGCAACTTAATTACTATAGAATCATTGTCTCAGTAAGCTTTTGTCATATGACTATAAAAAGTCCTATATGGTTAATAGCATGTCACCACAGAAATTATTCTTGTTATCATTTACCTACTCGAGGACGAGCAGGAATTAAGCTTGGGGATGTTGATACGTCCAAAACGTATCTATAATTTCTGCTTGCTTCATGCCACTTTTGGGTGATATTGCTATGATATTTATACACTTCCATACACTTTTGATCATATTTGGACTAACCTACTAATCCAGTGCACCCCAGTGCCAGTTTCTGTTTTCGGCTGTTTTTGTATTTCAGGTTTTCACGTTACGAGAACTGCCAGGAAAAATCCAAAAAATTTATATAAAAAATCAGCGTTACGGAAACTTCCTTGCGCCCGAAGTACAGCCGGGGGGGCGGGGACCACCAGGGCTCCAGGCGCCCTGGCGGCGCGCCCCCCCTGGGCCGCGCCGGGGGGGCGCCTGGGCCCCCCGAGCCCCGTCTGGTGCCCCCCTTTGGCATATATTTAGAGCGTCCTTCGAAACCCTCGGGACGGGAACTCTTTTTCGCGATCTCATCTCTGTTCCACCGCCGCCGCCGCTTCCAAGATCGGGAGCACCAGGAGAACTCTTCCCAGCACCCTGCCGGAGGGGAGGATCACCATCGGGAGCCTCTCCACCACCATGGACGCCTCCCGGATGAGTTGTGAGTAGTCTCCCTTGGACCATGAGTCCATGACCAGTAGCTATGTGATGTTCTCCTCCCGTTCTTGTGCTTCACTAATTAGTCCTCGTGAGCTGCCCTACATGATCGAGGCACATATGTAATCCTTATGCTGTTGCTATGTTGAGTTTGCTGGGATCCGATGGATTATGAGATTATGTTCAGATTGATCTTGAGTAATATATTTGATCTACCTCTTTTATATTTATGTTCATAAGTAATTCTTGCAAGTTCTCCGTTGTTATTTATTGCTTTGGCCGAGTAGTAGGTAGTGACTCCAAGAGGGAACGTTATGCTCGATTGTGAGTTCATGCCCCTCGATGACTAGCTTGAGTGACAGAAACATGAGTCTAGGGGATGTGCTGTTGCCACAAGGGGGAAAACAACGGTGCTTGTGCCCGCGGGTGCAAAGATTGTTTACTTTACGCAAAGTTCTTTTAATGCAGTTGTCTGTTGCATTGAGTTTACACTATGGGTGGGGCTCGCAACTTAATACCAGCGAGGTGTTCTGGATAGATATCTCAAGGTGGATGATTAGTAGTAGATATTGATGGATTTCGGTCTACTTACTTTGGCGTACCACCCATGGTTTGAACCTCAACCTTTCTTGCAATGTAGTCAGCATTGGTTTGCGTTCGTGGTCCTGTCAATTGCCCAGCTGTAATTCGTTTACCTCACATAGCTGTTTTATCGTCTTTTCGGAGAGAGACATCACTAGTGAACATCATGAGACTCCGGTCCATATTACCATCATTGATCACATCCGCTATTTACTTTTCGCTTTTACTTACTATTGCAAACACTATCTATCACTACTATCATTTGCTTTTAATCCTTTGTGAACTACAAGGCCGGAGGGATTGACAACCTCTATGTACTCGTTGGGAGCAAAGTTATTTGTATCTGTGTGCAGGTCCACGTTGATTGCTAATATCTGGCGCCGTTAGCAGTTGACACCTACTTGTTGAACCTAGGAGTCTCTGGGGATTCGATCCTTGGCATCTTTGCTAAGGGAAAAACTTCCACAACACTGCATCTTACACCTTCCACTTGGGGTGACCAACGAGGGGTTAGAGGCCCATCAATTACGGATCGAGTAAAGAGACTTGCCATGACGAGATTGAACAAGGTATCGGGAATTCAGACGATCGAATCTCGGGCAAGTACCGTACCGATGGACAAAGGGAATAACATACGGGATTGAGTGAATCCTTGACAAGGTGGTTCATCCGATGAAGATCATCGAGGAACACGTGGGAACCAACATGGGTTTCCAGATCCCGCTGTTGGTTATTGACCGGAGAGTGGTCTCGGTCATGTCTACGTGTCTCCCGAACCCGTAGGGTCTACACACTTAAGGTTCGGTGACGCTAGGGTCGTAGAGATAAATGCATGTGGAAACCCGAAAGTTGTTCGGAGTCCCAGATGAGATCCCGGACGTGACGAGGAGTTCCGGAATGGTCCGGAGGTAAAGAATGATATATAGGAAGTCCAGTTTCGGCCATCGGGTGAACTTCGGGGGTCACCGGGAGTGTCCCGGGACCACCGGAGGGGTCCCGGGGGTCCACCGGGTGGGGCCACTCATCCCGGTGGGGCCCCTAGGCCGCAAGGGGAAGGGGGCCAGCCCCTGGTGGGCTGACGCACCCAACTGGGCCCCCCCTCATGCGCCTAGGGTTGAAACCCTAGGGGAAGGGGGCGCCCCCTTGCCTTGGGGGGCAAGTTTGCCTCCCTGGCCGCCGCCCCACTGATGGCTTCTCGCCCCTCGTTGGTTACCCCAAGTGGAAGGTTTGAGATGCAGTGTAGCGGAAGTTTTCCCTTGGCAATACCAAGGATCGATTTCCCTGAGACTCCTAGTTTCAACAAGAAGGTGTCAACTGCTAACGGCGCTAGATATTAGCAATCAACTTAGACCTGCACACAGATACAAATAACTTTGCTCCCAACGAGTACAGAGAGGTTGTCAATCCCTCCGGCCTTGTAGTTTACAAAGGATCAAACGCAAGTGATAATAGTGATAGGTTTTGCTGCAATAGTAAGTAAAAAGCGGAAAGTAAATAGCGGATGTGATCAGTGATGGTAATATGGACCGGAGTCTCATGATGTTCACTAGTGATGTCTCTCTCCCAAAAGACGATAAAACAGCTATGTGAGGTAAACGAATTACAGCTGGGCAATTGACAGAATTATGTGCGCAAACTAATGCTAACTATGTTGCAAGAAAGGTAGAGGTTCAAAGCATGGGCGGTACGCCGAGGCAAGTAGACCGAAATCCATCTGCATCTACTACTAATCATCCACCTTGAGATATCTATCCAGAACATCTCGCTGGTATTAAGTTGCGAGTCCCACCCATAGTGTAAACTCAAAGCAATAGACAACTGCATTAAAAGAACTTTGCGTAAAGTAAACAATCCTTGCACCCGCGGGCACAAGCACCGTTGTTTTCCCCTTATGGCAACAGCACATCCCCTAGACTCATGTTTCTGTCTCTCAAGCTAGTCATCGAGGGGCATGAACCCACAATCAAGCATAACGTTCCCTCTTGGAGTCACTACCTACTACTTGGCCAAAGCAATAAATAACAACGGAGAACATCCAAGAATTACTTACGAACATAAATATAAAAGAGGTGAATCAAATATATTACTCAAACACAATCTGAACATAATCTCACAATCCATCGGATCCCAGCAAACTCATCATAGCAACAGCATAAGGATTACATATGTGCCTCGATCATGTAGGGCAGCTCACGAGGACTAATTAGTGAAGCACAAGAACGGGAGGACAACATCACATAGCTACTGGTCATGGACCCATGGTCCAAGGGAGACTACTCACAACTCATTCGGGAGGCGTCCATGGTGGTGGAGAAGCTCCCGGTGGTGATCCTCCCCTCCGGTAGGGTGCCGGGACGAGTTCTCCTGGTGCTCCCGATCTTGGAAGCACGGCGGCGGCGGAACAGAGATGAGATCGCGAAAAAGGGTTCCCCTCTCGAGGGTTTCGGGAGACGGTATAAATATATGCCAAAGGGGGCATCAGACGAGGCTCGGGGGGCCCAGGCGCCCCCCGGCACGGCCAGGGGGGGCCGCGCCACCAGGGCGCCTGGAGCCCTGGTGGCCCCCCTCCGGCTGTGCTTCGGGTGCCTGGTAGCTTCTGGAACGCTGATTTTTTATATAATTTTTCCGGGATTTTTCTGGCAGTTCTCGTAATGGGAAAACCTGAAATACAAAAACAGCCGAAAACAGAAACTGGCACTGGGGTGCACTGAGTTAATAGGTTAGTCCAAATATGATCAAAAGTGTATGGAAGTGTATAAATATCATAGCAATATCACCCAAAAGAGGCATGGAGCAAGCAGAAATTATAGATACGTTTTGGACGTATCAACATCCCCAAGCTTAATTCCTGCTCGTCCTCGAGTAGGTAAATGATAACAAGAATAATTTCTGTGGTGACATGCTATTAATCATATAGGACTTTTCATAGTCATATGACAAAAGCTTACTGAGACAATGAATCTGTAGTAATTAAGTTGCCTCATGAGAAAATCACAAAGAACTGAAAGTTTTACAACATGATACTGAAACATCAAATAGATTTGCAATGAACATGGTGTGCAAATATGATAAAGTGATATCTCGCTTGCCCCCTTTAGTGAAGCAAAACATAAATGCAGGGGCACCTCCAAGGTTTAAGTGATGACTAGATACAATGATTTCAAAATAAACGATATCACAATCATGCAAAAGACAATGCTACTTTGGGACAATGCACATTACACTCAGAATGACAATCATGCTCTCAGTAGTTGGTGCTTTTAAAAGAAGGTGGAGACTCTCGAACCGTGGCTTTTGTTGGCAAGGTTGAAAACCCGTAGTCGGAAACAAAGACAAAACATGTACCAGAGCTCTTGGTTTTAAAAACAGAGTAATAATATATTTTTTTAGATTATGCATGTTCCGTCACGAATGCTAGCAGACAACTCAATCACTTCTTGAGATGGACAAGTTTCGAGGAACGGCTCCCGAATGAGGACGATCACATCCTCTTAATCTCCTTTGTTTATCACTGCCAAAGTTTTCTGATTTCTCATGAACAAAGCGTGAAGGAGGGTTTGTTTGTTATATTAATTTTGAGCCGGCCGCACTCAATGCCAGTTCCTTCTCGTATTATGGGTTTGCACATTATACATGCAATCTCGGGGTGAAGCTTGTCCAACTTAAAAAGATCATGAATTAACTACTACTTCCTCATGAACTTAAAACAGAGGCACAAAATAGGAATGCTGTTTTTTTCTTGGAATAATTTCGAGATGGTACATGCAAGTCTCCGTTAGGAATGGCAGGTAAATACCATGTAGGAAGGTATGGTGGACTCATATGGCATAACTGGTTTAAAGGATTTTGGATGCACAAGCAGTCAGTCCGCTTAGTATAGGCGAAGGTTAGCAAAAGACTGGGAGCGACCAACTAAGAGAGCAATAACGGTCATAATCATGCAGAGCGACAAAGCAACATTGAATCAGGCATGGAAGTTATATCGCTACTCAGAAACAAAAGATCATCAAGGCTTGACAGACTTTCTTTACAGTCTTAAATATGCGTGAGCATACGCCAAGTCAATCAAAATAAATTCTTGAAGGAAGATATTACTAAACCATACCACATCATAGGCAAACAAATCATGTTGGTACTCCAATAACACATTGGGAACCCCCCAGCTATTTGAGACTAACCATAAGAAAACATAAACTACTAAGCGCCATTATGCACGTAGCATCTTTATCATAGACATATCAACCAATGCAACGGAAGCAAACTCTCTTAATAAGATAAACATGATAACTAAAGAGAGTTCAAGCAACCAACTAAACGAAAGCTCTTTAAAAAGATAAGCATGAAAGTTAAGAGCTAAGCATGATAGTAGCTATTAAAAGACAAAGAACACACACAGCAAGGATAGACATGAAAATTCTATGTTATGTTCTAGGTAGAAGTGGAGCGTGTTTCTCTCCCACATAAAGAAAGCTGAGTTCCGACTCGTTATGAAAAGCTAAAGAAAACTAAAAAGGAAACTAAAATCAAGACGCTCCAAGCATAGCACATAACACATGAAGTGATTAAAATATAGTGGAACGAAAGACGAACTGATAATGTTGATGGAGAAGGGGATGCACGGGGGCATCCCCAAGCTTAGACGCTTGAGTCTCCTTGAATATTTCTTGGGGGTGCATGGGGGCATCCCCAAGCTTGAGCATTTGACACTCCTGAATCTTTTTATCATCTTCCCTCGCACACTTGAAAACTCCCTTCATACATAACTCATCATAATCTGATTAGCGAGGTTAGTACCCTTAATAAAATAATTGTTCCTTGTTGGAAATAAGGATATTCCTGAAGGTCTACTGTTTCTCAAGATTGCCAAAAGGTTTTTGCAAAGAAAAAGCAAGCTCTAGGTTTGCAAAATGAAGGAAAGGCAAAACAGGACATAATCTGTGAAAAACATAACAGCAGGTAGTAAATGATTTTTTTGGGGCACTTCTGCAACTCTAATCAAAAAACTCATAACAGACGCACGAAAGACAATTATATAGAGCACGCTGCCGAAAAAATTCAGACCAAAAAGATGATCTGGTGATTTTATACGAATTTTTCTGTACAAGGACAGAATCTGTTTCCTGGACAACACGTCACAACTTTTGAACTTTCTTGCAATCAGAGGCTACACTTGGCGCAAAATTGAAAAGCAAAGATACAATGATGATGCTACTGTAGTAACAACATCAAGACACAACAAAAGCAAAAATAAAATTTTTATTCATGTGGGCTGCCTCCTAAAAGGGCTTTCTTTTATGCCTTTAAGCTAGGCATAATGCATAGAGATCAAGTCTTATCAAGAGTAAAAGAATAGCTAGCCCATATAACGGACTCAAAAGGTAACTTAATCTTCTTTCGAGGGAAGTGTTCCATCCCTTTCTTGAGAGGAAACTGGAATTTTATATTCCCCTCTTTCATGTCAATGATAGCACCAACGGTGCGTAGAAAAGGACGTCCCAAAATAATTGGACACGAAGGTTCACATTCAATATCCATAATAGTAAAATCAACGGGAACATAATTGTCATTGACAATGATAAGAACATCGTCGATCCTCCCCAAAGGTTTCTTTATGGAAGAATCAACGAGACAAACACCAAAAGAACAAGAATCAAAAGGTTTCAGTTTAAGCATATCATATATTCTTTTGGGCATAACAGAGGTACTAGCACCAACATCACATAAAGCATAGCAAGAGAAGTTATTCAACTTAATGTTTATCATAGGATCCCAACCATCTTCTAGCTTTCTAGGTATGGAGGCTTCTACTCTAAGTTTCTCCTCCCTAGCTTTGATAAGAGCATTAGTGATATGCTCTGTGAAGGCAAGGTTAATCGTGCTAGTGCGGGGATCTCTAGACATCTTGTGAAGGAAATCAATAACTTTGGTAAGAGTGCAATTATCAAAATCAAGGTCACTACTATCAAGTAAAGTGGTAGTGGTGTCCTTTAGGTTCACTTGTTTGGTAGTTTCTATAGTCATAGCATCACCATTAATAGGTCCATCGGAACCAGGAGTGCATTGGGTGCTAAGAGTTTGGATATCCTCAACAACTTGGATAGTAGCAACAGTGTGGTGGGTAGGAAGGCTCTTAATTCTATCTTCTTCCTCCCTTTCTCTAGCCCATCTCTCTTTAAGTTTAGCCAACATCCTAATGTTTTCATTAATTTGCACTTGAATAGCATTCATAGGAGTGACCTTCCTCTCCTCAAGAGGAGAAGTTTTAATTTTAAGCATTTCTACCTCATTGGCTAAATTGTCTACCTTCAAAGAGAGAGCATCTAGTTTGTTTAGTTTTTCTCCTACACTATTATTAAAAGCTTTTTGGGTAGTGATGAAATCTTTAAGCATAATCTCTAGTTCAGTAGTGGAGTTCTTGGTGCTGGGATAAGCATTGTTGTTCCCATAAGAATTAGAGGGGAACGGTCTAGGATTGCTACCAAAATTACTCCTATAAGCATTGTTATTAAAATTGTTTCTAGAGATAAAGTTCACATCTACTTGTTCTTGAGCAATCAAAGAATTTAAAGGAACATCACGAGGATCAACAGAAGATTTCTTCGAAAGTAGAGACATGATCAAGTCAACTTTTTCATTTAGGGAGGAAATCTCCTCGACAGAGTTTACCTTCCTACCTGTTGGAGCGCGTTCGGTGTGCCATTGGGAATAGTTGGTCATCATCTCATCGAGAAGCTTCGTGGCAGCACCAAGTGTAGTTGACATAAATGTTCCTCCCGCGGTCGAATCTAACAAGTTCCGCGAGGTAAAGTTCAAGCCTGCATAAAAAGTTTGGATAACCATCCAAGTAGTCAAACCATGAGTAGGGCAGTTCTTGATAAGAGATTTCATACGTTCCCAAGCTTGGGCAACGTGTTCATTATCCAATTGTTTAAAATTCATTATATTACTTCTTAGTTGGATAATTTTAGCAGGTGGGTAGTATTTTCCAATAAAAGCATCTTTGCACTTGTCCCATGAATCTATGCTATTTCTAGGCAAAGACTGAAACCAAATTTTAGCTCCTCCTCTCAAGGAAAAAGGAAAAAGCTTAATCTTAACAATATTACCATCTATTTCTTGGTACTTTTGCATATCACAGAGTTCAACAAAGTTGTTTAAGTGTAAAGCAGCATCATCTCCAGCACCGGAGAATTGATCTTTCATGACTAAGTTCAGTAAAGCAGGTTTAATTTCATACGAAGGTGCTGAAGTGGCAGGTGTAGTGATAGGTGTGCAGATAAAGTCATCGTTGTTGTGACTAGTGAAGTCACACAACTTGGTGTTCTCGATGGAACCCATAGTAGCAAGCAGGCAAGATAACTATTTTTGTGATTTTCGATAAAAGATACTAAAACAAAAACTGAAAGGTAAACTAACAAGACTAAAAAGCAAAGGTAAAAGATAGCGTGCAACTCCCCTATCCTGAAGAGTGGAGTCCCTGGCAACGGCGCCAGAAAACTTTGCTTGATGGCTTCTCGCCCCTCGTTGGTTACCCCAAGTGGAAGGTTTGAGGTGCAGTGTAGCGGAAGTTTTCCCTTGGCAATACCAAGGATCGATTTCCCTGAGACTCCCAGTTTCAACAAGAAGGTGTCAACTGCTAACGGCGCCAGATATTAGCAATCAACGTAGACCTGCACACAGATACAAATAACTTTGCTCCCAACGAGTACAGAGAGGTTGTCAATCCCTCCGGCCTTGTAGCTTACAAAGGATCAAACGCAAGTGATAATAGTGATAGGTTTTGCTGCAATAGTAAGTAAAAAGCGGAAAGTAAATAGCGGATGTGATCAGTGATGGTAATATGGACCGGAGTCTCATGATGTTCACTAGTGATGTCTCTCTCCCAAAAGACGATAAAACAGCTATGTGAGGTAAACAAATTACATCTGGCCAATTGACAGAATTATGTGCGCAAACCAATGCTAACTATGTTGCTAGAAAGGTAGAGGTTCAACGCATGGGCAGTACGCCGAGGCAAGTAGACCGAAATCCATCTGCATCTACTACTAATCATCCACCTTGAGATATCTATCCAGAACATCTCGCTGGTATTAAGTTGCGAGTCCCACCCATAGTGTAAGTTCAAAGCAACAGACAACTGCATTAAAAGAACTTTGCGTAAAGTAAACAATCCTTGCACCTGCGGGCACAAGCACCGTTGTTTTCCCCCTTGTGGCAACAGCACATCCCCTAGACTCATGTTTCTGTCACTCAAGCTAGTCATCGAGGGGCATGAACCCACAATCAAGCATAACGTTCCATCTTGGAGTCACTACCTACTACTTGGCCAAAGCAATAAATAACGACGGAGAACATGCAAGAATTACTTATATTACTCAAACACAATCTGAACATAATCTCACAATCCATCGGATCCCACCAAACTCATCATAGCAACAGCATAAGGATTACATATGTGCCTCGATCATGTAGGGCAGCTCACGAGGACTAATTAGTGAAGCACAAGAACGGGAGGAGAACATCACATAGCTACTGGTCATGGACCCATGGTCCAAGGGAGACTACTCACAACTCATCCGGGAGGCGTTCATGGTGGTGGAGAAGCTCCCGGTGGTGATCCTCCCCTCCGGCAGGGTGCCGGGAAGAATTCTCCTGGTGCTCCCGATCTTGGAAGCGCGGTGGCGGCGGAACAGAGATGAGATCACGAAAAGGGTTCCCCTCTCGAGGGTTTCGGGAGACGGTATAAATATATGCCAAAGGGGGGCATCAGACGAGGCTCGGGGGGCCCAGGCACCCCCCCGGCGCGGCCAGGGGGGCCGCGCCACCAGGGCGCCTGGAGCCCTGGTGGCCCCCCTCCGGCTGTGCTTCGGGTGCCTGGTAGCTTCTGGAACGCTGATTTTTTATATAATTTTTCCGGGATTTTTCTGGCAGTTCTCGTAATGGGAAAACCTGAAATACAAAAATAGCCGAAAACAGAAACGTGCACTGGGGTGCACTGAGTTAATAGGTTAGTCCAAATATGATCAAAAGTGAATGGAAGTGTATAAATATCATAGCAATTGATACGTCTCAAACGTATCTACTTTTCCAAACACTTTTGATATTGTTTTGACCTCATTCTTGCATGATTTGAACTAAACTAACCCGGACTGACGCTGTTTTCAGCAGAGCTGCCTGTATGGTCTTATTGTGTGCAGGAAAACGGATTTTTAGGTATCTCAGAAAAATCCACGAAAAATCACAGAAAATCCACGCACCCGAAGGAACCAGGAGCCAGAAGGGGACCAGGGGGGCCCAGGCACCCTGGTGGCGCGGCCCAGCCCCTGGCCGCGCCGGGGGGTCGCCTGGGTGGGCCCCACGCCCCCTGGTGCCCTACTTTGACTCGTATTTTTACCCGTGACAAGAAAACCCCAAATCAGAAGTTCTTTTCGCAGTTTTCCGTCGCGGAGCCGCCGCCATCCTCTGTTCTTCTCCGGGAGGGCTAATCTGGAGGCTGAATTGGTCTCCGGAGAGGGGAGATCGTCGCCATCGTCATCATCATCACCACTCCATCATCCCTCCATGACTTCTCCTTCCATGTGTGAGTAATCCCCTGCTGTGGGCGAAGGGGGTGGTAGGGATTGGATGAGTTAGATCATGTAATAGTTTGTCAGATCGTTGGGGGCATGTTGCCTATCATCTACTATGGTGTTTATCATCTTTGCTTCAACTCGTTATACTTAATGCTTGACACTTAGGGCCCGAGTGCCATGATTTCAGATCTGAACCATAGGTGTTTGCATGAATATATTTGTGTTCGTGATCCTACCTATGAGTTGTTTGCACCTGTTACGGTTCGGAACCGGCGATCCCAAAAGTGACAACTTGGGACACCAAAGGGGATGGTCCGTAGTTTGAGGATTACATGTATCCATTGAGTTCATTGCTTTGTTCCGGTGCTCTTTGACAGGAGCACCTTAATCTCCATAAGTTCCTTTTGGCCCCGTTCGTAGCGGGATGGTAGGACAAAAGATGTTGTGCAAGTTCTTATTGCAAGCACGCACCACTTTGCCTAGATGATCATTACTTTTCCGTGTGCCGTGCCCCAAGTTAGAAGCATGATATATCTCATCCATGCAGCGCCCAACCATCCATCTCCCTAGCCTACAGTGTTTTAAACCCTGCTTGTCACTAGTTGCTACTTTTGCCATTTACCTTTACTATTTACTTTTGTTGTTTACTTTTACTATCACTATCATCACTATCATATCACTGTTATCATTTATCTTTTGTTGCAAGTAAGTATATTTCAGGTGCGGTTGAATTGACAACTCAACTGTCAAAGCTTATAAATACTCTTTGGCTCCCCGTGTGTCGAATCAATAAATTGGGTTATTCTTAACCGCGAAGACTATCTCGATCCCTTACGGTTGAGGGTTATCAAGTACCGTTATCTGGCACCGTTGCCGGGGAGCATAGCAATATTTACAAGTCTACTTGAAGTATCCTACCTGCTGCACTTCATCCACCATGGGTAAGAAAGGAGACCCCAAGGTTCCGATCTTAATATCCACTACAAGAAGAGGTACTGTTCTGAGCACTAGTGCTACACTTGATTCACCTTCCGTTATGAGTAAGTTTGCCTCACCACCACCACATGATGCTCCTACTGAATTGTTACTATGTCCGATACTCTTGATGATGCTTCTACTACTGTTGATGATATTAGTTCACTTGGTTATGCTCTTGAGAAACAGATCGCTACTGCTGCTAAAAAGTCTGGAATTGAAATTCCTGCTACTCGCTACCCTATTGGTGAAACTTATGATTATCCTGATTTGAGTAAACTCAAGGAGAGACTCCTTGATGATGATTACTATATGCTTGATGAAGATTTATGCAGGGAACTGACAGAGTTTTCTGGCTCTGACCCTGAAATTAGTAAGAAACTGTTTGAAAAGCACTCTTTGAAGAACAAAACCGTTCCTGATCCTGAATTTGCTACATCTCCTATATGCATTGATGATCCTGATTATGATTTCTCTGTTGATCTTTCACTTATACCTATGGTTGAAGCTGACCCCTTTTATGGCAGAGAAAATGATGATGCTATTGCACACCTAACAAAACTCTGTGAGTTGGGTGGCCTGTTTACCACAGATGAGAAGATACGATACTTTTATATCACCAAGCTTCTTCCTTTCTCCTTGAAGGAAGGTGCTAAAGCATGGTATGATTCACTTCCGTGCGGTTCCATTAAGGGTCCTCAAGACTTAGCTCACTCTTTTGTTGATAAGTACTTTCCTGCTCACATGCAACATGCTGCTTTACAAAGAATTTATAACTTTAAACAGTTGCAGGATGAGTCCCTCCCTAAAGCTTGGGGGAGGTACTGCGGTCTGATTCGGGCTAGACCAGGACATGAAGTCCCTAAGAACGAATTAATCGATATATTCTATGCTGGTCTAACTGATGAATCCAGGTCCTATTTGGATAGTTGTGCTGGTTGTGTTTTCAGGAAAAGGACACCGGACGATGCAGAAGATTTGATGGGCAGGATTGCCAAAAACCATGAAGATTGGTCCGTCCCCGAACCACCTCCACCACCAAAGAAGAGAGGCATGTTTGTTCTAATCCCCGAAGATATGCGAGAAGCAAAGAAGTCTATTAAAGAGAAAGGTATTAAAGATGAAGAGGTGAAGAATCTACCACCTATTGAGAAGCTGTGTGAGCCTACCACTCACCCTCCTATGGTAGAGGTACACTCTCTTTTAGATTTCAACGCAAGTGACATCCCTCATGGTAAGCCTCCTGATCAATGTTTAGATGAGTTTGATAATTTTATTATGAAACAAAATCATTTTAATGAGAGGATACAAAGTCAGTTGCATGATAATTCCCTTGCTATCGAAAGTTTGTTGGATGTTCTAGGTAGAACAGTTAATGATGTTCAATGTCTTGTGAAGCATTTTCATATGGTTAAAACTCAGCTTGACCAAATTTCTAATGTGCAAAAAGATTTGCTTGCTAACAATGCCAAACAAGATAATTTGCAGGCTTTCGGGATTAAGACCCGAGGAGGAACTAGCACTCAAGATCCTCTCTATCCAGAGGGGCATCCAAAGAGAATCGAGCAAGATTCTCAAATGCAGGAAGAAGAAATTGTTGGCTCTCCAAAGAAGAAGAAGAAACATAAGGAGGTTGACAATTCTAATGATCCTATTGCAGATGAAGAGCCAGCTGATGATCCCAACAGTGTATCTATCTCCAATGCTGAGACTGAAGACGGTGCTGAACCTGAAGGTAAGGATAATGAGAAGAATGATCCGCCTGAAGTTCGAGAAGAAGAAGCACCTGACAAACGTAAGAGGTACACTAAAGAAGACTTCATCGCAAGAAGACATGGGAAGGAAAGAGAACCATGGGTGCAGAAACCCATGCCCTTTCCAGGTAAGTCCATCAAATCTAAAGAAGAAGAGCATTACAATAAGTTATGTGAGTGGATTAAACCTCTTTTTCTTCAAATCCCTTTGACTGAAGCTATTAAGTTACCTCCTTATTCAAAATATATGAAAGATATTGTCACTAATAAAAGAAAAGTTCCTAATGAAGCAATATCTACTATGCTTGCTAACTACTCTTTCAGTGGCAAGATTCCTGAGAAGCTCGGTGATCTAGGTATACCCACCATTCCTTGCTCCATAATGAATAATTATGTCAAAACTGCTTTATGTGATCTTGGAGCAGGAGTGAGTGTTATGCCTCTCTCTCTTTACGAGAGGCTTTGTTTAGAGAAACTAATTCCTACAGATATCTCTCTTCAGATGGCTGACAAGTCAACCGCTGTTCCGATAGGTATTTGTGAGGATGTTCCTGTAGAAGTTGCTAATTGTTTGATTCTTACTGATTTTGTTGTGCTTGACATGCCCGAGGATGGGAGCATGTCCATTATTCTTGGTAGACCTTTCCTTAACACCGCAGGTGCTATTATTGATTGCAATAAAGGGAAGGTTACCTTCCATGTGAATGATAAAGAACACACGGTATATTTTCCAAAGAAGATCGACAGGAGGCATGGCCTCAACTCTATAGAAAATATCGAGACCGTGAAGATTGGAGAATGGGATTGTCCACTACATGTGCCTCACAAATACAAAACTATCATGGTGGGGACAATGTCCATCAAGGTAATGGTTCAGTGATTACTTCGTAAGAGGTGAGACTTTTGCTCTATATATCGCCTGTTTGTTGGTAAGACTTGATCAACCTTACTAGTAAACATGTTTTATAAAGATAAAAAGTTGAGTTTGTTATGTTTTCATTCATCTTTGCTTTTGTTCTACTTGCTGTACCAAGTATTTATGTTTTGAAGCTTCACAATACTACTAACTGCTTCAAGTTTTCAGAGAGTTTCGCAGCTTTTTGAACTTCGAAAAAATTTCAACAGTGAAGTTTTCAGAAAAATTCCAGAAAAATTATAATAAAAATTTCCACGTCGGGAGAGACCCAGAGGGACCTGGGGCCAGCCAGGGGGACCCACCAGTGGCCCAGGCGGCCAGCTGGCGCGGCCCAGCCCCTAGCCGCGCCCACAGGGCGCCTGGGGCCCACATGGCCCCCCTCCAGGTATGTCTTCTTCCTCCCTCTCTCTTTTTCTCCAAAAACGCGAGTTCTGCAGTTGTTCTTGTGTTCTTGCTGTTCTTGGAGGCGATTCTTCGATCTCTCTCTACAGCCCATCATTTGAGCTGAGATTTGGAACAAATACTCCCTGGTATGTGACTCCTCCACCCCTCCAATTAGATTTTTGATTGGTGGCTTCATTTGTGAGTATTTAGTAGTTCTTGGTGCTGTATAGATGAGCTTGCATGCATGTGTAGAAAGTTATTTTCCAAGTTTTGATGCAAGTTTATGCCTTGGGCAAGTGAGTTGAGTAGTTTGCCTTAACTCACTTTGTTTTAATCCTTATTTTTGTAATTTTTCAAAAATTTCAGAAATGAGTTTGTTAGGAAGGGCAAAAGGGTGGCTTGAGAAGAGGAGGCCCGCACACTCCGATAGAGTTACTAGAGCCGCAGCTTCACCCTCGACCGCTAGGGTGAGCTATAATGAAGATCATGTGCCCCTGGAGTTGTTGGAAGACACAAGTCCAGCACGTGCGATGACGTTTCCATGTGATGAATTCCTTGAAGCTGCGGGAATCAAGGATGAGTTTTATAATCTTTGTGCTAATGCAGGTTTGACACGGCTCGTCACGTGCCGTGTTACTCAATATCAAAAACTCACCTCCAGTTTCATTAACAGTTTTAGATATAATCCTGATTCAGGTGCTATTGAGTTTAAAATTTATAATGATCTTATCACCATGACTTTGGGGAAGTTTTGTGAAATAATAGGTGTGCCGAACGTTGGGAGGACGGCTAGGATGGCCACTCAGCCCTCCGAGCTGAAAACCGTCATCAACTCTCTCTGCAGCATGGGTACGAGGGATATTCATCGGTCGAAGATCCCCAGCATCTTATTTCCTCACCTCAAGTATTTTGCATATTATGTTGCTAGAGGGGTGTTAGCTCGTGACAACACGAGCAGCATTTCTGCTCCGGATATTGCTATCCTGGCAGCAGCCCTCTCAGGGAGGTCTGATTATAATCTGGGTGCCTTAATTGCTCGACGCCTTGCTATGAATAGTAACAAGGGGGACTTATATGGTGGCATTTATGCCACACTTATCTTAGAACATCTTGGAGGCACCCCACACCCTGATGATAATCCTTTTACTTATTTAAGCTTTGATCTTGCTGCTATGAAAAGGCATAAGTTTGTTACCATGGCTTCTGAGCTTGATAATCTTGTTTATATCTTGCGTTTCGGAACTACCGCGGAACGCGAGATCCGTCTACCTGCACCTCTTTTGTTTGATTTTTCTCGCAGGAACGGATGGTCCTTTGATGTTGTGCAGTTCGATGAGTTCATAGTCCAGTATCGGTTTCATAACCCCATGGAGGGGGTTGTGCCCGACGAGGAGGAGCACGGTGAGTTACCACCTTTTCAGGGAGATACCGCCACCGAGTTTGGTGAAGGGTCTTCCTCTGCTTGGCGTACGGACCCTTCTTCGTGGGAGACTCCGAGGAGTTTGGTATACGCGCCGGCATCCTTCTATGACCCTTGGTCTCACCACCATACCCCCGGAGCAGGAGGCTCCTGGGGGCAGTAGCTCCTACCAACTTAGGCCAAAAGCCTAAGCTTGGGGGAGTACGTGCCCCTCTCACTTTTCCATTGTATTATCCGTTTTATTCGTTTTGATCTTTTCGAAGTTTTTGCCCGTTCTTCTTTATTTCTCTCTTTGCAAAAACAACAAAAAGATTTTCTTTTGCTTTCGTTCAACCTTTAAAATAATCCAAAAATATTTCCTTTTCTCTTTAGTTTGCTTTGCTTTCAGAGTTCAGCTCGAGTCCGTGATGGCATTTAATTATATTTCCTACGTTCGGTCGTGCAAGTGACAAGCAGTAATGACGAAGATCGACTGAAGGGAAGCAACAAGGAAGACCGGTATGAACTCTTCTTGTTTCTACTTTTGTACATATGCCTGTACTTATGATCTAGAGACCAGCTTGTAGCGACATAGTGCTATGTTTACAATGCTCGTCCAGTAGTTCATGCTTTCCTTGTGGCTAGTCTCGAATAACTAGAGTATATAATGTGTTGTTGAAATGATCTACATGCATTGCACTGTTCATAGTTCGGTATACTAAGGTGGTTTTTCCCTTTAGAGAATTTTTGGATTGACTTGGCACATGTTTACACATGTTTAAGACTAAAAAGTCTGCTCTGCCTTGATGATCTTTGAGTTTCAGAATAGTTATATCACTTTCATGCCCGATTCAATGTTGCTTTGTCGCTCTGCATGATTATGACCGTTATTGCTCTCTAGTTGGTCGCTTCCCAGTCTTTTGCTAACCTCCACCTGTACTAAGCGGACTGACTGCTTGTGCATCCAAAATCCTTAAAACATGTTATGCCATATGAGTCCACTATACCTTCCTATACATGGTATTTACCTGCCATTCCTAATGAAGACTTTTCGTGTGCCATCTCGAAATTAATCAAAAGCATTTCTCTTTTTGTGCCTATGTTTTAGCTCATGAGGAAGTAGTAGTTAATTCATGATCTTTTTAAGTTGGACAAGCTTCACCCCGGGATTGCATGTATAATGTGCAAACCCATAATACGAGAAGGAACTGGCATTGAGTGCGCCCGGCTTAAAATTAATATAACAAACAAACCCTCCTTCACGCTTTGTTCATGAGAAATCAGAAAACTTTGGCAGTGATAAACAAAGGAGATTAAGAGGATGTGATCGTCCTCATGCGGGAGCCGTTCCTCGAAACTTGTCCAGCTCAAGAAGTGATTGAGTTATCTGCTAGCATTCGTTGACGAAATATGCACCTCTCAAAAACGCTTTTACCTCTGTTTTTAAAACCAAGAGCTCTGGTACATGTTTAGTTTTTGTTTCCGACCACGGGTCTTCAACCTTGCCAACAAAAGCCACGGTTCGAGAGTCTCCACCTTCTTTCTTCAAAGCACCAACTAGGAGAGCATAATTGTCATTCTGAGTGTAATGTGCATTGTCCCAAAGTATTACATTGTCTTCTGCATGCTTGTGATATGATTTATTCTGAAATTCTTAGTTCTAGTCTCCTTTAAAACTCTGGAGGAGTTTCTGCATTTATGTTTTGCTTCACTCATGGAGGCTAGCGAGATACCACCCTAATATGCTCAAGCTATGAGCAATGTGATCTTGTCTTGATTTTCAGTAATATATTGTTTACTTTTAAGTATTTGTGACTGGTCACTTGAAAGAAGGATTGCTCCTTGCATTGTCCTCAT
Organism: Secale cereale; assembly: GCA_902687465.1. NCBI lineage: Eukaryota > Viridiplantae > Streptophyta > Magnoliopsida > Poales > Poaceae > Secale > Secale cereale. The sequence continues at coordinate 837,767,270 of LR738715.1, read as the reverse complement.
AGTACTGTTTCAATACTTGCTAGACTCTTTTCGTAGTACATGCTTATATACATCTAATGAAGCAAAAGAGTTTGTCAAAGTTTTCTTTGTCGCGTCCAGTTCGTTGAACTGAATTGCTTGAGGACAAGCAATATGCTAAGCTTGGGGGAGTTGATACGTCTCAAGCGTATCTACTTTTCCAAACACTTTTGATATTGTTTTGACCTCATTCTTGCATGATTTGAACTAAACTAACCCGGACTGACGCTGTTTTCAGCAGAGCTGCCTGTATGGTTTTATTGTGTGCAGGAAAACGGATTTTTAGGTATCTCAGAAAAATCCACGAAAAATCACAGAAAATCCACGCACCCGAAGGAACCAGGAGCCAGAAGGGGGACCAGAGGGGGACCTGGGGGGCCCAGGCGCCCTGGTGGCGCGGCCCAGCCCCTGGCCGCGCCGGGGGGTCGCCTGGGTGGGCCCCACGCCCCCTGGTGCCCTACTTTGACTCGTATTTTTACCCGTGACGAGAAAACCCCAGATCAGAAGTTCTTTTCGCAGTTTTCCGTCGCGGAGCCGCCACCATCCTCTGTTCTTCTCCGGGAGGGCTAATCTGGAGGCTGAATTGGCCTCCGGAGAGGGGAGATCGTCGCCATCGTCATCATCATCACCACTCCATCATCCTCCATGACTTCTCCTTCCATGTGTGAGTAATCCCCTGCTGTAGGAGAAGGGGGTGGTAGGGATTGGATGAGTTAGATCATGTAATAGTTTGTCAGATCGTTGGGGGCATGTTGCCTATCATCTACTATGGTGTTTATCATCTTTGATTCAACTCGTTATTCTTAATGTTTGACACTTAGGGCCCGAGTGCCATGATTTCAGATCTGAACCATATGTGTTTGCATGAATATAGTTGTGTTCGTGATCCTACCTATGAGTTGTTTGCACCTGTTACGGTTCGGAACCGGCGATCCCAAAAGTGACAGCTTGGGACACCAAAGGGGATGGTCCGTAGTTTGAGGATTACAACAAGACCCCCCTTATAGCAACGCATTTTTCCGTGTCTAAATGTTCATATATGCGTTGTTAGTGTCTTTACCAACGGTTTGGGATGCGTAGCCTTATCCAGTGTTGCTAGCGCATAATGCAACACTTATACCGCTGTTGGTAAAAGGGACCGTTGCAAAAATGCAACACATAAATTAGACTGGTGCAACACTTCTATACGTTGGTGTTAATGTACATGAATCAAAATCCCATTGCCAACAGAGAATTTACAATGCTTCAACTGTTAGTACTTATAAAATATGAACATTATTATTATTTACATATATATATTTCCAGCAATTAAATTAATGCTCCACTCTGTATTTCAAGTGAAGAAAAAACCGATAATTGTGTATTTGAAGCAAAGAAAAACAAGAGACTATACTCACGTGAGGAAGAAATTCATATATGAGATAAAATTGTTGAATTACAACATTGGATATCACTGGATAAACATCATCCAAGTGTGATGCATAATCTAAATAGTTTCTTGACATTGAAACCTAAACTGAACCATCCATCAACATCCCTATAAATTAACTGAGGAACATCATTCCTACAAATTAACTAAAACTGGAGGCGTCCATCATCATCATCATCATCAACAAGAACTTCGTCATCATAATTGCAGCATACTAGCCAGAGACCCATATAATCATCCATTTATCTTTTGAATCTACAAACAAAAAGCCAAAACGAATTGTTAACATACAATGCATTGAAATGATGCAAATAGTGACCGAGGCAGGATATTAGTCACATACAAATAATACTTCAGTTGTAACAATGAAAGAATTGCAAGGCTTAGCTTGTAAATATATGATTCGCAATTTAAGTTCCTATCATCATACAAAAGAAATCCACAACTATATTGATTTTTGACAGTGCAACGATCATCCTCTTAGCCTTTACAACATAGCAGGCATAATTTTCTTCAAACATAATTAAAAAAAATAGTTAGGTCATTGTACTATGCATACTGATGTTCAAACCATTCTAAAGGAAATAAATAGTGTTTGTATTGAATTAGCATGATCAAACCCTTGAAGAGTTACAAATATATGCATCTGTCATTTATCCAATTTACTCCTGAGAGAAAATTGTGAATCCACTTCCACTAAAAAATTATCTAGTTTGTATATCAGTATATCACTACCAAGATTTCGAAGTCATGGGATCATGTCAAAGAGATTCGGTATGATGTACAAACAATCAAAGCTCCATTTACTGTAGCATTGTAGTGTTGAATAGGCTATGACCATAGAAGCAAATCTGGAAGTCAGTTAATATGTATGAAATTTACAATCTTACTTATATTTTGTTCTTGCACCTTTCGTTGAAGTACATCATGCCACACTATTTATATTATAATATATATGTGCAGAGGTAGCAAGTAGCCAGCTATAAAAACAATTAATGCAAGCTGCAAAATATTGATCTGAAATACGTACTAGAAGACACTGCCTTTGCACTGTTATTTCAGTTTTAGCTATATAAACTTATCAGACTACATTTAAACCAGACATGTATTTTTTGTGTGCCACATAATATATATATTTATATACTGAGCAATATCCTTGAATGCATAATTTAATTCATGAAAACGCAATCACCAAACAGATGTTAAAGGAGCAAAAGTTGTGGTCTGACGTTGCAGTATACCTGATCATGTACAATACGTGCCCTCGCTTAACCACATGTCCGTATCAATATATCTAAAAATTTACAGTAGCATGGAAAAAGGATAGGGGAGACATGCAGCCTTCCAGTCAACTGTGTTTTGCAAGCTCAGTGCAGTGGCGGAGCCAGGGGGACGAGCAGCGGCCTGCCCCCTCCCCCCTATCAGGTACGTGAATGTTGTAAAGGAGAAAAAGGCCCACGCGAAAAAGCCCACTTTCAGCAGCCGATTGGACTTCTGCTCTAGGCCTTTAGCCCTCTCGTTGTTTCCACCGTAATTGGCGTCTATACATGCGATTAGTTGCAGAAAGTTAGTCGTGACCGTTCCAGTTTCCACGCCCTTGCAGCCTGCTCGCCTCTCCTCTTCCCGCTCAGCTCTGCTGCTCTCGATCTGATTCAGGTATTCAATGATGGCGCGATGCAACCTGCTGTACTCGTCAATTCTTCTGGCTCCAACCAACGAAACAGCCAAGGTTTATCAGATCACACTCTCTACTAGTCTCTCTCGATCCTCATCTTGTATCAGTTTAGAATTGAATCAATTGATACATCAATTTTTTGTTGTTTTGGTAATGTGATTCACCGAGTTGTGACACTATGATTCTATGAACACTTCCTATTATGTACATGTCCTAGAAATTATCATGATCATGACGCAAATTATTTAGTACTAGCTAGTTCCTATCTTTGATGCTATTCTTTTGATGTCGAAATTATATGCTAATTTGATATTGCAATTCAGGGCTATGAAGAGACAAACGCTGCCCATTATACAACGCTCCTCCTATAATGATGTTTTTATGTCGCCGAAGGTTCTATATGACTATTTTTTGCACTGGATATATATTTGTCTGCTTGACTTGGCCCCCCCTATACCTAAATCCTGGCTCCGCCCCTGGCTCAGTGGCCACCACATATTTTCAGACAATGACAACCTTGATCACTAACATAACATCTCCATCTTGTCCAGGATATTACAACTAAGTAATGTGTGGACCCTGCATGCTATGACAATCATGTATGAGTCTCTGAACATTAAGCTGTATACCTAATAGATGAAGAATAAAAGGCACAAATCAAAATCTTACCTTTTTGACTCGCCTGCCAACAAAAGTTACAGAAGCTGACCTCCATGAGAATGACCACGAATTTAGGACGAACCTGACCAATTTCTTCGTGAGGAAGGAGATATCAAGGTGGTGGAGCTAGTGGACACGATGGTTTTTCACTGTGAGGCCATGGCCGCGTCGGCGAGGGGCTGTACGCTAGTTCCGTGCCTTGCGTGCGTGCTTGGGGACCAGACAGGGACGGGGAAGGAGCAGATGGTGTCCCAGCAGGATGGGAGAGATGGAGACGGCGAGGAGACCTGATGCGTGCGAGATCCGACGGCGGCGTGGGAGAATAGAGGAGGCGGCGTCAGCGGCGATGAGACCTTGTGCGTGGGAGGAACCGACGGCGGCACAGGGCCGTAGGGGAGGCGACGACGGCGGTGGTGGCGGCGGCGGCGATGGCGGCGGCGGCAGCGATGGCGGCGGCGGCGAGGAGACGCGGGCGTGACTTGGTTCGTTTTTTCTTTGAGCGAAACGTGGGTGCCAATGCAATATAAGGTGGCTAGGTCATAAACAGAAGCATGGGATGGGCTGGCCTCATTTCTATAATTGACACGTAACTTGGGTCGGGCTAGACAAGAGGCTGGGCTAGTGCGTCGGCCTTTACTTGGATTTGTGCCTGGTTGCAACATGTCTGCAACGCATAAGCTACAATGCTTTATATATGTATCTATTGTGAATTTTGCAACAAATAGTCAAGACGTTGTAGAATACATGTTGCTTTATAGCAGGTATCCTTGTAGTGCCATTGAGTTCATTGCTTTGTTCCGGTGCTCTTTGACAGGAGCACCTTAATCTCCATAAGTTCCTTTTGGCCCCGTTCGTAGCGGGATGGTAGGACAAAAGATGTTGTGCAAGTTCTTATTGCAAGCACGCACAACTACCTACGGGATACATGCCTAATGTTTGATATTTGCCTAGATGATCATTACTTTTCCGTGTGCCGTGCCCCAAGTTAGAAGCATGATATATCTCATCCATGTAGCGCCCAACCATCCATCTCCCTAGCCTACAGTGTTTTTAAACCCTGCTTGTCACTAGTTTCAACTTTTGCCATTTACCTTTACTATTTACTTTTGCTGTTTACTTTTACTATCACTATCATCACTATCATATCACTGTTACCATTTATCTTTTGTTGCAAGTAAGTATATTTCAGGTGCGGTTGAATTGACAACTCAACTGTCAAAGCTTATAAATACTCTTTGGCTCCCCGTGTGTCGAATCAATAAATTGGGTTATTCTTACCCGCGAAGACTATCTCGATCCCTTACGGTTGAGGGTTATCAGCAATATCACCCAAAAGAGGCATGGAGCAAGCAGAAATTATAGATACGTTTTGGACGTATCACCCACCCTGCAGATGGGATCTGCAGGGCTGGCGCACCCCCTGGCCCCCTATATATATGTGGGGGGGAGAGGGCAGCCGGACCCAATCCTCTGGCGCCTCTCCCCCTCCTGTCACACCTCCATCTCCTTACGCAGGGCACCGGCGAAGCCCTGCAGGATTTCCCGCTGCATCCACCACCACGCCGTCGTGCTGCTGGATCTTCGACGACCTCTCCTCCCCCCTTGCTGGATCAAGAAGGAGGTGACGTTGCTGTATCGGACGTGTGTTGAACGCGGAGGTGCCGTCCGTTCGGCGCTAGATCATCGGTGACGAAGAACGTGAAGAGTACGACTACTTCATCCATGCTTCTTCGAAAGCTTCCGCTCGCGATCTACAAAAGGGTATGTAGATGCACTCTAATATGCTCGTTGCTAGATGTCTCCTAAGATTGATCTTGGTGAAAGCGTAGAAATTTTTTGAATTCTGCTACGTTCCCCAACAGTGGTATCAGAGCTAGGTCTTTTGCGTAGCATCTTGCACGAGTAGAACACAAAGCAGTTGTGGGCGTTGAGTTTGCTCAATTTCTTGCCGTTACTAGTCTAATCTTGATTCGGCGGTATTGTGGGATGAAGCGGCCCGGACCGATCTTACACGTACGCTTACGTGAGACTGGTTCCACCGACAGACATGCACTAGATGCATAAGGTGGCTGGCGGGTGTCTGTCTCTCCTACTTTAGTCGGATCGGATTCGATGAACAGGGTCCTTATGAAGGGTAAATAGAAATTGACAAATCACGTTGTGGTTTTGGCGTAGGTAAGAAACGTTCTTGCTAGAAAACCTATAGAAGCCACGTAAAAACTTGCAACAACAATTAGAGGACGTCTAACTTGTTCTTGCAGCATGTGCTATGTGATATGGTATGGCCAAGAACATGTGATGAATGATATATGTGATGTATGAGATTGATCATGTTCTTGTAATAGGGAATCACGACTTGCATGTCAATGAACTTGACAACCGGCAGGAGCCATAGGAGTTGTCTTAATTATTGTATGACCTGCGTGTCACTGAATAACACCATTTAATTACTTTACTTTATTGCTAAACGTTAGCCATAGTAGTAGAAGTAATAGTTGGCATGACAACTTCAAGAAGACACGATGATGGAGATCATGGTGTCGAGCCGGTGACAAAGATGATCATGGTGCCCCGAAGATGGAGATCCAAGGAGCAAGATGATATTGGCCATATCATGTCACTTTAATTGATTGCATGTGATGTTTATCATGTTTATGCATCTTGTTTACTTAGAACGACGGTAGTAAATACGATGATCTCTCACTAAAATTTCAAGAATTGTGTTCCCCCTAACTGTGCACCGTTGCTAAGGATCGTTGTTCCGAAGCACCACGTGATGATCGGGTGTGATAGGTTCTAACGTTCGCATACAACGGGTGTAAGCCAGATTTACACAAGCAATACACTTCGGGTTCACTTGACGAGCCTAGCATGTACAGACATGGCATCGGAACACGGAAGACCGAAAGGTCGAACACGAGTCGTATAGAAGATACGATCAACATGAAGATGTTCACCATTGATGACTAGTCCGTCTCATGTGATGATCGGACACGGGCTAGTCGACTCGGATCGTGTATCACTTAGATGACTGGAGAGATGTCAATCTGAGTGGGAGTTCATTAAAATTTGATTAAGATGAACTTAATTATCATGAACTTAGTCTAAATTCTTTACAATATCTCTTGTAGATCAAATGGCCCACGCTCATGTCACCCTCAACTTCAACGCGTTCCTAGAGAAATCCAAGCTGAAAGACGATGGTAGCAACTACACGGACTGGGTCCGTAACCTGAGGATCATCCTCATAGCTGCCAAGAAAACTTATGTCCTAGATGCACCGCTAGGTGACGCTCCCGCCCCGGAAAACCAAGATGTTATGAACGCTTGGCAGTCACGTAGTGATGATTACTCCCTGGTTCAGTGCGGCATGCTTTACAGCTTAGAATCGGGGCTCCAAAAGCGTTTTGAGCACCACGGGGCATTTGAGATGTTCCAAGAACTGAAAATGGTTTTCCAAGCTCATGCCCGAGTCGAGAGATATGACGTCTCCGATGCATTCTACACCTGTAAGGTGGAGGAAAACAGTTCTGTCAGTGAGCACATCCTCAAGATTTCTGGATTGCTCAACCGCTTGTCTCAGTTGGGAATGAATCTCCCAGACGAAGCGGTCGTTGACAGAATCCTCCAGTCGCTCCCACCAAGCTACAAGAGCTTCGTGTTGAACTTCAATATGCAGGGGATGGAGAAGTCCATTCCCGAGGTGTATTCAATGCTGAAATCAGCGGAGGTGGATATCAAGAAAGAACATCAAGTGTTGATGGTCAATAAAACCACTAAGTTCAAGAAGGGCAAGGGTAAGAAGAACTTCAAGAAGGACGGCAAGGGAGTTGCCACGCCCGGTAAGCCTGTTGCCGGGAAGAAGCCAAAGTATGGACCCAAGCCTGAGACAGAGTGCTTTTATTGCAAGGGAACGGGTCACTGGAAGCGAAACTGCCCCAAATACTTAGCGGACAAGAAGGCCGGCAACGTCAAAGGTATATGTGATATACATGTTATTGATGTGTACCTTACCAGCGCTCGTAGTAGCTCCTGGGTATTCGATACCGGTGCAGTTGCTCATATTTGTAACTCTAAGCAGGAGTTGCGGAATAAGCGGAGACTGGCGAAGGACGAGGTGACGATGCGCGTCGGGAATGGTTCCAAGGTCGATGTGATCGCCGTCGGCACGCTGCCTCTACATCTACCCTCGGGATTAGTTTTAAACCTCAATAATTATTATTTAGTACCAGCTTTGAGCATGAACATTGTATCTGGATCTCGTCTTATGTGAGATGGCTACTCATTTAAATCCGAGAATAATGGTTGTTCTATTTATTTGAGAGACATGTTTTATGGTCATGCCCCGCTGGTCAATGGTTTATTTTTGATGAATCTCGATCGTGATGATACACATATTCATAGTGTGAATGCCAAAAGATGTAAAGTTGATAATGATAGTCCCACATACTTGTGGCATTGCCGCCTTGGTCATATTGGTGTCAAACGTATGAAGAAGCTTCATGCTGATGGACTTCTGGAGTCTCTTGATTATGAATCATTTGACACGTGCGAACCATGCCTCATGGGCAAGATGACCAAGACTCCGTTCTCCGGAACAATGCAGCGAGCAACCAACTTATTGGAAATCATACATACCGATGTGTGCAGCCCAATGAGTGTTGAGGCTCGCGGAGGCTATCGTTATGTTCTCACCCTCACAGATGACTTGAGTAGATATGGGTATATCTACTTGATGAAGCACAAGCCTGAGACCTTTGAAAAGTTCAAAGAATTTCAGAATGAGGTTGAGAATCAACGAGACAAGAAAATAAAGTTCTTACGATCGGATCGTGGGGGTGAATATTTGAGTCATGAATTTGGCACGCACCTTAGGAAATGTGGAATTGTTTCACAATTGACACCGCCCGGAACACCTCAACGTAATGGTGTGTCCGAACGTCGAAATCGTACTCTGTTGGACATGGTGCGATCTATGATGTCCCTCACCGATTTACCGCTATCTTTTTGGGGTTATGCTTTAGAGACTGTCGCATTCACTTTAAATAGGCCTCTGTCAAATCCGTTGAGACGACACCGTATGAACTTTGGTTTGGCAAGAAACCGAAGCTGTCGTTTCTGAAAGTTTGGGGTTGCGATGCTTATGTCAAGAAACTTCAACCTGAAAAGCTCGAACCCAAATCGGAAAAATGCGTCTTCATAGGATACCCAAAGGAAACGATTGGGTACACCTTCTACCACAGATCCGAAGGCAAAGTCTTTGTTGCCAAGAATGGATCCTTTCTGGAGAAATAGTTTCTCTCGAAAGAAGTGAGTGGGAGGAAAGTAGAACTTGATGAGGTGACAGTCACCCCTCCTGCACCGGAAAGTAGCGCAGCGCAGGAAATTGTTCCTGAGGTGCCTGCACCGACAAGGGAGGAAGTTAATGATGATGATCATGAAGAAACAGATCAAGTTACTACTGAACTTCGAAGGTCCACAAGGGCACGTTCCGCACCAGAGTGGTACGGCAACCCTGTCATGGGAATCATGTTGTTAGACAACGGTGAACCTTCGAACTATGAAGAAGCGATGGCGGGGCCAGATTCCAATAAATGGCTTGGAGCCATGAAATCCGAGATAGAATCCATGTATGAAAACAAAGTATGGACTTTGGTGGACTTGCCTGATGATAGGCACGCCATAGAAAATAAATGGATATTTAAGAAAAAGACAGACGCGGATGGTAATGTGACCATCTATAAGGCTCGGCTTGTCGCTAAGGGTTATCGACAAGTTCAAGGGATTGACTACGACGAGACTTTTTCTCCCGTAGCGATGCTGAAGTCAGTCAGAATCATGTTAGCTATTGCCGCATTCTATGATTAAGAGATATGTCAAATGGACGTCAAAACGGCATTCCTTAATGGCTTCCTCAAGGAAGAGTTGTATATGATGCAGCCGGAAGGTTTTGTCGATCCAGAGAATGCTGACAAGGTATGCAAGCTCCAGCGCTCGATCTACGGGCTGGTGCAAGCATCTCGGAGTTGGAATATTCGCTTTAATGATGTGATCAAAGCGTTTGGCTTTATACAGACTTATGGAGAAGCCTGTATCTACAAGAAAGTGAGTGGGAGCTCTGTAGCATTTCTCATATTATATGTGGATGACATATTGCTGATGGGAAATGATATAGAATTCTTGGAAATCGTAAAGGCCTACTTGAATAAGAGTTTTTCAATGAAGGACCTTGGAGAAGCAGCTTACATATTAGGCATCAAAATCTATAGAGATAGATCAAGACGCCTCATCGGTCTTTCACAAAGTACATACCTTGATAAGATATTGAAGAAGTTCAATATGGATCAGTCCAAGAAGGGGTTCTTGCCTGTTTTGCAAGGTATGAGATTGAGCAAGGCTCAGTCGCCGACCACGGCAGAAGATAGAGAAAAGATGAGTGTCATACCCTATGCCTCGGCCATAGGTTCTATCATGTATGCCATGCTGTGTACCAGACCTGATGTGAACCTTGCCATAGGTTTGGTAGGGAGGTACCAAAGTGATCCCGGTATGGAACACTGGACAGCGGTCAAGAACATCCTAAAGTACCTGAAGAGGACTAAGGATATGTTTCTCGTTTATGGAGGTGACGAAGAGCTCGTCGTAAAGGGTTACGTCGATGCTAGCTTCGACACAGATCTGGATGACTCGAAGTCACAAACCAGATACGTGTATATTTTGAATGGTGGAGCAGTCAGCTGGTGCAGTTGCAAACAGAGCGTGGTGGCGCATTCTACATGTGAAGCGGAGTACATAGCTGCTTGCGAAGCAGCGCAGGAAGGAGTCTGGATGAAGGAGTTCATCACCGACCTAGGAGTCATTCCAAGCGCGTCAAGCCCGATGACTCTCTTCTGTGACAACACTGGTGCTATTGCCATTACCAAGGAGCCCAGGTTTCACAAGAAGACCAAACACATCAAGCGCCGTTTCAAATCCATCCGGAATTATGTTCAAGATGGAGACATAGATATTTGTAAAGTGCATACGGATCTGAATGTCGCAGACCCGTTGACTAAACCTCTTCCATGGGCAAAACATGATCAACACCAGAACTCTATGGGTGTTCGATTCATCACAATGTAACTAGATTATTAACTCTAGTGCAAGTGGGAGACTATTGGAAATATGCCCTAGAGGCAATAATAAAAGTATTATTATTATATTTCCTTGTTCATGATAATCGTCTGTTATTCATGCTTGAATTGTATTGTACGGAAACAGCGATACATGTGTGAATATATAGACCACAATGAGTCCCTGGTAGGCCTCTAGTTACCAGCTCGTTGATCATCAGATGGTCACGGTTTCCTGACCATGGACATAGGATGTCAGTGATAACGGGATCACATCATTAGGAGAATGATGTGATGGACAAGACCCAATCTTGAGCATAGCACGAGATCGTTTAGTTCGTAATGCATAAGATTTTCGGTGTTAAGTATTTATTCCTTAGACCATGAGGTTGTGCAACTCCCGAATGCCGTAGGAATACTTTGGGTGTGCCAAACGTCACAACGTAACTGGGTGGCTATAAAGGTACGCATCGGGTATCTCCGAAAGTGTCTGTTGAGTTGGTACGAACCGAGACTGGGATGTTGTCACTCCGTGTGACGGAGAGGTACCTCTGGGCCCACTCGGTAAGACATCATCATAATGAGCTCAAGGTGACTAAGGAGTTGGTCACGGGATGATGGATTACGGATTGAGTAAAGAGACTTGCCATGACGAGATTGAATAAGGTATCGGGAATACCGACGATCGAATCTCGGGCAAGTACCGTACCGATGGACAAAGGGAATAACATACGGGATTGAGTGAATCCTTGACACAGTGGTTCATCCGATGAAGACCATCAAGGAACATGTGGGAACCAACATGGGTATCCAGATCCCGCTGTTGGTTATTGACCGGAGAGTGGTCTCGGTCATGTCTACGTGTCTCCCGAACCCGTAGGGTCTACACACTTAAGGTTCGGTGACGCTAGGGTCGTAGAGATACATGCACGTGGAAACCCGAAAGTTGTTCAGAGTCCCGGATGAGATCCCGGACGTGATGAGGAGTTCCGGAATGGTCCGGAGGTAAAGAATGATATATAGGAAGTCCAGTTTCGGCCATCGGGTGAACTTCGGGGGTCACCGGGAGTGTCCCGGGACCACCGAAGGGGTCCCGGGGGTCCACCGGGTGGGGCCACCCATCCCGGTGGGGCCCCTAGGCCGCAAGGGGAAGGGGGCCAGCCCCTGGTGGGCTGGCGCACCCAACTGGGCCCCCCCTCATGCGCCTAGGGTTGAAACCCTAGGGGAAGGGGGCGCCCCCTTGCCTTGGGGGGCAAGTTTGCCTCCCTGGCCGCCGCCTGATACGTCCAAAACGTATATATAATTTCTGCTTGCTCCATGCCTCTTTTGTGTGATATTGCTATGATAATTATACACTTCCATACACTTTTGATCATATTTGGACTAACCTATTAACTCAGTGCACCCCAGTGCCAATTTCTGTTTTCTGCTGTTTTTGTATTTCAGGTTTTCCCATTACGTAAACTGCAAGAAAAATCCCGGAAAAAATATATAAAAAATCAGCGTTCTGGAAGCTTCCAGGCGGCCAAAGTAGGGCCGGAGGGGGGCCACCAGGGCTCCAGGCGCCCTGGCCATGCGGCCCCCCTCCAGGCCGCGCCGGGGGGGGGGGCGCCTGGGCCCCCCTTAGCTCCCCTGGCGACCCCCTTTGGCATATATTTACACCGCGTCGCAGAAACCCTGATTCCAGACCCCTTTTCTCCAGACGCAATTCCGATCTCCGCCGCCATCGCCATCAAGCTTCGGGGGACCAGAATTCCTGCGCCGGCACCCTGCCGGGACGGGGAAGTGCCCCCGGATTCATCTCCATCGATGTTGCTTCCTCCCTCCATGATGCGGGAGTAGTTCCTCCTCGGGGCTGAGGTTTCTACCAGTAGCTATGTGGTTATCTCTCTCTCCCATGATGTGATCTTCGTTGTGATCATAGGCTATGTTAATCTAGGGTGATCCTATGATATTTCCCCTTCCTCTATGTATTGGATTGATGTACTCACTTGTCTTTATCTAGTATAATCCCCGAGACCAAGGTGACAGCGGTCTATTGGACATGGATTAGAAGAATAATTTCATGAGTGATTTCCTTTTTGTGTGTTGATTGAAGATTGAGAGTCTCTTGGTGCTTGTCTTTGACTATCCTTTAGATATGTTGTGGTGATTGTGGGACTCTCTTTGGATGGCCGCGGTGACATTGGGAAATCCTTAGATTGAGAACTACGAACTTTGAGGTGTGCTTTTGTAGCCCTACATAATTCTCGTCCTCTCTTGACCACGAAGGAATGACCTCTGGGTGCGTCTCCATTGCATGTTTTATGGGAAATATCATGTGATTCGATTATGTTAATGTTGTTGGGAGTTGCCACTAGTGAAAGTATGAAGCCTAGGCCTTGTTTCCACCATTGCAATACCATTTGTGCTCACGTTTACCACTTGTTTGCTTGCTGCACTTTTTATTACAGATTTATATTACTTTGTTTTGCCATCCATATCACTTGCCATTTAACATCTCTTCACCGAACTAGTGCACCTATACAACTCCTAGTTGTATTAGGTGTGTTGGGGACACAAGAGACTTCTTGTATCTTAGTTGCAGGGTTGCTTGAGAGAGACCATCTTCAACCTCTACTTCCCTGAGTTCGATAAACCTTAGGTCATCCACTTGAGGGAAATTGCTGCTGTCCTACAAACCTCTGCGCTTGGAGGCCCAACATAGTCTACAAGAGTATAAGCGTGTGTAGACATCAAGCTATTTCTGGCGCCGTTGCCGGGGAGGTGAGCGCTTGAAGGTATATCTTTAGATCTTGCAATTAAATCTTTTTGTTTCTTGTTTTTATTTCACTAGTTATGCTTATGGACAACCTTGCTATTGGATCGTTGCTTGCGGGAAGACGCCCCACACCTGTGGTGGTTGCTCCTCCCCCTACTGAAATTGTGCCCTATAAAATACCAGCTGGTATTATCGATTATGTTTTGGCTAATCGTTATACAGGAGACAGACATCCCGGTGAACACTTGCTATATCTGTCACAACTATGTTCATTATTTAAGCTTGCAGGTGTATCGAGGGAGTTTGTCATGAGGAAATTATTTGCCTTGTCACTGAAAGGAAAAGCATTGGAATGGTATAGGCTACTAAATGACTCTCACCTGCTGGAGTGGGAAGAGATCCAGTCTCTCTTTTACTCCAAGTTTTATCCTCTTCATGAAGTCCATGAGAATAGGAATTATGTTTATAATTTTTATCCTCATGACGGAGAGAGCATAGCTCAAGCTTGGGGGAGACTGAAAACGTTAATGCTAAAATGTCCTAACCATGGGCTCCCCAAAGATATGATTATTACTAATTTCTATGTGAGGCTCTCTCGACAGGATAAAGATTTGCTCGATGCTTCCTCTATGGGTTCTTTCACAAACGAAAAGATTGATGCTAAATAGGAACTCCTTGAAAGAATTCAACGCAACACTGAAGATTGGGAGATCGACAAAGGTAAAGGGTCAGGTATAATTTATGAGTATGATTGCATTAAGTCCTTTGCTGAAACTACAAGTTTTAATAAGTTTAGTGCTAAGTTTGGGCTTGATTCTCAACTCCTTGTTGATTTCCTCAAATCTTTTGCTTCACATCTTAATATGCCTAAGGAGGATTGGATCGAGCATCATAAACCTTTTAAAGAGATTTGCAAAGAAAATGAAATTGTGCATGATGATTGCAACATGCATGATCCAATTCCTAAAAATGAAGTTTTATATAAGCATGTTAATTTTTGTGGAGTGGATAGACCTTGTGAAAGGCCTATGATTGAAGAAGAGAAGTATTGTAAGCAACATAAGCATGAAAGAACAATCACTTGGGTCAGAGATTTAAATGAAATTGCTAGAGAATTGTGTGACCTTTATCCTTTTACTTGTGAACTTTGCCGTATAGAGGGTCACTTTAATTTTCAATGCATGCACTTTCAAAACATAACTGTTAACCATTTGTGTGATAACATGATCACCTCTGATCTTTATGATGAGCTTATGTTATTTTTGATGTGTGAAGAGTTATCAGAAAAGACTTCTTGGCTAGATGTTAATGCCATAGGAATAAAAAACACTTTGCAAAATTGCCATCTCTATTGTGTTGTTAATTGCCATGAAAATGATTACATAAGTAAGATTATAAAGGAGGGAACTTTACCAAAGTATAAAAATGTCTCTTATATTTCTGCTAATAAAAAGGAGAGTTTCTCCCAAGTTTCCCCTATTGTTTCTAATGATAAACCAGGATATGTGGAGAAGCTTCATCTCCAACCACTCCCTCCTAAGGTTAAGAAGAAGAAAAAGAAGAGGAGGAGGAAGAGGAGCAAGAAGGAAGAAGAATGGGTATCAACCTGGCCTGAGCATATTCCTCCCATCAACTTTTATCCTAACGGTAGTAAGTTTAAAGAAGAAGGTGAAGTTTATTGCCTTAATTATCATCTTGATGATACGTCCGTAGGTACTATTGAAGATGATTTTGATTATGATATGCATGTTACTTATTGTGATTGGGAAAATGATGATAATGCTACTTATGATCTTGAAAATCTTTTTGGTACCAACTCTGAAAGTGGTGATATGGGAAGCTCTAAGCTTGGGGATGATAGGATTGCAAATCCTTTACCCACTAGTGATGTGATAATTGATAATTCTTTTGCTAGTAAGAATAAAGACAACATGTTTACAAATATAGTTGCTAGCAATGATAATGCTCTTCTCTACTATTATGATGTTATAACTCCAATCTATAGTGATTATAAAGGAACCTATGACATAAGGAGAAATTATCCTTATGAAACTTGTCATAATCATGGAGGGAATTACTCCCTTGTTGAACACCATCTTCCTAATACACAATTAATCTATAGTGTTCAAGTTGTTTATAATAGTCCTACTCCCACTATTACCAATGCGAAAGATTATGCTTATGTGGAGAGTAAGAGTACCTTTTTGCATGTGGATCATGGTAACAATGCTTTATGTGATGCTTATATTGTTGAGTTTATTCGTGATCCCACTGAAAATTATTATGAGAAGGGAACATATGCTTATAGATATTTCAATAATATCAAGTTCCCTCTCTTTATGTTGAAGGTTTTGAAGCTGCACTTGTTTTGTCTTCCTATGCTTATTGCTTTGTGCTTCAATGAATTATTCTATTGCAATATTCCTATGCATAGGAAGCATGTTAGGCTTAAATGTGTTTGGTATTTGCTTCTTGATTCTCTCTTTTGTTCTTCAACTCTTATTCCTACGAGAGCATCATTAAAGTCTTAAGCCTATCTTTATGGCTATAAAGAAAGAGCTCTAGGGAGACAACCCTTGTTATCTTTGCTTTCAGTTTGTTCTTTCAGTTTTTAGTGGTCTTGATGTTTGTTACTACAGTAGCATCATCATTGTATCTTTACTTTTCAGCTTTGTGCCAAGTGTAGCCTCTGATTGCAAGAAAGTTCAAAAGTTGTGACGTGCTGTCCAGGAAACAGATTCTGTCCTTGGACAGAAAAATTCGTATAAAATCACCAGATCATCTTTTTGGTCTGAATTTTTTCTACAGCGTGCCCTATACAATTGGCTTTCGGGCGTCTGTTCTGAGTTTTTTGATTTGAGTTGCAGAAGTGCCCCAAAAAAATCATTTACTACCTGCTAGTCTGTTTTTCACAGATTCTGTCCTGTTTTGCCTTTCCTTCATTTTGCAAACCTTGAGCTTGCTTTTTCTTTGCAAAAACCTTTTGGCAATCTTTAGAAACAGTAGACCTTCAAGAATATCCTTATTTCCAGCAAGGAACAATTATTTTATTATGGGTACTAACCTCGCTAATCAGATTATGATGAGTTATGTATGAAGGGAGTTTTCAAGTGTGCGAGGGAAGATGATAAAAAGATTCAGGAGTGTCAAACGCTCAAGCTTGGGGATGCCCCTATGCACCCCCAAGAAATATTCAAGGAGACTCAAGCGTCTAAGCTTGGGGATGCCCACGTGCATCCCCTTCTCCATCAACAATTATCAGTTCGTCTTTCGTTCCACTATATTTTTATCACTTCATGTGTTATGTGCTATGCTTGGAGCGTCTTGCTTTTAGTTTCCTTTTTAGTTTTCTTTAGCTTTGCTTGCTTTTCATAACGAGTTGGAACTCAGCTTTCTTTGTGTGGGAGAGAAACACGCTCCACGTCAACCTAGAACATAACATAGAATTTTCATGTCTATCTTTGCTGTGTGTGTTCTTTGTCTTTCAATAGCTACTATCATGTTCAGCTCTTAGTTTTCATGCTTATCTTTTTAAAGAGCTTTTGTTTAGTTGGTCGCTGGAACTCTCTTTAGTTATCATGCTTATCTTATTAAGAGAGTTGGCTTCTGTTGCATTGGTCGATATGTCTATGATAAAAATGCTACGTGCATAATGGTGCTTAGTAATTCATGTTTTCTTATGGTTAGTCTCAAATAGCTGGGGGGTTCCCAATGTGTTATTAGAGTACCAACATGATTTGTTTGCCTATGATGTGGTATGGTTCAGTGATATCTTCCTTCAAGAATTTATTTTGATTGACTTGGCGTATGCTCGCGCATATTTAAGACTGTAAAGAAAGTCTGTCAAGCCTTGATGATCTTTAATTTCTGAGTAGCGATATAACTTCCATGCCTGATTCAATGTTGCTTTGTCGCTCTGCATGATTATGACCATCATTGCTCTCTTAGTTGGTCGCTCCCAGTCTTTTGCTAACCTTCGCCTGTACTAAGCGGACTGACTGCTTGTGCATCCAAAATCCTTTAAACCAGTTATGCCATATGAGTCCACCATACCTTCCGATACATGGTATTTACCTGCCATTCCTAACAAAGACTTTCATGTACCATCTCGAAATTATTCAAAAAAACATTTCTCTTTTGTGCCTCTGTTTTAGCTCATGAGGAAGTAGTAGTTAATTCATGATCTTTTTAAGTTGGACAAGTTTCACCCCGGGATTGCATGTCTAATGTGCAAACCCATAATACGAGAAGGAACTAGCAAAGATTGCGCCCGGCTCATTAAAAAATAATATAAACAAACAAACCCTCCTTCACGCTTTGTTCATGAGAAATCAGAAAACTTTGGCAGTGATAAACAAAGGAGATTAAGAGGATGTGATCGTCCTCATTCGGGATCCGTTCCTCGAAACTTGTCCAGCTCGAGAAGTAATTGAGTTATCTGCTAGCATTCGTTGACGAAACATGCATATACAAAAAAAAAATTTACTTCTGTTTTTAAAACCAAGAGCTCTGGTACATGCTTTGTCTTTGTTTCCGACCACGGGTTTTCAACCTTGCCAACAAAAGCCACGGTTCGAGAGTCTCCACCTTCTTTAAGCACCAACTACTGAGAGCATGATTGTCATTCTGAGTGTAATGTGCATTGTCCCAAAGTAGCATTGTCTTTTGCATGATTATGATATCGTTTATTTTGAAATCATTGTATCTAGTCATCACTTAAACCTTGGAGGTGCCCCTGCATTTATGTTTTGCTTCACTAAAGGGGGCAAGCGAGATACCACTTTATCATATTTGCACACCATGCTCATTACAAATCTATTTGATGTTTCAGTATCATATTGTAAAACTTTCAGTTCTTCGTGATTTTCTCATGAGGCAACTTAATTACTACAGATTCATTGTCTCAGTAAGCTTTTGTCATGTGACTATGAAAAGTGCTTATATGGTTAATAGCATGTCACCACAGAAATTATGCTTGTTATCATTTACCTACTCGAGGACGAGCAGGAATTAAGCTTGGGGATGTTGATGCGTCCAAAACGTATCTATAATTTTTGCTTGCTCCATGCCTCTTTTGTGTGATATTGCTATGATATTTATACACTTCCATACACCCTTGATCATATTTGGACTAACCTATTAACTCAGTGCACCCCAGTGCCAGTTTCTGTTTTCTGCTGTTTTTGTATTTCAGGTTTTCCCATTACGTAAACTGCCAGAAAAATCCCGGAAAAAATATATAAAAAATCAGCGTTCCGGAAGCTTCCAGGCGGCCAAAGTAGGGCCGGAGGGGGGCCACCAGGGCTCCATGCGCCCTAGCCACGCGGCCCCCCTCCAGGCCGCGCCGGGGAGGCGCCTGGGCCCCCCTTACCTCCCCTGGCGACCCCCTTTGGCATATATTTACACCGCGTCGCAGAAACCCTGATTCCAGACCCCTTTTCTCCAGACGCAATTCCGATCTCCGCCGCCATCGCCATCAAGCTTCGGGGGACCATAATTCCTGTGCCGGCACCCTGCCGGGACGGGGAAGTGCCCCCGGATTCATCTCCATCGACGTTGCTTCCTCCCTCCATGATGCGGGAGTAGTTCCTCCTCGGGGCTGAGGTTTCTACCAGTAGCTATGTGGTTATCTCTCTCTCCCATGATGTGATCTTCGTTGTGATCATAGGCTATGTTAATCTAGGGTGATCCCATGATATTTCCCCTTCCTCTATGTATTGGATTGATGTACTCACTTGTCTTTATCTAGTATAATCCCCGAGACCAAGGTGACATCGGTCTATTGGACATGGATTAGAAAAATATTTTCATGAGTGATTTCCTTTTTGTGTGTTGATTGAAGATTGAGAGTCTCTTTGTGCTTGTCTTTGACTATCCTTTAGATATGTTGTGGTGATTGTGGGACTCTCTTTGGATGGCCGCGGTGACATTGGGAAATCCTTAGATTGAGAACTACGAACTTTGAGGTGTGCTTTTGTAGCCCTACATAATTCTCGTCCTCTCTTGACCACGAAGGAATGACCTCCGGGTGCGTCTCCATTGCATGTTTTATGGGAAATATCATGTGATTCGATTATGTTAATGTTGTTGGGAGTTGCCACTAGTGAAAGTATGAAGCCTAGGCCTTGTTTCCACCATTGCAATACCATTTGTGCTCACGATTACCACTTGTTTGCTTGCTGCACTTTTTATTACAGATTTATATTACTTTGCTTTGCCACTCCTATCATCCATATTTTACCATCTCTTCGCCGAACTAGTGCACCTATACAACTCCTAGTTGTATTAGGTGTGTTGGGGACACAAGAGACTTCTTGTATCTTAGTTGCAGGGTTGCTTGAGAGAGACCATCTTCAACCTCTACTTCCCTGAGTTCGATAAACCTTAGGTCATCCACTTGAGGGAAATTGCTGCTGTCCTACAAACCTCTGCGCTTGGAAGCCCAACATAGTCTACAAGAGTAGAAGCATGTGTAGACATCACCGCCCCACCCTGCAGATGGGATCTGCAGGGCTGGCGCACCCCCCTGGCCCCCTATATATATGTGGGGGGGAGAGGGCAGCCGCACCCAATCCTCTGGCGCCTCTCCCCCTCCCGTCACACCTCCATCTCCTTACGCAGGGCACCGGCGAAGCCCTGCAGGATTTCCCGCTGCATCCACCACCACGCCGTCGTGCTGCTGGATCTCCGACGACCTCTCCTCCCCCCTTGCTGGATCAAGAAGGAGGTGACGTTGCTGTACCGGACGTGTGTTGAACACGGAGGTGCCGTCCGTTCGGCGCTAGATCATCGGTGGCGAAGAACGTGAAGAGTACGACTACTTCATCCACGCTTCTTCGAAAGCTTCCGCTCGCGATCTACAAAAGGGTATGTAGATGCACTCTAATATTCTCGTTGCTAGATGTCACCTAAGATTGATCTTGGTGAAAGCGTAGAAATTTTTTGAATTCTGCTACGTTCCCCAACACATTCCAGGGCCGCGTCGTCGTCGTCGAGCTCCGTCTTCACCGGCGCGTGATACGTCCAAAACGTATCTATAATTTCTGCTTGCTCCATGCTTCTTTTGTGTGATATTGCTATGATATTTATGCACTTCCATACACTTTTGATCATATTTGGACTAACCTATTAACTCAGTGCACCACAGTGCCAGTTCCTGTTTTCTGCTGTTTTTCTATTTCAGATTTCCCCCATATTAAAAGTGCTCCAAAAATTCCAGGAAAAATACAGGAAAAATCAGCGTATAGGAAGCTTCGAGAAAAACAAAAGTGGGGCCAGAGGGGAGCCAGGGGTGGCCCAGGCGGCCACCCGGCGCGGCCCCACCCCTGGCCGCGCCAGGCGGGCGCCTGGGGCCCCCTCTCCGCCTCTGGTTGCCCCCCTTCGCATATATATTCCTCGCGTCCCGAAACCCTCAAGGACGGAACCCTTTTTCGCGATCTCGCCTCTGTTCCGCCGCCGCAGGGCTTCCAAGATTGGGAGCATCAGGAGAACTCTTCCCAGCACCCTGCCGGAGGGGAGAACCACCACCGGGAGCTTCTCCACCACCATGGACGCTTCCCGGATGAGTCGTGAGTAGTCCCCCTTGGACCATGGGACCATGACCAGTAGCTATGTGATGTTCTCCTCCCCTCTTTGTTCTTCATGGTTTAGACCTCGTGAGCTGCCCTACATGATCGAGGCACATATGTAATCTTTATGCTGTTGCTCTGCTGAGTTTGCTGGGATCCGATGGATTATGAGATTATGTTCAGATTGTGTTTGAGTAATATATTTGATTCACCTCTTTTATATATTTGTTATTGAGTAATTCTTGCATGTTCTCCGTTGCTGTTTATTGCTTTGGCCAAGTAGTAGGTAGTAACTCCAAGAGGGAGCGTTATGCTTGATTGTGGGTTCATGCCCCCTGATGACTAGTTTGAGTGACAGAAACATGAGTCTAGGGGATGTGTTGTTGCCACAAGGGAGAAAACAACGGTGCTTGTACTTGCGGGTGCAAGGATAGTTTACTTTACGCAAAGTTCTTTTAATGCAGTTGTCTGTTGCTTTGAGTTTACACTTTGGGTGGGATTTGCAACTTAATACCAGCGAGATGTTCTGGATAGATATCTCAAGGTGGATGATTAGTAGTAGATGCAGATGGATTTCCGTCTACTTGCCTTGGCGTACCGCCCATGCTTTTGAGCCTCTACCTTTCTTTGCAGCATAGTTAGCATTGGTTTGCGCACATAATCCTGTCAATTGCCCAGCTGTAATTTGTTTACCTCGCTTAGCTGTTTTATCGTCTTTTGGGAGAGAGACATCACTAGTGAACATCATGGGACCCCGGTCCATATTTACCACCGCTGATCACACCTTATATTTACTTCCTGTTTCTATTCCCTAGTTGCAGTCATAGCTATCATTATTATCTCTTGTGTTTGATCCTTTGTAAACAACAAGGCTGGAGGGATTGACAACCTCTCTGTACTCGTTAGGAGCAAAGTTATCTATATCTTTGTGCAGGTCCTGTCAACCGCTAAGTTTCTGGCGCCGTTGACACCTACTTGTCGACCCTCGGAGTCTCACGGGATTCGATGCTTGGTATCTTTGCCAAGGGAAATTTGCTGCTACGCTACATCTCAAACCTTCCACTTGGGGTAACCAACGAGGGGCGAGAAGCCATCAACAAAGTTTCTCGCGCCGTCACCGGGGACTCCACTCTTCAAGATAGGGGAGTTGCACGCTATCTTTTATCTTTGCTTTTTAGTCTTGTTAGTTTACCTTTCAGTTTTTGCTTTAGTGTCCCTTACCAAAAATCACAACAATAGTTAGTTTGCTTGCTGCTGCTATGGGTTCCACCGAGAACACCAAGTTGTGTGACTTCACTAGTCATAACAACAATGACTTTATCTGCACGCCTATTGCTACACCTGCCACTTCAGCACCTTCTTATGAGATTAAACCTGCTTTACTGAACCTAGTTATGAAAGATCAATTCTCCGGTGCTGGAGATGATGCTGCTTTGCACTTAAATAATTTTGTTGAGCTCTATGATATGCAAAAGTACGAAGAAGTAGATGGTGATATTGTCAAGCTTAAGCTTTTTCCTTTCTCCTTGAGAGGAGGAGCTAAAATCTGGTTTCAATCCTTGCCTAGGAATAGTATAGATTCTTGGGACAAGTGCAAGGATGCCTTTATTGGGAAGTACTATCCCCCTGCTAAAATTATCCAATTAAGGAGTAACATAATGAATTTTAAACAATTGGATAATGAACACGTTGCCCAAGCTTGGGAACGCATGAAATCTCTTGTCAAGAATTGCCCTACTCATGGTTTGACTACTTGGATGGTTATCCAAACTTTTTATGCAGGCTTGAACTTTACCTCGCGGAACTTGTTAGATTCGGCCGCGGGAGGAACCTTTATGTCAACTACACTTGGTGTTGCCACGAAGCTTCTCGACGAGATGATGACCAACTATTCCCAATGGCACACCGAACGCGCTCCAACAGGTAGGAAGGTTAACTCTGTCGAGGAGATTTCCTCCCTAAATGAAAAAGTTGACTTGATCATGTCTCTACTTTCCAAGCAATCTTCTATTGATCCTCATGATGTTCCTTTAAATTCTTTGATTGCTCAAGATCAAGTAGATGTGAACTTTATCTCTAGAAACAATTTCAATAACAATGCTTATAGGAGTAATTTTGGTAGCAACCCTAGACCGTTCCCCTCTAATTCCTATGGGAACAACAATGCTTATCCTAGCACCAAGAACTCCACTTCTGAACTGGAGATTATGCTTAAAGACTTCATCACTACCCAAAAGGCCTTCAATAAGAGTGTAGAAGAAAAACTAGACAAACTAGATAATATCTCTTCGAAGGTAGACAATCTAGCCCATGAGGTAGAGTTGCTTAAAATTAGAACTTCTCCTCTTGAGGAGAGGAAGACCACTCCTATGAATGCTATTCAAGTGCAAATTAATGAAAACATTAGGATGATGGCTAAACTTAAAGAGAGATGTGTAGGGGAACGTTGCATGGGAAACAAAAAAATTTCCTACGCTCACCAAGATCAAACTAGGAGATGCATCTACGAGGGGAGAGTTGGATCCACATACCCTTGTAGATCGCTAAGCGGAAGCGTTCAAGAACGCGGTTGATGGAGTCGTACTCGCCGCGATTCAGATCGCTGAAGATCCAAGCACCGAAGCAACGGTGCCTCCGCGTTCTTCACACGTACAGCTCGGGGACGTCTCCTCCTTCTTGATCCAGCAAGGGGGAAGGAGAGGTTGATGGAGACACCGGCAGCACGATGGCGTGGTGGTGATGGTGGTGGAGGATTCCAGCAGGGCTTCGCCAAGCACCGCGGGAAAACGAAGATGGATGTGGGAGAGGGAGGGCAGCGCCGAGGCACGAACGTGTGTGGCTGCCCTCCCTCTGCCTCTCTTTATATAGGGGGAGTAGAGGGGAGGGGGCGCCCTAGGGTTTACCCCTAGGGGCGGCGGCCAAGTGGAGATGGGGGGGCGGCGGCCAGGGCTGCGCCAGGGTTAGGGCTCCCCCCC
>LR738715.1:837701088-837735810 GCA_902687465.1 Secale cereale | reverse complement strand
GTATTACCGAGTGGGCCCGGAGATACCTCTCCGTCACACGGAGTGACAAATCCCAGTCTCGATCCATGTCAACTCAACAGACACCTTCGGAGATACCTGTAGAGTACCTTTATAGTCACCCAGTTACGTTGCGACGTTTGGCACACACAAAGTACTCCTACGGTGTCAGTGAGTTACATGATCTCATGGTCATAGGAACTTATACTTGACATGCAGAAAACTATAGCGATAACTGATACGATCAAAAGCTATGTTTAACGTTTGGGTCTCGTCCATCACATCATTCTCCTAATGATGTGATCCCGTTATCAAATGACAACTCATGTCTATGACCTGGAAACCACGGTCATCTTTGATCAACGAGCTAGTCCTGAAGAGGCTTACTAGGGACACAAAGTTTGTCTATTTATCCACACATGTATTTGAGTTTCCAATCAATACAGTTATAGCATGGATAATAAACGATTATCATGAACAAGGAAATATAATAATAACTCTTTTATTATTGCCTCTAGGGCATATTTCCAACAAGATGGGCTAGAGAAAAGGAGGAAGAAGATAGAATTAAGAGCCTTCCTACCCACCACACTGTTGCTACTATTCAAGTTGTTGAGGATACCCAAACTCTATTAGCACCCAATGCACTCCTAGTCCCATTGGACCTAATAATGGTGATGCTATGACCTCAACCGTAAAAGAAGAAACTCCTATAACCATAGAATCTACCAAACGAGTGAGCCTAAAGGACACCACTACCACTTTACTTGATAGTAGTGACCTTGATTTTGATAATTGCACCCTTTCCGAAGTCACTGGTTTTCTTCACAAGATGTCTAGAGATCCCCACACTAGCACACTTAATCTTGCCTTCACGGAGCATATCACTAATGCTCTTATCAAAGCTAGGGAGGAGAAGCTTAGGGTAGAAGCCTCCATACCTAGAAAGCTAGAAGATGGTTGGGATCCTATGATTAAAATTAAGTTAAATAACTTCTCTTGCTATGCTTTATGTGATGTTGGAGCTAGTACCTCCGTTATGCCCAAAAGAATGTATGATATGCTTAAATTGAAATCTTTTGATCCTTGTTCTTTTGGTGTTCGTCTTGTTGATTCTTCCGTAAAGAAACCTTTGGGGAAGATCGACGATGTTCTTATCATTGTCAATGACAATTATGTTCCCGTTGATTTTACTATTATGGATATTGAATGTGAACCTTCTTGTCCAATTATTTTGGGACGTCCTTTTCTTCGCACCGTTGGTGCTATCATTGACATGAAAGAGGGGAATATAAAATTCCAATTCCCTCTCAAGAAAGGGATGGAACACTTCCCTAGAAAGAAGATTAAGTTGCCTTTTGAGTCCGTTACATGGGCTAGCTATTCTCTTACTCTTGATAAAACTTGATCTTCTCTTTTTGCATCATGCCTAGCTTAAAGGCATAAAAGAAAGCGCTTTTGGGAGGCAGCCCACAACGAATTAGGTTTTATTTTGCTTTTGTTGTGTCTTGATGTTTGTTACTACAGTAGCATCATCATTGTATCTTTTCTTTTCAGCTTTGTGCCAAGTTTAGCCTCTGATTGCAAGAAAGTTCAAAAGTTGTGACGTGCTGTCCAGAAAACAGATTCTGTCCTTGGACAGAAAAATTCGTATAAAATCACCAGATCCTCTTTTTGATCTGAATTTTTTTGACAGCGTGCTCTATACAATTGGCTTTCGAGCGTCTGTTCTGAGTTTTTTGATTTGAGTTGCAGAAGTGCCCCGACAAAATTATTTACTACCTGCTGGTCTGTTTTTCACAGATTCTGTCCTGTTTTGCCTTTTCTTCGTTTTGCAAACCTTGAGCTTGCTTTTTCTTTGCAAAAACCTTTTGGCAATCTTGAGAAACAGTAGCTCTTCAAGATTATCCTTATTTCCAGTAGGGAAAAATTATTTTATTATGGGTACTAACCTCGCTAATCAGATTATGATGAGTTATGTATGAAGGGAGTTTTCAAGTGTGCGAGGGAAGATGATAAAAGAAGATTCAGGAGGGTCAAACGCTCAAGCTTGGGGATGCCCCCGTGCACCCCCAAGAAATATTCAAGAAGACTCAAGCGTCTAAGCTTGGGGATGCCCCCATGCATCCCCTTCTCCATCAACAATTATCAGTTCGTCTTTCGTTCCACTATATTTTAATCACTTCATGCGTTATGTGCCACTACTACAAAAAGGGCTGCTAATGGCGCACCGGTTTTGCCCATTAATGGCGCACTACCGGTGCGCCATTACTAGCACGCCATTAGTAGTTGGATACTAATGGCGCACCTCTGGTGCGCCATTAGTATCTGGCATACTAATGGCGCACTACGTAGAAGTGCGCAATTAGTATTTTTTTTCAAAAAAAAAATTCAAAATTTTTTTTCAATTTTTTTTATTTTTTTCTTAATCTCAGATCATTATGGCTTAATCTGGGGTCAATTTGCTTAATCTCAAGTCAAATTGCACTCTATGGTCAAACTTCCCATAAGGTCACCCATCCTCACACTACTCCAGCCCGAGCACGCTTAACTTCGTAGTACTATCCAACCCCAGCACCAGCTCACTTCACACGCACTTGTTGATATATCTATTATATCAATCCTATTAACCCTTCTTGATGTCTATCATATCACCCATCCTCACACTACTGCAGTTTGAAATTTTGAAAATATATTTCAAACTTCCCGGTCATATTACGTATCATATTTTGGAAAAAAAATTATAAATTTTTTTTTCGAATTTTTTTTTCTGTTACTAGTGGCGCACCTAGCAAACAGTGCGCCACTAGTAAGTTTGAAATTTTTTGAATTTTTTTGCCTGTAGATCTTAAAAGCCCCGTAACTTTTTTCTGTTAGGTTTTTGGGGATTTAAAAAATGTTTAAATTCGGATGTAACTTTTCGAGTAGATAATTTTTCATATAAAAAACTTTTTAATCCGAGTTCGTATGCAAAAGTTATACCCGTTTTACTAAATTCCAGAGATATTTTGCAAATAAAGTCAAAATTCATATTTGTAAATTTTCCCAACTAGTAGACCACATATCACATGGGAAACTTATTTTCTTTTATTTTTTGACATTTACATCATTTTCTTTTAATTTACCACACCCACGGTGCGCCATTAGTATTTTTTGAAAAAAAATTAAAAAAAAATAAAAACAAAATATGAAAAAAAATACTAATGGCGCACCGCGGGAGTGGTGCGCCACCATTAGTATTTTTTGAAAATAAAATAAAAAAATAAAAACAAATGGGGTTACCACTTTTACATAAAGCATTGATGTGATCACATCATTTGGAGATGCTTTAGCTCAATTTTTTAGAGCAAAGCTCCCCCTAGATGTGAGAACCCCTTTTAAAGGGTCAAACTAACCTTGGGTTGTCGTAGAAGACTTCATGTAGATGTTGAAGATGTGGATGCTCAATGTTGATGTAGATCATCAAGAGTTGGGAGCTATCCTTTGGATTAGGGCACTTTCAATACCTACATGGGTTAGTCCCACAAGGAACAAACAAGGATATCCATAGACATAGATTGAAGTTCACAAAAGATGATGTCCTATGAAAGCAATGATTACCTTGTCCCTTGACTTACCAACAAGAGGGTTTGTGACTCCATGAACTAGTGCATGATGTGGAAGTTGATTGCACAAGTTCTTGCCAAAATGAATGTGAGTGAAGTATGTTGGCGGAGTCACCCTCAAGAACCTTCTAGTTCTTCTTCTTTGGGATCCACATCATCTTGATGGGAATCCTTGGGGTTGTAGTTGAGCTTGACGAAGTAGAACTTGACGAGTCCTTGGGAACCCACTTGACCATGGCTTGAGGTGCTTCAATGAATGCATCAATCTCCTCTTGAAGCTTGTCCTTGGCCTTTAGCTTGTGGTCTTGTGGTGGAAGGTCATCTTGAGTTTGTTCCACATTGGAAGAAGTAGGATCATACTTCTCCTTTTGAGAAACAAACTGTGGAGTAGGATATTGACCTTCTTCCCACTCAACACCTTCGGCGTTGAACTTTTGCTCAAAACCAATCCCTTGATTCTTCCGGTGCCTTCCTTGTTTGCGAACAATTTCCTCAAAGTTCTTGCTTCCGGCAAGACTCTTGTAGACACCTTTCTCTATGATTTCCTTCAATAAGCTATTTTCTTGCTCAAGTGTAACTTGGCTTGAAACATTGTTAGTGGAATCAAGAGAACTACTAGAAGTAACAACATTAGATTTAACATGGTTATTGTTACTACTAGAGGAAGAATTTTTCTTATGCTTGTCATGCTTAGTCTTAATAGGTGGCAAGAAATTAGACAAGAGAAGTCGTTTGGCAAGATATGAAGAACTCTTCTTTCGAAGATCGTCATTGATAGCTTTTAGAAACTCATGTTCTTGCTCTAGAGTGAGCTTCTCGAAGCGTAGCTTCTCATGAGATCTTAAGAGCTCTCTATGATCTTCTTGAGTTGTTTCATGAGCTAACTTAAGAGTGTTTAGTTCTTTAGTTAGACGCTCAATCTCCTTCATAGCATTGTCATTCGACTCTTCTCGACTATAAAGACTACTAGCATTTTCATCGTTACTAAGCTCACTAGATTTATCATGCAAGAGCTCATCTTCACCAAGCAAGTCATCCTCATCACTATCAAAGTCAATGAATTCAGGGTGTGTTACCTTAGGGCCTTTAGCCATGAAGCATCTTCCAATTCCCTCATTTGGTGAATCAAATAAGTCGTAGGAGTTGGAGTTGGAGGATACGAGAGCAAGACCGGCAACACCTTCATCTTGACTGTAGTCGGAGTCGGAGTGATAGCTTCCATCGGATTGATTGTAGGAGTCGGAGCCGGAGACCCATTCACCTACATGAGCTTGATGTCTTCTTCTTGTGTAGCTCCTTGATGACTTGTCTTTCCTTTCCGAATCCTTGCTTCTCCGAGAGGGTCTTCGTTCATAACGATCATATCTACTCCTTCTCTCTTTCCGAGGTGACTCATCTCTTGATCTTCTTCTTGGAGATTCTTCTCTTCTTTTGTGGGGAGCCGTACACTCATTTGAGAAGTGTCCGGGTCTTCCACAATTGTAGCAGTTTCGATCACGACTAGAAGATCTCTTTTCATCATATGATCTAGACTTTGAGCTTCTTTCTTTGCCTCTATTCTTGTAGAACTTGTTGAAGTTCTTAACCATTAGGCTCATCTCTTCATTGGAAATTAACTTGTCACTTGAGGTTGTGGGAGCATCACTTGTAGCTTTGTAAGCACCACTTGACTTGTTGTGAAGCTCTTCTTTATCCTGAAGTGTCATCTCATGAGCAACAATTCTTCCAATGACTTCAGTTGGCTTGAGAGTCTTGTAGTTTGGCATCATTTGGATCAAAGTGCACACGGTGTCGTACTTTCCATCCAAAGCTCTGGGAATCTTCTTAATGATGAATCGGTCGGTCATTTCTTCGCTTCCTAAGCCGGCAATCTCATTTGTGATGAGAGCAAGCCTAGAGTACATTTCAGCGACTCCTTCACCATCCTTCATCTTGAACTTGTCAAGTTGACCTTGAAGAATATCTAGCTTTGATTCCTTCACAGATTCAGTACCTTCGTGCATTTCAACCAAAGTATCCCAAATCTCTTTAGCATTCTCAAGACGGCTGATTTTGTTGAACTCCTCGGGACACAAGGCATTGAAGAGAATGTCACAAGCTTGAGCATTGTTTTGCAACATCCGCAACTCTTCCGGTGTAGCTTCGCGATCCGGAACTTTTCCTTCCTCGAAGAATTCACCTTGCATACCAACACAAATAATGCCCCATGCGGCTGGGTTATGACCAAGAATATGCATTTTCATTTTATGCTTCCAACTAGCAAAGTTTGTACCATCAAAGTAAGGACCTCTACGATAATTACCCTCACTAGACGCCATACTCTCCTAGGTTGTGAAACCAAGCTTATGGAGTCCAATGCAATGGAAACCAAAACAATGGAGACCAAAGCTCTGATACCACTTGTAGGATCGAAAGTATGTCTAGAGGGGGGGTGATTAGACTACTTGTAAATATAAAAATTCTGCCTTTTGATCATGAACAGTTTTTGGCAGTTTCACAATTAAGATCAAGTCAAGTATCACCCTACACATGCAATTCTAGAGTATAAGCAGCGGAAAGTAAATTGCACATGTAGTAAAGAGAGGTGGAGAAGATCAAACGCAATTTGGAGACGCGGAGATTTTTCTCGTGGTTCCGATAGGTGGTGCTATCGTACATCCACGTTGATGGAGACTTCAACCCACGGAGGGTAACGGCTGCGCGAGTCCACGGAGGGCTCCACCCACGAAGGGTCCACGAAGAAGCAACCTTGTCTATTCCATCATGGCCTACGCCCACGGAGGGCTAGCCTTACTCGGGGTAGATCTTCACGAAGTAGGCGATCTCCTTGCCCTTACAAACTTCTTGGTTCAACTCCACATCTCGATAACGGAGGCTCCCAAGCGACACCTAACCAATCTAGGAGGCACCACCCTCCAAAAGGTAATAGATGTTGTAGATGATGATGAACTCCTTGCTCTTGTGCTTCAAATAATAATCTCCCCAACACTCAACTCTCCTCACTGATATGGCTGTGGTGGAAGAAAGGATTGAGTGGAAAGCAACTTGGGAAGGTTAGAAATCAAGTTTCATATGGTAGGAATGGAGCAACTTGATCTCAACACAAGGGTAGGTAGTTCTCTTCTCAGAAAGTGTAAGGTAGGAGTGGTAGTTCTTTCTGATGGCTCTCTCCACGAATGAAGAGGGGGTGGAGGGGTATATGTAGCCTCCACACAAAATCCAACCGTTACACACATAATTGAGCAATCTCGGTGAGACCAAAGTGGAAACTCGGTCAGACCGAAAGTTCAAATATAGTGAACGTTGGGGTTTTCGGTGGGACCGAAAATACCATCTCGGTTTGTCCGATATGAGTCAAAGATAGGAACTTGCCAGTTTCGGTGGGACCGAAATCAACAACTCGGATATTCCGAAATGATGACAAACGGTTACAGAAGGTTGGCAGCCCGTGTTTCGGTGAGACCGAACTCAAACTCGGATTGACCGATATTTCTAGGGTTTGGCTTATGGCTGAGGTGGTTCATCTCGGTGGGACTGAGTTGGAAGAATCGGTTTGTCCGAGATTACTTATGAGTGTGTATTGTAGTGAAAGTTGCTGATAGTTAAAGGAGATATATCACTAAGCACTTGAGCAACCAGATCATCAACACAACCTCATCCCCTTTTAATAGTATTGGCATTTCCTATGGACTCAATGTGATCTTTGATCACTAAACCAAAAATGGAGTCTTGAGCTTTTGCCAATGCTTGCCTTAGCATTTTGAGGGGTCCACTTCTTCAGACATTGCCATACCCATATCACTGAACTTCTCTGAAATGATTCTCAAGTAACTATTAGTTCAATGATATATATGTTGTTATTAATTACCAAAACCACCCGGGGATTAGTTGCACTTTCAATCTCCCCCTTTTTGGTAATTGATGACAACATATAGATCAAAGCTTCGACAAAAGATATAATCAATGAATAATATCGTCGCTTTGAGAAGTATGTGATAAGCAAGAGCTCCCCCTAAATTTGTGCATTATTTAAAATTTGCGTTTGAATGCAAATGCACAATCAATTAGGATTATGGGTCACTCTTCCATGTCACATACATCTTGGTGGAGCGCACAAAATGATAAGAATGAATAACATGCACCCAATCACCAAGACATGAGTAAATAGTCATACAAAAAGGAATAGCATATGATAAGTTTCAAGAACCAAAAGAAACCAAATGTATCTCAAAGAAAACCGGCAAAAGAACGAAAGAGCACTCTCTCTCTCGAAGCCCTATGATCTATACAATTTCTCCCCCTTTGGCAACAAGTTACCAAAAAGTTTGAAAAAGCATAGAGCTAAGCGTCACTGTGGGCTCTGCTGGCGGCTCCCGTCTGGGTAGATGTCGGAGTAGATATGACGGCATCGGCAAAGACTTCAGCTGATGTCTGCGCTGGAGGAGTGGATGCTGGAGCTGTGGCTGGAGCTGTAGGAGGTGCTGAAGTGGTAGCCCTGGAGTCAGTCACTGGAATAGCAGCTGATCGGGATCCTCTGGGAACCTGAGCAGTCTGGCGATGAGTGTCCTGGACTAGGTCATCCTGCATGAGCTCTGCTCTGTCCTGCCTTGCTTCCTCCATGTCTGCCTCAAGCTTGTTGACGGTCACCTGAATCTCAGTCAGCTTCACGTCCAGAGCGTGGATCTTGTCGTCAACAATCCTCTCTAGGCTTTCCTGAGATTGTTCAATGATGGCCAGGCGTTGTTCAATCCTTTGGGTAGCTTCAAGAATCTGCTCTCCGAAGCTCTTTGGTTTAGCTGCTGCTGCTGCTGCCTCTTTATCAGCTTTGGCTTTCTTAGCAGCTTCAATCTTGGCTTGACCTTCAACCGAAGTTGGATCCTCCTCGTCCATCACAACAACGTTATCTTCATGCTCTGGCTGCAGTGGTAAGTGCTTCCTATCCAACAGGAATTTGCCCGTGCCAAACTTGGCATTGATAAGCATCTGAATCTGCGGGGCAAATCCACACGACCTCTTTTGGTCAGCTGCAGTCCTCTTAATGGTCTCTACCATCAAGTCCATCACCTTGAAAGGTGCCTTCTCATCAAGTATGTGCAGCATGTTGATAGAATAGCCTCGGATCATGCGATGGTCTCCAGACTTGGGCATCAAGGTATGCCTCAGAATAGTGTTTGTGGTAGGTAGACCTGCCTGGAGATAGTACACTGAGCCAAGCTTCCATCCTTCCAAATCTGCTGCGGGGATCTCCTTGTACATGTTCTTCATGGAATCATGGTTCTTCTTGGGAATCCCATAGACATCAATGTCGTCCTCTCTCTGCACTGGAGCATTCAGAAGTTCTGCCCATTCTTCAACAGACGAAGAAAACCTTTGACCTTCAGTCATCCAGGTGATCTTGCCATCAGGATAGAAGTGGGTTGTGGCGTAGAACTGCATAATCATCTCATCGTTCCAATCTGTCAGCTTCTGACCCACAAACTCATCAACTCCACATGCAGTGAAGCTCTCATGCACATGGGGAAAGAAGTCTCGGTGCTCTTCACTGTCAATGTACTCCCAGTCAACGTATCTGGTATCTGCAACAATAGGCTTCTTATCCATCAGCACGGTCTCATAGAAGTCCTGCTGCTCTCTGGTGTGGAATCTGGGGTCCACAGCAGTCCTTCTCCTCACGGCATATGGATCAGACTGTCTCCATAGCCTGAGACCTCTATCCTTCCTTGCCTTCATATCCTCGGCTTGAGGATGAGCATCGTTGTGGAGTGGCAATTTTGGACGGAGCTTCAGCAACACATGTTCTTCTTCAGACTCAGACGGTGGCACATCACCTTTGTTCTTCTCAGAGGCTGGAATGTTCCTGGTTGTCCTCTTGGGCTTGGCAGAAGGCTTTGCTGGAGCTGCCTTAGCTTGAGCAGGCTTCTTGGGCTTAGAAGTGGCTTGAGTCCTAATTGCATCACCCATGAGTTTCTGCTTGTGAGGAGCTGGCTGGGGTGCTTCTTCTTCTTCTTCATCAACAGCTGCATCTGCATGAGGTTCAGCATATACTACCCTCTTCCTCTTGGAAGTTTTCTTCACTTTACTTGTGGCTGGCTCTTCCAGGTTCAGCTTCTTGGCAACAGCTGACTGCTTGACCTTGCTGGTGCCTTTCTTCGACTGATGCCCTTGGTGCTCTTTGGCAACAACTTTTCTCTTGGGCTTGGAGGTTACTTCCTCAGCAATGAAGTCAGAGTCCTCATCATCAGAATTTCTCTGCTTTCTGGTTCTGGTGGCTGCAGGAGGCAAACCACTAGGGGTACTCCTCTCACCATCATCACTAGGACTACTAGCCTCAGGACTAGTATCTGCCTCAGGAATCTCTGCAAAAGGTGATTCTGACCTGTTCTGGCTGTCACTGGCATCTGACATGGCTGACAACCTGTGAAAAGATAAGGTATAGGCAGAGTAGAAGAGTTATCACAAACTGCAGAGGTTTTTGCAAAAAAAATGAGTTCAAATCTTAGTTTTGAGTTTTCACAGAATGCATTTCGGTCAAACCGATTTTCAGTTTCGGTGAATCCGAAGTGTATAACAGAAACTTACACACCACTTTTGGTCAGACCGAAGTGGGTTTCGGTCCTGCCGAAACACTAGGGTTTCACTAAGACTCTACATCGGTCACATCGATTTGCACGACTCGGTTAGACCGAAAAGTGCAGTGCAATGGCCAGAGGCCAAATCGGTCATTCCGAGTTTTCAAAATCGGTTTCACCGAGATGTATTCCGTGGAAACCTAACCCTAAGAATTTTACTCGAAACTAGATCCGATCTGATGTTAAGGAAGATTTCAAACGTGGCTAGATACAGGGCAAACCAATCGTGCAATGAATCAGATGGGGAGCACGAGAGGGATCGAGACTCACCCTAACTTGGTGGAGTCCCTCTACGGCGGCAACGGCGCGGAGAAGAAAACCGTTGACGGCGGCGGAGACCTGCGGCGAGGGCGCACAGGCGACGACGGCGACGATCCGGAGATCAGGGCGACGGCAGCAGGGGACTTGGGGGCGAAACGGTTTGAAGGAATAATCGCGCGCTGCCCTCAGTATTTATATCCCCTTGCTGTCGGTGGGACCGAGTTGAAAAACTCGGTGACACCGAAATGGATAACTGCTGTGCAGTTACGCATATCGGTCACGCCGAGATTTAGAACTCGGTTTCACCGAGATGAAACCTAGATCAGTCTAAGCGTTTCGGTTGGACCGAGTGGGAGAAGTTGGTCTGACCGAAATTGACTTAGAAGGTTTTGGAAGTCAGCCTTAGACGGATCGGTGGCTCCGAGTGCTCCTCACTCGGAGGGTCCGAAAATGACTTGTTCAAAGTTTGTGATTTGAGCATGAATAGAATTTGAGACAAGAAAGCATAGATAGCTAGGGAAGGTGCTTAGGCATTCTTGTCCATCCATTTGGCCAGAAAAATCAAAACAACCAAAACAACAAATGGATGTCCTCGAATGGATAAAATCATGCATTCAACATGCTCACACAATAAGATAGCAAATGAAATATGTGTCAAACATGCACAACCAAAACTCTAGCTACTAGCACACAATTTGTCGATGACTAGGTCATCTATATATGAGTATTTTGACTTAGGAGCCAAATGAGAACATTTGATCATAGGTCATACTCATCGTTTAAGCACAAGTGGGGTTACCACTTTTACATAAAGCATTGATGTGCTCACATCATTTGGAGATGCTTTAGCTCAATTTTTTAGAGCAAAGCTCCCCCTAGATGTGAGAACCCCTTTTAAAGGGTCAAACTAACCTTGGGTTGTCGTAGAAGACTTCATGTAGATGTTGAAGATGTGGATGCTCAATGTTGATGTAGATCATCAAGAGTTGGGAGCTATCCTTTGGATTAGGGCACTTTCAATACCTACATGGGTTAGTCCCACAAGGAACAAACAAGGATATCCATAGACATAGATTGAAGTTCACAAAAGATGATGTCCTATGAAAGCAATGATTACCTTGTCCCTTGACTTACCAACAAGAGGGTTTGTGACTCCATGAACTAGTGCATGATGTGGAAGTTGATTGCACAAGTTCTTGCCAAAATGAATGTGAGTGAAGTATGTTGGCGGAGTCACCCTCAAGAACCTTCTAGTTCTTCTTCTTTGGGATCCACATCATCTTGATGGGAATCCTTGGGGTTGTAGTTGAGCTTGACGAAGTAGAACTTGACGAGTCCTTGGGAACCCACTTGACCATGGCTTGAGGTGCTTCAATGAATGCATCAATCTCCTCTTGAAGCTTGTCCTTGGCCTTTAGCTTGTGGTCTTGTGGTGGAAGGTCATCTTGAGTTTGTTCCACATTGGAAGAAGTAGGATCATACTTCTCCTTTTGAGAAACAAACTGTGGAGTAGGATATTGACCTTCTTCCCACTCAACACCTTCGGCGTTGAACTTTCGCTCAAAACCAATCCCTTGATTCTTCCGGTGCCTTCCTTGTTTGCGAACAATTTCCTCAAAGTTCTTGCTTCCGGCAAGACTCTTGTAGACACCTTTCTCTATGATTTCCTTCAATAAGCTATTTTCTTGCTCAAGTGTAACTTGGCTTGAAACATTGTTAGTGGAATCAAGAGAACTACTAGAAGTAACAACATTAGATTTAACATGGTTATTGTTACTACTAGAGGAAGAATTTTTCTTATGCTTGTCATGCTTAGTCTTAATAGGTGGCAAGAAATTAGACAAGAGAAGTCGTTTGGCAAGATATGAAGAACTCTTCTTTCGAAGATCATCATTGATAGCTTTTAGAAACTCATGTTCTTGCTCTAGAGTGAGCTTCTCGAAGCGTAGCTTCTCATGAGATCTTAAGAGCTCTCTATGATCTTCTTGAGTTGTTTCATGAGCTAACTTAAGAGTGTTTAGTTCTTTAGTTAGACGCTCAATCTCCTTCATAGCATTGTCATTCGACTCTTCTCGACTATAAAGACTACTAGCATTTTCATCGTTACTAAGCTCACTAGATTTATCATGCAAGAGCTCATCTTCACCAAGCAAGTCATCCTCATCACTATCAAAGTCAATGAATTCAGGGTGTGTTACCTTAGGGCCTTTAGCCATGAAGCATCTTCCAATTCCCTCATTTGGTGAATCAAATAAGTCGTAGGAGTTGGAGTTGGAGGATACGAGAGCAAGACCGGCAACACCTTCATCTTGACTGTAGTCGGAGTCGGAGTGATAGCTTCCATCGGATTGATTGTCGGAGTCGGAGCCGGAGACCCATTCACCTACATGAGCTTGATGTCTTCTTCTTGTGTAGCTCCTTGATGACTTGTCTTTCCTTTCCGAATCCTTGCTTCTCCGAGAGGGTCTTCGTTCATAACGATCATCTCTACTCCTTATCTCTTTCCGAGGTGACTCATCTCTTGATCTTCTTCTTGGAGATTCTTCTCTTCTTTTGTGGGGAGCCGTACACTCATTTGAGAAGTGTCCGGGTCTTCCACAACTGTAGCAGTTTCGATCACGACTAGAAGATCTCTTTTCATCATATGATCTAGACTTTGAGCTTCTTTCTTTGCCTCTATTCTTGTAGAACTTGTTGAAGTTCTTAACCATTAGGCTCATCTCTTCATTGGAAATTAACTTGTCACTTGAGGTTGTGGGAGCATCACTTGTAGCTTTGTAAGCACCACTTGACTTGTTGTGAAGCTCTTCTTTATCCTGAAGTGTCATCTCATGAGCAACAATTCTTCCAATGACTTCAGTTGGCTTGAGAGTCTTGTAGTTTGGCATCATTTGGATCAAAGTGCACACGGTGTCGTACTTTCCATCCAAAGCTCTGGGAATCTTCTTAATGATGAATCGGTCGGTCATTTCTTCGCTTCCTAAGCCGGCAATCTCATTTGTGATGAGAGCAAGCCTAGAGTACATTTCAGCGACTCCTTCACCATCCTTCATCTTGAACTTGTCAAGTTGACCTTGAAGAATATCTAGCTTTGATTCCTTCACAGATTCAGTACCTTCGTGCATTTCAACCAAAGTATCCCAAATCTCTTTAGCATTCTCAAGACGGCTGATTTTGTTGAACTCCTCGGGACACAAGGCATTGAAGAGAATGTCACAAGCTTGAGCATTGTTTTGCAACATCCGCAACTCTTCCGGTGTAGCTTCGCGATCCGGAACTTTTCCTTCCTCGAAGAATTCACCTTGCATACCAACACAAATAATGCCCCATGCGGCTGGGTTATGACCAAGAATATGCATTTTCATTTTATGCTTCCAACTAGCAAAATTTGTACCATCAAAGTAAGGACCTCTACGATAATTACCCTCACTAGACGCCATACTCTCCTAGGTTGTGAAACCAAGCTTACGGAGTCCAATGCAATGGAAACCAAAACAATGGAGACCAAAGCTCTGATACCACTTGTAGGATCGAAAGTATGTCTAGAGGGGGGGTAATTAGACTACTTGTAAATATAAAAATTCTGCCTTTTGATCATGAACAGTTTTGGCAGTTTCACAATTAAGATCGAGTCAAGTATCACCCAACACATGCAATTCTAGAGTATAAGCAGTGGAAAGTAAATTGCACATGTAGTAAAAAGAGGTGGAGAAGATCAAACGCAATTTGGAGACGCGGAGATTTTTCTCGTGGTTCCGATAGGTGGTGCTATCGTACATCCACGTTGATGGAGACTTCAACCCACGGAGGGTAACGGCTGCGCGAGTCCACGGAGGGCTCCACCCACGAAGGGTCCACGAAGAAGCAACCTTGTCTATTCCATCATGGCCTACGCCCACGGAGGACTAGCCTTACTCGGGGTAGATCTTCACGAAGTAGGCGATCTCCTTGCCCTTACAAACTTCTTGGTTCAACTCCACATCTCGATGACGGAGGCTCCCAAGCGACACCTAACCAATCTAGGAGGCACCACCCTCCAAAAGGTAATAGATGTTGTAGATGATGATGAACTCCTTGCTCTTGTGCTTCAAATGATAATCTCCCCAACACTCAACTCTCCTCACTGATATGGCTGTGGTGGAAGAAAGGTTTGAGTGGAAAGCAACTTGGGAAGGTTAGAAATCAAGTTTCATATGGTAGGAATGGAGCAACTTGATCTCAACACAAGGGTAGGTAGTTCTCTTCTCAGAAAGTGTAAGGTAGGAGTGGTAGTTCTTTCTGATGGCTCTCTCCACGAATGAAGAGGGGGTGGAGGGGTATATATAGCCTCCACACAAAATCCAACCGTTACACACATAATTGAGCAATCTCGGTGAGACCGAAGTGGAAACTCGGTCAGACCGAAAGTTCAAATATAGTGAACGTTGGGGTTTTCGGTGGGACCGAAAATACCATCTCGGTTTGTCCGATATGAGTCAAAGATAGGAACTTGCCAGTTTCGGTGGGACCGAAATCAACAACTCGGATATTCCGAAATGATGACAAACGGTTACAGAAGGTTGGCAGCCCGTGTTTCGGTGAGACCGAACTCAAACTCGGATTGACCGATATTTCTAGGGTTTGGCTTATGGCTTAGGTGGTTCATCTCGGTGGGACTGAGTTGGAAGAATCGGTTTGTCCGAGATTACTTATGAGTGTGTATTGTAGTGAAAGTTGCTGATAGTTAAAGGAGATATATCACTAAGCACTTGAGCAACCAGATCATCAACACAACCTCATCCCCTTTTAATAGTATTGGCTTTTCCTATGGACTCAATGTGATCTTTGATTACTAAACCAAAAATGGAGTCTTGAACTTTTGCCAATGCTTGCCTTAGCATTTTGAGGGGTCCACTTCTTCAGACATTGCCATACCCATATCACTGAACTTCTCTGAAATGATTCTCAAGTAACTATTAGTTCAATGATATATATGTTGTTATTAATTACCAAAACCACCCGGGGATTAGTTGCACTTTCACCGAGGATGCGCAAGGATAACCCAACCCCCATACACTCCTCCTTGGGGTACTTGTCTCTTTGTGAACCTCCTAATTAGATTGAGAGTTACCGATAATAAGTGCATGAGTTCTTCGGACTAATGTGAGTATTCGAGAGTTGACACTTCCACCTATCCATATTTTTCTAGCCTCTTCGGTACCGTGCATTGCCCTTTCTCACCTCGAGAGTTGGCGCATACTTCGCCGGTGCATTCAAATCCTTGGCACAATACGCTCTGTCATCATAAGCCTCATTATATCCTTCCTCAAAACAGCCACCATACCTACCTATCAAGGCATTTCCATAGCCTTTCCGAGATACATTGCCATGCAACATCCATCTTCTCATGACTTGATCTTCATGTCATACATGCTTTTTGCTTGATCGATGAGCCGCATGCTAGTTGGGCCTTGCCCTAATCATTGCTACATGACGCGCTAGTATCATTGCATATCCTGCTACACCGGCAGAGGCATACATCTGCATACATCATGATAGTTTCATTTTCTTTATGTTGAGTACTTTTGCAAAGTGTGAAAGATCTTCTATACTGCTTGTAATATATAGAGTGTTGCCCCTAGAGTGAGGAAAAGATCCCAAAGAGGACAAAATCAAAAGATCCCAAAGAGGACAAATGAGAGTTAAATAGAAAGAGCCATTGAGGCCACAAAAAAATAAAAAAAGAGAAAAAAGAGAAAAAGAAATAAAAAGAGAGAAGGGGGCACACTACTATTCCTTTTGAGAGATCCACACTCGTACTCCATCTTATACCTTGTACTCCATAGAGATTATCATTTATGCATATAGCTATGTGGGGACCTTAACACTATAGAACTTGGCTTGTATATTCCAATGATGAGCCTCCTCAAAAGAGCTCTAGGTCTTCTTGAGCAAGCAAGTTGGATGCACCCCCACTAGTTCCATTGGAGAGCTTACCTTAGCTTATATGTGCATCCGTTGCATGGCAATCCCTACTCCTCACATCATATCTATCATTTGGCTTTCTCTCGCCGATGATTGTCCTCCTTGATGTGAGCCTTTCACACCTTTTTTGTCTTCCCCCTCCATCATTTTTCTCCTTTTGCCATCCTAAGTGTCAATTTTCTTGCTTACGCTCATCCATTGCATGAGTGCTAAAAATATCAAAAGGGAGTGGATCATTTTGACTTGTACCTGGCTGTTGGTCTGGGGATGAGTCAAGATAAGATTCCAAAGAAGACCAAGTGTGAAACTTTAGTAGATTAAGTTCTCAACAATACAAAAACTATGTTTTACTCTCTCGTATATCCCTATCCCCTTTCTTGCACGGAAACACCATTTGGAGACATTCGAGTCACGGACAGCGAGAGCTCTTGCACCTTTATGTTCTTATGTTCCTTGTTACAATGCTAATATAGACTCTTGCTTGTTATGACTTGAATTGAATTACATGCCTTGATTGCTTTACTTAAAAAGTTCTTATATGGTTGGTAGCATGTCACCACAGAAATTATGCTTGTTATCATTTACCTACTCGAGGACGAGCAGGAATTAAGCTTGGGGATGTTGATACGTCCAAAACGTATCTATAATTTCTGCTTGCTCCATGCTTCTTTTGTGTGATATTGCTATGATATTTATGCACTTCCATACACTTTTGATCATATTTGGACTAACCTATTAACTCAGTGCACCACAGTGCCAGTTCCTGTTTTCTGTTGTTTTTCTATTTCAGATTTCCCCCATATTAAAAGTGCTCCAAAAATTCCGGGAAAAATACAGGAAAAATCAGCGTACAGGAAGCTTCGAGAAAAACCAAAGTGGGGCCAGAGGGGAGCCAGGGGTGGCCCAGGTGGCCACCCGGCGCGGCCCCACCCCTGGCCGCGCCAGGGGGGCGCCTGGGGCCCCCTCTCCGCCTCTGGTTGCCCCCCTTCGCATATATATTCCTCGCGTCCCGAAACCCTCGAGGACGGAACCCTTTTTCGCGATCTCGCCTCTGTTTCGCCGCCGCAGCGCTTCCAAGATCGGGAGCATCAGGAGAACTCTTCCCGGCACCCTGCCGGAGAGGAGAACCACCACCGGGAGCTTCTCCACCACCATGGACGCTTCCCGGATGAGTCGTGAGTAGTCCCCCTTGGACCATGGGTCCATGACCAGTAGCTATGTGATGTTCTCCTCCCCTCTTTGTTCTTCATGGTTTAGACCTCGTGAGCTGCCCTACATGATCGAGGCACATATGTAATCTTTATGCTGTTGCTCTGCTGAGTTTGCTGGGATCCGATGGATTATGAGATTATGTTTGGATTGTGTTTGAGTAATATATTTCATTCACCTCTTTTATATATTTGTTCTTGAGTAATTCTTGCATGTTCTCCGTTGCTGTTTATTGCTTTGGCCAAGTAGTAGGTAGTAACTCCAAGAGGGAGCGTTATGCTTGATTGTGGGTTCATGCCCCCTGATGACTAGTTTGAGTGACAGAAACATGAGTCTAGGGTATGTGCTGTTGCCACAAGGGAGAAAACAACGGTGCTTGTACTTGCGGGTGCAAGGATAGTTTACTTTACGCAAAGTTCTTTTAATGCAGTTGTCTGTTGCTTTGAGTTTACACTTTGGGTGGGATTCGCAACTTAATACCAGCGAGATGTTCTGGATAGATATCTCAAGGTGGATGATTAGTAGTAGATGCAGATGGATTTCGGTCTACTTGCCTTGGCGTACCGCCCATGCTTTTGAGCCTCTACCTTTCTTTGCAGCATAGTTAGCATTGGTTTGCGCACATAATCCTGTCAATTGCCCAGCTGTAATTTGTTTACCTCGCTTAGCTGTTTTATCGTCTTTTGGGAGAGAGACATCACTAGTGAACATCATGGGACCCCGGTCCATATTTACCACCGCTGATCACACCTTATATTTACTTCCTGTTTCTATTCCCTAGTTGCAGTCATAGCTATCATTATTATCTCTTGTGTTTGATCATTTGTAAACAACAAGGCCGGAGGGATTGACAACCTCTCTGTACTCGTTGGGAGCAAAGTTATCTGTATCCGTGTGCAGGTCCTGTCAACCGCTTAGTTTCTGGCGCCGTTGACACCTACTTGTCGACCCTCGGAGTCTCACGGGATTCGATCCTTGGTATCTTTGCCAAAGGAAATTTGCTGCTACGCTACATCTCAAACCTTCCACTTGGGGTAACCAACGAGGGGCGAGAAGCCATCAGCGCGGCCGGCTCTTTCTTAACCGGCGCCAGCCCCGGCTCCGTCTTCACCAGCGCGAGCCCCGGCTCCGTCTTTGGCTTGACGAAGCGCAGAGGAGGAGCCGACGAGGAGGCGCGCCGGCCGCCCTCGTTGATGATGATGCCGGCGCTGCGAGTGCGCCGGCCGAGCGGCGTCTCCGCCGCGGGCTCGGCCTTGACGCCGGGCAGGGCAGGAGTGCCGGAGGAGTGCGATGAAGATCGCGAGGAGGAAGAGGAGGAGGAGGACCCGACCTTCATGGCGCCCATGGCCCGGCGCGTCGATGCTGCGATGGGGCGGCCACCCTCGCCGGGTACGCCAACGGCGGGTCGTTGCCGCCGTCGAGGTACGTCAGCACGTCCTCCAGTGTGCGGCCGGGGATGCCCCACCACAGGTGGCGCCCCTCGTTGTTCTTCACGCCGCCGACCACCGGCGCGCCATTAGTGGATGCCAGGCGCTGCTGTTGGCGGCGCTCGAAGTACGCCGCCCATGCCGCGTGGTTGTCGGCGG
The DNA here is from genome assembly GCA_902687465.1 of Secale cereale. NCBI lineage: Eukaryota > Viridiplantae > Streptophyta > Magnoliopsida > Poales > Poaceae > Secale > Secale cereale. Next base: position 837,716,559 of record LR738715.1, on the reverse strand, counting down.
CGTACTGGGGGAGGGAGAGCTCGGCGTCGGTCAGGGAGGAGCGCACAACCTCGACCTCCTCGACGAAGTATTTGGGCTTCGCCACGGCTTCGGGCAACGGGGGAATGGGCACTCCCCCGTCGCTGAGTCGCCACCCCATTGGCCCGGCGCGCATGTCCGGCGGCGCCGGGATGTTCGCCTGGAACAGGAGCCAGGACTCCTATTCACGGAGCGAACGGTGGCTGAAGCCGTTGGCCGCCGCCTCGTCTCCGAGGAAACGCTCTGCCATGGCGACGGGCTCGGGAGAGGTAGAGAGGGAGAGGGAGGGGCTGGGCAGCGATGCTCGGGAGAGGTATACGGAGAGGGAGGGGCTGGGCGGCGGTGAGGGGCGAGGCTGGTGTGGGCACAGGCGAGCGAGGCCACCGGCTATATAGCCGCTCCGCGCCCGTGTGTACGCGTGCGAGGGAGGGGAGGCGTCGGCGCGCCGTCTCGTGACGCGCCGCCCGTGAGGAACCAATGGCAAGGCTGACCGGCAGCAGCTTTGCCATTGATTCCTCGCGGGAACCGAGGCAGTTGGGGGAAGATGAGTCGCCGTGTCGCTAACGCGGTTGGCCCGCGGCTTTTTCGCGCCAAAACAGTTCGCCTCGGCGCCCCCGGGCGCCCCCAGCGCGCCGGGTTCGTCCTGGGTCCGCCGGCGCTGTTTTCGGCCCAGGCCGACGAAAATCGGGCTCCTCGGAGCGCGACTGGGTTGTTTTTTCGGCGCCAGCGCGAAAAAATCGCCTGGGGAGGCCTTCCTGGGGGCGCGGCTGGAGATGCTCTTAGTATAGGCTGGTTAGAGATCCACCAGTGACCCCCCCCTCACATTGTCCCGACTGCCCCGCTGGATTATCAAAAGACCCGATCAACGGGATCGAAGACCAGGCCCCGGCACCGCACATCACTTTCCCCTTAGTTGCTCGACAATACTGGGTTACTATCGAGTGCCGAGGGTGACACCTCAGCAGCACTTCTGATGTTAACCTTGTAGGTTAGTTCATCGGTTATGGTCATCGAGGGTGATTCCTCTTTCTCCACTCCCGATAACGACACTGTCGTGCAACTCCTCAAGAGTGTACCTCGAGGGTGACTCCTCTTTCGTTCACCTTGACGATAAACATCAGGTGGAATTCCATCGAGGGTGATTTCCTCAGGTTTTTCCTTTGTTGATAGACACAAAGTTACTATGGTTACTATGACTTTACAACTGTTACTTGGAAAGGGGGGTCGACCCTGAGGGGTACCCGCGAGTGATGTGGAGACGGGTTGACCTGGAGGGTACCTGAGAGTTGAATACGAGGCGTGGCCGGCATTCTTAGCCCTTGCCGCAAGTCCTCGAGACGTGGCGACGGGGTCACATCTTTCATGAGTCTCTGCTCGTTACCGCGTTCCCAAGACACTAAACGGTTTGGATATTTGATCCAAGGGGCCTTTGGCCTGATAGCGCTAACCATCACGTGGGCATAGTATGGGCGTTCTGCGTCGTATGCATCAACCGAAGCTTAACTGACGTCATTGCGACTGAGCGGCGCGCGCCGGGTTGGACCGCGTAAGCACCCGCCTTTTTAAGGAGGTAGCCCAGGTCTGCTCACCGGCCGCGTAAGCAACGTGCAGGAGTTCCCGGGGCGATTGGCCCATGACCCCTGGGGGCATAGGGTTTAGTCCGGCGTGCATGACCTCTCTATTAAGCCTAGGTCGGGTTGTGGCGTATTGTTTGGCCGAGGGCGGGCATGACCTGATGGTGTGTCCGGCCGGAGTTAAGCGGGCGTGGTGGGTAAGTTGGTGCACCCCTGCAGGGAAGAAAACATCTATCGATAGCCTGTCCTACGGTAACGGACACTTGGAGTTGTATCCCGATCGATACAACTAGAACTGGATACTGAGACATGATGGATATGTGGCTCCGGGATTGCTTCCTCGCAGGGAGTCGAGGAAGGATCTCTGGGCATTATGGCTACAACATGCTTGATAATTATAATATATTATTCTGTACTCTCTTCTACTACTGCAAGATTGGTGGTTTCCAGAAGATGCTAGTCTTCGATAGGACTATTTTCTCCCCCTCTTATTCTGGCATTCTGTAGCTTAGTCCACATATACTACCCCTTTTCATTGATACCGATGCATATGTAGTGTAGATCCTTGCTTGCAAGTACTTTGGATGAGTACTCACGGTTGCTTTGCTCCCCCTTTTCCCCCTTCTTTCTTCTTTCTGGTTGATGCAACCAGATGGTGGAGTCCAGGAGCCAGATGCCACACTTGACGACTGCTACTACCGCGACAAAGCCTACTACCTCATGGAGACAGCTGACGACCAGGAGCAGTTAGGAGGTCCCAGGAAGGAGGCATTGCCTTTTCGATCACGTTGCTTTTGTGCTAGCCTTTTTAAGGCAAACTTGTTTAACTTATGTCTGTACTCAGATATTATTGCTTCCGCTGACTCTTGTGTATTCGAGCTTATGTATTCGAGCCCTCGACGCCCCTGGCTTGTAATATAAAGCTTGTATTATTTTAATTTGTGTCTAGAGTTGTGTTGTGATATCTTCCAGTGAGTCCCTGGTCTTGGTCGTACACATTTGCGTGCATGATTAGTGTACGGTCAAATCAGGGGCGCACAGTAGCGTGGGGGAGGAGTTTGGAGGGACAGTTTTTCTTGTTTGCAATTTTTACATGTTAGAATAAGATAAGGCCAACTCCACCGCACGATCCCAAACGGATGTCTGGTTTGGCCGGATTTTGCCCGTTTGGGGCGGCAATGAGTTCGCCCATGTCCGCCTCTGTCCGTTGGGCCGTGGGTGCGCCCAGCGCGTGGCCGCACCCCAAGTCATGTTCGTGTTGGACATGATAAAAAAACAAAAAAGCTAAAATAAAATGACTTAAAAATGTAAATAAACGTAGTTAAAAAAACTTAAAACATAGTTAAGGGGTCATGGCTACAAAACGGCTCAGTTTCACGATTCACATTAGCCATAATTAACACGAACGCACGCACGCACGCACGCATACACGCGCACACACACGCGCGCGGGCGCGCGCGCACACACACACATAAATAGTAAGCCGCCCGCGCGCTCCGGTCGTGCCCGTTGATGCCGTGGCCGCCGCCGTCTTCTCACTGGCCGTCGTCTTCGTCGTCGCTGACGAGGTCGACGTACGGCGGCGGTGTCCAGAGGTGGGACGGCGGTGCCTGGTACACGGGGGCGGGCTGGACGGCCGGAGGCCCCTGCACCACCTCCTCCCGTGGCGAGGCCTCCCGCTCCGGTGACCGCGGCGGCGTGGGGCACCAGTTCACGCCCCCCACGACGTCCGCCATCTCCGGAGCCGTGCACGACCAGCTCCAGTGTTGGCCGACCATGCTCGGGTGGAACGCGGCCACCGATGGCTCCTCCATCACCTCCTCCCTCGCCACCATCTCCAGCTCGGGGATGACCCGGTCGTCGGCCGCGGAGAGCGCCGTCATCTCCTCGAGGCCCTCCCATTTGCGCTCGTCGTGCGTGAGCATGGAGTCCTCCATGACACGCTGCATGAGCCGGGCCTCCTCCTCCGCTGTCACGCGAGGTGGTGGAGGTGGCGACGGAGACGGGGAATGCGACGGCGTGGGCGTGAGGCCGTCCCGCGTACGCCCGCGCACCTCACGTGGCCGCTGCGGTCCCGACACCGTGCCGGTGAAGTAGGAGGCGCGCCGCGTGTCGTGCTCGTCCTGGAGCCATGTGTTCCAGAGCACAGAGTCGGTGGCGTACTTCTCATCGTAGTAGAGGTCGTCGGGGATGAGGCGGCCGCGGCGCACGATCTCATCGCGCCGCGCACGGCCGGAGGTCGACACCGGCGGGATCGGGACCCGGTCGGCGGAGAGGTGCCAGTTGTTGGGGAGGTGGACGTCGCTCCACGGGACCAGCGTCCTTGTCTCCCAGTACCGCCGACATACGTCGGCGCCGAGGTACTGCCGGTCGCGCGGCCCGGCGGCCCTAGGGGCTATGGTGAAAGGGGCCGGCACGGGGGTGTGGCGGGACGTGCGCGGCGGTGATGCGGGCTCCTCCTTCTTCACGGAGCCGCGGCGGCGTCCCGAGGAGGAGCCGGCCTCGCGGTCGTGCTTTCCCTTGCGGCCGTGGTTCCAAAAACCCATGGCTGCTAGGCGGCCGGTTGGCGAGATCGAGGACGGGGAGAGGCCATGGTTTGGCCGTGTCGTGTTTTGAGGAGGCAGTGGGGAGTGTGGACGACGACCGGTCCTGGACTTCCCAATTTAAGAACGATCGCGACCGTTCGCATGGGCGGATGACATGCGGGTCCGGCCGCGCGTGCGCATCGATGCGGACGAGTGGGAGGTAGGTGGTCGCCTGCCACGCGGCCCCGACGCGGACGTTTGCTGTCCGCCGCGACCCAAACGCGGCGCAAGTTTGCGCTCGAAATGGGCCGGCCCGGACACAAAACGGACCAGATGGGTCCGGGCCGTCGCGCTTGGCCGCCTTGTTTGTCCGTTTTACCGCAAACGGACGGGGCCGAACAGGATGAGATCGTGTAGTGGAGCTAGCCTAAGAAAATGTGGCCCGTGGCCCGTGGTCCGTGGAGCATATGCTGCCAGGCAGAGGAAAATCGGGGCGAATCCAACCGACTTTCCGGGGCCGCTCCGGGCGGCGCTCTTCCGACGAAGGACCACACACGCCCACGTGGTTCAGCAGAGGCGCGGCATCGGGGGCGCGAACCCGTCCCAACCAACCGGCCGACCACGCCGCGCCACGCTTGTGGCCACGGGCGAAGGCCCCAGAGACGTCCGCCAGCGGCGCACGTACGCCCGCCCGCAGCCGCGCACGACCGTCACCTCTCTTTCGGCCCTGACGCGCGCGCGCGCGCGCACCACACCACACCAGCAACAGAAGAAAAAGAGTGGCCCGTCCCGACCCGAGCATCCAGACCCGAGCCATTCGTTCGTTCCCCAAGCAGCCAGGCCACACGCACAGACGCACTGTGAGACAGAGAGAAGGGAGGCGGAAACCCTAGCTAGCTCCCGCGGCGCACCTACCACGGGCGTACAGCGAGTCAGTCGGCCAGTCGCGAGAGTCTGCCGTCGGATGGTGTCGATGAGCACGGCGCCAAAGCCGCTGGAGGCCGGGGCGGCGGCGGCCGCCGTGGGGGGAGGCGGCGGGGACGGCGGAGGGGGAGGGGGAGGGGGGAAGGGGAAGGAGCAGCAGCAGGTCGCGGTGGCGGTGGCGGTGGCCGCGGGGCCGCCGATGGCCGTGCCGGCGGACGCGGCGGCGGCGGAGGAGGCCAGGATGAAGGTCCGGAAGCCCTACACCATCACCAAGTCCCGGGAGAGCTGGACCGAGCCCGAGCACGACAAGTTCCTCGAGGCGCTGCAGCTGTGAGTCGCCCCCCAAATCCCCGCCCTCCCCCATTCGTCTCGTGCGCGCATCTTCTTTTGGCTCCGGTAGATGGATTCGGTCTGTGCATCCGCTCCACGAAATGTGAAAATAACTGCTGCTTTACATACGGTCTGTCTTGGGTGGGTGGAGCGTCCCAATTCCTAATTGGTTTTGGTTGCTGTGCCTTACTGGATTTGTGAGATTTTTTGCAGAATCCGTTAGAATTCCCTTTCCATCCACGAGTAGCATTTTGGGTTGTTCATGGTCTTGGATTTTGATTCGTTCTCCGGCTGAAAATGTGGTGGTATCAGCATTTGGCGCTCGGTTCAGGGGTAGCAGAGGGCGTACATATACTATACAAAAGGCAGATGTGTTTTATTGGGAGTTTGTTTCAACGCGTTGGGGAGGTTTTTATTTTACTTTTTGTAAGTTAGGATTCATGTCTAACTGATGTATCACCAGGATTGTATACTTTTGGGTTTTGATTGGAGCACATGGTGTACATCTGCCTGCAGCTTGGAAGAGAGGGATTTTGACAAGGGCTTCAGCTATACTTTTATATTAGTTATAGGTAGCGAGTATGTACAGGGGTGCGTGGAAGCTTGCTATCCATGTGCCAGAGCCATGAGTTGGTCGCGAGATCTTACAGGTTTCACCTCTAGCCTACCCCAACTTGTTTGGGACTAAAGGCTTTGTTGTTGTTGATAGGTAGCGAGTATGTAACTGACATCATTACTATAAAGGGATTCACCTCTTTCTTTTTGTCTGTTATTATAGGTTTGATCGTGATTGGAAAAAGATAGAAGCATTTGTTGGCTCGAAAACTGTGATACAGGTATAGTTGGTAGCTATCTTAGTATCTACAAGTCTCTTGCAAATGCTAACTGAACAAAATTGGATTAATGCTGGTCAAGCCTCTAAGTGCGCCACACATTATATAAGCAAAATTGTTCAACTTTTGGCGCACTCAAGTTATACTAGTGAAACAAGTTGAGCCTCATTAAAAAAGTTATGCTCTTGTATTGTTTAAAATCACAATATCATGAAAATGCTAAACCTTCTTGGCACACTGCGCATTTTCTGTAACAGATAAGGAGCCATGCACAGAAGTACTTTTTGAAGGTTCAAAAGAACGGCACAGGCGAACATTTACCACCGCCTCGGCCGAAGCGTAAGGCAGCCCATCCATATCCGCAGAAGGCCTCTAAAACTGGTACTTACCGGTCATGTTTCTACTTTCTAGTCTCCAGCATGAACTATTTCTACTTCAGCAGTTCAGTGCTTGCTAACTAAAATTTGTTTAGCCCCTGTAGCATCCCAGGCTGTTTTATCACAACAAGCTGCTCCTCCTCCCCCTCCTCCGAGGGATCAAGATGGTGTTAATGTGTCTATGGGTGCATCTATGGTTGCACCAAACACAAATGCAAATGCCGTGGCGCCTTCCTGGGACAATGCTCTTGTTCAACCTACACAAGGTCTGTTATTCACTATTGTCATAATGCCGATTGAAGACTAACAATTTATGAAGAAAGTACTGAAGTTTCACATGTTTGGCAGTTACAAGTGCCATTGCCACAAATAACTGCTCTAGTAGTATAGAGAGCCAATCTGGAACGTGGCCAACCTCTGAAGCAGTTGAACAAGAAAAGGTGCTGCCACAAATGCGGGGTAAGTTTCCTCTTTAGGCAGTGCAAATATATCCTCACAACTATTATCTAGGCCATCAGCTTAGTTCTTACCTACTATGGAATGTATGATATATTTTCCTTATTTAAACATTACGTTAAGCTAGAGATACCTCTGAGATCGATTCTATTTCTCACCGTATTCTTACTTCTGGTGCTCCCTGGTTACATGTGCAGCTATGCCAGATTTTTCCCAAGTATACAACTTCCTGGGAAGTGTATTCGATCCAGATACAACTGGGCATTTGCAGAGGTTAAAGGCAATGGATCCTATTGATGTGGAAACGGTATGTCTGCTCTTAGGCCTACTTTTTTTAACAGTTTTGTTTCAAATGGAACTAATTCCTATATGTCTCTGCCAAGTTGCCACTCCTTTTTGCTAGTTTAGGCTGTACTCTTGGCTAAAGATTTCGCGTATAAATATTTGCTGACTACTGAGAAGACTAAAATAGTCTTTTCTTTTGATTAACATGATCATAGGATAGATAGTTTCTGAATGTTTTGTCATAATTCTTCTATTCAGTACTGTTATTAGAATAAAAATTACTCCCTCTGTACCGAAATACATGTCGCTGGAGTAGCTGAAGTTTAGCTACTCCAGCGACATGTATTTCGGTACAGAGGGAGTAGAAGTTACAATGTTTTGTAGAGTTTGTAAAATCTTGCAGTGATGTGTTAGATATGTGCGAGTTACGAAGAATGATCACCTACATTTTGCATTTAATAAACATTCCCTAGTCCTGATGCTCCCATTCCTTCTAGTTTTGTTAAATTTCCTTATGTACTGCATTTCATCGTTATCCATTCATGACTTGGGAGTTCATGCATTTTATTACTATCATATGCTTATCTGTTTTCACACACAAACTTCTCCTTTTCACTTGCAATGAATATTGATCTGTTGAAGTGACTAATCTACAGGTACTACTGCTCATGCGAAATCTATCCATGAACTTGATTAACCCAGAATTTGAGGCACATGTAAGTTTTGTTTCTTCTTTCTTTGCCTTATATTGATGTTCTAATGCTTCTTAGTCCTTACATGCTATCGTTGTGCTTGACCACACCATACCTCGACCCAGTGCAATGATTATGGTGATAGGTTTTCAGATATTTTTATCATTGTCAGGTTACCTCAAATTCCTAGGACACCCTAAAATTCCACTTCATGCTTCACAACAATAATGGAAATGGATTCTCCCCCTTAGGTATTCTGATTTCGAAGTCATGGGTCCTTGACAGTGCAGTGTGCTGAAATCTTGTTGAAGATTTTAAATGTGTCATGCATTTTGTGGCAACCCAACTCCTTCATAACTTAATGACACTTGTGGTGTATGTCAACAAATTAGATCACAACACTTGGTGTGACTGTAACTCAGAGCCACTAGCAAATTAAATAGCTGCACTCCTAGCCTAGTGTAAGTCTACGACCCTTTGCAAACACAGAGAAAAAAGGCACAAATAATATTTGCCTTATAGCACAAAATGAAAAACTAAAAGAAAGAAGACGATGCAAAGCTCAGGCCAACCCCACCCTCTCATCTCTCTCCGAGACCTACACAGGAGAAGCGCATTCTGCTGCCTCTCTCTCTCTCTCTCTAGTTCATGAGAGAAGGCATGTGCTCCTGCTTTAACCTCCCGCGCCACTGCTTTCCCTTCCCGCGCCTGCTCAGCCAGCATATTACCAGGGCCTACGACCTTGTCTGGAGGGGCGCCACAACTTTATATATCGATGTGGTACCGTATAACGACCACATAAAAAACAATTTTCCATGTTTTTTGCTAGGGAAAAATTCAAAAGGTCAACTAGTCATAGTTAATTTTATGGACTGCCAGTGTTCTTTTTAGGGGAAAACATGTAATTTTGATGACCATCTTTGATATATATGTTCATAGCAACTGTCTGTTAGTGCCATAGAAGCACATCAGGTAGCTACAGTGCCCTAGCACGTTTTGTTTATTTCTGTCCCCGGACTATCTGATGGAATTTGAACTGTATCCATCTTTTTCAAGCATTACACTCCTGAGTGATCTTTTGATCTTCATGAAACTGTAATGCTGCATTGACCATAGAAATAATATATGAAACATTTATTCCCTAAACAATCCTGCAAAGATGCAATTTTGTGGTCTTCAAAGATAACCCATGGTACATACTAGTCATTTTGATAAGCGGCATTGCATGTATTTTGCACAAAACTATGCAAATTAATTCATTGCTTAATCTGTTCCAGTGTATTATTCTGAAAACCTGACTGATTTACCTTTTTTTGATTGCAGAGGCAGTTGCTCTCGTCATATGGTTCTGGTGGAGACGAAAATAAACCTGAAGGCATGGAAAATCTCGGGTCCCAGAGTAGCCATCTCCCATCCATGTAAGAATTCAGTCTCTTTCTATGTTCATATGCTTGTGGCCTAAAAATGAGCTTCGTCTCAACAGCGACCATTTACATTTTCCAGGGTAACGAGTGAGTGAGTGAGCGAGCACCAGCCATCAGCCATTCTGTCATAGAAAGCTTCAGTTGTTTCTGAGAGACGCTTGTGTTCTCCTTGTACTGGTCCTGTCGGCGTCTAGTCTGGCTATTTATGAATGTTGGCTGGGGTGCAGTGGCATGTGTACAGCTTCGGAGATGGTGCTCTAACCCTAGGCTAGCGTTGCTTATCAAGTGGGTGTAGATAGCCAGTTTTGCGTGCTCAAGCAATTCTTTTCCCTAGGGTGGGGCATAGCTCAAGATGGTTCTTGTATGTATACACCGATAAGTATGCGCTCGTTGATGTACATATGTGTCATATTGTGTAAACGTTTGAGATACTGCGAGTATTCGATGAAGGCAAATAAGTATGCTGAATAATCCAGTTGGGTGTATTCTCCACTACAATGTAATGATGTGCACCCTGATGCTATGCAATGTGAGTTCTGAAATGAGCGTCTGCCTTTACATATTGTGACTTTTAAAACCTGTGCTTCTGTTATTTGATCATATAGTGTTTGAACTTCATCCGAGGCGTGCTCATATCGCAGCTCACCGGTGTGTGTGCCGTTTTGTGTTGCTGGCGTTCAATGCTTGGAATTCCCTGAAGTTCGGTTCTTGTGCATCCTGAAATCTGTAGCTTGGTCTCCGCCTCTGAACTTGCTGTATCAGCAGGCGTAGTGTAGGTGTTTTCTTGTTGCTGGTGTTTCGTTGAGATGGGATGAGATTTGATTTGAAATGTTTAAATTCGTAAACTGCTTGGAACTGTTCTTTCTAGCATTATCAAAATTGATTTCAGGGGCTAGACGGTCTTGTTCTTTTTGTGTCTGTTACACACAGAAGAACATTCTTGCTCTCCTTTGTGTCGTTCTACAGACTACAGTGGTAGTCCTCCATGTCAGCAGTCGCTACTCACATTCAGTGTGTCACGTTGGATAAGCTGACAAGTGGGCCCTCCCCATCAGCAGTTATGATGAAGCATTCGAGGCCATCTGTTGAGCAAGCATTGGATTCTAATTCGAGGAGAATCATCACTGCCTTATCTTCAGCTGATGACTGGGTGCAAATCTACCCATCGTTCAGCTGGTATACCACCTTTTGCTAGATCAACTGCTGGTAATTTTTCACTCTATCAGAAAGCTCCCAAGCAGTATAGTATGGTGCCTGCCTGTTGAATTCAATGGCTTGGGTAATTGATGTGATGCCACGGCTCTCTTGCATCTTTTATGATGGAAAAACAGATGTCTAAGTGTGATTTCATAAAGGAAAAAGAAAAAGGAAAAAAGGGCCAAAGAAAAAGAAAAAAGAGAAGCAAAAGGAAAAGCTGCAAATACAATACAGCCTGCAAGAACAGCAATAGCATCTGCAGATTTCAGAAAGAAAAGGGCCAGATCGTGTATGACTGTACATTGGTTAATTCGAATATGAATTTTATGATATAGTTTTGTGACCCATAATCCTTGTTTAGTTGGTTAAATTGATAGTCCAGCTTGACTTTTGAAATATGTGCACACCACGTAATTTAGGACGGAGGGAGTACCCTTGTAACGAAATGTATCTTGTCCACCGTCGATCTGTATCGAAAGTAAGCTCATTCTGGATACCTTACTTTTATTTCATCTTTGCATTGAACATATGTTGTATGTACTGCTTGGGATTGCTACTGAAAATGTGTTGAGAGATACACTTATGTGGCATTATAGATGTGTGCGCGCGCGCGTGCGCCTGTGTGTGTTACTCGTTCTATCGTTACCCCTACTACATGGAACAAAATGCCCAATCCCTTTCAGCGAAAAGGTCAAGGGCATGCACGAGTTAATTTAGTCTCATTATTTCTCATAACACCCAAACTCTGTTTTCTGTAGCAATCCCAAGCATATTTGGAAATATAGTCTACGATGTAGTAGATGGTTAACCTACACACAAAGGCCGAAGACATGTGATTACCTTATTTAAGATTATATAAATTTTGCTAATATAGTTTGAAAGTTTGACCTTTCATTTTTATATGCGTCATGATTCACAGTTGTTTTCATTGGCTAGAAAACTTGGCATCAATGGTTAATGATGCTTGGATATAAGAGCATCTCCAGCCGCGCCCCCAACAGGCCCCCCTAGGCCATTTTTTCGGCGCCGGCGCCGAAAAATGGCCCAGTCGCGCCCTCAGGATGTCGAAAATAGCCGGTTCGGACCTTTTTTCCGCCCGGCGGTCACAAGCCGAACCCGGCGCGCTGGGGAGCAGTTGGGGGCTCCGGCGCTAGGAAAAAGCGCGCCTGGCCCATACCGCCAGGGGAAAAGTCAAGGTTTTCATCCTCGACTCGCCTCCCACCCCCCACGCCCTCGGCCACCACTAGCTATATCCCGACGACGGCCGCCGCCCTACTCCGCTAGATAGCCATTCCTCGCCGGAAAATAGCAGCGCTTTGTTGGAAATATGCCCTAGAGGCAATAATAAAAGAGTTATTATTATATTTCCTTGTTCATGATGATCGTTTATTATCCATGCTATAACTGTATTGATTGGAAACTCAAATACATGTGTGGATAAATAGACAAACTTTGTGTCCCTAGTAAGCCTCTTCAGGACTAGCTCGTTGATCAAAGATGACCGCGGTTTCCAGGTCATAGACATGAGTTGTCATTTGATAACGGGATCACATCATTAGGAGAATGATGTGATGGACGAGACCCAAACGTTAAACATAGCTTTTGATCGTATCAGCTATCGCTATAGTTTTCTGCATGTCAGGTATAAGTTCCTATGACCATGAGATCGTGTAACTCACTGACACCGTAAGAGTACTTTGTGTGTGCCAAACGTCGCAACGTAACTGGGTGACTATAAAGGTACTCTACAGGTATCTCCGAAGGTGTCTGTTGAGTTGACATGGATCGAGACTGGGATTTGTCACTCCGTGTGACGGAGAGGTATCTCCGGGCCCACTCGGTAATACGTCATCTCAATGAGCTCAAAGTGACTAAGTAGTTAGTCACGGGATTATGTATTACGGAACGAGTAAAGAGACTTGGCGGTAACGAGATTGAACTAGGTATAGAGATACCGACGATCGAATCTCGGGCAAGTAACATACCGACGAGACAAAGGGAACTGTATACGGGATTGCCTGAATCCTTGACATCGTGGTTCATCCGATGAGATCATCGAGGAACGTGTGGGAACCAATATGGGTATCCAGATCCCGCTATTGGTTATTGATCTGGGAGTGTCTCGGTCATGTCTGCATAGTTTCCGAACCCGCAGGGTCTACACACTTAAGGTTCGGTGACGCTAGGGTTGTTAGTGAGAACAGTGCATGGTTACCGAAGGTTGTTCGGAGTCCCGGATGAGATCCCGGACGTGACGAGGGTCTCCGGAATGGTCCGGGGACGAAGATTGATATATAGGATGAGAGTGATCGGAGTCCGGAAGTGTTCCGGGGAGTATCGGGGAGACGTCGGATGACCGAAAGGGGTTTTCGGGGGTCCCGGCAAGTGTTGCGGGCCTAATGGGCCACAAGTGGGAGACGCAACAGCCCTCATAGGGCTGTGCGCCCCCCCCTAGGGCCCTCTCCACCTGCGCCAAGGGGCTGGGCCCCCCTAGGGCTGCCGCACCCCTAGCCTTGGGGGGCAAGGCGCCTGGGGGGGGGGGGACCCTAGCCCTGGCCGCAGCCCTGGCCGCCGCCCCCCCATCTCCCCTTGGCCGCCGCCCCTAGGGGTAAACCCTAGGGCGCCCCCTCCCCTCTCTCCCCCCTATATAAAGAGAGGCAGAGGGAGGGCAGCTATACACGTTCGTGCCTCGGCGCTGCCCTCCCTCTCCCACAACCATCTTCGTCAATTCCGCGGTGCTTGGCGAAGCCCTGCTGGAATCCTCCACCACCATCTCCACCACGCCGTCGTGCTGCTGGTTTCTCCATCAACCTCTCCTTCCCCCTTGCTGGATCAAGAAGGAGGAGACGTCCCCGAGCTGTACGTGTGAAGAACGCGGAGGCACCGTCCCTTCGGTGCTAGGATCTTCGGCGATCTGAATCGCGGCGAGTACGACTCCATCAACCGCGTTCTTGAACGCTTCCGCTTAGCGATCTACAAGGGTATGTGGATCCAACTCTCCCCTCGTAGATGCATCTCCTAGATTGATCTTGGTGAGCGTAGGAAAATTTTTGTTTCCCATGCAACGTTCCCCAACACGCTTCGCCGCGGCAGCCCCTCCAACAGCAGCTGCGCGTTTCTGGCCGCGGAGGCGCGGTTTAGCGGCGGGTACACGCCCACCGAGCTCAAGGTGTTCGACGTTTTGCCTGTCTCGGCGTTGGACTCGGATGACGAGGAAGAGCTCGCCGCGCTGCTGGAGGAGGAAGCCGCGGCCAACGTCCAGGAAGAAGAGCATCTCATGGTGCTCGCCGCCCTCGCCCAGCTGCTGCCGAGCCATGAAAAGCTGCGGCGAGGTGGCTCGGCGCCTGGGCGGTTGAAAGCAAAGAACCGGCATCGTCTCGAAGGCTACTGCATGATCTACTCCGACTACTTCGCCGATGCTCCACTTCACGGCGAGAAAACATTTGGGCGCCGCTATCGGATGAGCCGAAAGCTCTTCCTCAGGACTGTGAATTCCATTCGGGAGTTCGACAACTACTTCAAGTGCAAGATGGATTGCACGGCGCTCTTGGATTCACCTCCATCCAGAAGTGCACGACAGCGATGAGGATGCTTGTATATGGAGCTCCCGGTGATTCACTCGACGACTATGGGCGCATGGCCGAGTCCACCAGCATAGAGTGTTTCTACAAGTTCTGTCGGGCAGTGGTGGCAGTGTTTGGGCCACAATACTTGAGAACACCCAATGCAGAAGACACTGCTCGGATCCTAGCCCAGAATGCAGTAAGAGGATTTCCTGGGATGCTTGGAAGCATCGACTGCATGCATTGGAAATGGAAGAATTGCCCGTTTGGTTGGCAGGGGATGTACAAAGGCGCCAAAGGCGGTTGCAGTGTGGTGCTTGAGGCGGTGGCCACACAGGACCTCTGGATTTGACACTCCTTCTTTGGTATGCCAGGAACTCACAATGACATCAACGTGCTGCAGTGCTCTCATGTCTTTGCCAAGCTTGTTGAAGGTCATTTTCCTCCGGTGAACTTCGAGATCAATGGGCGGCACTACAACAAGGGGTACTATCTAGCTGACAGCATCTATCCGAGATGGTCGACATTTGTGAAGACGAACTCAAACCCTGCGACAGGAGGCAAGAACGGCTGGTTTGCGAAAGTTCAGGAGGCTTGCAGGAAGGATGTCGAGCGGGCATTTGGTGTGCTCCAATCTTGATTTGTTGTTGTTCGGTACCCCGCTCAGACCTGGTCCAAAGATCAAATGTGGGAGATTATGACTGGCTGTCATCTTGCACAACATGATCATCGAGAGCGAGCAAGAAGACCCAGTGTTTGACACTGAACCATACTACAGGCAGGGTCCTCTAGCCGAAGTTGATCACCAGCTACCGGCAACTTGGACTGCCTATCTCAGTATGCGTCAGGAGATCCGAGACCCACAGGTGCATCAACTGCAAAAAGATCTGATTGAGCACCTATGGAGGCTCAAGGGGGACGCCGTGTGATGAAATACGATTTTTATTTGTTGAACTATATAATTTGTATTGTACTATTTGTTATTGTACTATTTTGTTGAACTATTTGATTTTTCTGTGATGAAATATGTGATAAGAAATAATAGTGTTGATAATTGAACGCCGAGACACGGCGAAACCACGTCGAATATGGGCCTATTCTCGCCCATATGGGCCCTTTATTCGCCGAAATGAGGCTGCAAAGTGGGACAATTTCGGCACCTGGGGGCGAGCTGGGGGCGACGACTGGGCGCAAAACCGCCCCCAGCGCCGATTGTATCGCCGGCTCGCCCCCAAGGGGCGATTTTTACGGGTCGGGGGGGGGGGGGGGGGGG
>LR738715.1:837670402-837691027 GCA_902687465.1 Secale cereale | reverse complement strand
ACTTACAACAAAATACTTATTGTTGCTATTTTTATTTTTTTTTCCAGTTTTTTTGTTTTGTTTTCTGCATTATTTATTATCTTTTGTTTTTTGCTTTATTTTTTTAATTCTTTTTTGCTTTTAGGTCAGCAAAATTATAAATTTTCTGTTAGTGCCATTAGTTTTAGAAATATTATAAACTTTATTTTAGTGCCATTAGTTTTCAAATTTGAATAGTTAAAATTTGAATTCTTTGAAATTTGTGTGAATCACAAGTTTGTGATTAACTTTGCTAAAAAAATGAACATAGATGCACCTATAGAGAAAATTCAACCTAAATTCATAATAAATTTCTATGAATTTCAGAGAAATTCACTACGAATTTAGGTCAAATTCCCTCTATAGGGGCATCTATTTTCACTTTGAGAGGAGCTCAACAAGGGAGAGAGGGACGGGCTTATAAACCGGTGTGTGCGCCCTTCGGTTGGCGAGGTGGGACTAAACTCTGACCGCAACGAGGACCAACCCTTTAGATCCCGGTTTGTGGCACAAACCGGGACTAATGGTCATGGGCCAAGGGCGAGGCGCATTGGTCCCGGTTCGTGCGTTGAATCGGGACCAAAAGGTCCAAGCGAACCGGGACCAATGGCTGCCCACTTGAGTGTTCTTGGTGAGAACATAGTTGACAAGGAGCGAACCGGGATTAATGGTATTACGATGGCCGAACCATAAGACATTAAAGCATTTTAAATGTACTCTGAAAAAGTTGAAAGTTGGCATGGTATCATAATTTCACACACATAGCTTGGGTCAATGGTATCATACTCGCCTGTTACAAAGTTGGCATGGTATCATCATAATAGTTGCGGAACAAAGTCTTCACTTTTTCTTCGCTTGTGTCATTTTCTTATTGCGCCGTAACCATGGATAATCTTCATCGTTTATCAGGATGCTTGGGTCAACCTTGACTTTGAAGGGAGGAATTTCATGAAACTTTTCATAATCTTCAGACATGTCTGTCTTGCCCTCCACTCCCAGGATGTCCCTTTTTCCTGAAAGAACTGTGGCGCTTTGGCTCATCTTATGATGTATTCGCTTCCTTATCTTTTCTTTTTCTCGGTCTGGTAGACATGTCCTTCACATAGATAACCTGTGCCACATCATTGGCTAGGACGAACGGTTCGTCAGTGTACCCAAGATTTTTCAGATCCACTGTTGTCATTCCGTACTGTGGGTCTACCTGTACCCTGCCTCCTGACAAATTGACCCATTTGCACTTAAACAAAGGGACCTTAAAATCATGCCCGTAGTCAAGTTCCCATATGTCCACTATGTAACCATAATATGTGTCCTTTTCCCCTCTCGGTTGTTGCATCAAAGCGGACACCGCTGTTTTGGTTGGTGCTCTTTTGATCTTGGACAATCGTGTAAAATGTATTCCCATTTATCTCGTATCCTTTGTAAATCAATACAGTCAAAGATGGTTCCCTGGACAACAAGTATAGCTCATCACAAACAGTGTTGTCACCTCTGAGACGTGTTTCCAACCAACTGCTGAAAGTCCTGATGTGTTCACATGTAATCCAGTGGTCGCACTGCTCCGGGTGTTTGGAGCGCATACTGTTCTTGTGTTCATCGACATACGGGGTCATCAAGGTAGAGTTCTGTAGAACTGTGTAGTGTGCTTGAGACCAAGAATATCCGTCCCTGCATATTATTGAGTCCCTTCCAAGTGTGCCTTTTCCAGTCAGTCTCCCCTCATACTGCGATTTAGGGAGACCTATCTTATTAAGGCCAGGAATGAAGTCAGCACAAAACCCGATGACATCCACTGTTTGATGGCCCATGGAGATGCTTCCTTCTGGCCTAGCGCGGTTATGGACATATTTCTTTAGGACTCCCATGAACCTCTCAAAGGGGAACATATTGTGTAGAAATACGGGCCCCAGAATGACAATCTCGTCGACTAGATGAACTAGGACGTGCGTCATGATATTGAAGAAGGATGGTGGGAACACCAGCTCGAAACTGACAAGACATTGCGCCACATCACTCCTTAGCCTTTGTACGATTTCTGGATCGATCACCTTCTGAGAGATTGCATTGAGGAATGCACATAGCTTCACAATGGCTAATCGGACGTTTTCCGGGAGAAGCCCCCTCAATGCAACCGGAAGTAGTTGCGTCATAATCACGTGGTAGTCATGAGACTTTAGGTTCTGAAACTTTTTCTCTGGCATATTTATCATTCCCTTTATATTTGACGAGAAGCCAGTCAGGACCTTCATACTGAGCATGCATTCAAAGAAGACTTATTTCTCTTCTTTCGTAAGAGCGTAGCTGACAGGACCTTCATACTGCTTCGGAGGCATGCCGTCTTTTTGTGCAAACGTTGCAGGTCCTCCCGTGCCTCAGGTGTATCTTTTGTCTTTCCATACACGCCCAAGAAGCCTAGCAGGTTTACGCACAGGTTCTTCGTCACATGCATCACGTCGATTGAAGAGTGGACCTCTAGGTCTTTCCAGTAGGGTAGGTCCCAAAATATTAATTTCTTCTTCCACATGGGTGCGTGTCCCTCAACGTCATTCGGAACAGCTAGTGTAACGGGACCCTTTCCAAAGATTACGTGTAAATCATTCACCATAGCAAGTACGTGATCACCGGTACGCATGGTGGGTTTCTTTCGGTGATCTGCCTCACCTTTGAAATGTTTGCCTTTCTTTCGACATTGATGGTTGGTCGGAAGAAATCGACGATGGCCCAGGTACACATTCTTCCTGCATTTGTCCAGGTATATACTTTCAGTGTCATCTAAACAGTGCGTGCATGCGTGGTATCCTTTGTTTGTCTGTCCTGAAAGGTTACCGAGAGCGGGCCAATCGTTGGTGGTCACGAACAGCAACGCCTTTAGGTTAAATTCCTCCTGTCTGTGCTCATCCCACGCATGTACACCGTTTCCATTCCACACCTATAAAAGTTATTCAACTAATGGCCTTAGGTACACATCAATGTCGTTGCCGGGTTGCTCAGGGCCTTGGATGAGAACTCGCATCATAATGAACTTCCGCTTCATGCACATCCAAGGAGGAAGGTTATACATACATAGAGTCATGGGCCAGGTGCTGTGATTGCTGCTCTGCTCCCCGAAAGGATTAATGCCATCCGCGCTTAAAGCAAACCATACGTTCCTTGGGTCCTTTGCAAACTCCTCCCAGTACTTTCTCTCGATTTTTCTCCACTGCGACCTGTCAGCGGGTGCTCTCAACTTCCCGTCTTTCTTACGGTCCTCACTGTGTCATCGCATCAACTTGGCATGCTCTTCGTTTCTGAACAGATGTTTCAACCGTGGTATTATAGGAGCATACCACATCACCTTCGCAGGAACCCTCTTCCTGGCGGGCTCGCCGTCAACATCACCAGGGTCATCTCGTCTCATCTTATACCGCAATGCACCACATACTGGGCATGCGTTCAGATCCTTGTATGCACCGCGGTAGAGGATGCAGTCATTAGGGCATGCATGTATCTTCTGCACCTCCAATCCTAGAGGGCATACGACCTTCTTTGCTGCGTATGTACTATCGGGCAATTCGTTATCCTTTGGAAGCTTCTTCTTCAATATTTTCAGTAGCTTCTCAAATCCTTTGTCAGCCATAGCATTCTCTGCCTTCCACTGCAGCAATTCCAGTATGGTACCGAGCTTTGTGTTGTCATCTTCGCAATTGGGGTACAACCCTTTTTTGTGATCCTCTAACATGCGGTCGAACTTCAGCTTCTCCTTTTGACTTTCGCATTGTGTCCTTGCATCGACAATGACCCGACGGAGATCATCATCATCGGGCACATCATCTGGTTCCTCTTGATCTTCAGCAGCTTCACCCGTTGCAGCATCATTGGGCACATCGTCTGGTTCCTCTTGATCTTCACCAGCTCCCCCCATTGCAGCATCACCGTATTCAGGGGGCACATACTTGTCATTGTACTCTTCTTCTTCGCCGTCTTCCATCATAACCCCTATTTCTCCGTGCCTCGTCCAAACATTATAGTGTGGCATGAAACCCTTGTAAAGCAGGTGGGAGTGAAGGATTTTCCGGTTAGAGTAAGACATTGTATTCCCACATTTAGTGCATGGACAACACATAAAACCGTTTTGCTTGTTTGCCTCAGCCGCATCGAGAAACTCATGCATGCCCTTAATGTACTCGAAGGTGTGTCTGTCACCGTACATCCATTGCCGGTTCATCTGCGTGCATTATATATAATTAAGTGTGTCAAAAACCATTACAGAACATCATAAATAGGTAATTAAGTGACCAAATTAATAGAAGTTCATCATCACATTAAAACCAAAGTACATACATAGTTCTCATCTAACAACATATAGCTCTCCAGAGCATCTAATTAATTTTCACCATACATTGAAACTATATAAAACATTTCAATGCGAAAACAAATGCGATCATAATCGCAACCAAGGTAACAATTGATCCAACGACATAATGATACCAAGCATCGGTATGAATGGCATATTTTCTAATATTTCTAATCTTCCACCGCATTGCATCCATCTTGATCTTGTGATCATCGACGACATCCGCAACATGCAACTCCAATATCATCTTCTCGTCCTCAATTTTTTTTATTTTTTTCCTTCAAGAATTTTTTTCTTCTTCAACTAAATTTAACCTCTCGACACTAGGGTCCATCTTGATCTTGTGATCATCGACGACTTTCGCAACATGCAACTCCAATTCCATCTTCTCCTCCTCCGTTTTTTTCTAATTTTTTCTTCAAGGAAATGTTTTCCTCTTCAACTAAATTTAACCTCTCCACAAGAGGGTCGGTTGGAATTTCCGGTTCAACTACCTCCTAGACATATAAAAACATCTATGCATGTCAGGTTGGTCGGCATAATTGTCATAAACACTAAACCAAATAGTTATAAATTAAAGATAATATACCACATCCGAATCATAGACAGGACGAGGGCCCACGTGGGCGGATATCAAAACCATCGCACTATATAATAACAAGCAATAATAAATGTAAAAAAATTAGACAAATATCTATCTAAAGCAATAATAACAAGCAATAATAAAAGTAAGAAAAGCATGGACATAACAAGAGGCTCACCACGGTGGTGCAGGTGACGAGATCGGCGGGGGCGATCGACGGCGGCGAAGACGCGGACGGGACGTGATGGATCGCTAAACCTAGACAAATATCGGAGAAAATGAAGCTTCGAGAGGAGAAAAGCTTAACTAGTGTGGCTCGGGCATTCCATCGAACACGTTGTGTGCATAGGAGGTGAGCTAGAGCACCACCAAGCCCTCTCCCCCTCGGCCAGAAAAAACAGAGCAGTGTGCTCTGCTCTTACGCGAGGGGGTATATATAGGCACCTCATTGGTCCCGGTTGATGACATGAACCGGGACTAAAGGGGAGCCTTTGGTCCCGGTTCAAGTCACCAACCGGGACCAATGGTGGTGGGCCAGGAGCAAGGCCCATTGGTCCCGGTTCGTCCCACCAACTGGGACCAAAAGGTCCAGACGAACCCGGACCAATGGCCCACGTGGCCCGGCCGGCCCCCTGGGTCACGGACCGGGTCCAATGCCCCCATTGGTCCCTGTTCTGGACTGAACCGGGACTAATGGGCTGACCCGGCCTGGACCATTGCCCCGTTTTCTACTAGTGTACATCTGCTCTGACTGGATTAAAGTGTCCTTAATATGCTGCTATGTCTCTTCGAGTGAATATCCTACATTGCCAAAATGGACTGGCCTATTGTTGGAGTGTAGATGAAAGTTAGTGGATCCTTGGCAGGATAAAATGAACCAGTGCTCAATCCTAGTGCTCCATCCAAGAAAAACGCCAATAGCCTTTCCTAGGCGTCTCATTCCTCTGCCGGAGCAAAGGAAGAATGTCAAGGTACCCAGAGAAGTGAAGGTTGCCATTGTCAACACACTGAGAACCATCAGGGGAGATGGTAGAAACTAGGGCTCTACCAGGACGGGGGCGTAGATTATAGGGGAAGGAGGAGGAAGGGCGAGGGCAAGGCCGCGGTGGCCGGCGGCTGGGCGCCGTCCCGCACGGTTGATGGCGGCGGCGGTGGAGGCAAAGTGGCGGCTAGGGTTTAGGGTTCCGGCTCTTCTGGGAGCCGGGCAATAGTTATGACTTATTGCTTAATCTCAAAAGGTTCCCTTACATCGGTTTATATAATCTCAAAGCTAGGAAAAATAAATAAATTGGGCTAAGCCCCTAACTTAAACGCGCCCAGTGGGCCTCTTCCGGGTATATGAAACCCCGGTCATAACATCTCTCCCCGCCTGCGCAAACAGCTCGTCCTCGAGCTGGAAGTCTGGATAGTGACTGGTGAACTCGTCGCGCTGCTCCCAGGTTGCCTCCTCCTCTGGAAGGCCCTCCCACTGGATCAAGATGTACCACACCCCACGACGCAGCTGGGCCTTCAACGCCTTGGATGGTCCAGGAAGTAAGCGCCCGTCGGACACTGGGGGAAGCGTCGGTGTGGTCGTCGGTGGCTCTCCCTTGTAAGGCTTGAGCAGCCCTACATGGAAGACGTCGTGGATGCGTGCACCCACCGGAAGCTGAAGGCGGTAGGCCACCTTTCCAATGCGCTCCAGCACGGCAAAGGGGCCTGCATAGCGCGGACCCAGCTTGCGCTTCGCGCGTGGGTCAAGAGACTGAGTCGAGCGGTGGAGAAGGCGTAGCCAGACCCAATCGCCCACTGCGTATTCCGCCTCGCGGTGATGGCCGTCATAGTAGTGCTTGGCCAGCTGCTGGGTCTGAAGGAGACGCTGCCGCACCTCGGCGAGCATCTCATCGCGGCTGCGAATAAGCTCGCCAGCCGCCTCCGTCCGAGCCGACGCCGGGTCGACCGGCAGGATCGCTGGGGGTGGCCGGCCATAAACCACCTCGAACGGGGTGGCGCGCAGGGCGGAGTGGTAGGAGGTGTTGTAGCAGTACTCCGCCCAGGCGAGCCAGTCCACCCAAGCGCGAGGACGATCACCTGTAACACATCGCAGATACATATCAATCACCTTATTAACCACCTCGGATTGGCCGTCCGTCTGAGGATGGAAGGCGGTGCTTAGGCGGAGCTGCACGCCCGCCATGCGAAAGAGATCGCGCCACACATGTCCCGTGAAGACCGGGTCCCGGTCGCTGACGATCGAGGTCGGAAACCCATGAAGGCGGACGATGCCGTCGAAGAAGGCCCTGGCCACAGATGCGGCAGTGTACGGATGGGCGAGCGGAATGAAGTGGGCGTACTTGGAGAAACGGTCGACCACTGTGAGGATGACAGACTTGCCTCCTACCTTGGGAAGGCCCTCAATGAAATCCATGGAGATGTCGGCCCAAACCTGAGAGGGTACCTCCAACGGCTGCAGGAGCCCGGCTGGCCGTAGCGTCTGTGTCTTGTTGCGCTGGCAGGTCACACACGAGCGCACCCAATCTTGGACCAGAGCACGGTCCCCTGGAATGTAAAAGTCGGCGCGTAGACGATGGAGGGTCTTCTGGATCCCCTCGTGGCCGGCCGAGTGAGCCAGCTTGAGCACCTGGTGTCGGAGATCATCGTGGTCCGGCACGAAGACGCGGCGGCCATGAAGGAGCAAGCCATCCGTCGCCCGCCAAGGCTCCTCCAAGTCGCTTCCGCAGTAGCTGGGCGTCGGGTGCTGCCGTGGTAGCCCGGCGAATGTCGGCGAAGAGGGCGAAGGAGGGCTCGGAGAGGATGCAGAGCACCACCCCCTCGGAGGCGCCGACAGCTGCATCCTCGGTGTCGCGGCGGGACAGAGCATCGGCCACGGTGTTGAGGCGGCCGGGACGGTACTCGACGGTGAAGTCGAAGCCAAAGAGCTTGCTGATCCACTGATGTTGCGGCACGGTAGAGAGCCGCTGATCCAGCAAGAACTTGAGGCTGTAGTGATCCGTCCGAATCCTGAAGGACCGGCCCCAGAGATAGGGCCGCCTGTGGCGCACGGCCTGGACCAAGCCAATGAGCTCCCGCTCATAAGCCGCGAGCTTGAGATGGCGCGCTGCGAATGGCCTGCTGAAGAATGCAAGCGGTCCATCCCCCTGATGAAGGACGGCGCCAAACCCCACACCGGAGGCGTCGCAGTCGACGAAGAATGGCCGGTCGAAGTCCGGCATCTGAAGGACGGGGCCTATCGTGAGGGCCCCCTTGAGGGCCTCGAATGCTGCGGTCGCCTCGTCGTCCCAAGCGAAGGCATCTGATACGTCCAAAACGTATCTATAATTTCTGCTTGCTCCATGCCTCTTTTGTGTGATATTGCTATGATATTTATACACTTCCATACACTTTTGATCATATTTGGACTAACCTATTAACTCAGTGCACCCCAGTGCCAGTTTCTATTTTCTGCTGTTTTTGTATTTCAGGTTTTCCCATCACGTAAACTGCCAGAAAAATCCCGGAAAAATTATATAAAAAATCAGCGTTCCGGAAGCTTCCACACGGTCGAAGTAGGGCCGGAGGGGGGCCACCAGGGCTCCAGGCGCCCTGGTGGCGCGGCCCCCCTCCTGGCCGCGCCGGTGGGGCGCCTGGGCCCCCCCAGGCCTCCGCTGATGCCCCCCTTTGGCGCGCCCATGGCGCGCCTCCTGAAAGGAAGTTTGGGCGTTGCCAGCTTGTAGGCGCCCTTTTCATTGCTTCTGTTGTTCCTTACATGTACGTGAACATTAGCATATTTTAGTACGGCTGATTGATTATAGTCAGTGACAGATATGATACTAAAATGACAATTGGACTGCTAATTATATCAGATTCAGTAATGTTCAGTGCACAACCATGAACAACTGGTAGCATAGTTTCTATAACACGAAATTGATCTTACAAAAAGAGAACAAATAGTACATCAAAAGTGGGTGCCCGGACAACTGGTAGCATAGAACAAAAAATTAATCATGTTGGCTACACTTGAATTCTTATCAAAAGAGAGAAAATAGCACATCAAAAGCAGATGCCCAAATGACCTTGTCCATTTCAGGCAGGTCGAAAAGCTCGATTAGCATGGAGGTGGGTGTTGTCATGGCGGCAGTACCATTGGTTGCATGGCGCCCGTTGGACGTTGGCGAGGAGACTTGGGGGAGTACTTCTCTTTTTTTCCAGATAAAGTAAAAATGTTATACGTGACCACAAGTAATGTATTTAGCTTAGGATTGGGTGCCAAGGTTATTTTTTCTTAGCACCTACCCACACATCACGTAGCATTGGTGCTAGGTAATTTCGCCTACCTGCAGTGTTTGGTTAGCATCTGGTGATGTAGATACTCTAAGCCATAGCCTGGTGTTGTCCGAAACAATATGTATACTTTCTCACAAAAAGTACTGCCTGATTAAGGATAACTGGACTCGTCCTAGCGCATAACAGTCACACAAAAATAGTTTATATTATATTCTGGAATGACGGAAGACAAAATGCAAGGGGCACTGGAGTATAGAAGAAAATTAGAATGTACATATTATTGGTTACCTGTAAATAAGAAAGTACAGTCATATTTTCACTTATCAGATCAGCTGCGAAGAAAGAAAAACCTGTCAGGTATGAACAAATTATGATAAATGTAGTTAATTTGAAGCACGATAGCTGTAGATTATGATAAAAATGGCTCCAAGAGAGTAGCTTTACGGCATGCGTTTCGGGGTGGATCAATAGGATTTGAAGCAAGCCGATGAAATATTTTAACAATCTATCGGAATGATTGAACTTGTGATGCAGTAAAGGCAGTTTTCCAACATGAACAATTTCAGCTAGCAGAACAGATAGATGGAACAAATATTCATGGAAGATGGTAACTAACAAAGAAGGAAAAGGGTTAATTTCATGGGAACATAAAATTCATCCTCCTGCAAGCATAGATGCACAAAATTATTGACATAAATTGTCCAAGCCATCAGAAATACTGCTTTTTGGGCAGAACAAAGAGATCATGAGGCGCACCCAAATCACCTCCGACCAAAGAAAAAGAGAACAAAAGAGCACATATACTACCATGATAGCTAACTTTCCGATCATCTCTGTAACATGGGTAGCGCTAACAATGGAACAAAACAAAATCTTTGTGAAATTGGGTTTACTAAAAAATGCACGCAATGCTATGTTCACTAATTGCTGGATTGACTAAATATTGCTCCCATAGTGAGACGCAAGAATGCAGAACACAAGTTATGAAGGATGAGTGTCGGGAGCAAAAGGCTAACTCTTTTTCCTGTTATAGAGATGCCTTCAATTTTCACTACAGCAAATATAGTAAGAATGCTTACAATTTAAGCATTCAAGCTTTGGTAGAAAGCGATCTGCTTGGTCTATGGCATTTGCAATTCCTGAAAAACATAATGGGCTATCAATTAGCAAAACAGTACAAAATGCCGAGTAAGATTGTTTTCCTTTTCTTTTCCAGAGAGTTAAAAGTGTACATTGTAGGTTGGAGTATCGCAGAAAATGAACCTATTAGTATGCATCTTGAGAACTGGTGGTTGGTAAGCATGAAAAGTCCATGTAGCACAGCCCGGTCTCGTGTTATTAACTAGTCCATCTCATCCGCAACGATGAATCTGGCAAGTAGTGACATACAGGTCAGGTAGCAGGATCGAAATGGCAAGAAAAGTCATTATCGTACAAGCAGGTTCAAATAGTTCCTACAACATCCTCCTTAAAGTTTCTTTTTGAGAAAACATACGCTGCATTTGCTGAAGTGGTGACAATTCTCCACTTGCCTTTTTTCGAACCTGGAATTTTCTTTGTGAGAAAATATATTGATCTTACAGAACTATAGCAGAACCTATGTACACATAAATCAATCTTACTGAATTTGTTACATGCCCACACCCGAAATAGTATGGCTACACCCAAAAGCATAACAAATTCACAAAGGGGAGGACCCGTGGCTTTGGATCTTCGATCCGTTTGAGGGGAAGCAATTTATAAGTGCTTCGTCAACCCCAAAATATTATGGCTTCGCCACTCATTTACATCTTTTGGTACATACTGACTTATAAATCCAGGGACATGAGTGAAGAAAAATAGAACTTGCGAATGCACAACTCCTCATAAAATTGTTCTGCCTCTTAGTACATAGCTGGACATGGTTTATCGGTTAGGAGAATAAAACACAACATAACAATGGGAAGTAAAGAATATTTCACTCTCTAATGACACAAACAGATTAAGTCAGAAAAATAAACAAATACTGGTAGTTGTAACCTGAAAAGTATACACACCCACATACAAGTGTTGGATCTAAAATAACAAGGTGTCCCATTAAGTACCTTGTTAAAAAAATCCAATTCAGCATATGGTGATCTGAATCCAAGTAAGAGAAATCAGAGATTTTATCCAAAAATTCACATCAAAATCTTCCTCTCTAACCTGAAAGAGAAACATACAAGCAAATCATTCAGCTATTGTATTGTTCACATAAGTTATTCAAACTGGAGAAAGTATGTAGTACCGAGTACGACAGTTCTCTTATGCATCCAATCAGTAGCTATATCCTACCTAAGATATCAGCTGCTCTCAAATACAAAAGCATAACAGATCGACCCAAGAATTACCATTTTCTTCTTTAGTTCCTTTCGCTTCTCTAGCTCAAAAGAAAGAGCTGGACAGAACACGGTAAATAAGGCATGAAATAAACAGCCCCCACTTTCTAATAGCTAATATAAACATTTTACAGGTGAAATAGGGAAATCAAAGATTGAATTTAAGCCTCATTACTCAGAGTATCTCAGGATTATTTTTGTTGAAAATCAGATGAATGGACTCCCATAAACACTAATTCCGACCAGCAACCCTTGTGTGCAATGCGCATAGAGGCCGACATGTATCTCTTCCTCTCTCTCAAGCCCCTCGACGACAGGAAGAATCTCCTGCATACTGTGAGCACAGAGAATGATAAAATGCGATGAGAGCAGCAATGCATTGAAAGAGCCACGATGAGGCATTTACGTGTATGTGGTGGACTACCCTTCTTCTCCTTATTGAGCAGTGGCAACTGGAACACAAGCCAATAAGCCATGATAGTCGGTCTACATACAACAGGGCCACCACCACCAAAAAATTTCTGAAAAATCTACCCCAACAAAGAAACAGCAGCCTAAACAACACCTAAGCCTTCCACAAAAAGAGAACATGATGATACAAAAACAAACATGAAGCAATGACTGCATCCACCACACAGACCACCAATGCACTCGAGCAGGCATACATCACCAAGAAGCCCCCAATCCACAAACTCGCAGCAACACACATCAAACATCTAGCAGAACAATACAGCAGCAACACTATAAACAAACATGTTCTAGATCTCAGGTTTGGTGACACGTTCTAAGTCTAGCTCAATCTGCAAAATTAAATAACATTCAGACATTCTGAATAAGAATAACTGAATGTGAATACAGTAAACATGGGAGTCTCTATATTTACTTTTTACTCACCAAACAATATGCTTTAGAGGATCAAGAAAAGGATCACTGGTATGCCCATTCTTTCAAAAGCTTCAAACCAAATGTTGCATTCAATATACCTGGGCTAGGCAAATATATATCTGAACAAATATTGAGTGATGTCAAATTGTCAATAGCTCCAACACATTTCCATTTTGCAGCTTCTAACCAAAAGCACTACAAAAGGCAAGACAATAAAGAGAGGTGATTTGACCATAAACCCATAATAGTGATAAAAAGAACAATATCTAGTTATTTGCATAGGTAGATAACTCGATTTTTTTGGTTGCATCACACAAGGTCCTTAACTGTAAGTTAGATTATACTATGTACCAACAAATTCAAACATAAAAGTGTTGTGATTCTATTGCTTTTTTATGTCCACCGTGTTGGGCATAAACCTTCTTACATTATTGTTGTACTCTATCAAATAAAAATTCAACAACTTAGACATCAGATCCAATAGAATCAGAATTTTTTTGTGATTTGGATACGCACTCAACATCTGTAATATTTTTAAATACATCTCTCATCTTATTTCAACCTTTTTTTAGTAAAAAAAACTCTGAAAAATGTAACCCAAAATTTCATGCAGCTAAGAAATTGAGATATGGTTCAACTTTCATAACCTCAAAATGCATGGCTAATTACCAATTAGGATGTGCAGTACAAATGTATAAGTTGTAAAATTAATTAATTATGCCGAATCTCATGACAAACAAATAATGTCGTGGTGATGGTCGTATCAAATGACAAGAGAGAATCTACAGAGCAATACAATTGTGCAAGAAATTAGCACCAGAAACTATATATATGTGACTCGGTCTAACACTCCGGGATTGCATAGCATCACATCAATCTCAAATCATTCATGAGAAATCAAACAAAAATAGCACCGACAGGGCAATGAAGCCATACTTATTGACCACTCGAGAAAGATGAATTGGTTCATGGAAAGCTTTGCGTAAAATAGATCACCTCTTCAAGAGTCTCTTTCCTGAAAGGCTGCAACTCCAAGAGCATTTCCTGAAGAAAAAAAGGACGAGAATGACACAAAAAGTGACATGCCAAAGAAAGGAAGGAAAGATATGCGGGCACATATAGTCGAGCTTCCGACGGATCGTCTCTCCGGCGACACGCACGAGGGATGAGGACGACCGCGGCGAAACCACAGACTGCTCGACCTCCTCGTCCGTTTCTCTCCATCCCAGCTTGTCCCCATCCTGCGCGAGCTTCAGATCGAGGACGTCATGGGGCGGGAGTAGCGTGACCATGTGCTAGGACTGGAGGCGCAACGGGACTTGTGTCGCGGGCGAGGATGCGGAACTAACGATGGCTCCTTCCTCTCATCCATGGCCTCCCACAGCAACCTTGTCCGAGTTGTGCTCGTCCTCGTGCGGCTTGCTCGGGACGAGAGCTCGCGGCTTGCTCGGGACGAGAGCTGGGACGAGTTCGACGGTGGTGGGCAGAAGGTGAGGAGAGGAGAGAAGAGGAGGCGGCGGCGGCTGGGGGGGAGGCAGCCGTTGAGGGCGGCGGCGGCGATGGACGAGAAAGAGGGAGAGGAATTGGGGACATAGGGTTGGGGAGCGGGGGCTGGGCCTGGGCATCCGTTTCTCTCTGTACTATTTTTTTTTCACCTCGACACAATAAAAGACAGGTGCACATCGCCAGGGATCGCCATTTACGCCACCCTTATAGTGTTGTATTTAACACCCGTCGCAGAAACCCTGATTCCAGACCCCTTTTCTCCAGACGCAATTCCGATCTCCGCCGCCATCGCCATCAAGCTTCGGGGGACCAGAATTCCTGTGCCGGCACCCTGCCGGAACGGGGAAGTGCCCCCGGATTCATCTCCATCGACGTTGCTTCCTCCCTCCATGATGCGGGAGTAGTTCCTCCTCGGGGCTGAGGTTTCTACCAGTATCTATGTGGTCAATTCTCTCTCCCATGATGTGATCTTCGTTGTGATCATAGGCTATGTTAATCTAGGGTGATCCCATGATATTTCCCCTTCCTCTATGTATTGGATTGATGTACTCACTTGTCTTTATCTAGTATAATCCCCGAGACCAAGGTGACAGCGGTCTATTGGACATGGATTAGAAAAATATTTTCATGAGTGATTTCCTCTCTTGTGTGTTGATTGAAGATTGACAGTCTCTTGGTGCTTGTCTTTGACTATCCTTTAGATATGTTGTGGTGATTGTGGGACTCTCTTTGGATGGCCGCGGTGACATTGGGAAATCCTTAGATTGAGAACTACGAACTTTGAGGTGTGCTTTTGTAGGCCTACATAATTCTCGTCCTCTCTTGACCATGAAGGAATGACCTCCGGGTGCGTCTCCATTGCATGTTTTATGGGAAATATCATGTGATTCGATTATGTTAATGTTGTTGGGAGTTGCCACTAGTGAAAGTATGATCCCTAGGCCTTGTTTCCACCATTGCAATACCATTTGTGCTCACGTTTACCACTTGTTTGCTTGCTGCACTTTTTATTACAGATTTATATTACTTTGTTTTGCCATCCATATCACTTGCCATTTAACATCTCTTCGCCGAACTAGTGCACCTATACAACTCCTAGTTGTATTAGGTGTGTTGGGGACACAAGAGACTTCTTGTATCTTAGTTGCAGGGTTGCTTGAGAGAGACCATCTTCAACCTCTACTTCCCTGAGTTCGATAAACCTTAGGTCATCCACTTGAGGGAAATTGCTGCTGTCCTACAAACCTCTGCGCTTGGAGGCCCAACATAATCTACAAGAGTAGAAGCGTGAGTAGACATCAAGCTATTTCTGGCGCCGTTGCCGGGGAAGTGAGTGCTTGAAGGTATATCTTTAGATCTTGCAATTAAATATTTTTGTTTCTTGTTTTTATTTCACTAGTTATGCTTATGGACAACCTTGCTATTGGATCGTTGCTTGCGGGAAGATGCCCCACACCTGTGGTGGTTGCTCCTCCCCCTACTGAAATTGTGCCCTATAAAATACCATCTGGTATTATCGATTATGTTTTGGCTAATCGTTATGCAGGAGACAAACATCCTGGTGAACACTTGCTATATCTGTCACAACTATGTTCATTATTTAAGATTGCAAGTGTATCAAGGGAGTTTGTCATGAGGAAATTATTTGCCTTGTCACTGAAAGGAAAAGCATTGGAATGGTATAGGCTACTAGATGACTCTCACCTGCTGGATTGGGAAGAGATCCAATCTCTCTTTTACTCCAAGTTTTATCCTCTTCATGAAGTCCATGAGAATAGGAATTATGTTTATAATTTCTATCCTCATGACGGAGAGAGCATAGCTCAAGCTTAGGGGAGACTGAAAACGTTAATGCTAAAATGTCCTAACCATGGGCTCCCCAAAGATATGATTATTACTAATTTCTATGCGAGGCTTTCTCGACAGAATAAATATTTGCTCGACGCTTCCTCTATGGGTTCTTTCACAAACGAAAAGATTAATGCTAAATGGGAATTCCTTGAAAGAATTCAACGCAACACTGAAAATTGGGAGATCGACGAAGGTAAAGAGTCAGGTATAATTTATGAGTATGATTGCATTAAGTCCTTTGTTGAAACTACAAGTTTTAATAAGTTTAGTGCTAAGTTTGGGCTTGATTCTCAACTCCTTGTTGATTTCCTCAAATCTTTTGCTTCACATCTTAATATGCCTAAGGAGGATTGGATCAAGTATCATAAACATTTTAAAGAGACTTGCAAAGAAAATGAAATTGTTCATGATGATTGCAACATGCATGATCCAATTCCTAAAAATGAAGTTTTATATAAGCATGTTAATTTTTGTGGAGTGGATAGACCTTGTGAAAGGCCTATGATTGAAGAAGAGAAGTATTGTAAGCAACATAAGCATGAAAGAACAATCACTTGGGTCAGAGATTTAAATGAAATTGCTAGAGAATTGCGTGACCTTTATCCTTTTACTTGTGAACTTTGCTGTATAGAGGGCCACTTTAATTTTCAATGCATGAACTTTCAAAACATAACTGTTAACCAGTTGTGTGATAACATGATCACCTCTGATCTTTATGATGAGCTTATGTTATTTTTGATGTGTGAGGAGTTATCAGAAAAGACTTCTTGGCTAGATGTTAATGCCATAGGAATAAAAAACACTTTGCAAAATTGTCATCTCTATTGTGTTGTTAATTGCCATGAAAATGATTACATAAGTAAGATTAGAAAGGAGGGGACTTTACCAAAGTATAAAAATGTCGCTTATATTTCTGCTAATAAAAAGGAGAGTTTCTCCCAAGTTTCCCCTATTGTTTCTAATGATAAACCAGGATATGTGGAGAAGCTTCATCTCCAACCACTCCCTCCTAAGATGAAGAAGAAGAAAAATAAGAGGAGGAGGAAGAGGAGCAAGAAGGAAGAAGAATGGGTATCAACCTGGCCTGAACATATTCCTCCCATCAACTTTTATCCTAACGGTTGTAAGTCTAAAGAAGAAGGTGAAGTTTATTGCCTTAATTATCATCTTGATGATACGTCCGTAGGTACTATTGAAGATGATTTTGATTATGATATGCATGTTACTTATTGTGATTGGGAAAATGATGATAATGCTACTTATGATCTTGAAAATCTTTTTGGTACCAACTCTGAAAGTGATGATATGGAAAGCTCTAAGCTTGGGGGTGATAGGATTGCAAATCCTTTACCCACTAGTAATGTGACAATTGATAATTCTTTTGCTAGTAAGAATAAAGACAACATGTTTACAAATATAGTTGCTAGCAATGATAATGCTCTTCTCTACTATGATGATGTTATAACTCCAATCTATAGTGATTATAAAGGTACCTATGACATAAGGAGAAATTATCCTTATGAAACTTGTCATAATCATGGAGGGAATTACTCCCTTGTTGAACACCATCTTCCTAATACACAATTAATCTATAGTGTTCAAGTTGTTTATGATAGTCCTACTCCCACTATTACCAATGAGAAAGATTATGCTTATGTGGAGAGTAAGAGTATCTTTTTGCATGTGGATCATGGTAACAATGCTTTATGTGATGCTTATATTGTTGAGTTTATTCGTGATCCCACTGAAAATTATTATGAGAAGGGAACATATGCTTATAGATATTTCAATAATATTAAGTTCCCTCTCTTTATGTTGAAGGTTTTGAAGTTATGCTTGTTTTGCCTTCCTATGCTAGTTGCTTTATGCTTCAATAATTTATTTTCTTGCAATATTCCTATGCATAGGAAGCATGTTAGGCTTAAATGTATTTGGTATTTGCTTCTTGATGCTCTCTTTTGTTCTTCAACTCTTATTCCTATGAGAGCATCATTAAAGTCTTAAGCCTATCTTTATGGCTATAAAGAAAGAGCTCTAGGGAGACAACCCTTGTTATCTTTGCTTTCAGTTTGTTCTTTCAGTTTCTAGTGGTCTTGATGTTTGTTACTACAGTAGCATCATCATTGTATCTTTACTTTTCAGCTTTGTGCCAAGTGTAGCCTCTGATTGCAAGAAAGTTCAAAAGTTGTGACGTGCTGTCCAGGAAACAGATTCTGTCCTTGGATAGAAAAATTCGTATAAAATCACCAGATCATCTTTTTGGTCTGATTTTTTTTCGACAGCGTGCTATATACAATTGTCTTTCGGGCGCCTGTTCTGAGTTTTTTGATTAGAGTTGCAGAAGTGCCCCGAAAAAATCATTTACTACCTACTGGTCTGTTTTTCACAGA
The DNA here is from genome assembly GCA_902687465.1 of Secale cereale. Classification (NCBI taxonomy): domain Eukaryota; kingdom Viridiplantae; phylum Streptophyta; class Magnoliopsida; order Poales; family Poaceae; genus Secale; species Secale cereale. The sequence continues at coordinate 837,672,841 of LR738715.1, read as the reverse complement.
TTCTGTCCTGTTTTGCCTTTCTTTCATTTTGCAAACCTTGAGCTTGCTTTTTCTTTGCAAAAACCTTTTGGCAATCTTGAGAAACAGTAGACCTTCAAGAATATCCTTATTTCCAGCAAGGAACAATTATTTTATTATGGGTACTAACCTCGCTAATCAGATTATGATGAGTTATGTATGAAGGGAGTTTTCAAGTGTGCGAGGGAAGATGATAAAAAGATTCAGGAGTGTCAAACGCTCAAGCTTGGGGATGCCCCCATGCACCCCCAAGAAATATTCAAGAAGACTCAAGCGTCTAAGCTTGGGGATGCCCCCGTGCATCCCCTTCTCCATCAACAACTATCAGTTCGTCTTTCGTTCCACTATATTTTTATCACTTCATGTGTTATGTGCTATGCTTGGAGCGTCTTGCTTTTAGTTTCCTTTTTAGTTTTCTTTAGCTTTGCTTGCTGTTCATAACGAGTTGGAACTCAGCCTTCTTTGTGTGGGAGAGAAACACGCTCCACTTCAACCTAGAACATAACATAGAATTTTCATGTATATCTTTGCTGTGTGTGTTCTTTGTCTTTCAATAGCTACTATCATGTTTAGCTCTTAGCTTTCACGCTTTACTTTTTAAAGAGCTTTTGTTTAGTTGGTCGCTGGAACTCTCTTTAGTTATCATGCTTATCTTATTAAGAGAGTTGGCTTCTGTTGCATTGGTTGATATGTCTATGATAAAAATGCTATGTGCATAATGGTGCTTAGTAGTTCATGTTTTCTTATGGTTAGTCTCAAATAGCTGGGGGGTTCTCAATGAGTTATTGGAATACCAACATGATTTGTTTGCCTATGATGTGGTATGGTTTAGTGATATCTTCCTTCAAGACTTTATTTTGATTGACTTGGCGTATGCTCACGCATATTTAAGACTGTAAAGAAAGTCTATCAAGCCTTGATGATCTTTAATTTCTGAGTAGCGATATAACTTCCATGCCTGATTCAATGTAGCATTGTCGCTCTGCATGATTATGACCGTCATTGCTCTTTTAGTTGGTCGCTCCCAGTCTTTTGCTAACCTTCGCCTGTACTAAGCGGACTGACTGCTTGTGCATCCAAAATCCTTTAAACCAGTTATGCCATATGAGTCCACCATACCTTCCTATACATGGTATTTACCTGCCATTCCTAACGAAGACTTTCATGTACCATCTCGAAATTATTCAAAAAAGCATTTCTCTTTTGTGCCTCTGTTTTAGCTCATGAGGAAGTAGTAGTTAATTCATGATCTTTTTAAGTTGGACAAGCTTCACCCCGGGATTGCATGTCTAATGTGCAAACCCATAATACGAGAAGGAACTGGCATAGAGTGCGCCCGGCTCATTAAAAAATTATACAACAAACAAACCCCCCTTCACGCTTTGTTCATGAGAAATCAGAAAACTTTGGCAGTGATAAACAAAGGAGATTAAGAGGATGTGATCGTCCTCATGCGGGAGCCGTTCCTCGAAACTTGTCCAGCTCAAGAAGTGATTGAGTTATCTGCTAGCATTCGTTGACGAAATATGCATAATCTAAAAATAATAATTTTTACCTCTGTTTTTAAAAACCAAGAGCTCTAGTACATGTTTAATTTTTGTTTCCGACCACGGGTTTTCAACCTTGCCAACAAAAGCCACGGTTCGAGAGTCTCCACCTTGTTTAAAGCACCAACTATTTAGACCATGATTGTCATTCTGAGTGTAATGTGCATTGTCCCAAAGTACCATTGTCTTTTGCATGATTATGATATCGTTTATTCTAAAATCATTGTATCTAGTCGTCACTTAAACCTTGGAGGTGCCCCTGCATTTATGTTTTGCTTCACTAAAGGGGCAAGCGAGGTACCACTTTATCATATTTGCACACCATGCTCACTACAAATCTATTTGATGTTTCAGTATCATATTGTAAACTTTCAGTTCTTTGTGATTTTCTCATGAGGCAACTTAATTACTACAGATTCATTATCTCAGTAAGCTTTTGTCATGTGACTGTAAAAAGTCCTTATATGGTTAATAGCATGTCACCACAGAAATTATGCTTGTTATCATTTACCTACTCGAGGACGAGCAGGAATTAAGCTTGGGGATGTTGATACGTCCAAAACGTATCTATAATTTCTGCTTGCTCCATGCCTCTTTTGTGTGATATTGCTATGATATTTATACAATTCCATACACTTTTGATCATATTTGGACTAACCTATTAACTCAGTGCACCCCAGTGCCAGTTTCTGTTTTCTGCTGTTTTTGTATTTCAGGTTTTCCCATCACGTAAACTGCTAGAAAAATCCCGGAAAAATTATATAAAAAATCAGCGTTCCGGAAGCTTCCACACGGTCGAAGTAGGGCCGGAGGGGGGCCACCAGGGCTCCAGGCGCCCTGGTGGCGCGGCCCCCCTCCTGGCCGCGCCGGGGGG
>LR738715.1:837647867-837670335 GCA_902687465.1 Secale cereale | reverse complement strand
GGGGGGGGGGGGGGGGGGGGGGCGCCTGGGCCCCCCAGGCCTCCGCTGATGCCCCCCTTTGGCATATATTTAACACCCGTCGCAGAAACCCTGATTCCAGACCCCTTTTCTCCAGACGCAATTCCGATCTCCGCCGCCATCGCCATCAAGCTTCGGGGGACCAGAATTCTTGTGCCGGCACCCTGCCGGGACGGGGAAGTGCCCCCGGATTCATCTCCATCGACGTTGCTTCCTCCCTCCATGATGCGGGAGTAGTTCCTCCTCGGGGCTGAGGTTTCTACCAGTAGCTATGTGGTCAATTCTCTCTCCCATGATGTGATCTTCGTTGTGATCATGGGCTATGTTAATCTAGGGTGATCCCATGATATTTCCCCTTCCTCTATGTATTGGATTGATGTACTCACTTGTCTTTATCTAGTATAATCCACGAGACCAAGGTGACAGCGGTCTATTGGACATGGATTAGAAAAATATTTTCATGAGTGATTTCCTCTCTTGTGTGTTGATTGAAGATTGAGGGTCTCTTGGTGCTTGTTTTTGACTATCCTTTAGATATGTTGTGGTGATTGTGGGACTCTCTTTGGATGGCCGTGGTGACATTGGGAAATCCTTATATTGAGAACTACGAACTTTGAGGTGTGCTTTTGTAGCCCTACATAATTCTCGTCCTCTCTTGACCACGAAGGAATGACCTCCGGGTGCGTCTCCATTGCATGTTTTATGGGAAATATCATGTGATTCAATTATGTTAATGTTGTTGGGAGTTGCCACTAGTGAAAGTATGATCCATAGGCCTTGTTTCCACCATTGCAATACCATTTGTGCTCACGTTTACCACTTGTTTGCTTGCTGCACTTTTTATTACAGATTTATATTACTTTGTTTCGCCATCCATATCACTTGCCATTTAACATCTCTTCGTCGAACTAGTGCACCTATACAACTCCTAGTTGCATTAGGTGTGTTGGGGACACAAGAGACTTCTTGTATCTTAGTTGCAGGGTTGCTTGAGAGAGACCATCTTCAACCTCTACTTCCCTGAGTTCGATAAACCTTAGGTCATCCACTTGAGGGAAATTGCTGCTGTCCTACAAACCTCTGCGCTTGGAGGCCCAACATAGTCAACAAGAGTAGAGGCGTGAGTAGACATCAGCATCGCGCCGCAGGAGGCGCGTGAGTGGAGATGCGATGAGGCCGAATTCCCGGATAAACTTCCGTAGTATCCCGCGAGGCCCAAAAAGCCGCGGAGAGCCCGCGGTGACTGGGGCGTCGGCCAAGCAGCGGCGGCCGCCACCTTGTCGGCGTCCATAGCGACGCCGTCAGCTGAGATGACGTGGCCGAGGTAGGCGACTGTCGGCGTGCCAAACGAGCACTTCGAGCGCTTAAGATGAAGATGGTGCGCTCGAAGCTCGTTGAAGATGATGGCGACGTGCTGAAGGTGCTCCGCCCATGATGCGCTGTAGATAAGAATATCATCAAAGAAAACGAGCACAAAGCGACGCAAGTAAGGGCGGAGGACGTCGTTCATCAAGGCCTGGAAGGTCGCCGGGGCGTTGGAGAGGCCAAACGGCATCACCAAGAACTCGAAGTGGCCGTGATGAGTCCGAAACGCCGTCTTGGCGATGTCGTCCGGGTGCATCCGCACCTGGTGGTACCCCGAACGAAGGTCGAGCTTGGTGAAGAAGCGCGCCCCGTGTAGCTCGTCCCGGAGCTCATCCACCACCGGAATAGGGAACTTGTTCAGCGTGATGGCGTTAAGGGCGCGGTAGTCGATGCAGAAGCGCCACGTGCCGTCCGACTTGCGGACGAGGAGGACCGGTGCCGAGAACGGTGAGGTGGAGATCCGAATGATGCCCAATGCGAGCATGAGTGCGCATTGCCGCTCTAGTTCGTCCTTCTGTAGCTGGGGATAGCGGTAGGGGCGTACTGCTGCCGGGGCCGTGCCCGGAAGTAAGTGGATGCGGTGGTCGTACACCCGTGCAGGAGGGAGTCCTTGAGGCTCGGCGAAGAGGTCATCGTGCTGCTGTAGGAGGTGATCCAGCAAGGGGTGCTCGGGCTCAGCCGTAGCCGCAGCTAGCTGCAGGCGTGGGGGTGATGGGGGCGCGCCACCGGCACCCTCCCACTGTATCTGACGGCCCTCGCGCCAGAATGTCATCGTCATGGCGTCGAAGTCCCATAGGATGGGGCCGAGGGTCCGTAAGAAGTCGACTCTGAGGATGAAGTCGAAACAGCCCAGGTCGATGCCGGCGCACGTGATGGAGAACTGCTCCTCGCCGATAGTGATGGGCACGCGGTGTGCCAGTCCATGGCAGCGGAGACGGTCGCCGTTGGCCACGGTGACCCGGAGATGTTCCCGCCTGTGGGTTGAAGAGCCAGGCGTCGCATCGTGGCCTCGGGAAGGAAGTTATGAGTGGAGCCCGTATCCACGAGTGCCACCAGGCGCTCCCCGTGAATCGTCACCGGCAAGAGCATCGTCCGGTCGTCCCGGATGCCGGCGAGCGCATGAAGGGAGACCATGAGAGCCGTCGCTGGTGCTGGGGCCTGCGCCACCTCGGCGGCGGCCGGGGCGCCCAAGTCGCCGGTCCCGTCGGCAGGTGTGTCCTCCTCCACGTAGTCGGCCGCCTCCAAGTAGAAGAGGAGCGGGCAGACGTGACCCGGCACATATGGCTCGTCGCAGTTATAGCACAGTCCCTGGCGACGGCGCTCGAGCTGCTCAGCAGGGGTTAGCCGGTGGAAGGGACGCGTCGCCGATGGAGTGGGGGCCGCGGCCGTGGGCTGGGGTGGCCGGCCCGGCGCTGGCCCGGCCGAAGGTAGGCGGGCGGGCTGCCGGGCGCCCCGAGACGGTGCGGCCTGCTGCAGGGACTGCGCGCGACGCTCAAAGGCGCGGGCGTAGTACATGGCCGACTGTAAGTCCTGCGGGTCCCGAAGCTCCACGTCCACGCGAATGTGATCCGGTAGGCCCCCAATGAAGAGCTGGGCCCGCGGCCGGGCGGACACGTCCGGCGCGTGGCAAGCCAGGGCCTGGAAGCGGTCGGCGAACTCCTGGACGGTGGAGGTGAAGGGCAAGCGGCCGAGTTCGGCCAGTCGGCTGCCCCGTATAGGCGGCCCGAAGCGGAAGAGACAGAGCTCCCGGAAACGCTCCCAGGGGGGCATGCCGCCCTCGTCTTGCTCGAGGGCGTTGTACCATGTCTGCGCCGCGCCCCAGAGGTAGTAAGAGGCGAGCCAGGTACGGTCGGACGCCAGTGTGCGCTGCCCCCGAAAAAACTGCTCACACTGATTGAGCCAGTTGAGCGGGTCCTCGGTGCCATCGAAGGTGGCGAAGTCGAGCTTCGCGAAGCGCGGCGGTGTCTGGTTAAGTCCACTGTGGCCGTAGGGCTCGGTGGGTTGGAACGGCGAAGATGCCGGTGTGGCGGTCATAGGCGGCCGGTCGAAGTCCATGTGGAGCCCCACAGTGGAGGAGGACCCGCCGTTGTATGGCAGAGACGGCGCTGGCTGGTCCCCGGCCGTGGTGTAGACGGGCGGTGGTGACGATCCGGCGACCCAAGCCGGTAGCTGGGAGGGTGATGACGGCCAGCGGATGTTCTGGAGGGGCCGGCCCGGGGCGGAGTGCGCCGGGCCGGTGCTGAACGGCGATGACGGTGGCAGCAGCAGCGGTGGCTGCGCGGGCTGGGTGGCGGTCGCAGCCGGCGCAGTGGAGCCCAGCGGCCACTGCGGCCAAGGGGGGCCCGGGGCGGCCGCGAGGGGCAGCGAGCCCCCGATCGCCGCGCCGTATCCAACCGGCGGGGGCTGCCAAGGTAGCAGGAGGGGAGCGGCGGAGGCCGCGACCGGCGGCGCCGGCGGCTGCCCGTAGGGGCCCGCCAAGTAAAGGCGGATGCCTTGGACCGCCGTGGCGAGATCCCGGAGGGCGTCGGTGACCTTCTCCGGCGTGAAGACTGTGGGCGTTGGCGCGGCGGCGGAGGTAGCGGGCGGTGGTGGCGGCAGCCCGCTCATGGAAGTCGCCAGCGGGGCGGTGGTGGTGGTAGGGAGCGGCGGCGGTGGTGGTGCAGAAGACATGATCGCCCTGGAGGATGATACCAAAGTGGTAGAAACTAGGGCTCTACCGGGACGGGGGCGTAGATTATAGGGGAAGGAGGAGGAAGGGCGAGGGCGAGACCGCGGTGGCCGGCGGCTGGGCGCCGTCCCGCGCGGTTGATGGCGGCGGCGGTGGAGGCAAAGTGGCGGCTAGGGTTTAGGGTTCCGGCTCCTCTGGGAACCGGGCAATAGTTATGACTTATTGCTTAATCTCAAAAGATGCCCTTACATCGGTTTATATAATCTCAAAGCTAGGAAAAATAAATAACTTGAACTACACCCCTAACTTAAACACGCCCAGTGGGCCTCTTCCGGATATATGAAACCCCGGTCATAACAGGAGATCTGAGAAGCGGCATGATTTCTCTGCAGCAGTTGGGCATTAAAGTTGGTGACAACTTCGTCCAAGCATGCAACGCCAAAGGTACATCCGACGCCTTGCTTTCTTGGCACATTGCCACAAGTATCTTCGAGGTGAGGTACCCACACTCAACAACTTCTGGCCATGCAAGTGTCGCCATCCACTTGTCACACTATCGCGCCTATTTGATGGCATATTCCCCTGAGCTACTTCCTGATGACGATGCATGGAGCAAAGACATGTACAAGGCGGCCAAGAAAGACGCCGAGCGCGTCCTCTCCGGCCACGTCGCCAAGCCAACATCCGAGCTGCAATATCGACACTTGGTCGAGCTGCTGAGTGTGAAATCCACTACTAGGAAAAGGGCTATAGATAGGATGGACACTAATGGTGCACCAGACATGCGGTGCGCCATTAGTATATATACTAATGGTGCACCACGTGCTGGTACGCCATTAGTGTTGAATACATTAATGGCGCACCGAGCTCATGGTGTGCCATTAGTATCAATTTTTTTTCCAAACATACTAATGGCGCATCAAGACAGAGTGCGCCATTACTAGTTGTAACTAGTAATGGCGCATCAGTCACATTGTGCACCAGTACTATTGTTTTTTTTTTTTTTGCAAAACTACTAATGGCGCACTGTGCCACAGTGCGCCATTACTAGTTTAAGCTAGTAATGACGCACTTTGGCACAGTGCGCCATTAAATTTTTTTTTTTTTTTGCAAAACTACTAATGACGCACCACCAGCAGGTACGCCATTAGTAACCTGGGTTACTAATGGTGCATTTGTAGATGGTGCACCATTAGTAACCTGGGCACCAACAAGATATTTTGGACAGCCACTTCTATCCACTCACTTTCTCCCCACTTCATTCTCTCCACCTCCTCCTCGAAAGCTTGTCTTGGCTGCCTCCTCTTTGTCACCTCATTTCCATCATAGATTCATTCAAATTAAGTGGTTAAATTACCTTTTTTTAATAGGTAAGTAAGGGGGGAAGCTATCTTTATGTTGTTCTCCCTTCAACAATGTGCACATGCACTTTTTATGGCCTAGCTAGATCTATGTATGTTCGTGGTGTTGCATATGTTTGTGGTGTTGCATATATGTTTGTGTTTGCAGGTGTACCGGTATTTGAAATGCGATAGTTGCCAATATTTTTGCCGGAATGTTGATTCATTTCCGTTTCGGCGAGAATTTTGGCATTAAGCATTCTTTTTGGTCCTATTTTTAGGGAAAGTCATGCCAAATTTTTTCTTGGTTCTAAAATATCGTTTGGCTCTACCCCGCAGGCGACCATGGTCCGCACGATGACCGAAGGCATCGTGAATAGGTTTTTGAGCTCCGCGAAGGCCGAGATGCTTCAAAAGAACGAGACGGAGATAAGATGTCCGTGTCGAAGATTCAAGCTGAAGAGCCTTATTGCGGACCCGGATTCCGGGCAGATGCGGGACCACCTGCTCTTGCGTGGTTTCATGGATGGCTATCGGTGGCATGGTGATGAAGATGACTACGAAGTCGTCCATGGGGGCCGGGCAAGAAATGAGGAAGGGCAGCAAGACAACCACCGCGGCTCGGGCGGGCGAGAAGACGAAGAATCTCCATGAGATGATCACTACGGTGATGCTGTACACAGTCATCATGTAGAAGATGCAGGACATGATGATGAGGAAGATGCCGGAGCAGACGACGGGCATGATCATGAAGATGATGATGCCGGCGGAGCAGACGACGCTGGACCATCGATGGGCTGGGTGCAGGACCCTCATATTCAAGAGCTGCTTCTCAAGCAGACGGATAACGCAAGAGCTGCCGCCCGAGAGAAAGCCAAGATGGATCAACTGGAGATAGACGCGGTTACTCCATTGTATGAAGGATGCAGGCCCAAGGATACCCGCCTGAAAGTAACGCTCATGGCTCTGGAGAAGGTAAAACACAAAATGACCGACGCATGCTTCCACGAGAACATGTCATTCTGGCACGAACGTCTTCCCAAGGGGAACAAGTGCCCGACCAGTTTCGAGGAGGCGAAGAAAATCGTGTGTCCACTGGATTTACCGCACGTGAAATACCATGTGTGCATGAAAAATTGCATCATTTATCCGGACGAGCATGCGGAGTCTACCATATGTCCGGTGTGCGGCGTCACTCGATACAAGAAGAGAAAGAAAGCTTCTCGAAAAGTGGTGTGGTACTTTCCGATCACTCCTCGTCTGCAGCGGTATTTCGCGGACCCTAAGGTAGCAAAGCTCATGCGTTGGCACGCGGATAGGAAGGAGAAGAAGCGAGAAGATGACCCAAATGATCCGGAGATAGATAAAAAAGACAAGATGCTGAGTCACCCTAAGGATGCGAGCCAGTGGCAAGCGTTGAACTTCGAAGACGCAGAATTTGGGAACGATCCAAGGAACATCGTGCTGGGCGCGAGCACCAATGGAGTCAATCCGTTTGGCAGCCAGAGAAGCACACATAGCACCTGGCCTGTGTTTGTGTGGATGTACAACCTTCCCCCCTGGTTGTGCATGAAGAGGAAGTACATTCACATGAGTATGCTAATTGAAGGACCGAAACAACCAGGGAACGACATCAATCTGTATCTGGGGCTGCTGAAAGAGGAGATAGACACGCTGTAGAAAACGCCAGCCAATACGTGGGACGCCGCAAAGAAAGAATATTTCCCTATGAGAGCCGCACTGCTCACGACGGTGCACGACTATCTCGGTTACGGATATGTCGCGGGGCAGGTGGTCCACGGATTTTCTGGATGCGTCAGGTGCATGGATGACACAACGTATCGCCAGCTAGATAGAGATCCCGGGTCTTCGAAAACCGTGTTCATGGGACATCGAAGGTGGCTTCACGACGATGACCTGTGGAGAAAACGCAAGGATCTGTTCGATGGTGAAACTGAACCCCGAGGACGCCCGCGTACGAGGAGCGGCGAGGAAATAGACGAGCTGTTGAAAAATTGGAAAGATTGCCCACTGCCGGGAAAGAAGCAAAAGGCGCCAGAGCCGGGAAAGAAGCGAAAGGCGCCAGAGCCGCTACTGAAGGTATGGAAAACGAGGTCTGTTTTCTGGGACTTGCCGTACTGGAAGATCCACCGTGTGCCTCACAGCCTTGATGTTATGCATATGACGAAGAACGTGTGTGAGAGTCTGCTTGGTACCCTGCTCAACATGCTAGAGAGGACCAAAGATGGGCCGAAAGCAAGGGCAGACTTGAAATCAATGGGCATCAGGCAGGAGCTTCATGCTAATGATGATGATGATGATGATGATGATGATGATGATGATGATGATGATGAGGCGAAGCAGGACACGGAAAGTCGTCGCAAAGGCAAAAAGGCCAAGAAGACCGGAAATGACTACCCTCCCGCGTGCTTCACTCTAAGTCAGGAGGAGATCGAGCAGTTTTTCACCTGCCTCATAGGAGTAAAACTTCCTTACGGTTACCCGGGGAAGATAAGCAGATACCTAGACCCAGCGAAGCAGAAGTTCAGCGGGATGAAGTCTCACGACTGTCACGTGCTGATGACGCAGATACTTCCAGTTGCAATCCGTGGGATCATGGACGCGCACGTCCGTGAAACGCTATTTGGCCTATGCAACTTTTTCGACGTCATTTCTCAGAAGTCGGTTGGCGTGAGGCAACTCAGAAGGCTACAGGAAGAGATCGTGGTGATACTATGTGAGCTTGAGATGTACTTTCCGCTCGCATTCTTCGATGTTATGGTGCATCTGCTGGTCCATATCGTGGATGATATCATCTAACTCGGGCCGACGTTCCTGCACAGCATGATGCCGTTCGAAAGGATGAAAGGTGTCATCAAAGGATATGTTCGCAACATGTCACGTCCAGAGAGAAGCATAGCCAGGGGCTTTTTGACCGAAGAGTGCATCTCCTACTGCACGAATTATCTAGTCATCGAGAACCCCGTTGGTCTGCCCGTTAACAGGCACCTCGGCAGGCTCGCTGGATGGGGTCACCGTGAGGGTCGCCGCGAAATGCATGTCGACTTCGAGGGTCGACTCGCCGACTTTGAAAGAGGAAACCTAGTCGCGCTACAACACATAGACGTGGTCGATCCTTGGGTGGTAGAGCACAAAATGTTTATTGAGAAGACGTACAATGACCGAGGCCAACAGAGGACGGACGGAGATATAATCAAACATCACAACTCATGTTTCACGCGTTGGTTCAAGCAGAAGCTTCTGTCATACCCTTTACATGAGGATTCTTCCGCGGAAGAACAACTCATATTCGCCTTGTCACAGGGCGCCAAGCACAACCTGATGACCTATGAGGCGTACGATATCAACGGCTACACATTCTACACCGAGGCCAAGGACATGAAGAGCGATGGTTATCTGAACTCTGGGGTAACGATGGAATCCTACACCGGTAACGACAAGGACAGATACTACGGAAGGATCGAGGATATCTGGGAGCTGAGCTACGTTGAAGAGAAGGTCCCGATGTTCCGTGTCAGATGGGCCAAGAGCGTCCTAAAAGAAGACCGGTATTTCACCACCATGGTTATACCCGAAGCCAAATCCAAGACCGCGGGCGCAAACGTCACCGTGAAAAATGAGCCATGGGTACTGGCTTCCCAAGTTGACAAATGCTTCTTCATTACCGACCCGTCAGAGCCCAGTCGTGTTGTCGTGAGGAGAGGCAAAAGGAAGATCATCGGAATGGATGGAGTAGCCAGTGAGCAAGACTTCGACAAGTACGGCGACCCAAAGATCGAACATGACGACGATGATGAAGTAGCATCATACACCACAAGAAGAAGCAGGACCACCCTACCTAAAGGACGTCCGTTCCACAGAAGAACTCCATTTGCGAAAAAGAAGAGCAAGAAGATTGTGAACAGATAGCTAGCTAGCTAAGATCGATTGTATTTAAATTGTAATCTTCATTTCTCGATTGTATTTCATGGGCACTTTTTGAACTATCATGAATATTTTTAAATTTCATGGGCACTTTTTGAATTCATGAGAACACTCGATCTCGATCCCCCTCCATCTCGATCGTTATCCCCCCTCGCCAGATTCCCCTTGCCAGATCCCCCTCGCCGCCGAGCACCCCCCGCACCCTCCCCCGCTCCACCACCGCCGGCGACCCCCGCACCCTCCCCCGCTCCACCGTCAGAAATGAATGCAACTAAAAAAAATTGATTATATTTTCAAAACACAAATTTGATTATATTTTCAAATAACAAATTTGATGGTATTTTCAAATAACAAATTTTATGATATTTTTAATATACATAAATATCTTCAAATAAAAAAAATCTGATGATATTTTTTAAAAAATTATTACTGTTTTTATAAAAATTTATTACTGTTTCATATTCATATTCATGATATTTTTTTATATTCATAAATATTTTCAAATAAAAAATTATTACTGTTTTTATAAAAAATAATTACTTATGGCGCACCGCTAGCTGGTGCGCCATTGCTATCTATAAAAAATTACTTATGGCGCACCGTCCCACTGGTGCGCCATTGCTATCAGAAAAAAAACATTCTAATGGCGCACCGCAAGGGGGTGCGCCATTAGTATTCTTCCCCCGTCCATACACTTCGTCCCTCCCTCGTTCCTCCCTCTCGCCAGACACTTCGTCCATCCCTCCACCACGCCGCTCCCTCCGTCGTCCCTCCCTCCACCGTGTCGCCGCTGCCCCGACCCACTGCGCCGCAGCCACCCACGCGCCCCCGCCGCCTCCCTCTCCCATCCTCCCCTTCCTCCCCCTCGAGCACCGCCTCCCCCCGAGCCCCGCCTCTCCCCCGAGCGCCGCCTCCCTCGAAACCCTAGAAACCCGCCGGAGATTTGGAGCCTCGGAGCCGCCGGAGACTTGGAGCCTCGGAGCCGCCCCACGTCCACCAGGAGAGGAGGCCCGCGACCTCCCCGACGTCTATCCCCGCCTCCCCAAGCTCGCCGTCTCCGCTCCGTCCACCACCTCATCGTGTTCAGGTAACCCTCCTCCCTCTGCCTCTCTTCTCTAGTTAGTAGGATCACTTGCCCTGTTGTACTGATGCCATGTGTTGTGATACATATCTGAGGCATAGACTTGCTAAAATTCAGTTAAGAATCTAATCTTGCGAAAGGGATTTTTAAAAGCATTACACTATATGTTGCTAGCAGAGGTTAACTCCTATTTGTGCTGCTTCTTTCTCCGTATTATCTGTACCGCAATCACTTGTGTGTTCTGGAATGGAACCATGTATGCTCTTTTGGAAGGGTGTCTCCAAAATAAATGTTCAGATGCTGAATAGGAATGGAACTATGTGTGCTCTGTATATTTTGGAACACTACATGCATCGATATTAATGATAGTGAAATATTGTGAACATCAAATCCTAATAGGGTGTTAAGTTTAGCCGCAGATATATAATGTCATCGTTACCTGAAATGTTGTGTACAGACCAGAAGCACTAAAGCTGCTCCATAGTTGCTACTGTTGATCTACTTATGTGTGCTTACCGCCGCTATTAGTATCTGAATTATTCACTGTTGCCTGCAGGATATGCTCTTTTAGCAAGTCCATTTTGTTACTGACTTGTAGCTCCTCTGGTTAGTAGGATCACTTGCCCTATTGGAAGATCCACCGATTGATATTTCTTAAAGAAACGTGGCCTCATATTGTTGCTGGTATCTTGCAGTAATGGAGAGCACTAGTAGTTATTGTAAATTTGAACAAACTGTTGTGCCAAAAATGACCATGATAGAGCCATTGGGCTGAGCTAGCAAAGTAGATAGGGTATGTCTGTCAGCTAGTTGTATGTTTAAGATTAAAAATACACTAGGTATCTGTGTGCTTTTATTCTATTATGCCAATTTGCAAATAAAGCGGTTATTTTATTCTGAATACAAAGATTGCATGTTTTTCCATGTGGGTCTCTGAAGTTTGATCCAAATCTGAGATAACATACATGTAAACGGGCGTCCTTAAATGACTGCAAGCCTTCGACATGCATTTTCTTTACTTAAATGCACACTGCATCTCCTTTGTCTTAATGATATTCTGTCCAAGTTGTGTACCGGATTTTAAGAAGCGAGTGTATGATGAGGAGCAAACTGTAGATCATTTAGGATCAAACCTCAAACAAGCAACTCTTGTTCTTCTCTGTTGGTAGATAGCTTTAATAGTAGGAAGCATGTGGTAATCTAGTACCGCTTTTATTTTCTCTTATACAATGTTGGTGCTTGTCTTTATGAAGCTTCGGTACCAGACAATATATGCTTTTGCAAGCTATACACAACTATTTGAAATGATATGCTCAAGCCTATGCAAACTGGAATTTGAATAGTCTAAAGTGGAGTTGAAAGCCGGATGCACTCCATCCAGATTTTTGCTGGGTTTTGTCTCCGACCATCGTGTCGTGATGATTTTGCAGGTACCCTGAGAGGTCCTTGAGTTTGCTGGAATGTCGATTAACTTCCATTCCGGCAAATTCGGGTACTCCATATGTCCTATTTTCAGCGAAGGTCATGCTGAAATTTTCCGTGAATTTTAGCATGACTTTGCTAAAAATAGGACATATGGGGTACTTGTGACTAATGCATGGGCCGGGGTATCTTAGTACTTAATTAAGTAGGATCAACTGCCCCTTTATTCTTGCTGCATTAAACCATAGGCGGCAATAGAGCAAAGTGATTAGGCCCAACTTAGAATTCTCCTTCCCAGCTTAGCTTTTAGGATGCCTCGATGTCGACAAACCATAAATTATAAAACCTTGGCTTTTAGGGTGCCTCGGTGTCGATAAAAACCTACATGATGAAAGCTTAGGCTTTTAGGGTGCCTCGGAGTCGAAAAACCCTCAATGATAAAAGCTTAGCTTTTAGGATGCCTCGGTGTCGACAAACCCTAAATGATGAGACCATGATCTTGTTCCTTGACAATAACCAACTTTTTGACCAAACTTTTTTCCTATTTAGAGAGAAACATGGCCCACAACGATGAGGCCGGGGGTTCGGGCGGCAAGGCATTCTGGGAGCTGTCCCAGGAGATGGAGGAACAACCTCACTTGTATGAGGACATCGTGAACTACACCGATCCTGACACCATTGATGGTGCCGCCAAGGATGACCCCACTGATGGTGCCGTCGGGGATGACACCACTGATGGTGCCGCCGAGGATGCCACCACTGATGATGGCGGCGCACGCACAGATGGCAGCCAACCGAAGAGGCAACGGAAGGACTGGCGCCCGACCGTGCTCCGCACCCTCAATGAGGAATTTACTGAAGTGGACTCCGACGGGAATCCAACGGCGCCGAATGAATAGTCAAGGGGTACTCGCTTCAGCTCGGGTGCATTCTCCGGAGCACCGTCTCGATCAACGCCGAGAACCTGAGGCATCCTGACCGAGGGAATTTGCGCAACCTCCTCTTCACGAAGCTGCACGAACGATACAAGTTCCCCGCTGAATTTGAAAACACAAGCCTCAAAGGGAATAAAGTGAACAATGCCGCCCTCACGAAGATGAGCACGGCCCTGTCTACTTGGAAAAGCACGGTGAAGAGAATGATTGACAAAGGTTTTAGTTATGAGAAGATCAAGGAGAAAAATCCTTCGATCACCGAAGATGACTACAACGACTTCAAGATCAAGTGCGAGAGCACCGCAACCTCCGAATCAAGTCAGTGGGGGAAAGAAATGCGGGATCTGAACTTAGGGGAACACACACTCGGTCCCGGCGGTTACAGAGTGGCGGAGCCTATATGGGACAAGGAGGAGGCGGAGCGTGCCGAGCAAGGCCTACCGCCCCTCTTCGATAAATACGGTGACAAGCAGACCAGGAACTTTGTCAGGGCCCGGTACAAGAAGGACCCGAAAACAAAGGAGCTTACCACGGATCCGAAGACCAGGGCGCTTGAGCTTGTTCTGGTAAGGAATACACCCCCGTGTAATTAGCTCCATATGGTTGCATTCTAATTAATGAAGCCAAATTTCTAAATGGTTCACATTCCTTCCGCAGGCGACTGAAAGCAGTAGCGCGGGGTCGACTAAGAGCAACCCTTGGGACACCACTCTAAATAGGGCGTTGAATGTAATGAAAAAAAAGGATAAGCTCAGTAAGCCGTCGTCAGCTGGTTGTGTGGCCGGCAAAGGCTTGTCCACAAAATGGTCGTCATACTATAATGCTGGTGGGCGAAAGGAGAAAAAAACCAGCTCGGAAAGCCAGTCGCGCGAGGTTCAAGAACTCAAGGCACAAGTGGCGCGGATTCCGGAGATTGTCCAAGAGCAAGTGCAACAACAACTGGGAGCGACGATCACCGCCATTGTGCCTACCTTGATTGAGGGGTTGCAGGCGTGGATTGTGGGCGGCCAACAGGGGCCGCCCCTGATTCCCAGCTTCACGGCCAGCAACTCGCAGAACGCGATGGCGGGGCCATTGGTGTCCCCGGCGGAGGCGGCATTGGTGTCTCCGACGCCGGCATGGGAGCTTAATGCACCCGGGTGTACGCTGGCCGGCACCTCTGCAGCAAGCGGCCCCTCCGTCAATTGCACGCCCGCCATTGGCGGTGCCTCGACATTAGCCGAGCTCGACGCCATCATCACGGTAACTAATTAAGCCTCTCTCGGCCGAGGACTTCATCTCCTTGCCTTTGACTGGGCATCCCTGACGCCCTACATGTTTTCGCAGGGCGCCGCCGACGTTCCGTGCACTCTCCTGCACTTCGTGAACAACGAGTTGGTCGATGTCGCCAAGGGAAAAATTGTTCAACCGGGCAATCCCGTGTTCCACGGTACTAGGATACCACCCACCTTGTATAGGGTTCAACTGGTTCGGGTGCTGCCAGGCTGCGACGAGTTGTTACCTCCGATTTGACCCATCGGGGCCGACGAAGATGATGTGATGACCCTCGGCGCCTGCCTAAGCTGGCCCCTGCTTTGGCCGAAGAGCCAGATTCGTTTGGGGGCGGGGGACACCACCCCAAAGACAACACCGCTAGTCGTGCCGGCGCCAAGCCATGGCAAGACCGCCACAACAGTGCCGGACATCCCTATGCCACTTCATATGGCACAGGATCCGAACGACGACGACGACAACGACGACGATACATTTTCCAACGTCGATGAGTACTTTGCCGATCATGGGTACGAAGGCGACTTCATGGGGCCTCCTTCTCAAGAACCCAACCCTACAAAAGACGTGCGCGATCTAGCTGGTACCACGGAGAAACCAAGTTGCAATAGGCGTCGTCTGCCGTTCAGTTCTCAGGAGACACCTCCAGCTACCGACTTCATCGAGCCTCAGATAGGCGAGGTGTGAAATATTATCAGCCCCAACACACTCAAGAAGGTGGTCTCTGAGCAGAACTTGGTCCCATGACAGGAGAAGAAGAAGGCACGAAAAAGAAAGACTAACAAGGGTGCGAGCCAGCCGGCACCGAGTACGATCCGTGCTCAGGACGGGCCACCTTCACCTGAGGATATAATGAGGAGGGTGCATGTGGCGGGTAGGCCGTTGCTACCGAGTAATATGCTCAATGCTGCAACCGGTGCTATGCGGAGTCTGCATGACAGTGTTCTTTCTTTGGAGAAGCGGCGTCTCAGAGAGAAGGATGTGGCATACCCGGTTTTCGCGGCCAAGGTGCCAGAGGGCAAGGGCTTTGTGGATAACTCCATCGGGGGTACGATCGTCCTGCGGTTTGATGACATCTACGCTATGTTGAACCTTCATCCGCTGCACTACACCTTCGTTCGGCTATTTTCGCTGAGTATGGAGATGCGGATCATTAGAGATAAGACCCCAGACATCATGATAGTCGACCCCTTCTACATGTGTGCCAAGATCTTGGGCAGCGCTGGGGACCGGCAAGTCGCGAGTTCTTACCTCGAAGGCGTCATTCTAGCAAACCGAGATAAGGATAACTTCCTCGTGCCTTACTTTCCCGAGTAAGTCGTCCCCTCAACCGCCCCGTAACATATGAATTCTTAGATTTCGATTGTTTTTTTAACATTCCATGATTTTGTGCAGTGACACACATTGCACACTCATCCTCCTAAGCCCGAAATATTCCACGGCCACGTATTTCGACTCGGACCGTCAGTCGAAGGTAGACTACACAAATGTCAAGATAGTTCTTGATGATGTTCTCCCCGGCTACGCCAAATCTGGAGGCACCTTCACCAGGCCTATTCGTAAGTATGGCAAGCACGTGTACTCCCACAATACGACGTTCTGCTGCGTCAAGCAGCCGCCTGGCGGTCAGAAGGGTGCCTAGTACGCCATCCATCACATGCGGGCGATCGTACGGGACCATCATCACCTTTTGCTACCGAGTAAACTCAAAGATTGGGCCGCGAGCGTGTCGGCAATCCAGGACGCGGACATCAGACAAGAATTCCTTCGCATCCAGTCGGAGTTTGCGGAAATCATCCATCAAGATGTCCTTCGTACCTCAGGGCAGTTCTACCTCAGAAATCAACCGTCCAACAGTGACATAGACACAATGCTACAAATGCAGGCTGACAACGCCCGCGATTTCATGACTCCCACGATAGACGGCGGCTTCATCCACGCTCCGGTCCCTTGAGTCGAGTCGAAAGTAGTGATGCCGTGTCTAGTTCTGAAACATCGATTGGCTCATGTTGTAATTAAACTTTAATGAACTTGTAGTATGTCTCTTTGGTTTTGACAGTCGTTCAACTTAGATGTAATCGATGCTATTAATGTCTTGCTTTTCTCTTCCAATCGTTCGGTTGCATACTTATATATTGCTTATGTATTGTCTGTGAATTGGTACTAATGTTTCGTTTGGCTAGTGCATAGCGATGTCGTCGTATGTCGTGTACAAGGGTAAGGTTCCCGGAGTCTACGACGACTGGGAGGAGTGTCGGAGACAGGTTCACCGTTTCAGCGGTAACAGTTACAAATGATACACCACTAGGGCCGAGGCGGAATCTAGATACGCCCGCTATCTAGCGGGAGAGGGGAGGGAGCGTTGGAGGAACCGGATGAAGACGAGTTTCATCGTGCTGATGCTCATCGTGATGACCGCAGCTCTCTTCTATGTGATGATAGTTTAGATGATCGATATCGACTTGTAATGTGAAGACAAACTCGCTACTCGCGGTCTCGAGACTTGTAATATAAAGTTATATCTTTGTTCGGTCTTTTGAATTCGGAGACTAATATTATGAATTGTATTCGGAGACTAATATGATGAATTGTATTCAGAGACTAATCTTCTATTGTTTCGATGAATCTGTTGTTGCTGTGTGCTGCTGTCTATATTCTGTCCAATAATACATTTTGTAACCTGTGCAAAAAACAGAAAATTAAAAAATAAATAAATAACCTAATATTCATACTAATGGCGCATCACATCACAGTGCACCACTAGTATGCCAAAGGATACTAATGGCGCATCATCCAACAGTGCGCCATTAGTATGCCAAAGTTACTAATGGCGCATCAGGCAAGAGTGCGCCATTAGTATGCCAAAGCACCTGAGTATATATGCCCCCCTGTGAGGCATACTAATGGCGCACCGTGGTCTATACCAATGGCGCACCTGTGGTGCGCCATTAGTATCTGGTATACTAATGACGCACCACAGGTGCGCCATTAGTAAAATATACTAATGGCGTGGCACTAATGGCGCACCACTAATGCACCATTAATGGCCAAAATAGGTGCGCCATTAGTAGGCCTTTTCCTAATAGTGATCCAAGCATGAGGTGCTCAAGGACGGTGCGAAGCTAGGCGAGCAACTGGTGGAGTCATTGCTTGGAGAGGAGGCAGGGTGGGAGGCTCTGGCCGAATTTTGGTGCAAGATGTTGCTGTACATCGCCCCATCAGAGAACCTTGACGGGCACGCGAAGGCGATTGCCCGGGGCGACGAGCTTCGGCTTAGCGATCTTCAAGGGTGTGAAGATGCTCTCCCCCTCTCGTAGCTATGCATCTCCATGGATAGATCTTGCATGTGCGTAGAATTTTTTTGTTTTTCATGCAACGTTCCCCACCAATGCCATAGGTGGACCACATGTGCCAGTGACAATGCATGCACATGACATGGTTACCATAGATGTTGGCGTGGGTTTACATATTAGAATGTGCTCACAATATGTGACTTTGACATGAGGTTTTCCGTTTTGGTTGTGGGTTGCCAGGCTCTGCACATGACTCAAGGATCCTGAATCATGCATTAGCACACTTCTCTTTATTTCCCATACCTCCCAAAGTTATAACAAATAACACATGTCATCATTCATAATATTCTGATGTGAGACACTCACTTGGTAATTTGGTGTTCATTTTCAGGGAAATACTATCTTGTGGACTCTAGGTATGCAAACGGAACATGATATCTTGCTCCTTTTAAGGGGAGTACGTACCATCTACGGAAATTTCGTCTTCATCGTCACTGTCCACCTCAAGGGAAGTAGGAGTTGTTCAACTTTTTCACATTCGCCCCTTTGCAATGTCGTTGAGCATGCTTTTGGGGTGCTCAAGTAGAAATGACACATATTGAAAGGGATCCCAAGTTTCTCACCTTGTACGCAAAAGCATATCATCATTGCTTGCAAGGCATTGCACAACTTCATTCGTGATAGCAAGTTGAGTGACAATTTTTTTGATAAATGTGATGCCGATTATGAGTATGTACCTCCAGTGCTACGATGGGAAGTAGCACCAACCAAGCGGATCCTGTTGAAGAGGAGGAGAACAAAGATACAATGGATACTATTCGTAGTAGGATAGACGATACTTGTCTTGCGATAGCAACATAGGTTAGCTATCTTGCTGGAGATCATCATCATGTGAACCATATGTATATTCTATGGTGCATGCCTTTTGTAATGTTATCATGGAGTCAATATGTATTTACATGTAATATGCAACATGAAAGTATAATCGTTGAATTCACATGTGTTAGCTATGAATCATCAAAATTATCATAATTTTCCTTTGCAAAACGGTCGTTCTATTGCCTATCAATGTACATATCACTATGTTACCGTCAAGTTGCACATAAGAATATTGAATCATTGTTAAGTGTCATTAAGTCAATTCACAACAAAATCTATAGTTTCACAACTATTTCAGCCAACCAGCTTCCATCATTTCCGCAACTGAAAGTTCACAACAGTTTTTTCACTGCTCACGACTCACAACAACTTTTACAGAATTTGCAGCTCAACCAAACACAGCCTAAGCTGAGTTTTCACAGCAAGTAGTGGCACCGGTGGTTTAATTAACTCCTAAACAAAACAGGAAACCCAATTTATAACAGCAAGTTCACACTATAAAGCAGTTTTACTTAGACTGCAAGTCTCTTTGTTTGGTGGATGCATTACAAATTGTACTACAGGTTATTTTAGTACCAAGTACATATGCACATTATGGCATATTATTGAATCCACCCTAATATGTTCCACATATTTGATCAAAAAATAAATAAAGCAGCATGCCAATTATTGCGTAGCAAACTCGTTAACATCTAGTGTACTCCAGATTTTTCTATTTGCAAATATCTAATTGTAAAGTTCATTATCAAGATATATTTTTTATAGCACATACATATTAAGAACGACACACACATACATATATGCTTCATTAATACAAGATTCACAAATTAATCCAAGAAGACATGGAATTTTGTCATATCTTATTATCACATTTAAGTTGAATATATTTACACATGTTTTAAGGCGTATTTCATTGATAAATGTATTTTAATAAAAATATGTTTAAATTTATATATCATGAAAATTAGTAATCATTATGAGTTGGAAAAATGACATATAAATTAACAAGAATTAACTTTTAGTATAAATATTGATATTTATTTGACTCACACCAGGGCCCAATATTTGTTGGGTTGGCCCTGCATGCGTGCGAATAACGGCGTAGACCACCTTCAAGTTGTATGGCCCGCGGAAGGTGTTCCGTGCAGCCGGGAGAGCGCCTTTGCTGATGTAGCCATACGACCTTGCTGCCCTCGGGATGAGGACACAAGCTCCTACGGCTGCGTATTAGCTTGGCACCCTAGGAACCCGCCATGACATGGGGGAGGGGATGCGTAGCGAGCGCCGATGTGGTGGCTGCGGAGCGAAATGAGGAGGCGTGTGGCGACGTGCGCATCCACACGGGTGCGGGTGTGCGGTACGACGCATGGCGGCAAGGGCTGGGTCAACGTGCCCCCACTATGAACATAGCGGGGGGTGGGCGAGTAGCGGGTGAGCGGCGGCAAGGTGGAGTAGCGGGATAATGTAAAATAAATTTATGCTTTCCCAAATCAGACAAAATCATGATCCATTATTAAAAAATATTATTTATTTTATATTTATTTTCTCCTATTTTTAAAACTTAAATAGCAAAGTGGCCCGCTCGATGCGCGGGCAATGTCTTTTAACCACTTGTCATATTTTGTTATTAAACTTCTTATATAATGTGATATTACAAATATTCTAGAATCCATTTGACTTTTTTTATTATCATTCATTATTTTTGCTACATAAATATTGGTAATAATAAATTACTCCCACCGTTCCCAAATATTTGTCTTTCTAGACATTCAAAAGGACTACAACATACGGATGTATGTAGTCATATTTTAAAGTGTAGATTCATTCATTTTGCTTTGTATGTAGTCACTTGTTAAATTCTCTAGAAGACAAATATTTAGGAACGGAGGGAGTAGATCCTAATGAATTAGAATTCACGTAAATTTTGCCCATATATACTAATATTTTATTGTAATTTTCCAAATCTAACAATGAATTTTTTTAGGAGTTTAATTCTATTAGATCTTTGAAAGAGATTTAGCATCATGGATATTGTTAAATTATTGTGTTTTGTGTAGTGTCGCACTCTAAAGAATTACAAGATTCACTTGGATTCTATTATATGTGTACACTTTTGAACATATGACTCCTGAAAATTTGTAGTCAAACTTGAGTATTACATTGGCAGAGAAAAAACCCATTACAACTGATGTACTACAACAGATGGAAGAATATGGTTCTTTTTCTGTCAATTACCATGATGGAGGTGATTCAGTAGATGCAATTATAATGAAGTTCTGGTGATCAACTACATACAAATTTATGTCTCATATATTTGTATGATAATTAAATAATGAAGTTGCATTGTATTGTGAGAATATTACAAAGAGGAAGATAAAAAATTTCATGCAGTATTCCTCAATATAGAAAAGTTTGGACCGGGATATGGCTGCATTATTATAAAGTGGCATGATAATGTAAGTTCTATCATTCCCGTGTGAACTGCCACAAAATGGATACAACTTGTCATTCCCAACGCAAGCATAGATGCTCCTGTTCACGATCCAGGCATGTCTTCTTCGATATCACTTCGTACATACAGCTGGTTCTCGAGCCGCTGTTTAGAACGGCACCCTGTCCACATGCATGCTACATCATCTGCATGCTCCTTATATCTTGATTACTTCGACCTTCCCTAGGTTTGATTTTTTTTTCCCTCTATTTTGATGCGCTCATAGTCATGCGGAAAACCAAGTTGTCTCATACCCCAATGGTATGTGTATAGATAGATACGATCGATAATGGCTAGCCGATAATACATGATATACCCAGGTTTGGAGGAGAAATCAATTAATTTTTTTCTGTAGAGTTATCTGTTCTGGTCAATTTCGAGTAGACCATTTAAATCCGATGAATTTCGAGCTTGTGATTTGTTAGATTTCCTGTTTTTTGTCACCACGATTAGTGAAAATTTGGCCCAGCCATCTCTATACTTAACAAACCATTATTTAAGAACAGTTCACATTTCGTACGTGCTTGTGCTTAGTCATATGATTCTTCATGTTAGAGTATGCACGTAGCTATGATTCTATGATTTTTTTTAGCATAAGCTATGATTCTATGATAGATACCCACTCCTTATTGAACATTGTTAATGGTGATGCTGATAAAGTTTTGTAGATTACTGCAGCCCAGACGCGCTACGGATTGAAGGATCGAGCTAGCCTCAACACACACGTACATAAGAGATGTCAAAAGCTGATTTTGGTTCCTACTATGCAACGATAACCACGCTATGTAAACCTACCCACGCTACATTATTGATTCACTCTCGGCCGGCCGGAAAGAGAATGCGGCACATGTACGTATGGACGTGCTAAATGTACGTATGCAAAAAAAAAAAAAAAACGATTTGCTCTAGCTAGATGGACCGCTGATTTTTTTTCCTCTGGAAACGTGACTCTTTTGACCCGGACACATGAGGATAGGTGTTTTTTTACATTTCACCTGGACACGTGATTTTCTTTAGCTAGACCGACGGGAAATTGTTTTTTTACATGGACATATGATTCTGTTTACTCATCCTTATTTTTCTTAAAGATGTGTCACATATGTTATCGTAGGCCTACCTTGTTATATACGTTACAATATACTAGCACATGTGCCCGTGCGTTGCAACGGGATTACACCTGTTAAAATGCAGGTCCCAATCATAATAAACGTAAACCCGTCATGATCAGAGCCGCCCTCCCTGTTCTCCACAGTCTTCGCTGCCACCACAGACCGTAAGAGCTGCACACACCGCGACCATCAGGGTGTTTGCCCGGTCTGCAATGCTGCTGGCGTGCGAGCGTGTTGCCTCCTGAACCAGATTTTCAAGGTGAGGTCTTACTATCAGCACCATGAATATTTGTTGCTCTCGATGCACATGTCCACGTAGTGCTTAATAAAAATCTAAGGATACACGCAATTGCAGGTTGGATAGAGCACAGCAGCACATTGACGTATCTTTTTGTGCGACTTTCTCAAGTTTGTCTCATGATAGTCATTAGTACAGTTTATCTTCTGTTTCATCTTTCATGTGTTCTCTATGTAGAAGATGGGTCTGGAGGATGTAAGCATCTAGATGGGGGATAAAGAACAACCTTCTCCAACTCACATACTCGAGTGTTGTTCTCCTAAAGACTTGCTATTCTGGCATCTGGATTGGGGATAAAGAACACAATTCATCATTAGTGCATGAAAAGCCTTGGCTGGTTGGGGCAGAACGGGAT
>LR738715.1:837560305-837647857 GCA_902687465.1 Secale cereale | reverse complement strand
GGTATTTGTAGTGTATCCTTTTACAGTCTCCATCTTTCCAGGCATCTTGGTTTTACAATTCGATTTGCTTATGTGCATGTTAAATAAATTCAGGTTTTACAATTATGGTATTCTTAATTTACTGGATCCAATGGTAAGCTATTCTCAGTTTTTTTAAAGCTTGGTCATGAATCGATGGAATGCTACAAAATAGCGTGAAGGTATTTGTAGTGCATCCTTTTACACTCTCCATCTTTCCAGGCATGCATCTTGGTTTCACAATTCGATTTGCTCATGTGCATGATACTGCAATGCATACGTTTATTTGTTAAACTTGCCATGTTGTCTCTGGAAACTGAGTTTTGTGCGTAAGCAAACCCCATGCGAGGTCCTAGATTGATATTATAAGTGATCAGTTTATAGGAATTTCAAGGCAATGAAGAAGCTAAGAAGGTTGCTGACAAGGTGTTCCATTGATCTGAACTTTAAGCTTTGCCTTCTTACTTGGTAGTCTCTGCTATCTATTGTCTGTTTAAGTGAAACATCTAAATCCTTGGACACAATGAACAATGGGATAATTAGTCTTGGAAAAATAGGGGTATGTTTACGTTTATTATGATTGGGACCTGCATTTTAACAGGTGTAATCCCGTTGCAACGCACGGGCACATGTGCTAGTATATATAGCTAAACAGAGGTGATTTGAATACACGATCATTAAAAAAAATCATGAACTGTTTTGTATTTTCTGAATATATTTTATGGAACCACGAATTATTTTAAAATATGTGCACACTTTTTTTTAAATCACCAACATTTTGTAATCACCAACATTAAAAGAAGGGGAAATAAAATCAGAAACAATAAAAGAAAAGGCATCAAAGAAAAAAAAAAGGCTCTACACAGGGCCGGCACATGAAGGGGACCTGGAGGTACACGTTGCTAAAACGCGAGAGAAAATGGTTAGAAGCGGGGATCGAACACAGGCCCGCTGCGTGTAGGAGGTACGATTCTACCACTGCACCACATGCATGTTTGTGGTTATAGGTGGTGTCACCCTGTAAAAGAACTAAATCGGACGCGTGTTTGACAGCAAAATTTGAAACGTTTTCTTAACTTATTGGTGGCATGGTGGGTAATTTAATGCAACTTCGAGGGTAGTTTTAATGACGTACGGGCTGAAACCGAACTTTCTTTATTATTAGGTAAAGATAAAGATGTATATGGTTGCTAATTTTTTTAAAATAATACATTTTCTTTAGTAAATTTCATAAATAGTACGTGGATATAAGAATTTTCAAAAATATGACCCAATCGGCCAGTAGCAGGCCGACTGGGCCTAGTCGGCCCACAGCTGGCCGACTGAGCTCCAATCGGCTTGCTGCTAGCCGATAGGCCTGTCGGCCACGAGCTCTCCAGCAGTCGGCCTGCCACTGGCCGACAGGAGCTCAGTCGGCTTGCAGCTAGCCGACAGGACCCTATTGGCTAGCTGCTGGCCGATTGCATGCAACTAAACACATCCCGCGTTGTTCACTCCTTCCCGCCATATTTTTCCCTCATTGCTCTTTCCCGCCATAGGTTTCCACATAGCTCGTTTCCGGCATATTTTTCCCGCTCTCTACTTGCCCCCACTTTGCTCGTTCCCGCCAATTTTATCCGCTTTGCTTGTTCCCGCCCTATTTTCCCGCTTTGCTCGTTCCCGCCCTATTTTCCCGCTTTGCTCGCTCCTGCCATTTTTTCCCGCTTTGCTCGTTCCCGCCATTTTTTTCCCGCTCTCTAGTTCCCGCTAGTATCTCCCGCTACCGAGTTCCCGCCTTTCTTTGTGTTGTGAGTCTATAAAACACCCTCGGCAGTAACATTGGTAAGCATTCAGTTGTAGTATCGTAGTCTCGCCAAGATGTCCGGATATCCTTTCGATCGTAGATTTCACCCTAGTATGTCCAGATGTCTTCTGGATTTAGCCGCCGATTTCAGGGTAGACAACAAGATAGTTCAATGGGAGAAGCTCATCAGTAGTGACACCCTACTGAATGAGCTGGCTCATGCACTAAGTAGGTGCGGATGGCCTTCCAGGACCTTTGAGGAGATACGGGAAGAACTTCTGAGGTTGCAGGGGATATGGAAGAAGCAACAATCGAAGGGTGAATCATACCTAAAGTGTCCAGCCAAACATACTTTTCTATGGACTGAGGACAGTGAGGATGATGAGGATATCTTCATGGCGCCGCTTCCGGGTTCTACATATTCGAAGGGTAAGAGTTCAGCATCGTCAAAGGGCAAAAGTTCTCCATCGTCGAAGAGCAAGAGTTCTGCATCGTCGAAGAGCAAGAGTTCTTCCTCATCAAAGGACAAGAGTTTTTCATCGTCGAAGGGCAAGAGTTCTGCATCGTCGAAGGGCAAGAGTTCTGCATCGATGGAGGATGACGATGATGACTTTATGTAGTTTTTATCCTTTATGTTGTCAGTTAAGTTGTATGTGCCGTTTTATTTAGATGTAGTTATATCTAGTTGTTTGTACTTTCTTGTTGTATGAGCATTATATTCTATCTAAATAGCAGAGACTAAAATAGAGTAGTCATATGTCTCATACATAAATACATAGTCATTTGTCTCATACATAGCATAGATATAAGTCTCATACAGAATTAAATGGTCATGTCTCTACTGATAGATAGAAGCATCACTGACGACGTCTGCCCTGGCGCGGAGGCGGATCTTACGGCGTCGTCCATCCGTACCTATGTATTGGCCTGATGTTACGAGGCGGAATCTCAGACTCATCCTGGTGATACTGTGTATCCTGTGTCGGGCCAGGTGGAGGAGTCGAAAACATGTCTGGCCACTGGAAGTGCTGCGACATCTGGCCCTGTATGTTGTCCTCATGACGTTGATCACTCCCCCATGTATCATGTGATGCAGACGCATGATATCCGTAGGCTCCTGAACGATGGAACATTAAGTCATGCAGAATAAGGTCGCCTAAATTAATATTGAGAACAATACACATACCTGTTGGCTGTGACGGCTGCTCTGGCTGAAACACAAAGCTCGACGAGGGACCCTGTTGTCGTGGCTGTGGAGAAAACACAAAGCTCGACGTGGGACCAAAATGGTCTGGGTGCTGCCACGTCGAACTGCCAGGTTGGTCAGGAGGGGGTGCCCTCATAGTCGGCTGATGTGCAAGACGCGGACGTGGCTGATGTCGGTGTGTGGAGTGACGCGCCGGCTGCTGCTGGTGCTGAACAACATCGGTCCTCCGGGTGCACGTGATAGCCTCGTAGACAGCCCGAATCTTGTTCTGCATACGTTCCAAGAAGGGATGTAGCACAGGACGGTGCTGAAGAAGAGGTCCAGACGACAGTGATCGTCCAAAGGTGGTCACGTCGTTGTAGAGTTCGTGTGTCAAGCTAGCCTGCAAATTTTTGCCTTGGTTATTAAGTATGCACGTCAAAAATATGTGACAACTAAATTTAAGAGCAATATGTCTTACCGCGTACTGTCTAGAGCCTGAAGTATCATAGCTCGGGTACATATCCGATGGGGTAGGGTCAGGTATCTCCTCTGGGTGAGAGTGCTCAACGATGCGCAACCGTGTTCCGTTCATGTAGCGCCGCCCTCGCCCAGGATCGGTTGGCATGATCTTGAGGGATGCACGGAATAAGACAAATGTGATGCACTAAGTCACTGATCACCCAACTTGTGCCATACTTAGGAAGATAGCCGTGCACCCTGGCAGGGCAATCTGCATTCTTGCATACCATTGTGAGGTATTTCTGACTTGACACCTGAGCTGTGAAAACCCTTTGCGTGGACATTGCCCAATTAATTATTGCATCCTTCATAGCTTGCTTGTTCGGATACATATCTCCCGTCGCAATATTGTTCTGATGATATTGCCAGGCAGAATCATGTCCATCATTGACTATCATTGCAGATGAGAAGTCATGATTCCATGATGCAGGAATCGGGGCCATCTGTTCATTGTCTTCCTCATCCGACTCATCAGAATGATCGGCATGACCCATATCAACAACGGTGTCTTCTTCTTCCATCTGGTCCTGCATGTGCCCATCTACCTCGTCAGCGTCCACCTCACCAATGTAATCACCATCAGCATTTCCTTCTTCTACCTGACTACTCTGCCCTGGTTCGTAACCAGCAGCATTTCCTCCTTCTACCTGACTGCTCTGTCCTGGTTCGTAACCAGCAACATTTCCTCCTTCTACCTGACTGCTCTGCCCTGGTTCGTAACCCGCATGCCCAGCATTTGACATAGATAACTGCCTCCCTCCACTACTCAGCCCAGGATCGTAGCCACCCTCGCCTTCATGTGTGGTGACCTCATTCACGACGGGAGTCACTAAGGCAACAGGATTGCATCCCCTGCGTTCACAACCTTTTAACCATTTCACCCACTCGGAGTCTCGCTCAATTGGCCTCAAATAAAAATATATTGTTGAACTTGACCGTGTCCACAATGCATGAATACCAACTGTGTGTGTTACAGTATCTAGCCCTAAACTTGCCGCACTCCATTCTTTCAACTGACTGACTGACCATGTTTGAGGCGCGTTCAGTGCCACCTCTATGTGAGTAAACTCACTCAGATCAGCTCCCATCTCAGTTGTCTGGACAGTACCAGTACCGTAGTAAAATATGAACTTCACTACATCAGACATCTCGGCTCACCTAATTTTTTTCCAACAACGACAGACAAATAATAAGCAACGCTTTCAAATGTTCGCACTACTAAATATTAGACATGTATATATGTACGGACCAACTAAAAATAGTCACATACATAAAAATATTCACATACCTAAAGATATTCACATACCAACCAAAAATATTCACATACATAAAAATATTCACATACCTAAAGATATTCACATACCAACTAAAAATATTCACATACCTAAAAATATTCACGGACCAACTACAAATATTCACATACATAAAAATATTCACATACCTAAAAATATTCACGGACCAACTACAAATATTCACATACATAAAAATATTCACATACCTAAAAATATTCATGGACCAACTAAAAATATTCATATACCTAAAAATATTCACATACCTAAAAATATTCACGGACCAACTAAAAATACTTCATATACCTAAAAATATTCATATACCTAAAAATATTCACGGACCAACTAAAAATACTTCATATACCTAAAAATATTCACATACCTAAAAAAATACTACCAAACAATTACGAGAGATAAAATGTGTGTTGGAATATACCCTTGAAGCGTGCAAACGAACGACGAACGGCGGACTTCAATCAACGAAACCGAAGCCGAAAACTCGCCTAGCAACGCCGGAGCTCCACCACCACCACTGCCTACACCGCAATCCCCGAGCTTCACCAACACCACCGCCACAACCTTCACCAGTGAGCTCAAAAAAAGCTCCACCAAAATGCTAACCACGAACACCACGAGCTACCCCATGAGTAGATCGAGGTATCCCTTAGCTCCCCTCACTACGTAGAACCCATTCACGGTGCCAAATCTGCAAATAGATGGATGAGTTGGGTGTATAAATTACAGAATATGTGTGTGAGGAGAGGGAGAAAGAAGAACAGGGAAGAGAAGAAGATAAGAACGAATGGAGAAAGAAGAAGGAAGGAGAAAGGGGAAAGGAGCCGGCCGCGCGGTGGGGCCGCACCCTGTCGGCCTGCGGCAAGCCGATCGGTCCGCGGCTGGCCGACAGGGGCGCCCGTGACCCAGCCGCGCCGACAGCGCCCGGGGCGACGTGGCCTGGCCAATAGTCGGCCTGCGCGTGGCCGATTAGCCACCTGTCGTCCTGCAGTTGGCCGATAAGGCCCAGTCGGCCCGCTGCTGGCTGACTAGGCTTAGTCGGCCTGCTGCTGGCCGATTGGGTCATATTTTTGAAAATTCTTGTATCCACGTACTATTTATGAAATTTACTAAAGAAAATGTATTATTTAAAAAAAATTAGCTATATGGTTGGGGTTTGTACCACGTGAGAGTCCAATTTTTTTTCCCTTCTTTCCTAATACTGTACGCATGAGGTTGTATGTTGAGATGTGTCACATATGTTATCGTAGGCCTACCTTGTTATATACGTTACAATATATAAAGATGTATATGGTTGGGGTTTGTACCACGTGAGAGTCCAAAATTTTTCCCTTCTTTCCTAATACTGTACGTATGAGGTTGTATGTTGTTTTACGCATCCTTATTTTCCTTAAAGATGTGTCACGTATGTTCCCCTAGGCCCACCTTGTTATATATGTTACACAGATTAAACGGTCAGATAATCTTAATTTTAAGAGATCCTTCAAATCAAGGGCTAGTATTTTCTGATTAACGTGAGATTTTCTAGCCTTTTTCTCTTCCATCTAGATCCTCCAAATCAAGGGCTAGTATTTTCTGATTAACGTGAGATTTTCTAGCCTTTTTCTCTTCCACCTAGTTCACCGTATATTACTTTTAATATATAATAATAGATAGATTTGTTAACACACTACAAACGCAGATGTCCACATACACGCACATACACTCAAACCTACAAACGCACGCATACGCACACACATTCTACCCATATGAGCACATTCGAGATACTAAGCTAGCTGAACACCTTGAGATAGATGAAGTCGCCACACACATCTTCATAGTCGACGGAAACGTCTCCTTTCATTAAACGCACAACACCGTAAGGCATCAAATAAACGTATTTCTAACCCCTTTTATACCTATATGAAGTGTGTTTACTTTGTTTATAACATGTTATTATTTCCAGCCTCTTTTTTATTAAATAAAGGTTTGAAAAAAATGAAGGTATCTAGAAAAGAGTTAAGGAAATGACACAACCCGCTTTGTTGATCGGATCAACTGCGGAGCGACATGACATGTCGCACCATCGTAGCATTCCTTGGTCTCTCTACTGACTGTACCCCCTCTCATCCTTCACGTTTTATAGCTCGCTGCCTCTTCTCCTTCTATACATCCTTCCGTGTGCCTCTTTGGTGCCCTCTTTGTGTGACCCCTATGAAGATCCTCCTTCGTCTCTCCTACTTTTACTCGGTGGTTCTTCCTCCTACATTGCTTCTTTGACTCTGCCTATTCGAGTTCTCAAAAAAAAAATTGAGCTTGTGACATTTGGACCATGTACGAAGAAAATGTGGCAAGCCAAATATGTGGTAGTGAACCAAACATTGCCTAAGGTATTGTGGCAAAACTAAAGCTAGGTTTGGCAAAACTGAAGAAATAACATTTATTGTGCTTTGCAAAAATGATGTTTAAAAATTATTTTTTGAGTATCGATTTTGTTTAGGCGTTGGGGGCAGATGGCGCCGAGAGTAGCGACATCTTCAGATCCTTCTTATTTTTTTCCTGAGATGGCTAGATGAGGTGAGATGGAAAGATGGCTGAATGTGAGAGGCAGGGGGTTATCTGCAAACAAGGAGTGGAGTGCGGGGGTCTTTTTGCAAAACTGACATAGTTTGTCTCAGATGCGTTGGATGTAAATCGAGCGGTTATAAATGAAGGATGGCAGGCACACCATCATCACCACCCAACTTTTTATAGTAGTAGAGACATAAACGTTGAAAATTTCCGACATGGGTAGTACATGTCACATGGCAAACAACAAAAAACATAGTAGATACTCTTGGAAGAAATACATAGTTTGTTGCCAAACAGTTGTTTTCGTGGATAAAAGGATTAGTCGTGTTCTTTTTTGTGAATGTGAAACATTTGTAAATTTCCAAATGGTCTACGTATTATTATTAATTTGTTGAGGATAAATGGACTGAATATTGACTTGCTTCTGTGGCAAGTAACAGCGCTCACAAGTGAGACTGAGATGTTAGTTTTGCTGACAAAACTGTCAAGCAGCCAGGCAATTTGGATGCATCGTTGTAGAATACCGTGGAAGCTATGTTTTCTTTCTTTTCATAAACAAGCGTGTGGTTCGTTACCTTTTTTTAGAACAATGCGGTTCATTACGTTCAAGTGTCGGCATGGGTTCGTGCAATGAGTAGCCCTAACAGTCACATCTTTGTCTATTACACACGAAACCTCCCTCTCTCCCGAAACCCATCTAGGGTTAGCCTGTTGTCGTGGGGATTATTCGGTCAGTAGAGAGAGGGGTAGGGATGAAGCTGGATCTAGCTAGGCGTAAGTTTTTTTTTTTTTTTTAAAGGAGGATGACCCTCGGCCTCTGCATCAGGGCGATGCATGCAGCCATTTGACTATTGATACCCCACATGTTGTTGCGGTAAATTATGGCTGAGGTTTCTAACAAAGAGTTACTACACTATATATTTCATAGTGAAAACCACCGGAAGCCTAATTTGGTGGAATGAATTTGAGTAGGTGTCAGTCCAGTCGAGTGAATAGTATAAAACTACCACTTTTCATGTTATAGATCCAAAAAACAACCGAAAGTTTATTTGTGACTGATACCTACCACTTTTGGCGTCGGCTGTCTCAAAAAACCCAAATCGCCGAGTGATTTGCAATTGATTGTAATTATGAAAGTTGGGGCCCGCTCCTAATCAAACCGTTTGTTTGACCGTTAACTGACATGTGGGACCCACATGGCATTGTCTCTTCCTCATATATATATATATAGGGAATATGTACTCCCGCTCCTCATATACCATATAGATGAATTTTTTATACCTCTTTATTATTTTTAATATACTTCATTAGTAATTATTAAATACCCCAAAATGATTTTCATGAAAAAATTCATGCGAGTCTACATATTTTAAATGATTACGTATATACTGATGTGTTTGGATGTGAAAAAAATATATTACAAAGGGTACATCACAGATGATATTTTTTCAACAAAACTCGTATTGAGGTATCTTAGAATATTTAATGAAGTATATTGAGAATGATAAAGAGGTATAATTAATGCGTATATAAGGTATATTGAGGATGGGAGTATATACTCCCAGGAGTACAGAAAAGAAGTCCTATATATATATATATATATATAAAGCAATCAGGTCCTGTAAATATTTTGTAAATGCAATTTGATCCCTATAAATATTTCAGAAAAGAAATCAGGTCCCAGCAAACATATTTTGAAAAGCAATCAGGCCCTGCCATGGCCTTCTTTCAAATCGAGCTCCTCCGGCCGTGCTTGTCGCTGTTGCAGCCGTGTTGCGGGCGGCCGCGGCGGGAGCATCTCGGCGGCCAGTTCCTATCCGTGATGCTGGCGGCCGCGGCAGAAGCATCTCGACGGCCAACTCATGTCTGTGCTGCGGGCGGCCGCATCCAGCATCACGTCCATGGCCGTTATCGGGGGCAACCTTGTCGGAGAATGCAGGGTCAGGGAGGAGCTCGGAGGAGCCGCACCCACGGCCAAGGTCGCCGGCTCTCAATCCATGGCCACGAATAGGGGTCCGGCAGTGCGGATGGCGGCGGAGGCGGCCGCTGCTGCCGGGGCTCCTTAGGTGGCCGTCTGGACCGCCGCGTCCAGCAGATCACCGCCTCAAGGACGCCGTGGCCGCCGGCGGAGTGGGCATGCGAGGGGCGGGGAGAGGTTCGCCGGCAAGGTGGGCGCACGAGGGAGGGGGGGTGCATGTCGCTAGCGGGGTGGGCACGCTAGGGGAGGGGGGAGGGCCGCCGGCGGGGTGGGCATGCGATGGGAGGGGGCATGGTCGCCGGCGGGGCTGGAGATAAGAGAGCGAGAGAGAGTACAGGGGGAAGAGGAGAGAAGGAAAGAGAAGAAGAATAAAAAAACTGACATGTGGGCCCCACATGTCAGTTAACGGTCAAACAAATGGTTTGATTAGGAGCGGGCCCCAACTGTCATAATCACAATCAATTGCAAATCACTCGGTGATTTGGATCTTTTGAGACAGCCGACGTCAAAAGTGGTAGGTATCAGTCACAAACAAATATTCGATAGTGTTTTGGAACCATAACACGAAAAGTGGTAGTTTTTTGCTATTCACTCCAGTCCAGTCCTATGATATTACATCTGTGAGAGACCAAAAGGAGGGAAAAAATGGTGATACATATTTAGCAAAATCATCACTACCTAGGCCTGAAAATATGGAACACATAATGATGGACCATGTTAAACTGCATACAGTTTATATGTACCATGTTATTAACCTCCAAAAGGAAGATTTGACTTGGCAAAAAGAATATTGGAGTTACCAGGTTAAGATGGTAAGTGGTTTAACTCTATCACTATGCTAGCGAATTTTATCTTCCTAGCATTCCTCCATGCTCAAGGTTCCTATATAGAAAGGTTAATTCAAATTAACATAGGATGGTATATTCTAGTTGTAGCCATGTTAAACTGCATACGATTCTTATGTACCCAGCTAACCTGCAAAAGGAAGATTTGAACTATTAGGGTTAAGCTGGTAAGTGGTGTCTAAGTCTATCAGTATGCACTGATATTTCACTTCCTCTGCATTCTTCCATGCTCCCTGTTCCCATACATAAAGGTTAATTCATATTTACACAGGATGATATATTCTAGCCGTAACATAAACTGCCACTACCAACGTTTAATCCCCAAAAGAAGATAGAACGATAAGGCAAATATCCAAAATAATATTCCAGTTTGACAATTGGACTGGCAAACTGATATGCCCAGGATACGTGCATGCCCAAACCAGAATTCTTAAGGCATAGTTGAGATAGAAAACAGAGGCTGCTCCATGGGTTTGATTTCGAGATGACCACCAATGCACTTGCCGTTGCCGACAATTCTTCTAACACCGATGGAGTATGAGAGTGTAATCTGACAAAATCAAATGATTAGTGGGCGGAAAACAATCAAACGCCAAGGCTGCAAGGTGTGACATAAGAGGATAACTCACCAAATTAGTGACCAGCATCCCATTGTTAGAGTCTGGACCGAAATGAAGCCTCCTCAGGCCATGTGATTTTGGACCGTCAGATTGCGTTTCCAAATGATCTTGTCCGTCGGATCTTCGGGTGGAGCGATCTTGGCCGTCCGATCGAGTTGGGCACTGCTCCTGGCCATCGGATCGAGTTGAGCACTGTGGGCAATGAATAGTGTGGTCAAGCTCGTGCCACCGCCTGTAAATCCCATGCCCCACCGAGGGCATTTTCGTCTTTTTACACGCAGGCGTATAAAAGGAAGCACGCTCGTGTATAACCCTAGCCGCCTTTGTCCTTTCCCACTCCTCAGCCCCGACTCCCCTCCTCTCCTCCCGTCGCCGTCGCCTACCAGCCATCCTCCCCGCCCGCTGCCGCCGCAAACCATCCTCTCCTTACCCCGCGCCGCCGCTTCGCTCTCCTCCCTCCTTACCCTCGCGCCACGACCGCTCCATCTCCCTGAGCTTCCCCTTCCCCTTCCCCACCCCATCACCTCTGCCTGTGGATCCCGGCGAGGAGGAGCAGCCATGTTCTGCCCTAGGCACCACAGCTTTCCTGCACGCGCGCGCGATGCGTCTCATCGCCGCCGCCGCCGTCCTCCGCCCCCGTGCTCTGCCTCCTCCTCTTCCGTCTCCCACCCACCACGCTGCCTTCTCCTCCCTTCGCCGAGCTCGTCTTCGCCATGCTTGGGAGGAGAGCGACAGGCGGGACTGGTGCATCCCCAATGACGGGAGAAGCACAGGAACCGGGTCATCGACGCGAAGATTCCTAGCCTTTCTGCCTCCAGCGCCGCGACCGGCAGCGACGACCTCTTCTTTACCGGCACAGACCGCAGGGTCCTCTCCAGCCTCTTGCACACCGTCATCGATGCTGCAGGGCTCATCCTCAAGAAGCTCCTCTACCAGGTAACCCTTCTCCCTCTACCTCTACATCTCTGTAAAAACAGGGTAAACTTATTGATTTGCTTCCTTCGGTTCAGACCAGTTTTGCGTAGGGTGGTGGACGAGGTGTGACACCCCGAGACCGATGGGCCAGGTGTCAGCCAGTTATTCATCGTCGTTGCCATGTCATCTGCTTGCGTGTGGCATCTTTGCCTTGTCATCGTGTGCATTGCATCATCATGTTTTCAAAACTTGCATTCGTCCGAGTTCGCCCGTCCTTTCCGTTGTCCGTTCTGAGCCCAGACACACTTGCACGTGCCCGCGGCACCTCCGAAAATTTATTTTATGAGTGGCCGTAAAATATTCTTGGAATGGATTGAAACTTGGCGTGTGGTCTAATTATAGCATAGGTAGACCGACTGTCAAGTTTCGTCGCATTCGAAGCTCGTTTGATAGCCTAAAGGTTAACCGTGTTTACCGCTGGAAGCCTTTTCTCTTTTGGCCCAGCATCCCTCTCCAACAGCCCCCAAGCCCATCCTAACCCCCTCCATCCTCTTGGTCGTCGGATCGTGATCACGTGGCTGAAAACCGCTCCTCATTTGGACTCTCCTATCTCCCTCTACCTATAAATATGTGTCTCCCCCGTATTTTTCTCACAGATCAAACCCTAGCCCCGCTCCCACCGCGTGCCGGACATGTCCACTCCGCCCGGACGTGTTCGCCCCGCCCAGCCACGTCGTCTGACCAATCCGGGGCTGCCACCTCAGCCAGCCACAGCCCCGGGATGAATCCAGTGCCGCCAGGTCACCCGGCCTGCCCCGCCTCGACCGCCGGCCCGCCGAAGCCCGCAGCGGGCCCGTCGGGACCCAATCTCCGTCCGCCGCCGCCCGCAGGCGCCCCGCACCCCGCGCCTCCATCGCCTCCGCCGCCAGCTCCCCGGACCAGCCCCGTTCCCCGTCGATCCGCCCTCGCCGCCATACGCCACCGCCGCCTCGGCTTCCGCGCTCGCCGCCCCGCCGGCCAGGTGCTCCGCTCCGCCGCCCTGTAGCTTCCCGTCGCCGTAATGGCCTCGCCGGACCTCCCTCTCGCCAGATCCGGCCATCGCCAGCCGGATCGAGCAGCCACCGCCGCCACTGCAGTTGGCCGCCGCCGCCGCCGCCAGGGCCTCTCGCTCGTCGTCGAGCAGAGGACGACGCCAGCCGCCCTCTTCGCCTGCGTGGGCTCGGCCAGCATGGCCCAGCGCCATTGCTGCCCGCGTCGGCTCCCCCATCGCCCAGCCGGCCCGCTCCCGCTTCCTCCGGCCCAACAAGCGCCTCGGCCGGCCTGCCTCGCCTCTTCGTCCAGCTGGGCTTGGCCCATGGTGAGCCCGCCCTATCCTTCGCCCGTGCGCTTGATAGTATTTTGCGCTCACTTTTGTTTTCTGAAAATGGCTAAGTCCTTTTCTGTCTTAATTTATATGCATCTTTGCATGGATGTAACTTTTTGTGTGTATGTCCGAATTGAGTGAATAATATGTCAAAATGATCGTGGTGATATGCTCTTCATTTTGTTCCATTGTGGCATTCTTGTTTGAGTTCATCTCGATGCCCTAATCACTGTTGCAAGAGTGCTATATGTTTAAAACTGTTGTTAACTGTAATTTTTTTGCATACTTGTGATGCTTGTAACTTTGTGCATGTTTATCCAAATGAATCATATGATATGTCAAAATGTTCATTGTGATGTGCTCTACATGATGGTTGCTGTAGCATTCATGTTAGGTGCCATCTTTCCATGTTAATCTCTGTTGCAAAAGTGCTTGTGGCTGTTAAGTGCTGAAACTTGTTGTGAGATGCTAATTTGACTTGCTCATTGCTATTGGTGTGTTTGTCTTCATGCCACATGTCAGTATGTTTTAAAAGCACAATCATATGGTCTATGCTATGGTGCAATCCACTTTGCATGATATGCCTTGAGGTGACTTAAACAAGCTTGTAAACATGCCATGCCAATGTTGCTGTTTTATACTTAGTGAAAAAACGGCTAAGTCTGGAATCTGTTAATCCTGATGCTATGTTTGCTTGATGCCTCACTCAAATCCATGCATGTTTTAGTATGACAAATGCTCATGTCTTGTTGTCCATGTTATGCTCTATCCATCCATGCCATTATTTGCATATGGCCTGCTGTAGCTTATTTATTTTTTGCTCTCAAGTTGCTATAAATTTACCTGTCAGGATTTTATCAGCATGATCAATTTGGTGAAGCTTGTTGTTATTGATCCATGCCTCCTATGGAGTTGTTTGATGTATGCTATGTCCATTACATGTCCTTGATCTTTATATACTTAGTGGAGTTGATATGCTTGTTGTTTTGTGCCTCCGAAGGCAGCATCTTGATGATGTTTTTGCCTTCCCAGATTTTGACTAAGTCTGGATAAATTTATTGCAACTTGCCATGCTTGGTTAATTGTGTTCCAGTAGGTTTTTGGGTGTGTTCTAAGTTCATACTTGTTCAGTATCATGTCTATTTCACATCCATGCCTCTTGTTATCATGTTTGAGTGTTGTAGCATATATTTACCTTGCTTCAAAGTTGCTACGTGGCTGTTAACTTCAGCTTTGCATTGTAACTTGATTAGCTCACAACTTCTAGCCCGTTGCTCCGTTTTGAGCGTGTCCTATATGAAACTTGTGTGATTTTGCATGTAGAAGCATAATATCATGTTGCTTACATGTTTGGAGAGTGTTTGCTTGATGTTTGGGTGCATCTTGCACCGTTGACATGCTTGTCTTGTTTTGCTCATATCTTCTAGGCCGTAGCTCCGAATTAAACAAACTTTATATGAAACTTGACTAGAATTTTGTGTAGATCATCACGGTACATGTTAACTTGCTGTTTAACAACTTTAACTTAAGATTTGTTCAGATCTGGACCAATTTCAAAATATGCATATGAGGACTTACCGGAATTGTTATATGTTGACTCCGGCCTCATTTAAACTTGGTGGTTTGTGTTGTTCTTGTGTGCTGCATCCCATGCCATGTTTTGCATCATATGGACTTGTCTTGCATCATACTTGGTTGAGCACCTTGTCATGTTCTTGTGTTGTGTGTTTACCTTGTTGTGTGCTTCTTCTCGCTAGTTCATATTTTCGTTTCGATCGTGAGGATTCGTTCGACTACATGTGGTTCGTCTTCAAGGCTTCTTCTTCGTCTTCTTCATGGACCCATTCTTCTTCCTTGCGGATCTCAGGCAAGATGACCATCACCTTGGATACCTTTACTATCATTGCCATGCTAGCTGTCTCGATGCTATCGTTATATGTCGCGCTACCCATCATTTATTGTCAGCCCCTCTCCTTGTTGCCATGAAACCTCTAACCTTTGACACCTTCCTAGCAAACCATTGTTTGGCTATGTTACCCGCTTCCTCAGCCCCTCTTATAGCGTTGTTAGTTGCAGGTGAAGATGAAGATCGTTCCATGTTGGAACTTGTTGTTGGAATATCACAATATCTATTATTATTATTAACACACCTATATACTTGGCAATGGGTGGAAGACTTGGCCTTTTTCTCGGTGTTTTGTTCCACTCATGCCACCTTAGGAGCCGATAAACCGGCATTATGTTCCTTGATTTTGTGTTCCTTACACGGTTGGGTATATGGGGACCCCTTGACAGTTCATCTTTGAATAAAACTCCTCCAGCAAGGCCCAACATTGATTTTAATTTGCCTCATAATAACAACTTAATTAATTAATTAAATTGCATAGGGGGTCGTGTCCCCGAGGATTCTTTCTACATAGCAGGGGGGCCAGTGCTGATGGTGTTGGTCCCAAACGGGAAGACTGCGGGGCCGCCACGGGGAAACTCGAGGTATCTGGCCCCCGTAGGATCACCTATCCGGACGTGGCCTGAGAGGAGATACGCACGGCTACTATCAGGGTGTCGGCACGCCGGGAGGTCTTGCTGGACTTGTTTTACCATTGTCGAAATGTCTTGTGCACCGGGAATTCCGAGTCTGATCGGATTGTCCCTAAGATAAGGGGTAATATTATTATTACTTCTGCTGATCGTGAGAGCTTGTGATGGGCTAAGTTCGGACACCCCTGCAGGGTTATGATCTTTCGAAAGCCGTGTCTGCGGTTATGTGGCAGATTGGAATTTGTTAATGTCCGGTTGTAGAAAACTTAACAGAGGATCCGAGATAAAATACACGAACTGTGTGAGTAACCGTCACTGTCTCTTTTCACTTTGAGAAAAGAACACGGTGGGGTTATGTTTGACTCGTAGGTAGTTCATGATCTTTAGCGATCATTACTAGTTTGCGACCGTTTGCGTAGATGCTCATCTTATTCTTGCACTCGTAAGTTAGCCACCATATATATGCTTAGCCGCTGCTACAACCTTCACCACTTTACCTCTCCTCACCCATTAAGCTTTGCTAGTCTTGATACCCATGGTTATGGGATTGCTGAGTCCTCGTGGCTCACAGATACTACAACAACAGTTGCAGGTGCAGGTTTCCGATGACTTGACGCGAGTGTGATGTCCTTTGTGTTGGAGTTCTTTCTTCTTCTTCTTCATCGGTCTTGGGTTAGGTTCCGGGTCGGCAGCCTGGGATAGCAGATGGATGTCGTTGTGCTTTTCATGTTTGCATCCGTAGTCGGATGCCTTGTATTGATGTTGTTGTATTCATGTGACTTGTATGTATTGTATGTATCCCCATGTATTTATGTAATGGTACGATGTAATGATATCCATCTTGCTAAGCGCCTGAGATGCGGTTGTGCCCCAATCACGTATGAGTCACGTGACCGGGATAGAATCGCATCTTGGGCCTGACAAGTTGGTATAAGAGCCTCAACCGACCATAGGAGCCCCCTTGTTTGATCGTAGCTTGGCCGTTGTTGAGTCTAGCAAAAACTTTTTTCGGAGTCTAGTTATATCGGAGAGTAGGAATTATTTTTACTCCTCTGCCCCTTTGTCGCTCTGGTGAGGAATCTTGACGTAGGTGTTTTGAATTACTCCTCTTCCCCTTCAAATTTTTTAGGATCACGCGGTTAGTTTTCGTTCGTTGCGTTGTCACTTCTTTCATCTGGTGCATCTCTCGTCAAGTGGATTCGATCCTCTTCTTCTTGCAAGTTCAACCTCAGTTCCTTCCAACCGACGATGTTTTCCCGTCCGATGTGGTCTTTTCTTTTTCCACCCGCCCACCCTTTTTGCTTCTTGGACAGGAGTCCTTAATCGAGTATCCATCCGACTCGTGTGAATCCTTTGCTTCGTTTTTCCTCAGTTATTCCAACTGGTGAATTCTCCTCTCGTTTGATATTCTTCACCTCTTCTTCTTTTCCGGTGGTTCCAATTCAACTTGTTCTCAGTGTTGTTCATATTCTTTCCCTCAGTTCAAATGTTTCCAATTGCTCGTTCGCCTCTCGCCATTTAATTATTACGGAGTTCCGAAGACACCTCAGGAGATTTGTCTGTGTTCCAATTAAGTCGAGGTTGTCACCTCATTCGAGTCTTTGAATCATTTCGGTGCATCATCTCCTATTGTCAATCAATTTTCAACGGTGTTTTCTCTTCGGTGGGCTCATAACCCACATGTGTTTTCCCAGGATCTTACCTGACTCTCCAAATTTTTCCCGGAGTGTTTCGAAGTTCTTTTCAAGTGTGACGTAAGTATGGATTCCATCAGTCATAGCCCTTATTGACGATCGCTTTCAAAATCTTTTGTGTTGGTTCAACCTTCCTCCGTTCATTAGTCCGGAGTATCTCATCCGCCTTGTTCCGTTCATCATAAATTCTTTTCCTTACCTATCCGCAGCTTTTGGTGAATTCTTTTCTTTGTGTTCCTCCGAAGGCCTTCATTTCAAAAGATTTCTTCGTTCTCAGTTTTCAACTTCGTCCTCCAAATATTCTTCATCGATGCCTCTTCGTTCGTCGCACTTCTTCCGGTGCTTCGTCCAAGTATTCTTTAATCAGTTCACGATATCTTCGTTCTCTTGTATATAGATTTCCTCAAGTGCTTTATTCTTCCCGGCGATTCATTCTTTTGTATTCACTCAATTTCAATTCCTTACGGTGGTTTGTCCCCTTTCATCACTCGATTTTAATTCCTTACGGTGGTTCGTTCCTCTTCTTCACTCGGCTTCAATTCCTTACGGTGGTTCGCCCAAGAGTTCTTTTCCGGTGTTATCATATCAATCCATTCATTTTGTTCCAATCCTACCGGTGATTCATGAAGACTTTCTCAAGTTTTGTGCTATATCCCTCTTTATTCAATTTCAACGTGAATAAGTGATATGCAAATCCATGTGTTCTCATCAGATTTAATTGGTGTACGATAAGCATACCATAATTCTTATTCATTCTCGTCAAGTTGTTTAATCCCTTCCTTCGGAATTTGTTCTTGACGAATAAATTCTAGTTCCAAGTGCCTTAATATTTTCTCTTCCCGGAGTTCATAGTTTCTCGGCCTTCTCATCAGAATCCCGTCTAATCATCGCAAGGCTCTAATCTTATTCTTGAATCCTTCATTTCTATATCATCATCCTTTTAATACCGGAGTTCTTCATCATTTAATTCATTCTTCATATATTCATCAATTCTTCTAGAGCAACTCAGCACTCTTACTCTTGCCTCTTGAGTGCAAATAATTCTCCGTATTCTTTTGAAGTGGAGTTTTGCAATTCCTAATTCTCAGCTATTCAACCTTCTCGTCGCGGCATAATTCACCTCAAGTTTTGAGATGTTTTCAATAAGTCCACAACTAGCTTATTATTTTATTGTTGATTTTCTCAACAACTTCGTTCAATCCTTCCTTATAAGCTTCATTCCAATTCATTCGTGCTCGAAGTCGTCATCTTCTTCTCCGTTCTTTTCATTTCGTTCTTTCAATTCTTCTGGAGGCATTGTGTTGTTCATCTTATCAACTTCTTGTTCTATTCCTTCCATTTTCAGCAGGAGTGCTGCCCGAATTCCTTCGTTTGAATTCCTTTCTATCTCTTATTAACCGGAGTGGTTTCAGTGTCTCTTTTGTCATTTAAACTCTTGGTTCTCGTCATATGCCTTTTTTCCCCTTTTACCGGAGCTTTTCAATCTCGTTCATCTCCGTGGTATCCTTCTTTCATTTTGTTCAACCTTTCAGGTTCTTTGGTTTCACTCTTTTGTCCTCGAAGAACTTTGTACTTCCTTTTTCCCTTCCGTCTCGTTCCTAAGATCTCGGGACGAGATCTCTTGTTAGTAGGGGAGTATTGTGACACCTCGAGACCGATGCGCCAGGTGTCAGCTAGTTATTCGTCGTTGTTGACATGTCATCTACTTGTGTGTTGCATCTTTGCCTTGTCATCGTGTGCATTGCATCATCATGTTTTCAAAACTTGCATCCGTCCGAGTTCGCCCGTACTTTCCGTTGTCCGTTCTGAGCCCAGACACACTTGCACGTGCCCGCGGCACCTCCGAATATTTATTTTATGAGTGGCCGGAAAATGTTCTCGGAATGAATTGAAACTTGGCGTGTCGTCTTATTATAGCATCGGTAGACTGCCTGTCAAGTTTCGTCGCATTCGGAGCTCGTTTGATAGCCCAACGGTTAACCGTGTTAACTGCCGGAAGCCTTTTCTCTTTTGGCCCACCACCCCTCTCCAACAGCCCCCAAGCCCATCCTAACCCCCTCCATCCTCTCGGTCGTCGGATCATGATCGCGTGGCCGAAAACCGCTCCTCATTTGGACTCTCCTATCTCCCTCTAACTATAAATATGTGTTTCCCACGGCCTCTTGCTCGTCCTCGAACAGAGGACGACGCCAGCTGCCCTCTTCGCCTGCGTGGGCTCGGCCAGCAAGGCCCAGCGCCATTGCGGCCCACGTCGGCTCCCCCATCGCT
The DNA here is from genome assembly GCA_902687465.1 of Secale cereale. NCBI lineage: Eukaryota > Viridiplantae > Streptophyta > Magnoliopsida > Poales > Poaceae > Secale > Secale cereale. The sequence goes on along the minus strand of LR738715.1, from coordinate 837,628,273 downwards.
CAGCCGGCCCGCTCCCGCTTCCTCCGGCCCAGCAAGCGGCTTGGCCGGCCTGCCTCGCCTCTTCGTCCAGCTGGGCTTGGCCCATGGTGAGCCCACCCTATCCTTCGCCCGTGCGCTTGATAGTATTTTGCGCTCACTTTTGTTTTCTGAAAATGGCTATGTCCTTTTCTGTCTTAATTTATATGCATCTTTGCACGGCTGTAACTTTTTGTGTGTATGTCCGAATTGAGTGAATAAAATGTCAAAATGATTGTGGTGATACGCTCTTCATTTTGTTCCATTGTGGCATGCTTGTTTGAGATCATCTTGATGCCCTAATCACTGTTGCAAGAGTGCTATATGTTTAAAACTGTTGTTAACTGTAATTTTGTTGCATACTTGTGATGCTTATAACTTTGTGCATGTTTATCCAAATGGAGCATATGATATGTCAAAATGTTCATTGTGAAGTGCTCTACATGATGGTTGCTGTAGCATTTATGTTAGGTGCCATCTTGCCATGTTAATCTCCGTTGCAAAAGTGCTTGTGCCTGTTAAGTGCTGAAACTTGTTGTGAGATGTTGATTTGACTTGCTCATTGCTATTGGTGTGTTTGTCTTCATGCCACATGTCAATATGTTTTAGAAGCACAATCATATGGTCTATGCTATGGTGCAATCCACTTTGCATGATATGCCTTGAGGTGACTTAAACAAGCTTGTAAACATGCCATGCCAATGTTGTTGTTTTATACTTAGTGAAAAAACTGCTAAGTCTGGAATCTGTTAATCCTGATGCTATGTTTTCTTGATGCCTCACTCAAATCCATGCATGTTTTAGTATGACAAATGCTCATGTCTTGTTGTCCATGTTATGCTCTATCCGTCCATGCCATTATTGCATATGGCCTGATGTAGCTTATTTATTTCCTGCTCTCAAGTCGCTATAAATTTACCTATCAGGATTATATCAGCATGGTCAATTTGGTGAAGCTTCTTGTTATTGATCCATGCCTCCTATGGAGTTGCTCCAATGGAGTTGTTTGATGTATGCTATGTCTATTACATGTCCATGATCTTTATATACTTAGTGGAGTTGATATGCTTGTTGTTTCGTGCCTCCGAAGGCAGCATCTTGATGATGTTTTTGCCTTCCCAGATTTTGACAAAGTCTGGATAAATTTATTGCAACTTGCCGTGCTTGGTTAATTGTGTTCCAGTAGGTTTTTGGGTGTGTTCTAAGTTCATGCTTGTTAAGTATCATGTATATTTCACATCCATGCCTCTTGTTATCATGTTTGAGTGTTGTAGCATATATTTACCTTGCTCCAAAGTTGCTACGTGGCTGTTAACTTCAGCTTTGCATTGTAACTTGATTTGCTCACAACTTCTAGCCCGTTGCTCCGTTTTGAGCGTGTCCTATATGAAACTTGTGTGATTTTGCATGTAGAAGCATAATATCATGTTGTTTACATGTTTGGAGAGTGTTTGCTTGATGTTTGGGTGCATCTTGCACCATTGACATGCTTGTCTTGTTTTGCTCATATCTTCTAGGCCGTAGCTCTGAATTAAACAAACTTTATATGAAACTTGACTAGAATTTCGTGTAGATCATCATGGTACATGTTAAATTTATGTTTAACAACTTTAACTTAAGATTTTTTCAGATCTGGACCAATTTCAAAATATGCATATGAGGACTTACCGGAATTGTTATATGTTAACTCCGGCCTCATTTAAACTTGTTGGTTTGTGTTGTTCTTGTGTGCTGCATCCCTTGCCATGTTTTGCATCATATGGACTTGTCTGGAATCATACTTGGTTGAGCACCTTGTCATGTCCTTGTGTTGTGTGTTTACCTTGTTGTGTGCTTCTTCTCGCTAGTTCATATTTTCGTTTCGATCGTGAGGATTCGTTCGACTACATGTGGTTCGTCTTCGAGGCTTCTTCTTCGTATTCTTCATGGACCCGTTCTTCTTCCTTGCGGGATCTCAGGCAAGATGACCATCACCTTGGATACCTTTACTATCATTGCCATGCTAGCTGTCTCAATGCTATCGTTATATGTCGCGCTACCCATCATTTATTGTCAGCCCCTCTCCTTGTTGCCATGAAACCTCTAACATTTGACACCTTCCTAGCAAACCATTGTTTGGCTATGTTACCCGCTTGCTCAACCCCTCTTATAGCGTTGTTAGTTGCAGGTGAAGATGAAGATCGTTCCATGTTGGAACTTGTTGTTGGAATATCACAATATCTATTATTATTATTAACACACCTATATACTTGGCAATGGGTGGAAGACTTGGCCTTTTTCTCGGTGTTTTGTTCCACTCATGCCACCTTAGGAGCCGATAAACCGGCGTTATGTTCCTTGATTTTGCGTTCCTTACACGGTTGGGTATATGGGGAACCCTTGACAGTTCGTCTTTGAATAAAACTCCTCCAGCAAGGCCCAACATTGGTTTTAATTTGCCTCAAAATAACAACTTAATTAATTAATTAAATTGCATAGGGGGTCGAGTCCCCGAGGATTCTTTCTACATAGCAGCGGGGCCAGTGCTGATGGTGTTGGTCCCAAACGGGGAGACTGCGGGGCCGCCATGGGGAAACTCGAGGTATCTGGCTCCCGTAGGATCACCTATCCGGACGTGGCCTGAGACGAGATACGCGCGGGTACTATCAGGGTGTCGGCACGCCGGGAGGTCTTGCTGGACTTGTTTTACCATTGTCGAAATGTCTTGTGCACTGGGAATTCCGAGTCTGATCGGATTGTCCCTAAGATAAGGGGTAATATTATTATTACTTCTGCTGATCGTGAGAGCTTGTGATGGGCTAAGTTCGGACACCCCTGCAGGGTTATGATCTTTTGAAAGCCGTGCCCGTGGTTATGTGGCAGATTGGAATTTGTTAATGTCCGGTTGTAGAAACTTAACACAGGATCCGAGATAAAATACACGAACTCTGTGAGTAACCGTGACTGTCTCTTTTCACTTTGAGAAGAGAACACAGTGGGGTTATATTTGACTCGTAGGTAGTTCATGATCTTTAGAGATCATTACTAGTTTGCGACCGTTTGCGTAGATGCTCATCTTATTCTTGCACTCGTAAGTTAGCCACCATATATATGCTTAGCCGCTGCTACAACCTTCACCATTTTACCTCTCCTCACCCATTAAGCTTTGCTTTTCTTGATACCCATGGTTATGGGATTGCTGAGTCCTCGTGGCTCACAGATACTACAACAACAGGTGCAGGTGCAGGTTTTCGATGACTTGACGCGAGAGTGATGTCTTTTGTGTTGGAGTTCTTTCTTCTTCTTCTTCGTCAGTCTTGGGTTAGGTTCCGGGTCGGCAGCCTGGAATAGCAGATGGATGTCGTTGTGCTTTTCATGTTTGCATCCATAGTCGGATGCCTTGTATTGATGTTGTTGTATTCATGTGACTTGTATGTATTGTATGTATCCCCTTGTATTTATGTAATGGTATGATGTAATGATATCCATCTTGCTAAGCGCCTGAGATGCGGTTGTGCCCTAATCACGTATGAGTCACGTGATCGGGATAGAATCACATCTTGGGCCTGACAAGTTGGTATCAGAGCCTCGACCGACCATAGGAGCCCCCTTGTTTGATCGTAGCTTGGCCGTTGTCGAGTCTAGCAAAATCTTTTTTCTTAGTCTAGTTATATTGGAGAGTAGGAATTCCTTTTACTCCTCTGCCCCTTTGTCGCTCTGGTGAGGAATCTTGACGTAGGTGTTTAATTACTCCTCTTCCCCTTCAAATTTTTTAGGATCACGCGGTTAGTTTTCGTTCGTTGCGTTGTCACTTCTTTCATCTGGTGCATCTCTCGTCAAGTGGATTCGACCCTCTTCTTCTTGCAAGTTCAACCTCAGTTCCTTCCAACCGACGGTGTTTCCCCGTCCGATGTGGTGTTTTCTTTTCCCACTCGCCCACCCTTTTTGCTTCTCGGACAGGAGTCCTTAATCGAGTATCCATCCGACTCGTGTGAATCCTTTGATTCCTTTTTCCTCAGTTATTCCAACTGGTGAATTCTCCTCTCGTTTGATATTCTTGACCTCTTCTTCTTTTCCGGTGGTTCCAATTCAATTTGTTCTCGGTGTTGTTCATATTCTTTCCCTCAGTTCAAATGTTTCCAATTTCTCGTTCGCCTCTCGCCATTTAATTATTACGGAGTTCCGAAGACACCTCAGGAGATTTGTCCGTGTTCCAATTAAGTCTAGGTTGTCACCTCATTCGAGTCTTTGAATCATTTCCAGTGTATCATCTCCTATTGTCAATCAATTTTCAACGGTGTTTTCTCTTCGGTGGGCTCATAACCCACAAGTCTTTTCCTAGGATCTTACCTGACTCTCCTAATTTTTCCCGGAGTGTTCCGAAGTTCTTTTCAAGTGTGACGTAAGTATGGATTCCATCAGTCATGGACCTTCTTCAAGATCGCTTTCAAAATCTTTCGTGCTGCTTCAACCTTCCTCCGTTCATTTGTCCGGAGTATCTCATCCGCCTTGTTCCGTTCGTCATAAATCTTTTCCTTACCCAACCGGAGCTTTTGGTGAATTCTTTTCTTTGTGTTCCTCCGAAGGCCTTCATTTCAGAAGATTTCTTTGTTCTCAGTTTTCAACTTCGTCCTCCAAATATTCTTCATCGATGCCTCTTCGTTCGCCCCACTTCTTCCGGTGCTTCGTCCAAGTATTCTTTAATCAGTTCACGATATCTTCGTTCTCTTATATATAGATTTCCTCAAGTGATTTATTCTTCTCGGTGATTCATTCTTTTGTATTCACTCAATTTCAATTCCTTACGGTGGTTTGTCCCCTTTCATCACTCGATTTTAATTCCTTACGGTGGTTCGTTCCTCTTCTTCACTCGGCTTCAATTCCTTACGGTGGTTCGCCCAAGAGTTCTTTTCCGGTGTTATCATATCAATCCATTCATTTTATTCCAATCCTACCGGTGATTCATGAAGACTTTCTCAAGTTTTGTGCTATATCTCTCTTTATCCAATTTCAACGTGAATAAGTGATATGCAAATCCATTTGTTCTCATCAGATTTAATTGGTGTAGGATAAGCATACCATAATTCTTATTCATTCTCGTCAAATTGTTTAATCTCTTCCTTCGGAATTTGTTCTTGACGAATAAATTCTAGTTCCAAGTGCCTTAATATTTTCTCTTCCTGGAGTTCATAGTTTCTCGGCCTTCTCATCGGAATCCCGTCTAATCATCGCAAGGCTCTAATCTTATTCTTAAATCCTTCATTTCTATATCATCATCCTTTTAATACCGGAGTTCTTCATGGTGGTTCTTCATCATTTAATTCATTCTTCATATATTCATCAATTCTTCTGGAGCAGCTCAGCACTCTTATTCTTGCCTCTTGAGTGCAAATAATTCTGTGTATTCTTTTGAAGTGGAGTTTTGCAATTCCTAATTCTCAGCTATTCAACCTTCTCGTCGTGGCATAATTCACCTCAAGTTTTGAGATGTTTTCAATAAGTCCACAGCTAGCTTATTCTTTTATTGTTGATTTTCTCAACAACTTCGTTCAATCCTTCCTTATAAGCTTCGTTCCAATTCATTCGTGCTCGAAGTCGTCATCTTCTTCTCCGTTCTTTTCATTTCGTTCTTTCAATTCTTCCGGAGGCATTGTGTTGTTCATCTTGTCAATTTCTTGTTCTATTCCTTCCATTTTCAGTCGGAGTGCTGCCCGAATTCCTTCATTTGAATTCCTTTCTATCTCTTATTAATCGGAGTGGTTTCAGTGTCTCTTTTGTCATTTAAACTCTTGGTTCTCGTCATATGCCTTGTTTCCTCTTTTACCGAAGCTTCTCAATCTCGTTCATCTCCGTGGTATCCTTCTTTCATTTTGTTCAACCTTTCAGGTTCTTTGGTTTCACTCTTTTGTCCTCGAAGAACTTTGTACTTCCTTTTTCCCTTCCGTCTCGTTCCTAAGATCTCGGGACGAGATCTCTTGTTAGTAGGGGAGTATTGTGACACCTCGAGACCGATGCGCCAGGTGTCAGCTAGTTATTCGTCGTCGTTGCCATGTCATCTACTTGTGTGTTGCATCTTTGCCTTGTCATCATGTGTATTGCATCATCATGTTTTCAAAACTTGCATCCGTCCGAGTTCGCCCGTCCTTTCCGTTGTCCGTTTTGAGCCCAGACACACTTGCACGTGCCCGTGGCACCTCCGAATATTTATTTTATGAGTGGCCAGAAAATGTTCTCGGAATGGATTGAAACTTGGCGTGTCGTCTTATTATAGCATCGGTAGACCGCCTGTCAAGTTTCGTCGCATTCGGAGCTCGTTTGATAGCCCAACAGTTAACCGTGTTAACTGCCGGAAGCCTTTTCTCTTTCGGCCCAGCACCCCTCTCTAACCGTCCCCAAGCCCATCCTAACCCCCTCCATCCTCTCGGTCGTCGGATCGTGATTGCGTGGCCGAAAACCGCTCCTCATTTGGACTCTCCTAGCTCCCTCTACCTATAAATATGTGTTTCTCCCGTATTTTTCTCGCAGATCAAACCCTAGCCCCGCTCCCACCGCGCGCCGGACATGTCCACTCCGCCCGGACGTGTCCGCCCCGCCCCGCCACGTCGTCTGACCAATCTGGGGCTGCCACCTCAGCCAGCCGCCGCCCCGGGACGAATCGAGTGCCACCACGTCACCCGGCCTGCTCCGCCTCCACCGCCGGCCCGCTGAAGTACGCAGCGGGCCCGTAGGGGCCCAATCTCCGTCCGCCGCCACCCGCAGGCGCCCAGCGCCCTGCGCCTCCATCACCTCCGCCGCTGGCACGCCGGACCAACCCCGTTCCCCGTCGATCCGCCCTCGCCGTCATACGTCACCGCCGTCTCGGCTTCCGCGCTCGTCGCTCGCCGGCCAGGTGCTCCGCACCGCCGCCCTGTAGCCTCCCGTCGTCGTCATGGCCACTACTAGATATTTCATTATAACCGAGGGTCCAATCACCGTCGGATATTTTTAATCACCGTCAACTATTACTAAAACCAACGGTACACCGTCGGCCATCTCCCGTCGGCCTTGCTTCGTCCGCCATTACAGTAATGGCTGACGGTACAGTCGGGTAATATTGTCACCTACGGTAGTAAGCCGACGGGGAGCCATCAGGCATGTTATTGTGACCTGCTCGCTCATCTTAGCCCGACGACAATTATATCCGACGTTTCCTCGTCGGGCATTTACTCATCGACGGTTATTGCTTCCCGTCGGTTTTCAAACTAGTCGACGGTACATTTGTCCCGCTGGACTTAGTGATGACCATGAGGAGAACCAAACTGTCAGCTCATTAGATGGTCGACAGTGTATACGGCCTTTCAGAAACCTGTTAGTCGAGGGTGAACGACCACCGTCAGAAAACTATTAGTCGAGGGTGAGCAAACACCGTCAATTTATAAATTCACCAAGAGTTTGAAGTCCCCATTGGCATTCTGTGTAAGCGAGACATATTTTCCACCATAGGTCATTACTCACCCCTCATATATTTCTTTCACCAAGTGGTGTTTCACTCTACAACAATAATTCAGAATATTGGCATTCCAACAAATGCATCTCATACACAAGCACAATGTATTGAGTTGCATCCAAATTGTATTAACCATGATTACCAAATGTCAAATGCAGAACAAAATAGTAACTGAGATAGGTCACATTTTGCATAAGATAAATTGTCCACTAAGACAAATTTGTCCATAAGATAATAAAATGTTTCAAATATCAAACATAACTCCATTTCGGCATGACTTGAAGATCATTAGACTTTTATAGCCAATCATCATCATCATCGCCATCGCCATCGCCATCGCCATCGCCATAGCCATAGCCATAGTCGTCACCATCTCTATAGTCATCATATACCCCATCGCCATAGTGATCATAGTGCTCATCACCATACAGATCACCCTCGCCATAGTTATCATATCCCCGATTGCGATAGTAGTCATCCTCATCATCATTTCCATGACTAGTACTGCCTCCAGTCCCGCTACCCATTCCCTAAGTAATGACAAGACTAGTTGTCTTGGAATTAACACGACAGATGTCCGGTTTAGCGGACTTGATGATGGAACCATCGCACGGGTTAGCTTGAAGGGGTTAAAAGCACACAAATGACACAGAGGGTTTATACTAGTTCGGCCCCTTCGATGAAGGTAAAAGCCTACGTCTAGTTTGGTTTGGTATTGCTTGGGCGTCGATGAACAGGGAGCGGATTGCTTGCCTGTGCCTCGACGGGTTGTCTCTTGCTCGTCCCTGAACCGTCACCGGGTCGTCCCTTTATATAGAGGCGACGCCCGGTCCGGTTTACAGAGTCCCGAGGCCGGCTCATACTCGTGTCCGCCTCGGTCTCTGCTCTTTCTTCCTTATCTCTCAAGTTACATCATCGGGCGGTTTACAAACCATAACTCTATACATGGGCCCTAATATCTCATGGGCCGTAGCCTTTACTAAATATTACAACCATACAAACATATTATAATAAGCCGGTTTACACTAGCCGGTTCATACCTGCTAGTAATATCCCTGACATTAGGCCCCAGAATGATTTGAACTTGTTCACATCAATCTTCTCAGTCTTGCATAATTTTCTTCCTTGTGTCTTCTCATTTTTTGTAAACCGGCCCTGACGTCATCCTCGAGAATCACTTAATCTGTCCGTGACATCACTTCCGCATTTAACGCCGCGAGCTGTCCATCAGCTTTGTTTAAGGGTTGTTCCAAAAATCGAGGCGACAGAGGATCTTTATCCAATCCTTTGCCTCCTCGAATCCCGCACCCATCGCTTCAGATCTGCCCTTCTTCTATAAATACCGATGTCCCCATTCATTATCTTCTTCCGCTCTTTCTTCCTTCTCCGTCGCCCGAACTCAAGGCTCCATTGCTGCCCGAGCTCAAGCCGCCGCCGTCGACCGCCGAATCCAAGTCCTCGGCGGCCGGTGCATCGACCTGAGCTTGACCAGAGAACCTCCGCCGCTGATTCTTGCTGTTCCAGGTGTGTCTCCCTCCTCATTGTAGATCCATAACCTCTAGGGTTCTCCTTCGCATCTCCGCCATTAGAACCTCAACGAAAGCTTCACCTTGTTCATCTTAGACAAGTTTTGACCTTTACATCTTGCCCTTAGATCTTGTCTTTATTCCGTTGCTATATGCTTTAGATCTCATCATTTATACACAACCTGTAGATTCATCCGCTCCGTATATCACCCTTGTAGTTCTTCCCGTAATATCGTTGTATTTGTTTCCTTTTCCTTGTGTGCTCAGATCTGTTCCACTTTAGTTATCTGCAAAAAACCTGTTTCTTCTCCTTTGTAGATCTGTTAAGTATACTCCGGTTTAAGCTGTCATGCACGGGCTCTAAATTTTTTAAAGACATACGTGACAGTTTAGCTCTTTCTCTATTGCTGTCATGAACCGGTAGTAACATAGCTCCCTGTTACGGCCGGGTTATCCATATCATTAGTCCCTTGCTTAAACCGTTGTGTAATCCTTGCATATATCTTCCGGTTTATACCGTTGTACTCGAATAATCCGGTTTTACACTTTATCCTTTCAGCACTTGCTCTTCTGTTGCCATGGCCAAACAATTTGTTTCTTGCAACTGGGTTCCTTCCACTATTACGGAAGAAGATTTAGCCGCAGTTGTGTCAATTGGCACTCTAGGTCCTCAATCCATCTTAAAGTGGCGAGCTCCAGGAGACGAGTGTCCTCCCACTCCCAAAGAGGGGGAGGTTATTGTCTTCTTTGACCATATTGCTCGGGGCTTTACTCCTCCCGGTTCGAAGTTTTTCCGGGATGTACTTGCTGCTTTCCAGCTCCATCCTCAGGACATAGGTCCCAACTCTGTTTCCAACATCTGTGACTTCCAAGTGTTTTCCGAGGTGTATTTGCAAGAAGAACCGTCAGTTGACTTGTTCCGGGATTTCTTTCACCTAAATCGGCGGACTGAATTTACTAGTGGACCGAATCAGGAGCTAGGCGGGGTCAGTATTCAGAAAAGGAAGGATGCAGTCTTTCCTCATGCCGCTCTACACACACATCCCAAGGATTGGAACAAATCTTGGTTTTATTGTATTGATACTTCGCCTGCGGGGGAAAACCCATTGCCGGGTTATCGCGAGCACCGTCTTCCGGAGGACCACCCCTTGCCACAGCGCCTCAGCTCTTCAGAGCGGCCCCGGTTTGCCTCCCAACTTTCCAAGTTGAAAGCTTTCATGGCAAATGGCTTAACCGACGTGGATTTCATGCGCTGTTGGCTCTCTTGGAGTATCCTTCCTCTGAGCCCGCGTTCAAGCTTGATGTGCCAATACTCTGGTAAACCGGATGATCCTCAACGTTTTACTAAGGACAAACTTTCCGAGTCAGAAGTCACTGAGTCCGCCAAGAAAATGCTTAACCTCACTTTAGAAGAATGCAGCCAAACCGAACTGGCTCCATATTACAAGAAAAATAAGCTGCCTGTGGTATGTCTTACTTTCTTTCATATGCATGTAATCCGTTCCTTTAAATGGCCCTTTGAACTTATCTTTTATCTTTTGAACAGGCCAATGATCCTTTCTGGAAAAGGAAGCCTCAGGAAAAATCCGGAAAACTGCCACGCCGGAAAACCTTCGCTTCCAAAAAGAGAAAAGCGGCTGGTGGCTCTGGTGCTCATGCTGAGGATGATGATCCGGATTCTGAGGTATGAATTGATCCGGCTTTAACTTATTCGCTTCTATTCATATCTGTATCTAATGATAACTTTTCAGAGGAGTTGGCTGAAGGAGATAGACCGGCCGGAGTTGAGGTAACTATCCTTTCTTCCGATTCAGAACCACTTCCATAAAAAAGTCGTCGGACAGTCCGGAAATATCAGTTTTCTCACCCTTATGCTCAATTGGATCCTAATTTTATTTTGAAGAAACAACAACACGAAGCCCTTCGCCGGACCACTCGTTATAGCGGTCTTGCAGTGGAATCATCCGGAATATCTCTTACTCCGGCTCGGAGGCTCCGCTCTGAGGTTATACTCTCTCGAACCCTCCTTCATCCCAAGGCCGGGCTTATACGCAAACCTCTTAAACCGTCCGACCCTGATTATCAGGAGACTCCGTTATCCTCTTCCGGTGAATCAACTGCAACGTAACTTCTACCCCTGAAAACTGTCCCAGGGTAAGTCTTTTAAATTTATCCGGTTTATGATTGCACTTTGTCTTACAGTTCTAACTTGTTTCTCCAACTTCCTTCAGCAAGCCAAAGCCTAGTAAAAAACCAAAGGCCAACCAACCAACTGCTGAGACTGTTGTTGATGATCCGGCGGCTGATCCGGACTCAACTGTCCCTCCGGAAGGCGAACGTACAATTCCCCTTGAAGATCCTGCCCCTGCAGACCACACTACTATGCCTGAGAATCCCAACGCTGAGGACGTTCGTGAACCGTCCAGTCCTGCCCGGGCCAATGCTCCTCAGACCAATCTGGCTCCGGCCAGTCCGGTTCATACTGCAACCCCACCACCAACTACTGCTTCTCCGGATGTGGAAATAACTCATACGGCTTATACCGCTCCCGCTGAGCCCACTGTCTTAGCCAAACATACGGCTAAAGTGGAGAAGGTGTATAAAGAAAAGGGTAAATGGAGTACCGAACTGTCCAGCTTTGCTGATATGAGTGCCCAGGAGCTCTATTCCGGGTACTTGAACCGGCTCCACACAGGTCGAGACTATGAAGCAGGCCTGATTAACATGATGAAGGACAAGTATGAGGTAATCCCTTGCATCTTCTTTTACCTTTCAATGCACTTCTGTCTATACCATATCAGCCCCCAAGTTCCGGTTTAGCTTATATTGAGAAGGTGAACCGGAATTTCCTGATGAATCGAATGATCTTACATTAGCCCACAAGTGCCAGGGGCATAACTCGGTTTATGTGCCTGGGACTTGCTTGACTTTTCCTTTGATACTTCAATTATCCATTAGTCCCCAAGTGTCAAGTAGACAACTTGTTTGTATGCTTGATACTTTGTCTTTGAATCGCTGCTGTTTAACACTTCAATTGCCCATTAGCCCCCAAGTGTCAAGTAGACAACTTGTTTGTGTGCTTGAGACTTTGTTTTTGAATTATTTTCGCTTATTATTGGATCATCCTTGCAGGCTGATTTAAACCGGAGTGCTGACGAAATCAATGAGCTCCGGAGCCGACTTGCTGAAACGGAGGCTGCTGCTTCTAAAGCCAAGAAAGATCTGAAACTGAGTTTGAAGACTGCTGAACAGCTGAAGAAATTCTTTGAAGAAGAGGGGACCACCTTTGAGGTTCAGAGGAAAGATCTGGAGAAAAGGGTCAAAGATGCTGAGGAAGCGCTTAATCCGATGACTGAAGAGTTAACCGGCTTAAAGCGGCAAATAGAGTTGATGACTTCTGCAATCTTCGGTAAGTATTTAATCTGTATTCCTGCTTTCATCCTTGTAATCTTCCATCTGTGCCAGTTTAACTGTGATAATCACATGCAGGGCGCCGTGTCACCCATCTTGGGGATGACTTACGAAAAAAACTTAAGGCATGTTACACTTTGGTCGAGCAGCTGTATTCCGGCGCTCAAAGGATCATAAGTGCAACATCCTTCAATAAACCGGCCCCCACTACCATCCAAGGCACGTTAGAAAAGCTGTCTGTTTTGCCAGTGCATTTGGAGGAAGTTAAGAAATCTGCTGCTCGTGCCGGCGCCCTCATGGCGCTTACCAGAGTGAAAGCATGGGTTCCGGGCTTTGATCCGGAAGAAGCTTTAAATGGGTGTCCAAATAGCAAGGAAGACGGATCATCGTTTACTACAAAGGATCTCTATGCCTTGACGAAGGAGATGTGCCCTCTCGCCAGCAAACTTGCAGCCGAATCAGATTTATCCAGGTATCATCCGGGGTACGACTTGCAGAACAAGCGGGTGGAGCGGCCGGTTTATGATACCGTCAATCTAATCCCACCAGTGCGTCCTCATACCTTCGCTCCAGATATCGATCCGTGTGAACTGATCAATGAAGAGATGTATTTCCGTACCTTAACGAAAATCGACTGGTGCGCCCCAGACTTCCAGCCGCTTCAAGAAGAAGAGGAAACTCTGGATCAAGTTGATGCCCAGCCATCTCAGCAGGAAGGAGCATAACTCATAGCTTATTGTTGTAATGGCAGCCTCATGTTATCGAACAATCTTTAATCCGTCAGGCTTGCTATGCTTTGTAATAGGATAGCTGAAAACTGTGTCCGTTTTGATCCAGATACCTCTTGCTTTAATATTGCCAATTTCAATTTGTTCTAACATGTCGTGTCCTGCATATCATCTGTTCCTCCATAGACAATACTGAAAATACATCCTAACGGTTTTACCGTTGGACCCATTAAATTGTTCTCACAATATATCAAACAAGTGTATACTTATATTAGAAATAAGTTTATACCTGAGATCAAGTATGCTTGATACTCTTAATCTGGTGAATTTTGCCTTTCTGAAGGGAGTATCTTGATAGTCCCAATAATAACTCTGGGTCTTACAGAAGCTGCCGGTTGAGATCATACTTTGTTTCTGCATCATGATTGTTCCGGATTATGATAAACATCGGATTAACTCTTGCTGGTGCTTGATAACCCAGACTTTGTACTCATGCTGGTGTTCATGACCCAGATTTTTAACTTTGTAGATGTGTGGTCAATTTCTTGAATTGTCCCACTCCGGATTAAAGAACCATAACACATAAAGATCAGTAATGCAAATTTGCAAATAAAAACGTGTAGTCGAGGCTTTTTACGAGCTGCCAGGCTCAAAGCAAGGTTCAGCCAATCAATGGAATGGACTTACCATCCAGAGGGCCGGTCGATGGATGTGGCCGAATCATCCATAGAAACCATAAGAAAAATCTTTAGCCAATCACTGGGTGGCTGTCGCCTGTCCAGAGGGCCTCCATGGTTCCATGAAACCATGGGTAAACATAAGCCAATCACTGGATGGCTATCGCCTGTCCAGAGGGCCTCCATGGATCCATGAAGCCATGGGTAAACATAAGCCAATCACTGGATGGCTGTCGCCTGTCCAGAGGGCCTCCATGGCTCCATGAAGCCATGGGTAAACATAAGCCAATCACTGGATGGCTGTCGCCTGTCCAGAGGGCCTCCATGGCTCCATGAAGCCATGGGTAAACATAAGCCAATCACTGGATGGCTATCGCCTGTCCAGAGGGCCTCCATGGCTCCATGAAGCCATGGGTAAACATAAGCCAATCACTGGATGGCTGTCGCCTGTCCAGAGGGCCTCGATGGCTCCATGAAGCCATGGGTAAACATAAGCCAATCACTGGATGGCTGTCGCCTATCCAGAGGGCCTCCATGGCTCCATGAAGCCATGGGTAAACTTTAGCCAATCACTAGATGGCTGTCGCCTGTCCAGAGGGCCTCCATGGTTCCATAGAACCATGGGTGAATCTTGAACCAATCACTGGATGGATTACCATCCAGAGGGTTTTCGTGAAGCGTCCTCTTTGAGCCGGATGTGACCTTATGCTTCTTCAGGGAGTTTTATTGCTTCTAAGTATCTATTCTGCAAAATCAGCTTTAAACCGATCGATATGTTTGAAATATGACATATGATATTATATGTATTGTTGTCCTCATAAGATATTTGCATTGGAAAAAAGGCTGAGCCCCCCGTTTACCGAGGGTGCCGGTTTATCCATTAATCATAATATATACATAGGATACAGTGGAGCTCATGTCTGAGGTATAATAAGGCCGTAAGAGGGCGATGTTCCACGGCCTCTTTGTCTCCTCTTCCGATGTTCGTGAGTCCTTGTGTTCTCGAACGTCCACCAGGTAGTATGAACCGTTGTGCAGATTCTTGCTGACCACAAAGGGCCCTTCCCAAGGTGGGGATAGCTTGTGCATATCTGTTTGGTCTTGGATGAGCCGGAGTACTAAGTCTCCCTCCTGGAATGTTCTGCTCGTGATCCGGCGGTTGTGATATCTGTGCAATTCTTGTTGATAAATCGCAGACCGTGCTGCTGCTATGTCACGTTCTTCATCTAGCCGGTCCAAACTGTCTTGTCTTGCCTGTTCATTGTCCGCTTCAACATAGGCCGTCACCCTTGGTGAATCATGACGGATATCGCTTGGAAGGACCGCTTCAGCACCATACACCATAAAGAAAGGTGTATAACCTGTGGACCGGTTTGGCGTAGTATTGATACTCCAAAGGACAAATGGTAACTCCTCAACCCAACATCCTGGGGTTCTTTGCAAGGGAGTCATAAGCCGGGGCTTGATACCTCGCAAAATCTCCTGGTTTGCTTTTTCAGCTTGATCATTGGTTTGAGGGTGGGCCACAGAAGATACATCTAGGCGAATATGTTCCCGTTGACAAAATTCTTCCATCTCACCCTTAGATAAATTGGTGCCATTGTCTGTGATGATGCTGTGTGGAAAGCCAAACCGGAAAATTACCTTTTTGATGAATTTAACCGCTGTTGCCGCATCACACTTGCTCATAGGCTCTGCCTCAATCCACTTTGTAAACTTATCCACCGCCACAAGTAGATGAGTTTTCTGATCTTGGGATCGCTTAAAGGGCCCAACCATATCAAGCCCCCAAGTTGCAAACGGCCAGGTTATTGGTATCATCCGGAGCTCCTGTGCCGGAACAAGAGCACGTCGCGAAAACTTCTGACAAGCATCACACTTCCGGACTAGATCCGCCGCATTAGCATGAGCTGTTAACCAATAGAACCCATGTTGAAAAGCTTTAGCCACCAATGATTTTGAACCGGCATGGTGACCACAATCCCCTTCATGGATCTCACGAAGAATCTCACAACCTTCCTCAGCTGATACACACCGCTGAAATGCTCCAGAGACGCTGCGATGATGAAGCTCTCCGTTTGCAATTGTCATGGACTTAGAACGCCGGACTATCTGTCGTGCCTCTATCTCATCATCCGGTAACTCTCCTCGGCTTAGGTATGCCAAATAGGGCAGCGTCCAATCTGGGGTAACATGAAGTGCTGCAACTAGCTGTGCCTCCGGATCAGGAACAGCTAGGTCTTCCTCTGATGGTACTTGTACTGATGGACTGTGCAGCTCATCCAAAAAAGTATTTGGTGGTACCGGTTTACGTTGGGAACCCAACCGGCTTAAAGCATCAGCCGCTTCATTCTTTCGCCGGTCTATGTGGTCCACTTGATACCCTTTGAAATATCCAGCAACTGCTTCCACTTCTCGTCTGTAAGCTGCCATGAGAGGATCTCTCGAATCCCACTTGCCTGAAACTTGCTGTGCCACCAGATCTGAATCGCCAAAGCACTTGACCCGGCTCAAGTTCATCTCCTTTGCCATCCGTAAACCATGAAGTAATGCTTCATATTCCGCTGCATTATTAGTACAAGGGAACAATAAACGGAGGACGTAACAAAACTTATCACCTCGCAGGGAAGTTAAGACAACTCCAGCCCCCGAGCCTTCTAACTGTCTTGAACCGTCAAAGTGAATCGTCCAGTACGTAAGATCCGGCTTCTCCTCGGGTGTTTGTAATTCTGTCCAATCATTGATGAAATCCACCAACGCCTGAGATTTTATGGCGTTTCGTGGCACATATTTCAACTCATGCGGGCTGAGCTCAATGGCCCACTTTGCCACTCTACCTGTAGCTTCCCTGTTCTGGATTATGTCCCCCAACGGTGCTGAACTAACCACAGTTATTGGATGACCTTGGAAATAGTGCTTCAATTTCCGGTTTGCCATAAACACACCATACACCAGTTTCTGCCAATGTGGGTACCTCTGCTTGGACTCAATGAGTACTTCACTCACGTAATAAACCGGACGTTGAACCGGGTATTCCTTTCCTGCTTCCTTGCGTTCAACCACAATTGCCACACTAACTGCCCGTGCGTTGGCGGCAACATATAACAACAAAGGCTCATTATCAACAGGGGCAGCTAGGACTGGGGGTCTGGCTAGCTGTCGCTTCAAATCCTCAAACGCAGTATTTGCCTCATCACTCCATATAAACCGGTCCGTTTTTCTCAGCATCTGATAAAGCGGAATCGCCTTCTCCCCCAAACGGCTAATAAACCGGCTCAATGCTGTGATCCGGCCATCGATACGCTGAACATCATTGATGCAGACCGGCTTTGTTAAAGATGTGATTGCCTTGATTTTCTCCGGATTAGCTTCTATTCCTCTGTTTGACACCAAAAACCCAAGGAGCTTGCCTGCCGGAACACCAAAGGCACATTTCTCCGGATTAAGCATCATTTTATAGGCCCGAAGATTGTCGAAGGTCTCCTTGAGGTCCTCTATCAGTGTTTCTTCCTTCCTTGACTTCACCACAATATCATCCACATAGGCATGAACATTTCTCCCTATCTGCCCCTTAAGACAGTTCTGAACACAGCGCTGATAAGTTGCTTGAGCACTCTTAAGCCCAAAAGGCATAGATACATAGCAAAAAGCACCAAAAGGAGTTATGAAAGCTGTCTTCTCCTGGTCTTTAGCTGCCATCTTGATCTGGTGATATCCTGAGTATGCATCCAAAAAACTTAGCCGCTCACATCCTGCTGTAGCATCGATAATCTGATCAATGCGAGGGAGAGCAAAAGGATCGGTTGGACAAGCTTTGTTGAGGTCTGTGTAGTCCACACACATTCTCCACTTTCCATTCTTCTTTAACACCAGCACCGGATTAGCCAACCACTCTGGGTGAAAAACTTCCATCATGAACCCTGCAGCCAAAAGCCTGGCTACTTCCTCTCCTATAGCCTTGCGCCTCTCCTCGTTGAAGCGGCGCAGATATTGCTTGACCGGTTTAAACTTCGGATCAATATTAAGACTGTGCTCAGCGAGTTCCTTCGGTATACCTGGCATGTCAGAGGGTTTCCATGCAAAGATATCCCGGTTCTCACGGATGAACTCGATGAGCGCGCTTTCCTATTTGGGATCAAGGTTAGCGCTGATCGTGAACTGCTTGGATGAATCGCCCGGCACAAAATCAACTTGCTTGGTCTCCTCCGCCGATTTAAATTTCAGCGCCGGATCATGCTCTGTAGTCGGCTTCTTCAACGGGGTCATATCTGCCAGATCAACATTATCCTTATAAAATTTTAACTCCTCCGTAGCACATACTGCCTCTGCGTAAGCAGCGTTTCCCTCTTCACATTCCAACGCAACCTTGCGACTTCCGTGAACCATTATTGTGCCCTTGTGACCCGGCATCTTGAGCTGCAGGTAAACATAACACGGTCTGGCCATAAACTTGGCATAAACCATCCTCCCAAACAGAGCGTGATAAGGGCTCCGGATCTTGACAACTTCAAAAGTTATCATCTCTGACCTGGAATCATGCTCATCTCCAAAGGTAACTTCCAAGTCAATTTTCCCAACTGGATAAGCTCACTTACCTGGAACCACCCCATGGAACACCGTGTTTGACTGCCTCAGTTTCTTATCTGTCAAGCCCATTCGATGGAATGTCTCATAATACAGGATATTGATGCTGCAGCCGCCATCCATAAGAACCTTAGTGAACTTATAACCTCCCACCTGTGGTGCCACCACCAAGGCCAAGTGGCCCGGATTGTCCACCCGCATTGGGTGATCCTCCCTGCTCCATACAATGGGCTGCTCTGACCAGCGCAGGAATTGCGGCGTCGCCGGTTCAACCGCGTGGACTGCCCGCTTTAAAACCTTCTGATCTCGTTTACACAAACTCGTGGTGAACACATGATATTGCCCACTACTCAACTCCTTCGGATTACTCTGATATCCGGATTGTGGTTGCTGTTGCTGACGCTGCTGATTACTCTGGTTATTGTGATTACCTTGGCCCTGCTGTTGGCTGCCTTGGTTATTGTAACCACCCTGACCATGCGGCTGATTACCCTGGTTATTATAACCACCTTGACCATATTGATTGTTGGTTCTGCCTTGATAACCACCGCCATTGCCTCGATATCCTGATCCGGAGCTGTTCCCCTGATAACCCGGACCATAGAACCCTGGGCCTGAACCACCGTTTGGAGGCCTATCATTAGAATTAAAGCGGCCCACTATGGCTTCCATCAGGGGCCTGCATTCCCCAATAGTGTGTTTCGCTGGTCGTCCCCTTGTGCTATGTTTCGGACAAGGCTGATTTAACTCCTGACCCCAACTAACATTCCCTCCGCCGGTTTGTGGGGGTGGCTTGCCCCTATTGCGCTGGAAACCCTCTTGAACTTGGGTATTGGCTACGAAATCAGAGCCACCTTCCGCCTTTCGCTTGCCCAAGAAACTTGCAGTAGCCGGATTACCCTGCGTCGGTTTATTAGGTTTGTTAACCTTTCCTGCTTTGTCTCCCTCAGCTTCTGGATACTTAGTATTGTCAGAGTCCCCATACTTCACCAGAGCACTCATGAGAGTTCCCATATCGTTACAATCTCGCTTAAGCCGCCCCAATTTTAGCTTTAGAGACTCAAACCGGCAATTGTTCTCTAAAGTCACTATCGCCGTACTGGGATTGATACTATTCGAAGAATGCAAGATCTCTGAGACTCGCCGCACCCATGCACTTGTAGATTCCTGTTCTCCTTGCACACAGGCTGCTAGATCCACTATTGACATCGGCTGCTTGCACGTATCTTTTAAATTTTTTGATGAACTGGCGACGTAGCTCTCCCCATGATCCGATGGAATTCGGGGGTAAACCCTTTAGCCAGGTCCGGGCTGTACCTTCAAGCATCATAGTAAAGTACTTTGCACAAGCCGCTTCATCCACGTCCAACATCTCCATGGCCATCTCATAACTCTCAACCCAAGCTTCTGGAGCCAAATCTGCTGTGTAATTAGGCACCTTACGTGGACCTTTGAAATCCTTGGGCAGCTTCACGCTCCGTAAAGCGGGGATAAGACACTGCACTTCAAAGGAACTCGTTGTGATTCCTGTCTCTGCTGTGGCAGTTTGAACCGGCGTCGTTTGACGGACCTCTTCCCGGGCTACTGACCTAACCCGGTTTGCATCCTGAGCTTGTGCATCCGCGCCTGCCGGATTATCCTGTCTGCGCCGATGTCGCCTGCGTTCACTGCTAGACACTTCTGGTTCCTCCCAATGCCTAGTGTAACTCCGGCTGGGACGTGGTGTTGAATGTAGCCTCTCCCTGCTATGAGAATATTCTTGCTGCTGTACTAACGCCGTATTAAGTAGCTCCTTGACCCTGCATGCCTCCAACGCTACCGGGGACGTCCCCTCAATGGGTAAAGCGGCCAAACGTGCAACAGCAGCAACGATGTTATCCAAAGGATTTGAATAATGACCTGGAGGGGTAGGAACGTGTGGTGCAGACGTGATCCGCCGATCTTGTTCCGCAGTAGGCTGCTGAACCGGCTCGTCCCTGGCTGGGGGTGCCCTCCGGTTTGAAGCCGGATCATTGCTGGTTCCAGCCCCGGGTGTCCTGAACAGATCCGTCGCTTCATAAACCGATGGTAGACGAGATTGATATTTTCGACCCCTTACTCCCTGTACAGAGGCCTGCTCCATCCTTAGATGAAAAGCCTGATCATTCAGCTCCGCCTGCCTTATCGCTATCATAGCCTTCTCTGTTTTCAAATCATCCCTTGCTTTATCAATCCGACCCTTTAGCTGAAGGAGCTCTGCATGATGTTGCGCCTTGTCTGCTGGAGCTACCTCTGCCACAGCTTTGGCCGTGAACTCCTCAACTAAGGTGGATAGAACGTCAGTAGGTGAGAGGGCCGGGCCGCTCCCCCCTACACCAGCTTCTGCTGTCGCCCCGTTCACCGTGGGCTGCGGCGTGGATTGTGAACCGGCCATAAAGACAGCCACCTGGTTTGGCGGGTCAAAGGGGTCCGGAATACTGTCTCCGTCGGACTCACCCTCAGACCGGCCGTCCCGCAACTGATACAAAGATTCAGTCTCTCCGGATGAGGATCCATCGTCGGAATAGATAATTGTTTCACCGCCGGATTCCGATCCGTCCTCGGTTCGGACCCCGCGAACTGCTCCGACGAAAACGTGCTTCACGGCGGGCTGAATCCAGGCCGATCTTGCACGCTGAGCCGGCTCGATGATGTTGGAGAAGATGTCCGGCTCAGGTCCCGGTTCGCCGATCTTGCCGATGAAGACATGGATGCCACCGAAGGGAACCCGGTACCCGTATTCGATTGAATCGGCCTCCGGTCCCCAACCCGCGTCATCGATGTAGATCCGGCCGCGGCGACTCTTGGTCATCCGGCCGACCACGTAGCCCTTGAGCCCTTCAAAGCTGCCCTTCAAGAACTCGAAACCATCATGCGGAGGCCCCACGGTGGGCGCCAACTGTCGTGGAATTAACACGGCAGATGTCCGGTTTAGCGGACTTGATGATGGAACCATCGCACGGGTTAGCTTGAAGGGGTTAAAAGCACACGAAGGACACAGAGGGTTTATACTAGTTCGGCCCCTTCGATGAAGGTAAAAGCCTACGTCTAGTTTGGTTTGGTATTGCTTGGGCGTCGATGAACAGGGAGCGGATTGCTTGCCTGTGCCTCGATGGGTTGTCTCTTGCTCGTCCCTGAACCGTCACCGGGTCATCCCTTTATATAGAGGCGACGCCCGGTCCGGTTTACAGAGTCCCGAGGCCGGCTCATACTTGTGTCCGCCTCGGTCTCTGCTCTTTCTTCCTTATCTCTCAAGTTACATCATCGGGCGGTTTACAAACCATAACTCTATACATGGGCCCTAATATCTGATGGGCCGTAGCCTTTACTAAATATTACTACCATACAAACATATTATAATAAGCCAGTTTACACTAGCCAGTTCATACCTGCTAGTAATATCCCTGACACTAGTTGTCAGTATAATTTAGCTGAAATTTAAGTGACCTATAGGGATCAAACTTAATTGTTCTAATTTACAGGTTAGCTGCTAGCTGCTATTTAACAGTATGGCTATCCAACAATATGATGCCTATTCACCCTTTGATCCTTCACATGAAATTTTCAGAGGAAACATGAATCAGCAAGAACACATATTCGATACACATTTTCCAAGTACAGTGCATATATATCTGCGACCCCATTGTCAACAGTGTTTACATTTCGCAGTAACATGACACAACCGAAGAGTAAACTAACAGACCACTATTGGCTAGTTTGGGCATATAGTAAACTAATTAAGAATGGCATGTACAAAAAACATAAACTAGCAGCATGTGCCCCAAGGTGAAATAATCTTTGCATGTATATGTATTATAATTGAAATGCATATGTACAGAGGCTTTACCGAACATGGTTCAACAATGCTTAGATAAAAAGGAAGAGTATCCGTAAGAAAGATATTCCAGATGGTTAGCCAAAATTCTTTCATGTGTACTAATTCATTCCCTGCGACCGAAATAAATTATACATGAAGTACAAATAAACTATTGTACTATCGTATGTTTGCCTATTAATGATTTTCAAATTAACATGGTTCAGTTTATCTAGTTTTGCACATAAGAAATGATAGCAAATTTAGATATACAAGCAAACAAGGCATATGTACAGAGAAACAAGCAAACAAGGCATACGTACAGAGAAACAAGCATGACAACTGTAGGCTATCAAGTGTGGTATTCGCTGCATTTTTTTCTCATAGATGTGCAGATAAACTTGTTCTATCAACCATCAAGTATTTACATGCAGCAACAGTCATTTCTCTTTGGTGATATAAATCCTTTAGAGGAATGCGCCAATATAGTTAACCATGCATTTCTTTTCTAAATCTGTAATTAAAATATATGAAGGATCTGCCTGTGCTGCTACTTTCCATGATCAAAAATCCTGCACCTGACTTGCACACGCAATTTTTTTCTTGATATATGGTCTAAATGTGCTAATGTGCTAATACATATGGAAAGAGAAACACATAAATGGTGGAACAAGGAGAGGTCATCCCCAGACTTGCGAGCACGACGACAATGAACTAACCTTTTCGGTTTGGTGTTGAGGCACATCACCTCGTCCCCTTTGAAATCCGCCTTCAGAATATGATGGAGACTATGTATCATACACAAAAGAAACATTACTTTATGGTTCAATTGCCGAAAGCCTACCATTGAGATGGGTATAACTTACCAAGTCACCTGCTGCTGATTGCATTTTGCCATCAAAGTCGACTCCCCCTTTCTCAGCCAAAGACTATAAACAACAGCATGTCAGCACAAACCTATTCACTCAGACTCCAATTTACAAGACAAGACAAGATTACCTGAACAACAAGCTCAATGCCTCGAAGACGCTTGATCTCCCGCTTCAAATGTTTGTTTTCTCTTTCTAGATGCTCCTCCTTAGCAGACTGCACCGGTTGTGAGGCCATCGCCCTTTTAGACTTAAACTTCGCCTTCTCTGCTTTGCTAAACAACTCATTAGCAATTCCCAGCCTGCCATGTGGCATTCTACCTGCTGCTTCGTAGATGATTTGTCCATCTAAATCCGGATGCTCCTCTTCCCAATTTTCTCCATGGGCATTTTTCATCGCCTTATCAAAATCCTCCTTTTCAAATTAAAAATTAATGATAAACTGCAGTGTTATGCACATAGTTCTCATGATGATTATAATGAACTAAGTTGCAATATTTTACTAACCCAACGATCAGCAGTTCTTTGACTGCATATCTGCTCTTCATCAGTCCCTCGATGCAATTTGTGTGTGTGAAGCCAAGCACCAGAAATTCCAGGGTCTTTTCCGGTTTTGAGTTTCTGCATTTCAAGAGTGAGACACGTCATCCAATGTAAATGAAACTTCCTTATTCAATAGTAAGCAGAAAGATGTTTGATGAAAATAGCACCAGAAATTGACGTGTGGCGACAACATTCGTAGCACCACTGCAAGGGAAGACCACGTCCCCATTAGCAAGTCTGTTCATCTTGTTGGTTAAAGAAAACCCTCTAAATTCAGTACTACTCCAGTGCTCACATAGTAGACGCCAACCAACGTCTGTACCAAAGTCAACTCTCTTTGCAGAAATTAAAGCTTCCTTAGTTGGCCAGCGGTTACCATTCTCATCCATTTCTGTTAGTTCTGTAGGCAATTGTCCCTTCTTCTTTAATCTTTTGATAGCTGCCGCCTTTTCCTCATGTAGCATCTGCTTCACTTTCCTAGTTAAGTTCTCCTCCAAAACACCATCTGCCTTCTCTTGCTCCGATGGGTCACACTTGAAACGCCACTGCCAAAAACCATCCCAAAACATTTTTTGTTAGTTACTAGTGCATTTGTGGAAGTGATATATGCATAATCATGAAAGCTTCCAACACTTCATAGATAAACGAAGTAGAGTTGTCATGGTTGTGACCAAAATAAAGAATTTTAACTACCACCCATCCACCAGTTTTAGACTTCTTATGTCTAAATATAATATGTTCACCTCTGTTTCAGAATTCTAAGTACTAGAAAAACTGATTCAAAATTCTCAAAGCATTTATAGAAACAATGTATATATAAATATACATGTGCATATACTTACCCAAAATTCTTCCACTATTTTGGAAGCTGCTGTTCTTACTTCTGGACCAGGGGACCACTTGTAGTCCTCCCAACACAATACTGGTTTCTCATCATTTTTTGGACCAATTGGCGGTGGATACATCTGGCGCACTAAGGCACCTAACACCGTTGATGGATCACGAGCGTTGTATGGGTGCCTTTCCCATGCCCTTTTTTAGATAAAGAACAAATGCAGTTAGCACATGAACATTGCTTCAACAAGTAAAGCAATAGGAATATTTAATACTTACATGCCAACAGGAACTATAAGTGGTCGGTCAATTTCCTCTAGTCTGAGACCGGCTGAAGTCCTAGTTCTTGGTGTTCTAGGCTTTTTAGCCTGTGCAGTTGACTGAGTTGATCCATTGTTTCCTACGGAGGCACTAGAAGAAGACCTGTTCGACCTAGTCACTGAGACACGCCTATGATGCAAGCGGGTCATCCTATTTACATAGCGTCAAATACATTCTTATTAGCTACATAAAAAAATAATTAGTAAATGATTACCAAAGACATGAAAGTAGAAGAAGAAAACAATAGAAAACATTATGTAACAGCTAAACTAGAAATACTATCAACCATAATATATTGTTCAATAGTTATGTCACTAAATCACTATATAATATGTATTACTACCAATAGTAAACATACTATATTATTCACTAGTTCTACCAATATATAATATTTATTGGTACCAAGACAGAAAATGACAAGTGCAAAAGCTATAAATGTTCAGTAATCACCATCGTCATATTCAGAGTCATGCTCTATTGCATCATCCTCATCTTCGGTCTCATATGTCTCTTCTTGTCCTTCCTCTTCAGGTAAATCTTCTTCTTCCTCGTCAGTACTCTCGTCCAATTCATCTTCTGAAGATTCTTGTCCCTCACAATTATTGCCTTGATTTTCTATTACATAAATTTCAGAGCGATCAAGCTCCACATCATCTGACTCCTTTCTTGGCTCAGTAGATTCATCAACAAATTTGCCACCATCTACAGAAAAACTACCCAGCTGACCATCTTCCTGGAAATAATTATCTGTAGTAGATGGGTCATTTGCGTAGTCATCAAGGTTACTCAAGCTGGTACTTGGCTGAATAGTGTAAACAACCCTCCAATCACGAAGATCTCTCCTGGAGGATGCGTACTGCAAATAATAAGCTTGTGTAGCTTGGTGAGCCATGGCAAATGGTTCAAAATTACTTAGCCTTGAAGACCACTTTATCTCCACTAAACCTAATTTTGCATTTGGCCTCACACCCTTGATGGGATCAAACCAACGACATTTGAAGAGTACCATCTCAATTTTTCTACCAGCTGTGAAGGATACTTTGATAATTTCCTCAATGACACCATAGTACTCAAGTTGTTCAGTCTCTGAGATGAAGGATGACAAACAAACCCCTGTGTTCACCGTTTTCAACCTTCTGCGTTTTTTCTCAGATATCTCTGATCTAAAGCGAAAGCCATTCACATCATAGGAGCTATAGGAATAGGCTCTAGAACTGCATCCATTAGCTAAATTCCACAAGTCCTCATCACAATTGGGATCTTCTTTGCACTACAATGAAATGAAAAAAACTCATATTATGAAACATAGTAGTAGTTGAATGGAGAGGATATAATGCTAATTAAAATGTGCTTACAGCAATCTCGAACCATTCCACAAATTCGGATGCCATCATTTCATCAAGGCCCTCCGATGACAAGTTTGGATGCCTTGCATATTTTTCATCCTCAAATGTTCTGCAAATCCGCGTATGATTATAAACATCTTGCACACTTCAATTCTAAAAGTACAAATTATTCATCACTTACTCATGAAATCTATCAACAGCAGAGCAGTTAGTCAAAATGTACAACCTTGCTGCATTCAACTCTTCACGCGATAGTTCTCGGGCAGTAGGCCTCCCATGTAGGTTTCCTACATGCTGAAACACATCTAAGGTGCAACCATCATTCTGCACGCATGTTCCTCCATTATTATATCGAGGATTCTTCTTCCATATAGTGCGAACATGATCACTAAAGTAAAGAGAAACACAATTCGTGATCTCCTGCACAATACAAGCTTCAACGATTGAACCCTCCACTCTTGCCTTGTTTCGCACTTTTAAACGAAGATAGTGCATTGCCCTATAACAAAATGTTAGAAGTTTCAGCAATAAATGACATAAATATATCAAAACACAATCTACAGATCAATGTTATATAGTCTAACATACCTCTCAAAAACATACATCCAACGATATGCCACAGGGCCGCCAACCCTTGCCTCATATGGAAGATGCACTATCAGGTGTTGCATTACATTGAAGAAGCCTGGTGGGAACATTTTCTCAAGCTTGCATAATAGAACAGGAACCTCCTCCTCAAGTTCACGCATCCGTTTTGGAGCAATTTCTTTGGCACACAATTGCCGATAAAAAAAACTTAACTCTGCTATGACCTTCCATTCAGGTTCTGGGATGAAAGCTCGTAGGGCAACTGGCAGGAGGCGCTCCATGATGATGTGGTGGTCATGGCTTTTCAGCCCAATAAATTTTTGTTTACTCAAGTTGACAGTTTTACTCAAATTAGCAGAAAACTTCACTTATTTAAACCACTTAAGGATTGTCATTCTATCTTCCTTGCTGACACAATATTTTGCTCTAGGTTTCTTCCACACACCCCTTGAATTTTTGTTCAGGTGTAGCTTTGGTCGATCACAATATAAAGCGACATCAAGGCGTGCTTTGTTGTTATCCTTAGTTTTCTCAGGAATATCAAGGCATGTGTTTAGTAAAGCCTCAGATACATTTTTCTCATTGTGCATTACATGAATGTTATGGCGAAGCAGCAACTTCCGAAAATACTCTAGCTGCCACAAACCACTTATAGCTATCCAATTGTGCTCCTTCCCAAACCCCTTAAATTTACTCTTGCCAGTTTCATCATGGACAAGACTTTGGAGTTCTTCATACACCTCTTCTCCGGACAAGGGCTTTGGTGGAGGATCTAAAATTGTTTTTTTCTTGCGAAAACATTTCACACTTCTACGAAATGCATGGTCAGTGTGAAGGAATCTCCTATGGCAGTCAAACCAGCACGGCTTTCTCCCATTCTTCAATGAGAATGTCTTTATGTCAGATCCACATATAGGGCAAGCAAGCTTTCCATGAGTGCTCCAGCATGCTACTAATCCATAAGCTGGAAAGTCATGAATAGTCCAAAGCAAAGATGCCTTTAAGGTGAAATTTTTCTTTCGATAACTATCGTAAGTTTCTACACCATTTCTCCACAAATCATCAAGTTCGTCAACTAGAGGCTGCATAAAAACGTTTAGGTTCTTTCCTGGATGATCTGGACTGGGAATAACTAGTGCAAGGATCAGGTTACTCTGCTTCATGCACATTTCTGGTGGAAGATTATAAGGCACAACAAATATTGGCCAACATGAGTAGGAGGCTGCACTAATACCAAAAGGTGTGAAGCCGTCAGTCGCTAGACATAGCCTTATATTCCTTACTTCCACAGCAATTTTTTTGAATTCCTTATTAAATTCCTTCCAAGCTTCACCATGAGAAGGGTGAACCATTACTTCATCACTGTTATGAGGCCTTGCGTGATAGTCCATGTGCTTGGCAGTGCTTTGTGACATGTACAACCGTTGTAGCCTAGGAGTAATTGGGAGATAGCGCAGAACTTTTCTTGGTATCTTCGTAGATTTATTTCCTGCGATTATTTCCTCATATCTAGGTTCTTTGCAGATAGTGCATTTTTCTTTATTTTCATTCTCTTTATAATAAATCATACAGTTATTGGGGCATGCATGAATTTTGATGTAAGGCATTGCTAGACTGTGTACAAGCTTCTTGGACCTATGGAAGTTTGCTGGGAGATCTTTTGCAGCATCATCCCCAACAATGTCATGTATAAGAGTCATGATCTCATTGTAACAAGCTTCTGACAGGTTATGTTGTGTTTTAATAGTCATTAGCCTTCCCACAATGGATAGGCGTGATTGTGTGGTCTTCTCATGCAAATGTTTGTCGGCTTCCATCAACATTTCATAGAATTTTTTGGCAGCTTTTGTTGGCTCATCACCTTTAGAAACTCCTTCAGCAACAATTGCATCAACTAGCATGTCATTCATTCTATCTCCATCCCCCACATTATCATGCTCTACATTTTCAGGTACATCAGACTCCCCGTGGCTAGTCCATCTCTCATATCCTAACATGAACCCATTGCTGCACAAGTGTGTGGTCATGACATCCCTTGTGCGCTTATGACCGCAAAAGCACTTGCTGCAAGGACAATGGGATTTCCCGTCTACAGCAACATCGGGCAATGAGAATGCATGATCTAGAAAATTATCTACTCCATGTTGCCAAGCATCACTAATCAACTTCCCTCATCTCTCTTTGTACATCCAACTACGATCGACATCTACATAGCTACAAAAATGTAGAATGGAAGTAGGAGGCATAGTATAAGAATTGGATTTAACCATGAATGTAAAGTGTGACATATATATTAATTATATAGTAAGAACGAGAACATCAATCAAACAATTCTATATTTGGCCTACATTGGCCATAAATAACAAGATGGTCATTAGGAGCTCTATCCAAACAAACTAACTAATGTGCAAGTTTATTAATACATATTTCAACTTTCTGAACCAGAAACTGAGGGAGGTTATTCATGGCCATCAGAAGCACATACTAGTTGGGGATAAGTAGCTACCGTAGTAAACACATAAAACTTAATCATTTTGTGAGCATACCAGCTGAATCCTAGATTTAAGGTTCTACAAATATTCTCTCTGTTTCTTACATAATTAGTTCCCCGCTAACATGGTTTAGAGAGAAAAGAAACAAAACAAGATCAACTCGTACAACAAGAAAACTTGCCAAACTAAAATTATGAACCGCCAACAAACTAATACTGATGGATCGTGCAGAAAAGTGATGGGCCTCTAACCCCTCGTTGGTTACCCCAAGTGGAAGGTGTGAGATGCAGTGTTGTGGAAGTTTTTTCCTTAGCAAAGATGCCAAGGATCGAATCCCCAGAGACTCCTAGGTTCAACAAGTAGGTGTCAACTGCTAACGGCGCCAGATATTAGCAATCAACATGGACCAGCACACAGATACAAATAACTTTGCTCCCAACGAGTACAGAGAGGTTGTTAATCCCTCCGGCCTTGTAGTTCACAAAGGATTAAACGCAAATGATAGTAGTGAGCCTCGCCCGACCTCCCTCTCGCCGGATCCGGCCATTGTCGGCCGGATCGAGCAGCCCCCGCCGCCGCTGCAGTTGGCCGCCGGCGCCGCCAGGGCCTCTCGCTCGTCCTCGAGCAGAGGACGACGCCAGCCGCCCTCTTCGCCTGCGTGGGCTCGGCCAGCAAGGCCGAGCGCCATTGCGGCCCACGTCGGCTCCCCCATCGCCGAGCCGGCCCGCTCCCACTTCCTCCGGCCCAGCAAGCGCCTCGGCCGGCCTGCCTCGCCTCTTCGTCCAGCTGGGCTTGGCCCATGGTGAGCCCGCCCTATCCTTCGCCCGTGCGCTTGATAGTATTTTGCGCTCACTTTTGTTTTCTGAAAATGGCTAAGTCCTTTTCTGTCTTAATTTATATGCATCTTTGCACGGCTGTAACTTTTTGTGTGTATGTCCGAATTGAGTGAATAATATGTCAAAATGATCGTGGTGATATGCTTTTCATTTTGTTCCATTGTGGCATGCTTGTTTGAGTTCATCTTGATGCCCTAATCACAGTTGCAGTGCTATATGTTTAAAACTGTTGTTAACTGTAACTTTGTTGCATACTTGTGATGCTTGTAACTTTGTGCATGTTTATCCAAATGGTGCATATGATATGTCAAAATATTCATTGTGAAGTGCTCTACAGGATGGTTGCTGTAGCATTCATGTTAGGTGCCATCTTGCCATGTTAATCTCTGTTGCAAAAGTGCTTGTGGCTGTTAAGTGCTGAAACTTGTTGTGAGATGCTGATTTGACTTGCTCATTGCTATTGGTGTGTTTGTCTTCATGCCACATGTCAATATGTTTTAGAAGCATAATCATATGGTCTTTGCTGTGGTGCAATCCACTTTCCATGATATGCCTTGAGGTGAATTAAACAAGCTTGTAAACATGCCATGCCAATGTTGCTGTTTTATATTTAGTGAAAAAACTGCTAAGTCTGGAATCTGTTAATCCTGATGTTATGTTTGCTTGATGCCTCACTCAAATCCATGCATGTTTTAGTATGACAAATGCTCATCTTGTTGTCCATGTTATGATCTATCCATCCATGCCATTATTTGCATATGGCCTACTGTAGCTTATTTATTTCTTGCTCTCAAGTTGCTATAAATTTACCTATCAGGATTTTATCAGCATGATCAATTTGGTGAAGCTTGTTGTTATTGATCCATGCCTCCTATGGAGTTGCTCTAATGGAGTAGTTTGATGTATGCTATGTCTATTACATGTCCATGATCTTTATATACTTAGTGGAGTTGATATGCTTGTTGTTTTGTGCCTCCGAAGGCAGCATCTTGATGATGTTTTTGCCTTCCCAGATTTTGACTAAGTCTGGATAAATTTATTGCAACTTGCCATGCTTGGTTAATTGTGTTCCAGTAGGTTTTTGGGTGTGTTCTAAGTTCATGATTGTTAATTATCATGTCTATTTCACATCCATGCCTCTTGTTATCATGTTTGAGTGTTGTAGCATATATTTACCTTGCTCCAAAGTTGCTATGTGGCTGTTAACTTCAGCTTTGCATTGTAACTTGATTTGCTCACAACTTCTAGCCCGTTGCTCCGTTTTGAGCGTGTCCTATATGAAACTTGTGTGATTTTGCATGTAGAAGCATAATATCATGTTGTTTACATGTTTGGAGAGTGTTTGCTTGATGTTTGGGTGCATCTTGCACCATTGACATGCTTGTCTTGTTTTGCTCATATCTTCTAGGCCGTAGCTCCGAATTAAACAAACTTTATATGAAACTTGACTAGAATTTCGTGTAGATCATTATGGTGCATGTTAACTTTCTGTTTAACAACTTTAACTTACGGTTTGTTCAGATCTGGACCAATTTCAAAATATGCATACGAGGACTTACCAGAATTGTTATACGTTGACTCCGGCCTCATTTAAACTTGTTGGTTTGTGTTGTTCTTGTGTGCTGCATCCCTTGCCATGTTTTGCATCATATGGACTTGTCTTGCATCATACTTGGTTGAGCACCTTCTCATGTTCTTGTGTTGTGTGTTTACCTTGTTGTGTGCTTCTTCTCGCTAGTTCATATTTCCGTTGCGATCGTGAGGATTCGTTCGACTACATGTGATTCGTCTTCGAGGCTTCTTCTTCGTCTTCTTCATGGACCCGTTCTTCTTCCTTGCGGGATCTCAGGCAAGATGACCATCACCTTGGATACCTTTACTATCATTGTCATGCTAGCTGTCTCGATGCTATCGTTATATGTCGCGCTACCCATCATTTATTGTCAGCTCCTCTCCTTGTTGCCATGAAACCTCTAACCTTTGACACCTTCCTAGCAAACCATTGTTTGGCTATGTTACCCACTTGCTCAGCCCCTCTTATAGCGTTGTTAGTTGCAGGTGAAGATGAAGATCGTTCCATGTTGGAACTTGTTGTTGGAATATCACAATATCTATTATTATTATTAACACACCTATAGACTTGGCAATGGGTGGAAGGCTTGGCCTTTTGCTCGGTGTTTTGTTCCACTCATGCCACCTTAGGAGCCGATAAACCGGCGTTATGTTCCTTGATTTTGCGTTCCTTACATGGTTGGGTATATGGGGACCCCTTGACAGTTCGTCTTTGAATAAAACTCCTCCAGCAAGGCCCAACATTGGTTTTAATTTGCCTCATAATAACAACTTAATTAATTAATTAAATTGCATAGGGGGTCGCGTCCCCGAGGATTCTTTCTACATAGCAGAGGGGCCAGTGCTGATGGTGTTGGTCCCAAACGGGGAGACTGCGGGGCCGCCACGGGGAAACTCGAGGTATTTGGCTCCCGTAGGATCACCTATCCGGACGTGGCCTGAGACGAGATACGTGCGGCTACTATCAGGGTGTCGGCATGCCGGGAGGTCTTGCTGGACTTGTTTTACCATTGGCGAAATGTCTTGTGCACCGGGAATTCCGAGTCTGGTCGGATTGTACCTAAGATAAGGGGTAATATTATTATTACTTCTGCTGATCGTGAGAGCTTGCGATGGGCTAAGTTGGGACATCCCTGCAGGGTTATGATCTTTCGAAAGCCGTGCCCGCGGTTATGTGGCAGATTGGAATTTGTTAATGTTCGGTTGTAGAAAACTTAACAGAGGATCCGAGATAAAATACACGAACTGTGTGAGTAACCGTGGCGGTCTCTTTTCACTTTGAGAAGAGAACACGGTGGGGTTATGTTTGACTCATAGGTAGTTCAGGATCTTTAGCGATCATTACTAGTTTGTGACCGTTTGCGTAGATGCTCATCTTATTCTTGTACTCGTAAGTTAGCCACCATATATATGCTTAGCCGCTGTTGCAACCTTCACCATTTTACCTCTCCTCACCCATTAAGCTTTGCTAGTCTTGATACCCATGGTTATGGGATTGCTGAGTCCTCGTGGCTCACAAATACTACAACGACAGTTGCAGGTGCAGGTTTTCGATGACTTGACGCGAGAGCGATGTCCTTTGTGTTGGAGTTCTTTCTTCTTCTTCTTCGTCAGTCTTGGGTTAGGTTCCGGGCCGGCAGCCTGGGATAGCAGATGGATGTCATTGTGCTTTTCATGTTTGCATCCGTAGTCGGATGCCTTATATTGATGTTGTTGTATTCATGTGACTTGTATGTATTGTGTGTATCCCCATGTATTTATGTAATGGTACGATGTAATAATATCCATCTTGCTAAGCGTCTGAGATGCGGTTGTGCCCCAATCACGTATGAGTCACGTGATCGGGATAGAATCGCATCTTGAGCCTGACACGAGGATCCTCTAGTTGTTGTTTTCCTGGTGGAGGCGGGGGGTTCATTTAGAACGCTTGTGGGCAGCACGCCGCCGCCCATTCTGTGGTTGGATTGGATGTCGTTGTAGGCGAGTTTGGGTTTGCTCTGAAGCAACCAACTGTGTGTATTCACATGACACCACCGGAAGGCGGCGGGGGCCAGCGCTTCCTACCTGTAGCCTTGGTGCGTCCAACCAGGTCTGGCTCTTCGAGGCGCTGAACAAGGTTGCGCTGTAGGAACTTCCCATCATACTCATCTTTGAGAATAACCACTGTGAGTTGTCCTGAAGCCTCAGATTCGTCTGTGTGTTCTTTGGTGCCATTTCCAGTTATTATTGGTGCCTATGATTTGTATTATTAATAATTCAATTTGTTTAGATGTGATGGGGCAGTGCCAACTTGGGCCTGCTGAAGGACGACAATGCTGCAGGAGGGGAGGGAGACGGGGAAGCCCCTGTCCTGGCTGGAGCAAAGGTTCCCCAACGAGTTGGTTGCTCACCACCATCTGTACGTTACACTGCGCTTCGTTTGATTAATTGCTTAATTTTTGGCCGATTGCTTGCTTCTTATATTGAACATTGATAAATGGCAATATGGCAGCAAGGAGCAGCAGCAGTAGGTGGTCCTAATTCCAAATTTCTTTGTTGTTTTGTATTATTCAGCCATGTATTAATATGGTGAATCGCCTAAACTACGCAATTTGCTACTTTAATATGATATGATGAAGCAAATATAATCGCTTGAGGTTTCCACGGTGTTATGGATGCTGATAAAATTTAATAGAGGAAATACACACCTGATTTTTTATGTCTACCTTAACTTTATTTGAACTCTTCTTTGTAAGAAAATATATGCAATGTGAGACTTATTTGGTGTGTTCATGCTTCCTATTATAATTTTTTTTTCAGAAATTCTCCACTTTTATACGCTAGCCGGTAACCTATTCTGCATGCTCACTTCAATATCTATTTTCACTACTATGTGTACACATGCAAACGAAGATAACTGGGAGAAAGCTTGATTATTTCAGGTTGAGTACTTGATCTAATCAGAGAGGCGATGGTGTGCACTAGAGGCAACTAAAGGTAAATCGGTATTTCCAACTACATTAATTTTTTGCTTCCACAAAATACTTGCTGATTTCTATGAAGACATATTTATTGATATACCCTTTCGACGGTTTCTCATTTCTCAAGCATCATTTCTCATGAACAATTGATAGTATTTTAGGTTGAGTACTTTATCTAATCAGAGAGGCGATGGTGTGCACTGGAGGCAACTAAACGTAAATGTATTTCCAGCTACATTAATTTGTTGCTTCCACAGAATACTTCGCTGATTTCTATGAAGACATATCTATTGATATACCTTTTCGAGGTTTCTCATTTCTCGTGAACAATTGATAGTTTCTTGCAGAAGCATATACATCTGTCTATGACATTTATATGCCACAACTTCATATTTCAGATGATTTTGCCGATAATGGTTTTAAAGTGTCCGACTCGCTAATATATGTTATTTCATAATATGCATAGGGTTTTTCCCTATCCACTTAGATGGATTATCACCCTTTTCATGGAATGATATATAAGTTTAGATCTGAATAGATTGCTGAGGCATTCTCAGTATCTATCTGATGGTACAGATTCCAGAGTCATCATTATAAACAACAAGGGTTATACCTTTCCAAATTAATTATGTAAGTTATCTTTGAGGCTTCTCCTGTTCACAAAATTTAAATAGTCTTGCCGGTATGTAGGGTTATAATATATGTTCATACTTTTTATTCATTTTTAGTCCGTTAAGTTTGTGATCTCCTTTCTTACTATCATACTGTGTGCTTAAAACAAAGATTGACAAACCTGTTCCCACTGTATCCACTACCGTGTCGTTTATTCTTCACTGGAAATCTATGGGCAAGTGTAGAAAAAGGAGAATCTGGTTCTTAAACTAAAATTTGGATAAACATGGAAAGTGGAAGTTTTATTGTTAATTTTTCATATAGTTTCAGCCACGACAACTGTGGGGGTCCTAACATTTTCCTTTCATTTAATTTGGCTTATAAAGATCTCCAATGGACAATGATGATAGTTGTTTAATTTTACTGCTTACCCTGATTATGATTGCTGCATAGCA
Organism: Secale cereale; assembly: GCA_902687465.1. NCBI lineage: Eukaryota > Viridiplantae > Streptophyta > Magnoliopsida > Poales > Poaceae > Secale > Secale cereale. The sequence continues at coordinate 837,592,607 of LR738715.1, read as the reverse complement.
TATGGTTGTTTTTGTAGTACCGTGATGATACCCGTGAGAAAGTTCATATGATGCTCCTTATGATCATTTTCAGAATTTGGAGATTTTATTCAGTTACAAACAATCATGTCATCTAATATTCACTGTTCTTGCAAGGCCGATTCAGTCCCGGTCAAGCACTTCATTGTACCAAGGGAAGGCTGTAGGCACGCGCGTGTCTGCCGCAAATGAAGAACAGTTAGTGAGCTTCTTGTTATGGCCATTATCGAGAAAGAGGTAGGCCGCTATTTACCATAAAGTTGAGCTATATATTGGTCCATGCTTGTTTGGTCGTCTTGGCTGCTGCTAAATAGATTTTTGTAAATTTTAACACTTTTTTCAGGGTCCTATGCTTCTTTTGCTGAAGTAAAGAGACACCAACTTATTTTAGTTCTCGAGATTTTTCATAGGATTGTGGATTAATAATCTGCAATAATGCCCATGCTTCTCACATTTATTTGCAAGAGTGCTCCTGCTTTTTTGTGTCGATAAAGAAAGCACAACATTTGCGCCTTTTTGAATAATCGATGATGTAGTATGCATTCATTTTAAATGCTACACATGTTCTCAAACTGGATCATATATGTTTGATGAAGGCCATCTTAGTCCAAATGTTAACTCACGAATTGCCTATCAGGAGTTCAAGCTATGCTGAATTCAAATGAAATTTCCAGTGTATGTTAAATTGAGAGCATGGCATTTTCTATCTAGCATTTAATATTTTCCCCAAGATTAAATGCTAATATTTGTGTGCTTGACAACATGAATAGAGGCCCTTGCTTTTGGCAGTACCTCAATCAAAACTAGGAAGACATTTTTTTTAGTATTGTTGTGCTTCTTGTGCCATGCTTGTGGATATACTTTTTTGGGTTGCAAAATTTTATGTGTTTCCATTCTAGGTTCACTCATCTCTTTAGAATTCTATCAACAGATCTTTCATACAACACCTCGATGAGAAAGATCTTGTGACGGAGCTATCCAATACACTACTATCACCATATGACATAGAAGATCTATATATATCCGTTCTCTTAGGCTACTGTTAGGACTTGCTTTTGGTATATCATGTGACATTTTCTATGACATCCTCAAAGTGATGTAATTAACCAAACCATTATTGTTATTAGTGCTTAGTTCCTCCTATATCTTTCTTTGAGAAATTCAAACAATGGAATTAGTGGTCTATATTTCCTTCAATCTGTGGAATATATATTGTATAATCAGTAGTGGACTAGATGGGTGCTGCCATCGTGCTTTGATATTTGTGTAACAGCCTGAATCGAATATGAATCGTGTTCTACCAAGTTGGATATAACTCTCAATGCATTGTAAACAAGTTATTGTGTGCTGCTATTCTTCTTTGCTTTTGGTATAATGTTTTAAACGTGCACACTTTTCCCTTTCATCATGTCAACCTATTGAATTTGAAGCGTGACCTACTGTGTCAGGTTGTACGTGACCGCACCTGGCCGGGGTGCGGGGTGCGGCAAGCCGCACTGCCCATCTAGTGATATGAGAAGGTGCATGTAGTTCGAAAGTGCTCTTCTGAGCACGAGCACACTGCTCACGATATCCCTCCCGCCCGTGATCTTCAAGATTCCCCAATCGGAGCCACGGCTCTGCTGTTCTCCCGTCACTGTAATAATTGTACGTCCCGCAAACAGTCGTCCGTACGCCATACATGGTTAGAGCAAGTATAATAAGGTATAGTCAGCAGGCTATAAGGATTAAACTATTATATTTTTGCTGAGTTGGATGTGAGAGAAGAGAAGCGGCTGCAAATTAACAGCCGGCTGTAGCACGGGCTCCAAGAAACATTGTGAGGATGTAAAGTGGGCCATGTATTAATAAAGTACTAGTACTTCTTAGCAACTTGTTACTACACGTGTTGGCTATTAGATCGACTATACGTGACAGACAACTTCATATAGCCGGTAGTTGGCTATACTATTAACCATGCTCTTACTGTATTTCCGATTTCCCCGGTTTAAAAACGATCGACATGCTGGCACAACAATTACCGCAGCACATCCCAATGACATAGCGAGCCGCCTAGATTTCGCGATCACGTGTGCTCACGATCAGAAGCACCGCGTCCTATCTGTCTCCCTCTCTCTCACTCCCACTACTACCACCACACATGCATCATACAACACCTAGTCTAGGGGGGGGGGGGGTAGGCCACTTTGATCTCCATCGGAATTCATAGGTAGGCACCGGGTTGGGAAGGGCGTCGAGTGCGTCCGTTAAGGCGGATAAATTAAGAATGACCAAGATGAAAAGACTGAAAACCACAGTTAGTCAAGGACGGAAAATCACATGAATAAAAAAACACTTGTCTGTTAAGTAAACCTGAAGTACGGATACTAAAAACAAGACTTCTTTAAAATGAAACTACTGAAGTATTGAAATACCGAACACACTGTTCAACTAAATCAAGTAAAGACGAAAAACTAAAAAAGAAAGCATAAATTAGCCTAACTTAAAAAGCGGAAAAGTCTGATGACGAAAGAGAGAAACTATCAAGAATCGCAAGGGGCTATTGAGATGGACTAAATATTTATTGGTTAAAATATTGACAAATGATGCAAGCACAATGACTTAAATAAAGGAATGAAGAAAAAAAGGAACAAAAACTGAACCTAATCAACTGAATGTGAAACGACTGATTTAACCGATGGACAAAATGCACTGCTTACTCTGCTACACTAATGAACAAACACTGAACAACTACAAGAAACATGATCAAAATGAAACTATGCTCTTCGTGAGAGGTATAGGTCTGCGACGGATGAAACATGACTGAAACTCAATATCAAAAACTGAAATGGGAAGAAAATTCTATGGGCTGGGGCCTCACAGTGACCAGGCGGGGCCCTCCTCAGATTTTGACACCTCATCCTTTGCACACATCTCAAAGCGGACTTTAATCTCCGATCACTTTGTTACGTACTCCGACATCCATACGATTATACCTGGTCGTATCTCGGGCTGGGCTGGACCGGGCCAAAAAAAGGCCGGTGCTGAAAACCCAGGCCCGACTGTAGCGGCAGTGCAGCACCATCACCAATGATGGTACCAAACGACCCGTTGCAGAAAAGAAGATAGTGGGCGAGCTTGGCAATAGGTGCTGGTAGAAAAGAAGATAGTGGGCGAGCTTAGGACTGTACCGATACCGACAGTGCAGTGCAGCACCATGGGTGGTCGAGCTCGTGTCCCCCTAGTGGTCGTGGCTCATCTTGCTCGGCAGCTCCGAGACGTGGCGGATCATGTCCGTCAGGTCGGAGTAGGACGACCCGCCTTCCTCCATGGCCGCCCTCGCCTCCGCGGCGACCTCCCTGTTGGAATTTACTAGTATTTACTAGTCCAAATAAATTCAGAAATTCTCATTGACACATTATTATTTTGTTAATTGGGAAAAATAATGAGTCATTGATTAATTAGTAACGGTCGCGTTTATTGGGGCTGTTTCTATTTCATTAACAGACGCGATTATTACGACCGTTTCTGACTCATTAACAAACGCGTTTATTGTTACTGTTTCTATTTCATAAACGGACGTGTTAAGTACGGCAGTTTCTAAATCATAAACGGACGCGTTTATGGCGGCTGCTTTGACTCCCAACATACACTATATAAACCCGTACCAAGCCAGCCTTGGGAGTAGGTTGTTTTCCTATGGTTTCTCACCGTTCCAAAATATTACGCCGCCACTCAAGCCTTCTCCATCCCTCCTTCCGGCGTGCACCAGAAGAAGGGACAGCAGGCCTCCGGAACCCCGCCTCTTGCGATCCTGTACGAGAGAGGGGCGATCAGGTTTTTGGGGAGAGCTCTCGCTCGACTGCTGACAGCGATCACTTCCCCAACGACGACTTCTTCCCCGACATCGGCAACCTCTTCCTCGACGACGACATGGCCCAGACCGGGGACAACACAGCCGCTACTACAGCTGCTGCAACGTATGCATCTCTTTCTCATCTGTATCAGATCTCGCTACAATTTCTATGTCTAGTACTTGCCGTAGATTGGATCTGTTTCCCCATTGTACTAGATATTTGCATGCTCGCTTTAGTTGCTTCTGTCATGATTAATTTTATGATATTTCGGATTAAACCATATGATGAATTGCTAATATATTCAACAATCCAAAAACCTGATTATAGGCAATTTGCTATACCTGCTTTTCTTACGTCGACAAAGCCCGATCGGTTCAAGGGTGTGAACTATAAGAGGTGGCGCACGAGAGCAGTGTTGTGGTTTCAATCCATGAACTGCTATGCGGCCACCAAGGGCATGCCTGAGGGCGATCTTGAACCTGCACAGCGGGAAGCCTTTGAAAGGGTTGATATTATGTTTAAGACAGCCCTCCTCGGTGTTATTGATGATTCCATTGTGGATCCTTATATGTCGTTTGATAATGGCAAGGACATGTGGGCCGCGCTCGAGGCCAAGTTTGAGGTCTCGGACGCTGGTAGCGAGTTGTACGTCATGGAGCAATTCTATGACTACAAGATGACTAATGAGCGTTCTGTTGTTCAACAGGCTCATGAGATACAGTCACTCGCTAAGGAACTTGAGCACTTTAAGTGTAATTTACCGGACAAATTTGTGGCCGGTGGCATCATTGCCAAGCTTCCACCTTCGTGGGGCACCTTTGCTACTTCTCTGAAACACAAGAGACAAGAGTTTTCCGTTTTGGACCTCATCGGATCTCTTGATGTGGAAGAGAAGGCGAGAGAAAAGGATAAACGTGCTCGGGTTGCTGAGGTAGGTTCTGCTGCGCACATGGTGCAGAATAAAAACTACCAGCCCAACAAGCCTAAATATAACAAGAAGAAATACGAGGGTAAAGGCAAGCCTGACAACAAGTTTAAGCCATCGTCCTCTACCAACTTTAAGAAGAAGAAGGGATCATGCCACGTTTGTGGCGACCTGAGCCATTGGGCTCCGAGATGCCCCAAACGGCATGAGCTGCAGCAGCTGGAGAATAGCGGCAAGACCGCTAATGTTGTCATGGCTGACACCGAGATGAAGGATATTGGGTCATAGGGACTTCCCCCGTGCTGATGGGGAACGGGTCACATGCCACTGTTCGTGGTGTTGGTACGGTCGATCTGAAGTTTACTTCGGGGAAGATCGTGCGACTGAAGAACGTGCATCATGTGCCCTCCATCAATAAGAATCTCGTCAGCGGTTCGCGTTTATGTCGAGATGGTTATAAGTAGGTTTTCGAGTCCAATAAAGTTGTAATTTCCAAGTATGGACAATTTGTTGGTAAAGGCTATGAGTGCGGAGGCTTGTTCCGCCTATCTTTGTCAGACTTATGCACTAAAGTTATTAATCATGTTTGCCACGATAATGAATCTGATATTTGGCATTCACGATTTTGTCATATTAACTTTGGTTGCATGACGCGGTTAGCAAATATGAGTTTAATTCCGAAATTTACTACTATGAAAGGTTCCAAATGTCAAGTGTGTGTTCAAGCTAAGCAACCTCGCAAGTCCCATAAGACTGCGGAGGTAAGAAATTTAGCACCAATGGAGCTTATACATTCTGATCTTTGTGAGATGAATGGTGTGTTGACAAAGGGTGGAAAGAAATACTTTATGACACTCATTGATGACTCCACTAGATATTGTTATGTGTATCTTCTGAAAACAAAAGATGAGGCTTTAACTTACTTCAAAAACTATAAGGCCGAAGCAGAGAACCAACTTGATCGTAAAATTAAACGGCTTAGGTCTGATCGTGGTGGAGAGTATTTTTCAAATGAATTCAATTTGTTTTGTGCGGAACATGGTATTATCCATGAGAGGACGCCTCCCTATTCACCTCAGTCAAATGGGGTGGCTGAAAGAAAGAACCGAACTCTGCCTGATTTGGTTAACGCCATGTTAGACACTTCGGGTCTCTCCAAGGCATGGTGGGGGGAGGCGCTAATGACTGCATGTCATGTCCTAAACCGAGTTCCCACAAAGAATAAAACCATTACTCCATTTGAGGAATGGGAAAGGAAAAGATTGAAACTCTCTTACTTACGTACTTGGGGTTGTTTGGCGAAAGTCAATATACCAATTCCCACGAAGCGCAAGCTTGGACCTAAAACCGTAGATTGTGTTCTTCTGGGCTGTGCTTTTAATAGCATCGGTTATAGATTTTTGGTAGTAAAATCTGAGGTATCCGACATGCATGTCGGTACGATTATGGAGTCGAATGATGCGACTTTCTTTGAGAACATATTTCCTATGAAGGATATGGCTAGCTCATCAAATCAGGAAATACCTATTTTATCGAGTCAGGAAATAACTGAGATTCCTGAACCCACCATTCCAATAGAACACGTTGAGAATCCCTTGGAGGATGACAATAAAGTTCCTGTTAGGAGCAAGAGACAGAGGATTGCAAAGTCCTTTGGTAATGATTTCATTGTGTACCTCGTGGATGACACATCTAGGACTATTTCAGAAGCCTATGCATCTCTTGATGCTGACTACTGGAAAGAGGCTGTCCGTTGCGAGATGGATTCCATCCTGGCTAACGGAACCTGGGAGATCACCGATCGTCCCTATGGGTGTAAACCTGTAGGGTGTAAGTGGGTGTTCAAGAAAAAGCTTAGGCCTGATGGTACAATTGAAAAGTACAAGGCAAGGCTTGTGGCCAAGGGTTATACTCAGAAAGAAGGTGAAGACTTCTTTGATACTTACTCACCCGTGGCTAGATTGACCACTATCCGAGTGCTACTGTCTTTGGCTGCCTCGCATGGTCTTCTCGTTCATCAAATGGACGTTAAGACAGCTTTCCTTAATGGAGAGTTGGATGAGGAAATTTATATGGAGCAGCCAGACGGTTTCGTAGTGCCCGGTCAGGAAGGAAAAGTGTGTAAGTTATTGAAGTCATTATATGGCCTCAAGCAAGCTCCTAAGCAATGGCACGAGAAGTTTGAAATGACTTTGACTTCTGAAGGCTTTGTTGTAAACGAAGCTGACAAATGTGTGTACTATCGCCATGGTGGGGGCGAGGGAGTTATTCTTTGTCTATATGTCGACGACATACTGATATTTGGAACCAATCTTGATTTAATTAAGGAAGTTAAGGATTTCTTATCTCGTTGTTTTGAGATGAATGATCTAGGAGTGGCTGATGTTATCTTGAACATCAAGCTGCTGAGAGATGATAATGGTGGGATTACACTGCTTCAATCTCACTATGTGGAAAAGGTCTTGAGTCACTTCGGGTATAGCGACTGTAAGCCTTCTCCAACTCCATATGATCCTAGTGTGTTGCTTCGAAAGAATCGACGGATTGCTAGAGATCAACTGAGATATTCTCATATTATAGGTTCGCTTATGTATTTGGCGAGTGCCACGAGGCCTGACATCTCTTTTGCTGTGAGCAAATTGAGCCGGTTTGTTTCCAATCCGGGAGATGATCATTGCCGTGCGCTTGAGAGAGTTATGCGCTATTTAAAAGGCATAGCGAGCTATGGAATTCACTATACCGGAAACCCGAGGGTTCTGGAAGGCTATAGTGATTCTAATTGGATATCTGATGCTGATGAGATTAAGGCCACTAGTGGTTATTTATTTACACTTGGTCGTGGTGCTGTTTCTTGGAAGTCTTGCAAGCAGACCATCTTAACGAGCTCAACTATGGAAGCAGAACTCGCAGCATTAGATACAACCACTGTTGAAGCAGAGTGGCTTCGTGAGCTTTTGATGGACTTACCTGTGGTTGAAAAACCAATACCCGCGATCCTAATGAACTGTGATAATCAAACCGTGATCATCAAAGTGAACAGTTCTAAGGATAATATGAAGTCATCAAGGCATGTGAAGAGGAGATTGAAATTTGTCAGGAAACTGAAAAACTCCGGAGTTATTACAGTGATTATATCCAAACGACTATGAACTTGGCAAATCCCTTCACAAAGGGTTTATCACGTAATGTGATAGATAATGCATCGAGGGAGATGGGTTTGAGACCCACGGTATGAGTTGTCCACAGTGGTAACCTACTCTATGTGATCGGAGATCCCGTGAATTAGAAGTAAGAGACAAGCTGTTGGTCAGCTGAGAGGAGAGTATTCTTATATTTTATCCCACTCCGTGAAGATGCAATATTCTCCTAATCTGTATGGTAGGTTGACATTTGTCTTAATGTGTTCCAAGTGGTTTACTTATATAAGCGGAGATGTGTCCTACAGAGCATCTCTTGAGGAACTCACCTATATGAGCTTGATTGTTGAACGTCGCAATCTGTGAGAATTGGGTGTTCTCTAATAAACTCATGAAAGGCCTTCGGAGTATGACACATAAGCTCCAACCGCGGGGAAGCCTTGCGGCAGCCTAGTATCGGTCTAGACGTTGTGTGAAACTGGTATCACAGCAAACTTGTAGTTCAAGGCATAGTCCACTATCCAAGTTGTGAATTAGTGTAACATAACATTCTAGGTGGAAGTTCAACTTGACAGTCTCCACTAAGTACCGGTATATAAACAATGCTTTGGAACTTAAAAATGAGGAGATGTGTCTATGAGATTTTGTGGGGGATTGTTGAAATTTACTAGTATTTACTAGTCCAAATAAATTCAAAAATTCTCATTGACACATTATTATTTTGTTAATTGGGAAAAATAATGAGTCATTGATTAATTAGTAACGGTCGCGTTTATTGGGGCTGTTTCTATTTCATTAACAGACGCGGTTATTACGACCGTTTCTGACTCATTAACAAACGCGTTTATTGTTACTGTTTCTATTTCATAAACGGACGTGTTAAGTACGGCAGTTTCTAAATCATAAACGGACGCGTTTATGGCGGCTGCTTTGACTCCCAACATACACTATATAAACCCGTACCAAGCCAGCCTTGGGAGTAGGTTGTTTTCTTATGGTTTCTCACCGTTCCAAAATATTGCGCCGCCACTCAAGCCTTCTCCATCCCTCCTTCCGGCGTGCACCAGAAGAAGGGACAGCAGGCCTCCGGAACCCCGCCTCTTGCGATCCTGTACGGGAGAGGGGCGATCAGGTTTTTGGGGAGAGCTCTCGCTCGACTGCTGACAGCGATCACTTCCCCAACGACGACTTCTTCCCCGACATCGGCAACCTCTTCCTCGACGACGACATGGCCCAGACCGGGGACAACACAGCCGCTACTACAGCTGCTGCAACGTATGCATCTCTTTCTCATCTGTATCAGATCTCGCTACAATTTCTATGTCTAGTACTTGCCGTAGATTGGATCTGTTTCCCCATTGTACTAAATATTTGCATGCTCGCTTTAGTTGCTTCTGTCATGATTAATTTTATGATATTTCGGATTAAACCATACGATGAATTGCTAATATATTCAACACTCCCTGGCCCTGGACCTCCGGCCCGCCGCCCCCTCCATCAGCTCGGCGATCGACCTCTCCACGTCGACCCGCGTCACATGAACCCCCTCGGCCTCCTCGGCGAGGTACATGGCGGGGACCTCGGCGCCGGACCTCACGACGACGCCCAGCACGTCCACCAGCACCCGCTCGCTGCATAACTGGTCGGCGAAGCACGGCCATGTCAGCGTCTGCACACCGTGGGTGACGGCCTCCAGCGTCGCGTTCCAGCCGCAGTGCGTCAGGAAGCCGCCCACCGCCGGGTGCGACAGGATGGCCACCTGCGGCGCCCACCCTCCCACCAGGAGCAGGAGGCCCCTGTCTTCGTCGCCGAGCAGCGCCCTCACGGCGGACTCGGCATTGGCCTCCTTGATGGCCCAGACGAACGGTCGCCTCGACGCCTGTAGCCCGCGCGCGAGCTCGGTGAGCTGCTTCGCCGGCAGCTGCTCGATGCTGCCGAAGCTGATGTACAGCACGGACGCGGGCGCGCGAGCGTCGAGCCATGAGACGACGCGGCCGGCGTCGACGTCGGCGCGGTTGCCGCGGCCGGCCGTGGCGCTGTCCATGACGATGCTGGAGGCGCACGTCGGCGGTCGGCCCAACGGCCCAGGTCGGCCGGCCGAGCGCCGCCGCGTACGCGTCGACGAAAACGCCCTCAACGCCGCGGAACGTGTTGAACAGCAGGCCGTCGGCGGTGGCCACCGCGTGGAGCATGTCGCGCAGCTCCATCTCCCCGCCGGGGTACTGGAAGAAGCCCCGGAGCGTGGCCTTGGCGCCTTGCTCGCGACGGGGCGCGCCGGGAAGTCCGGCACCTCGAATGGCTCTGTCTCGTCGACGCCGGCGCGGTCGTACACGCCGTGCCTAGACAGCTTGTGCACGGCCATCTGGAAGTAGGCAGACGGGCAGTGCAGCACCAGCCTCGGGATGCCGGCAGCCGAGCAGACGCCCGCCGTCCACCGTCCACAGGTTGCACGAGTCGGCGACGAGGCAGTCCGGCCGGCGCGGCAGGGCGCGGACGTACTCGCGCAGCGGCTCCGCCATCTCCTAGATGGCCCGGAAGAGGGTGAGGTACATGGCCTTGTCCACCAGCTGGTCGAGGTTCTCCAGGCCATCCGGCAGCCCGAGCTGCGGGCCGGGGAAGGGGAGCTCGGCGAGCTCGACGGCAAGGCCCGCCCTCCTGGCGGTCTGGATGGCGGCCCTGTTCCGCGCGGCGTTGACGGGCGTGGTGACCACGGTGGCGCGGTGCCCGCGCACGGCGAGGAGGCGCGCCAGGTCCACCATGGGGATGATGTGGCCCTGCGCCACCAGCGGTGCCAGCAGGAAGTGGAGGTCTGATGCCGCCATGTCTTCCCGCCCACGCCGATCAACAATGGCAGCAGCAGCAGTAGTGTCGAGCGTGTGGTGCAAAGTTTATCTATCCATCGAGCTCCTCAGCTTGACACGTGTCGAGTGTAAAAGCTACTGTTGGAGGCATGAAGCCACCGGCAACTTCGGCTCCGAGGATTTTTTTTTTAAAACTAAAACTCCCTCTTTATTCATTGGTAATAACACTTAAATCTTTAAGTAACAAAGGAAGAAGCTCATTAGGGGACGTGGAGTATCTGCACCCGAGTTCAAATGAATTCGGGTGAACAGTAAAATCGAATTTTTTTCACAAAAATTCAAAAAAAAATTAGGTGAAACATTGATAAAAGTTGTAAGTGCTTGCAAAAATTTGTCATGAAATAACATTCCTAGAAGGCGTGGCAAAAAAAACAAAATCAGTACTCTGAAAATGCTACTTTCAAAAGCATTTTGGAGCACTGAATTTGTTTTTTTTGCCACGCCTTACAGAAATGTGATTCCTTGACAAATTTTTCCATGCACTTAGAACATTTATCAATGTTTCACCTAAAAAAAAATTTGGATTTTTTTTGAATTTTTTCGATTTTACTGTTCACCGGGCTCATTTGAGCCCGGGAGCAGAAAGGCACTTTCGCTCATTAGGAGCAATTTCAATCCACTCACTACAAAATTTAGATCTAGCTACACTAGCTAATTCATGAGCAACAACATTTGCTTCTCTAGGATAGAATTCAAACCGAATTGAACTAAATTCACATGCCAAGTGGTAACAATCATCAATGATGGCTGCTGCATTGCCCGCATACAAACCGTCCTTGTTCATAATCTCCATTAGTTCCAGGCTATCAGAGTTAACGACTAGCCTGTTACACCCTGTCGAAGAAGTGAGTTGTAAACCAAATTTAAGAGCCAATGCCTTTGCAGAAAGAGGGTCAAAACATGACTCTATTAGTTTGTTTCCAGCAACAATAAAATGACCTTTGTCGTCTCGTATGACTGCTCCCACAGCTCCATGTAGCGCGTCATAATGAAAAGCGGCATCTACGTTCAACTTAACAAAGCCATTGGGTGGTTTTCTCCATCCGTCCTTCTTTAGTACTGCCTTTGGGTCACATGCAATAACAAAAATTTCTACCATTGCTCTCATAGATTGTGATATTCTTTTCGCATCTTGTACATGCTCCTTGTGAACTAGTCTTCGTCTTTCCCACCATAGATACCAACAAGTGATAGACATGAGCTCATAGATTTTTTTTTACGCCTACAACGACCGCCTCCTGTGTGGGAAAATTCAGCAAATAAGCAAGTACTGCTTCCCCCGCTCGATCCACTCCGCATGCATGCGCTATAACATCCTCCAGTCCTAGGAGGCGCCACACTTCATTGGCTTTTTTGCATCGAAATAACACATGCAAAACATCTTCGGCACTTTGGCCACATGTTGGACACGCCGGTCTAACAGGTATATGACGATTTGCAAGAACAACATTGTAAGGCAATGTTCCATGTAGTGTTCGCCAGAGAAAGATTTTTACCTTTGTCGGACAGTTCAGTTTCAAACTTTTTGCCATGTTGGGTTAGCGCTTGAGGCGCACAAACCATCAATTCCCCGTAGTTTACGTCCATGTTGGTAATCCCAGACAGTATGGTAAGCCGATTTGACAGTAAAATTCATGTGCTTATTCAGACTCCAAGCAATAAAATCAGTCATATCGTTTGTCGATAATGGTATAGCAAGAACCCTTACCGCATCGATGGGCCAAAAGGTTTGCTCAACAAGGTCCACATCCCATTGACCCGTTGATGGATCAATTAAGTCACTCACCTTAGAAATCAAATGGCCTCCCCTGGGTGTGATAATCATTCTGGATGGAGAATTTGGGATCCAAGCATCTCTCCAGATATTAATATTTCCACCATCTCCTACTCTCCAAATATATCCATGTCTCAAAGTATTCACACCTTGCATTATGCTTTGCCATGTAAATGAGGCATTCTTCTTTAACATGCAATTTAATAAGTCACCATCCGGGAAGTATTTTGCTCTCAGAATTCGGGCACACAAAGAATCCTGGTTCTCAATTCGTCTCCATGACTGCTTAGCTAAGAGAGCTAAATTGAAGCAATGAATATCTCTAAATCTCATACCTCCCTGTCTTTTTGGTACACACATCTTCAACCACGCAAACCAGTGCATTCTCCTCTGAGCATCACCATCCCCCCACCAGTAGTGCGACATCATGTCAGTTATTCCCTTGCAAGTTTGTTCGGGAATTTTGAAGACTGACATTGCATATGATGGTATAGATTGGCCCACTGCCTTAAGGAGCACTTCTTTACCCCCTGCCGAGAGTTGTCTTTCTTTCCACCCATTCACTCTTTGCCATACACGATCAATCAAATACTGAAAGGTATCAGTTTTATCCAAACCTACGTGCGCTCGCAAGCCCAGATACTTGTCATTTAGAGCTTCAGTCATGATATTTAGAATAGTACAAACATGCACCCTCACCTCAACATCTGTGCATGGGCTGAAGAAAATACTGGATTTGTCACCACTCACCATCTGGCCTGAGGCTGCACAATATTTGTCAAGTATATCCTTCAACGTAATAGCATTCTCTGCGTTTGCTTTCATGAGGATAAGAGAGTGATGGCTTCTCGCCCCTCGTTGGTTACCCTAAGTGGAAGGTTTGAGATGCAGTGTAGCGGTAGTTTTCCCTTGGCAAAGATACCAAGGATCGAATTCCCCTGAGACTCCAAGGTTCAACAAGAAGGTGTCAACTGCTAATGGCGCCAGATACTTAGCAATTAACCGGACCTGCACACAAATACAAATAACTTTGCTCACAACGAGTACAGAGAGGTTGTCAATCCCTCCGGCCTTGTCGTTTACAAAGGATCAAACGCAAGAGATAATGGTGATAGGTATTGCTGCAACTAGTAAGTAAAAGCAGAAAGTAAATAGAGGATGTGATCAGTGATGGTAATATGGACCGGGGTCCCATGATGTTCACTAGTGATGTCTCTCTCCCAAAAGACGATAAAACAACTATGTGAGGTGAACGAATTACAGCTGGGCAATTGACAGGATTATGTGCGCAAACCAATGCTAACTATGTTGCAAGCAAGGTAGAGGTTCAAAGCATGGGCGGTACGCCAAGGCAAGTAGACCGAAATCCATTTGCATCTACTACTAATCATCCACCTTGAGATATCTATCCAGAACATCTCGCTGGTATTAAGTTGCGAGTCCCACCCATAGTGTAAACTCAAAGCAACAGACAACTGCATTAAAAGAACTTTGCGTAAAGTAAACAATCCTTGCACCCGCGAGTACAAGCACCGTTGTTGTCCCCCTTGTGGCAACAGCACATCCCCTAGACTCATGTTTCTGTCACTCAAGCTAGTCATCGAGGGGCATGAACCCACAATCAAGCATAATGTTCCCTCTTGGAGTTACTACCTACTACTTGGCCAAAGCAATAAATAGCAATGGAGAACATGCAAGAATTACTCAAGAACATAAATATAAAAGAGGTAAATCAAATATATTACTCAAACACAATCTGAACATAATCTCATAATCCATCGGATCCCAGCAAACTCAACATAACAACAGCATAAGGATTACATATGTGCCTCGATCATGTAGGGCAGCTCACGAAGTCTAATTAGTGAAGCACAAAGAGGGGAGGAGAACATCACATAGCTACTGGTCATGGACCCATGGTCCAAGGGAGACTACTCACAACTCATCCGGGAGGCGTCCATGGTGGTGGAGAGGCTCCCGGTGGTGATCCTCCCCTCCGGCAGGGTGTCGGGAAGAGTTCTCCTGGTGCTCCCGATCTTGGAAGAGCGGCGGCGGCGGAACAGAGATGAGATCGCGAAAAAGGGTTCCGTCCTCGAGGGTTTCGGGACGCGGTGTAAATATATGCCAAAGGGGGGCATCAGCGGAGACCTGGGGGGCCCAGGCGCCCCCCGGCACGGCCAGGAGGGGGGCCGCGCCACCAGGGCGCCTGGAGCCTTGGTGGCCCCCCTCCGGCCCTACTTTGGCCGCAAGGAAGCTTCCGGAACGCTGATTTTTTATATAATTTTTCCGGGATTTTTCTGGCAGTTTACGTGATGGGAAAACCTGAAATACAAAAACAGCAGAAAACAGAAACTGGCACTGGGGTGCACTGAGTTAATAGGTTAGTCCAAATATGATCAAAAGTGTATGGAAGTGTATAAATATCATAGCAATATCACACAAAAGAGGCATGGAGCAAGCAGAAATTATAGATACGTTTTGGACGTATCAACATCCCCAAGCTTAATTCCTGCTCGTCCTCGAGTAGGTAAATGATAACAAGCATAATTTCTGTGGTGACATGCTATTAACCATATAAGGACTTTTCATAGTCATATGACAAAAGCTTACTGAGACAATGAATCTGTAGTAATTAAGTTGCCTCATGAGAAAATCACAAAGAACTGAAAGTTTTACAATATGATATTGAAACACTCAATAGATTTGTAATGAGCATGGTGTGCAAATATGACAAAGTGATATCTCGCTTGCCCCCTTTAGTGAAGCAAAACATAAATGCAGGGGCACCTCCAAGGTTTAAGTGACGACTAGATACAATGATTTCAGAATAAACGATATCATAATCATGCAAAAGACAATGCTACTTTGGGACAATGCACATTACACTCAGAATGACAATCATGCTCTCAGTAGTTGGTGCTTTAAAGAAGGTGGAGACTCTCGAACCGTGGCTTTTGTTGGCAAGGTTGAAAACCCGTGGTCGGAAACAAAGACAAAACATGTACCAGAGCTCTTGGTTTTAAAAACAGAGGTAATAATTATTTTTTAGAATATGCATGTTTCGTCAACGAATGCTAGCAGATAACTCAATCACTTCTTGAGATGGACAAGTTTCGAGGAACGGCTCCCGAATGAGGACGATCACATCCTCTTAATCTCCTTTGTTTATCACTGCCAAAGTTTTCTGATTTCTCATGAACAAAGCGTGAAGGAGGGTTTGTTTGTTTGTATTATTTTTTAATGAGCCGGGCGCACTCTATGCCAGTTCCTTCTCGTATTATGGGTTTGCACATTAGACATGCAATCCCGGGGTGAAGCTTGTCCAACTTAAAAAGATCATGAATTAACTACTACTTCCTCATGAACTAAAACAGAGGCACAAAAGAGAAATGCTTTTTTGAATAATTTCGAGATGGTACATGAAAATCTTCGTTAGGAATGGCAGGTAAATACCATGTATAGGAATGTATGGTGGACTCATATGGCATAACTGGTTTAAAGGATTTTGGATGCACAAGCAGTCAGTCCGCTTAGTACAGGCGAAGGTTAGCAAAACACTGGGAGCGACCAACTAAGAGAGCAATGACGATTATAATCATGCAGAGCGACAAAGCAACATTGAATCAGGCATGGAAGTTATATCGCTACTCAGAAATAAAAGATCATCAAGGCTTGACAGACTTTCTTTACAGTCTTAAATATGCGTGAGCATACGCCAAGTCAATCAAAATAAATTCTTGAAGGAAGATATCACTAAACCATACCACATCATAGGCAAACAAATCATGTTGGTACTCCATTAACACATTGAGAACCCCCAGCTATTTGAGACTAACCATAAGAAAACATGAACTACTAAGCATCATTATGCACGTAGCATTTTTATCATAGACATATCGACCAGTGCAACAGAAGCCAACTCTCTTAACAAGATAAGCATGATAAATAAAGAGAGTTCCAGCGACCAACTAAACAAAAGATCTTTAAAAAGATAAGCATGAAAACTAAGAGCTAAGCATGATAGTAGCTATTGAAAGACAAAGAACACACACAACAAGGATATACATGAAAATTCTATGTTATGTTCTAGGTTGAAGTGGAGCGTGTTTCTCTCCCACACAAAGAAAGCTGAGTTCCAACTCTTTATGAAAAGCAAGCAAAGCTAAAGAAAACTAAAAAGGAAAACTAAAAGCAAGACGCTCCAAGCATAGCACATAACACATGAAGTGATAAAAATATAGTGGAACGAAAGACGAACTGATAATGTTGATGGAGAAGGGGATGCACGGGGGCATCCCCAAGCTTAGACGCTTGAGTCTTCTTGAATATTTCTTGGGGGTGCATGGGGGCATCCCCAAGCTTGAGCGTTTGACACTCCTGAATCTTTTTATCATCTTCCCTCGCACACTTGAAAACTCCCTTCATACATAACTCATCATAATCTGATTAGCGAGGTTAGTACCCATAATAAAATAATTGTTCCTTGCTGGAAATAAGGATATTCTTGAAGGTCTACTGTTTCTCAAGATTGCCAAAAGGTTTTTGCAAAGAAAAAGCAAGCTCAAGGTTTGCAAAATGAAGAAAAGGCAAAACAGGACAGAATTTGTGAAAAACAGACCAGCAGGTAGTAAATGATTTTTTCGGGGCACTTCTGCAACTCTAATAAAAAAACTCAGAACAGACGCCCGAAAGACAATTGTATAGATCACGCTGTCGAAAACATTCAGACCAAAAAGATGATCTGGTGATTTTATACGAATTTTTCTGTCCAAGGACAGAATCTGTTTCCTGGACAGCACGTCACAACTTTTGAACTTTCTTGCAATCAGAGGCTACACTTGGCACAAAGCTGAAAAGTAAAGATACAATAATGATGCTACTGTAGTAACAACATCAAGACACAACAAAAGAAAAATAAAATTTTATTCATTGTGGGCTGCCTCCCAAAAGCGTTTTCTTTTATGCCTTTAAGCTAGGCATAATGCAAAGAGATCAAGTTTTATCAAGAGTAAAAGAATAGCTAGCCCGTATAACGGACTCAAAAGGTAAATTAATCTTCTTTCTAGGGAAGTTTTCCATCCCTTTCTTGAGAGGAAATTGGAATTTTATATTCCCCTCTTTCATGTCAATGATAGCACCAACGGTGCGTAGAAAAGGACGTCCCAAAATAATTGGACAAGAAGGTTCACATTCAATATCCATAATAGTAAAATCAACGGGAACGTAATTGTCATTGACAATGATAAGAACATCGTCGATCCTCCCCAAAGGTTTCTTTATGGAACAATCAACAAGACGAACACCAAAAGAACAAGAATCAAAAGGTTTCAATTTAAGCATATCATATATTCTTTTGGGCATAACGGAGGTACTAGCTCCAACATCACATAAAGCATAGCAAGAGAAGTTATTCAACTTAATTTTAATCATAGGATCTCAACCATCTTCTAGCTTTCTAGGTATGGAGGCTTCTACTCTAAGTTTCTCCTCCCTAGCTTTGATGAGAGCATTAATGATATGCTCGGTGAAGGCAAGGTTAAGCGTGCTAGTGCGGGGATCTCTAGACATCTTGTGAAGGAAATCAATAACTTCGGTAAGGGTGCAATTATCAAAATCAAGGTCACTACTATCAAGTAAAGTGGTAGTGGTGTCCTTTAGGCTCACTTGTTTGGTAGTTTCTATGGTCATAGCATCACCATTATTAGGTCCAATGGGACCAGGAGTGCGTTGGGTGCTAAGAGTTTGGATATCCTCAACAACTTGGATAGTAGCAACAGTGTGGTGGGTAGGAAGGTTCTTAATTCTATCTTCTTCCTCCCTTTCTCTAGCCCATCTCTCTTTAAGTTTAGCCAACATCCTAATGTTTTCATTAATTTGCACTTGAATAGCATTCATAGGAGTGACCTTCCTCTCCTCAAGAGGAGAAATTCTAATTTTAAGCAATTCTAACTCATGGGCTAAATTGTCTACCTTCGAAGAGAGATTATCTAGTTTGTTTAGTTTTTCTTCTACACTCTTATTAAAGGCTTTTTGGGTAGTGATGAAATATGTAAGCATACTCTCTAGTTCAGAAGTGGAGTTCTTAGTGCTAGGATAAGCATTGTTGTTCCCATAGGAATTAGAGGGGAACGGTCTAGGATTGCTACCAAAATTACTCCTATAAGCATTGTTATTGAAATTGTTTCTAGAGATAAAGTTCACATCTACTTATTCTTGAGCAATCAAAGAATTTAAAGGAACATCACGAGGATCAACAGAAGATTGCTTGGAAAGTAGAGACATGATCAAGTCAACTTTTTCATTTAGGGAGGAAATCTCCTCGATAGAGTTTACCTTCCTACCTGTTGGAGCGCGTTCGGTGTGCCATTGGGAATAATTGGTCATCATATCATCGAGAAGCTTCGTGGCAGCACCAAGTGTAGTTGACATAAAGGTTCCTCCCGCGGCTGAATCTAACAAGTTCCGCGAGGTAAAGTTCAAGCCTGCATAAAAAGTTTGGATAACCATCCAAGTAGTCAAACCATGAGTAGGGCAGTTCTTGACAAGAGATTTCATGGGTTCCCAAGCTTGGGCAACACGTTCATTATCCAATTGTTTAAAATTCATTATGTTACTCCTTAGTTGGATAATTTTAGCAGGTGGATAGTATTTTCCAATAAAAGCATCTTTGCACTTGTCTCAAGAATCTATGCTATTTCTAGGCAAACATTGAAACCAAATTTTAGCTCCTCCACTCAAGGAGAAAGGAAAAAGCTTAAGCTTAACAATATTACCATCTATTTCTTGGTACTTTTGCATATCACAGAGTTCAACAAAATTGTTTAAGTGTAAAGCAACATCATCTCCAGCACCGGAGAATTGATCTTTCATAACTAGATTCAGTAAAGCAGGTTTAATTTCGTAAGAAGGTGCTGAAGTGGCAGGTGTAGTGATATGTATGCAGATAAAGTCATCGTTGTTATGACTAGTGAAGTCACACAACTTGGTGTTCTCGGTGGAACCCATAGCAGCAAGCAAGCAAGATAATATTTTTGTGATTTTTGATAAAAGATACTAAAGCAAAACTGAAAGTAAACTAACAAGACTAAAAAGCAAAGGTAAAAGATAGCGTGCAACTCCCCTATCTTGAAGAGTGGAGTCCCCGGCGACGGCGCCAGAAAACTTTGCTTGATGGCTTCTCGCCCCTCGTTGGTTACCCCAAGTGGA
This sequence comes from Secale cereale, assembly GCA_902687465.1. Classification (NCBI taxonomy): domain Eukaryota; kingdom Viridiplantae; phylum Streptophyta; class Magnoliopsida; order Poales; family Poaceae; genus Secale; species Secale cereale. Next base: position 837,572,850 of record LR738715.1, on the reverse strand, counting down.
AGGTTTGAGATGCAGTGTAGCGGTAGTTTTCCCTTGGCAAAGATACCAAGGATCGAATTCCCCTGAGACTCCAAGTCTCAACAAGAAGGTGTCAACTGCTAATGGCGCCAGATACTTAGCAATTAACCGGACCTGCACACAAATACAAATAACTTTGCTCCCAACGAGTACAGAGAGGTTGTCAATCCCTCCGGCCTTGTCGTTTACAAAGGATCAAACGCAACAGATAATGGTGATAGGTATTGCTGCAACTAGTAAGTAAAAGCAAAAAGTAAATAGCGGATGTGATCAGTGATGGTAATATGGACCGGGGTCCCATGATTTTCACTAGTGATGTCTCTCTCCCAAAAGACGATAAAACAATTGTGTGAGGTAAACGAATTACAGCTGGGCAATTGACAGGACCACGAACGCAAACCAATGCTGACTACATTGCAAGAAAGGTTGATGTTCAAAGCATGGGCGGTACGCCAAAGTAAGTAGACCGAAATCCATCAATATCTACTACTAATCATCCACCTTGAGATATCTATCCAGAACATCTCGCTGGTATTAAGTTGCGAGTCCCACCCATAGTGTAAACTCAAAGCAACAGACAACTGCATTAAAAGAACTTTGCGTAAAGTAAACAATCCTTGCACCCGCGAGTTCAAGCACCATTGTTTTCCCCCTTGTGGCAACAGCACATCCCCTAGACTCATGTTTCTGTCACTCAAGCTAGTCATCGAGGGGCATGAACCCACAATCAAGCATAACGTTCCCTCTTGGAGTTACTACCTATTACTTGGCCAAAGCAATAAACAGCAACGGAGAACATGCAAGAATTACTCAAGAACATAAATATAAAAGAGGTAAATCAAATATATTACTCAAACACAATCTGAACATAATCTCATAATCCATCGGATCCCAGCAAACTCAACATAGCAACAGCATAAGGATTACATATGTGCCTCGATCATGTAGGGCAGCTCACGAGGTCTAATTAGTGAAGCACAAAGAGGGGAGGAGAACATCACATAGCTACTGGTCATGGACCCATGGTCCAAGGGAGACTACTCACAACTCATCCGGGAGGCGTCCATGGTGGTGGATAGGCTCCCGGTGGTGATCCTCCCCTCCGGCAAGGTGCCGGGAAGAGTTCTCCTGGTGCTCCCGATCTTGGAAGCACGGCGGCGGCGGAACAGAGATGAGATCGCGAAAAAGGGTTCCGTCCTCGAGGGTTTCGGGACGCGGTGTAAATATATGCCAAAGGGGGGCATCAGCGGAGACCTAGAGGGCCCAGGCGCACCCCCCCGGCGCGGCCAGGAGGGGGGCCGCGCCACCAGGGCGCCTGGAGCCCTGGTGTCCCCCCTCCGGCCCTACTTTGGCCGCAAGGAAGCTTCCGGAACGCTGATTTTTTATATAATTTTTCTGGGATTTTTCTGGCAGTTTACGTGATGGGAAAACCTGAAATACAAAAACAGCAGAAAACAGAAACTGGCACTGGGGTGCACTGAGTTAATAGGTTAGTCCAAATATGATCAAAAGTGTATGGAAGTGTATAAATATCATAGCAATATCACACAAAAGAGGCATGGAGCAAGTAGAAATTATAGATACGTTTTGGGCGTATCAGAGAGTCATCTGCAAATAGCAAATTTATAACAGTCGGTGCTTCTCGGCAAACTTTAACTCCCTCCAGTAAACCTGTTTCTTCAACGTGATTTAAAAGAGCAGTGAGACCTTCAGTGCATAAAAGAAACAAATACGGTGATAATGGATCACCCTGACGAAGTCCCCTGGTTGGTTTGAAGCTCTCAGTTATTTCGGAATTTAGGCGGACACGATATTCCACCGAAGATACACACTTCATAACCATGTCCACCCAGTTGACGTGAAAGCCCAACTTCAACAGAATATTTTCCAGGAATGCCCATTCCACTCTATCATAAGCCTTATGCATATCCAACTTAACTGCACACAGCGCCTCTTTGCCTACCCGTTTATTTTTGATAGTATGAAAACATTCATAAGCAACTAGTACATTATCTGTAATAAGTCTCCCTGGTACAAAGGCACTCTGAGTAGGGCTAATAACATCCGGAAGAATGAGTTTAAGACGGGCAGCCAACAATTTAGATATTACCTTATAGACCACATTACAGAGGCTGATAGGTCTAAATTGTGTAACTTTCTCTCGATTTTTAACCTTAGGGATCATCACTATTGTAGTGTCGTTCCATCCTTCAGGAATGATTCTTGTATTAGCAGCAGCAAGAACTTCTGTAACTAAATCATCACCCAACATTGGCCAAAACCGTTTATAGAATATAGAATGTAGTCTATCTGCCAGGTGCTTTGAGATCCCCAATATCAAACAAAGCATTTCGGACCTCCTCCGCTGTATATGGCTTTAATAGCGCTTCATTCATCTCAATGGTAACACTTTTTTTAACATGAGATAGGACAACCAGGTCTGGGTCAAGGACCTCCGATGTGCAAAGCTTAGCAAAATAACTAGTTACCTGAGCTTTTAGTTGGTCTGTACACTAGTAGAAAACAGGGCATTGGTCCAGCCCATTAGCCCCGATTCAATCTAGAACCGGGTCCAATGGGGGTACTGGACCCAGTTCGTGAGCCCAGGGGGCCGGCCGGGCCACGTGGGCCATTGGTCCCGGTTCGTCTGGACCTTTTGGTCCCGGTTGGAGCGACAAACCGGGACCAATGGCTCTTGCTCCTGGCCCACCACCATTGGTCCCGGTTGGTGATATGAACCGGGACCAAAGGCACCCCTTTAGTCCCGGTTTGTAGCACCAACCGGGACCAGTGAGTTGCCTATATATACCCCCTCACTCAAGAGCAGAGCTCCCTGCTCTGTTTTTTTTTCTGGCCGAGGGGGAGAGGGGTTAGTGGTGCTCTAGCTCAGCTCCTATGCACACAACGTGTTCGGTGGAATGCCCGAGCCACACTAGTTAAGCTTTTCTCCTCTCGAAGCTCTATTTTCTCCGAGATTTGTCTAGGTTTAGCGGTCCGTCACGTCCCGTCCCCGTCTTCGCCGCCGTCGATCGCCCCCGCCGATCTCGTCACCGGCACCACCGTGGTGAGCCTCTTGTTATGTCCATGCTTTTTTTACTTTTATTATTGCTTTAGATAGATATTTGTCTAATTTTCTTACGTTTATTATTGCTTGTTATTATATAGTGCGATGGTTTTGATATCTGCCCACATGGGCCCTCGTCCGGTCTACGATTCGGATGTGGTATATTATCTTTAATTTATAACTATTTGTTTTAGTGTTTATGATAGTTATGCCGACCAACCTGACATGCATAGATGTTTTATTATGTCTAGGAGGTAGTTGAACCGGAAATTCCAACCGACCCTCTTGTGGAGAGGTTAAATTTAGTTGAAGAGGAAAACATTTCGGTAAAGAAAAAATTGGAAAAAATGGAGGAGGAGAAGATGGAATTGGAGTTTCATGTTGCGGAAGTCATCGATGATCACAAGATCAAGATGGACCCTATTGTCGAGAGGTTAAATTTAGTTGAAGAAGAAAACAAATTCTTGAAGGAAAAAATAAAAAAAATTGTGGACGAGAAGATGATATTGGAGTTGCATGTTGCGGATGTCGTCGATGATCACAAGATCAAGATGGATGCAATGCGGTTGAAGATTAAAATGATTAGAAAATATGCCATTCATACCGAGGCTTGGTATCATTATGCCGTTGGATCAATTGTTACCTTGGTTGCGATTATGATAGCATTTGTTTTCGCGTTGAAATGTTTTACATAGTTTCGATGTGTATGGAGAGCTATATGTTGTTAGATGAGAACTATATATGTATGTACTTTGGTTTTAAAGTGATGATGAACTTTTATCCATTTGGTCACTTAATTATCTATTTATGATGTTCTGTAATGGTTTTTGACACACTTAATTATATATAATGCACGCAGATGAACCGGCAATGGATGTACGGTGACAGACACACCTCCGAGTACATTAAGGGCGTGCGTGAGTTTCTAAATGCGGCTGAGGCAAACAAGCAGAATGGTTTTATGTGTTGCCCATGCACTAAATGTGTGAATACGATGTCTTACTCTAACCGGAAAATCCTTCACTCCCACCTGCTTTACAAGGGTTTCATGCCACACTATAATGTTTGGACGAGGCACGGAGAAATAGGGGTTATGATGGAAGACGGTGAAGAAGAAGAGTACGATGACAACTATGTGCCCCCTGAATACGGTGATGCTGCAATGGGGGGAGCTGGTGAAGATCAAGAGGAACCAGACGATGTGCCCAATGATGCTGCAACGGGTGAAGCTGCTAATGATCAAGAGGAACCAAATGATGATCTTCGCCGGGTCATTGTCGATGTAAGGACATAATGCGAAAGTCAAAAGGAGAAGCTGAAGTTCGATCGCATGTTAGAGGATCACAAAAAAGGGTTGTACCCCAATTGCGAAGATGGCAACACAAAGTTCGGTACCGTACTGGAATTGCTGCAGTGGAAGGCAGAGAATGCTGTGGCTGACAAAGGATTTGAGAAGCTACTGAAAATATTGAAGAAGAAGCTTCCGAAGGATAACGAATTGCCCGACAGTACATACGCAGCAAAGAAGGTCCTATGCCCTCTAGGATTGGAGGTGCAGAAGATACATGCATGCCCTAATGACTGCATCCTCTACCGCGGTGCATACAAGGATCTGAACGCATGCCCGGTATGCGGTGCATTGCGGTATAAGATCAGACGAGATGACCCTGGTGATGTTGATGGCGAGCCCGCCAGGAAGAGGGTTCCTGCGAAGGTGATGTGGTATCCTCCTATAATACCACGGTTGAAACGTTTGTTTAGAAACAGAGAGCATGCCAAGTTGATGCGATGGCACAGTGAGGACCGTAAGAAAGACGGGAAGTTGAGAGCACCCGCTGACGGGTCGCAGTGGAGAAAAATCGAGAGAAAGTACTGGGAGGAGTTTGCAAAGGACCCAAGGAACGTATGGTTTGCTTTAAGCGCGGATGGCATTAATCCTTTCGGGGAGCAGAGCAGCAATCACAGCACCTGGCCCGTGACTCTATGTATGTATAACCTTCCTCCTTGGATGTGCATGAAGCGGAAGTTCATTATGATGCCAGTTCTCATCCAAGGCCCTAAGCAACCCGGAAACGACATTGATGTGTACCTAAGGCCATTAGTTGAAGAACTTTTACAGCTGTGGAATGGAAACGGTGTACGTGCGTGGGATGAACACAAACAGGAGGAATTTGACCTAAAGGCGTTGCTGTTCGTGACCATCAATGATTGGCCCGCTCTCAGTAACCTTTCAGGACAGACAAACAAAGGATACCACGCATGCACGCACTGTTTAGATGACACTGAAAGTATATACCTGGACAAGTGCAAGAAGAATGTGTACCTGGGCCATCGTCGATTTCTTCCGACCAACCATCAATGTCGAAAGAAAGGCAAGCATTTCAAAGGCGAGGCAGATCACCGGAAGAAGCCCGCCATGCGTACCGGTGATCACGTACTTGCTATGGTCAATGATTTACACGTAATCTTTGGAAAGGGCCCCGGCGCACTAGCTGTTCCGAATGACGCTGAGGGACACGCACCCATGTGGAAGAAGAAATCTATATTTTGGGACCTACCCTACTGGAAAGACCTAGAGGTCCGCTCTTCAATCGACGTGATGCACGTGACGAAGAACCTTTGCGTGAACCTGCTAGGCTTCTTGGGCGTGTATGGAAAGACAAAAGATACAACTGAGGCACGGGAGGACCTACAACGTTTGCACGAAAAAGACGACATCCCTCCGAAGCAGTATGAAGGTCCTGCCAGCTATGCTCTTACGAAAGAAGAGAAATAAATCTTCTTTGAATGCCTGCTCAGTATGAAGGTCCCGACTGGCTTCTCGTCGAATATAAAGGGAATAATAAATATGGCAGAGAAAAAGTTCCAGAACCTAAAGTCTCATGACTGCCATGTGATTATGACGCAACTGCTTCCGGTTGCATTGAGGGGGCTTCTACCGGAAAACGTCCGATTAGCCATTGTGAAGCTATGTGCATTCCTCAATGCAATCTCTCAGAAGGTGATCGATCCAGAAATCGTACCAAGGCTAAGGAGTGATGTGGCGCAATGTCTTGTCAGTTTCGAGCTTGTGTTCCCACCATCCTTCTTCAATATCATGACACACGTCCTAGTTCATCTAGTCGACGAGATTGTCATTCTCGGGCCCGTATTTCTACACAATATGTTCCCCTTTGAGAGGTTCATGGGAGTCCTAAAGAAATATGTCCGTAACCGCGCCAGGCCAGAAGGAAGCATCTCCATGGGCCATCAAACAGAGGATGTCATCGGGTTTTGTGTTGACTTCATTCCTGGCCTTAGGGCCTGTTTGGGACTACTCCACTCCACAAAAACCAGCTCCACTCCACCAACTTCACTTTAGAGCAGTTCCACCCAGAAGCTGCAGCTCCACTTTGAAGTAGTTTATACTGTTTGGCTTTCGGCTAGCTCCAACTTCAAAAACGGGAAAATTTGGTAGGAAAGGTCTATTTTGCCCCTATTTTATTACGGATGATGTTTTCAGCGTCCTAACATTTGTGCCCCTTGAGCAATTGTTTTTTTCTTCAAGTTTTGTACTTAAAAAAATACAATATTACAAGTGAACTCATGTACTCACGGTTTGAGTGGTGTATGCATGAACATGTCGGTGGATTAAAAACATGTAAAATGATGTGAATTAATACAACCGATATATATATAATGTAAAGATCAACATAAATATCCACCCATATATAATTTAAAATTTGACATAAATATCCATCGATAGATAATTAAAAAGTTTCACATGAATGTGCAACGATACATTGTTTGACTGCCTTGAAAAGAAATGATTGAAATAAGAACCAGATCATCTTCGATTAGAACATAGATACTTCCAACCAGAGGCAATAGCGGTGGCTAACTCATCACGAAATTTATCCATGGTCGGAGCATCTGGTTCTGCAGTGGATCTATCTGAGGCACCAACAAATTTGTTATACCTGTCCGGAATTGTAGGGACGTAATCAGGATCACGGTCAAACCGAGCAAAGTCCAAGTCTACACTGTTATGCTCGCGAATAAAGTTGTGGAGGACCATAGTGGCAACAACGATCATTTTTTGTTTGAACATCGGGTACGGTCGCATCTTATAGAGAATCTGCCACTTCATTTTTAGCACTCCAAATGATCGCTCAACAACATTGCGGATAGATGAGTGAACGCGATTGAATTTTTCTGTTGGAGTCTTTGGCTCCATACCTCTATGCCATTCTGGCATATGATACCTCTCACCCTTGTAAGGAGCGAGGTATCCCGGACGATTGGGGTATCCCGCATCAACAACATAGTATTTGCCTACAAGTGGAGGAGATGATATGGCTATTTTTTTACGAATATTTGATGTTTGAACAATTAGTAAATTGTATGATCTTAAGCAAACATGTTACCTTTTGGAGGGTGTGGGAAGAAACTTTCATCAACACTTATCGCATTGTATAACACACTTGTGTCATGCATAGCTCCTGGTTGACCCACGGACACATAGGTGAATAGCATGTCAAAGTCACAAATTGCAAGAACATTTTGAGTCGGTATCCCTGATTTCCCAATATATCTGACACTATCCTCAGGAGACAGAGACACTGAAATATGTGTGCCATCAAGTGCACCGATGCAATCTTTGAAGTGTGGATACGCCCGTCTATCATCTCTTATCCTCTTATGAACAGTGGGAAAGTTGGGTTTTTTAGGTCTAATGAAATCTTTTGCCATTTTCATCAAACAGTTTAGGACCTCGTCAATTTTCCTACTAATGGTTTCGCCTGAGTGCTTGAAACGATTTTGACCTCTTCTGTTGGACTCATTGCCACCACAAGTGAATAGGAAAATTGCAAGACTTTCATAGGTGCTCACATGCATGGATGATACTAACCCATACCTTCGCACCAACAAGTCATGAAGGTCCATGAATACTTCTGTGCTCATGCGAAGTTGTGAAAGGCATTCACCCGGAGTCCTCAAAGTCTCTTGCAACCATCCCATACCACTTAGAATTGATGTCCTCGGTGGGTTCTTATCAACATATGTATCACAATACACTTGTGCAAGTGTAGCAGCACCCAGAACAAGATTCCAAAACTTCATACTCTCATCATCAGAATCATCGCTGTCACTATCAGACATCTGCATGTAGCACAATAACAAAAACCAAAATAAATAAATTAGTTGACATACATAGAGCAAATATTTTTGTTGGCATACATAGAGAAAATATGTCAAGTGACATTACATAGAGAAAGTAGTTCAAGTCACATACAACGATACAGTAGTTCACTCCAACATACATAAAGCAAATAGTTCAAGTGACATACAACGATAAAGTAGTTCAATCCAACATACATAAACCAAATAGTTCAAGTGACAATACAACGATAAAATTGTTCACTCCAAAATACATAAAGCAAATTGTTCAAATGACATGAGGCGAGAAAAATTCATGCGCCAACAAACTACTTCAATTTCCATACTTATCGTTATATCTTCTCTTAAGCCAATTGAACCTAATCTCTTTAGGAAGGGTCTTGAACATTTCCCATTGGTCCTTCTTCACAAATAACTGTGTGGCAATATCATGCTCATCGGAACCATGCACGGCCCCACATTCCAAGACCATATCCATGACTTCCTGGATTGTCACCTCTCCTTGCTTCATTGATGTAAAAGAAGCGGCAGATTCAGCTATCTTTGTGATTTTATCTTGGATAACAAGTGCTGTGCTTGACTTTGGTTTCTTATTTTTTTCAAGAAGAACGCGAGGTTTTTTCTTTGCATTAGCAATGCAAGGAGAAACCTCATGAACCTCTTCCTCCTCACCACCAAGCACGGCACCAACATCATCAAGGATGTCATGAACATGTTCCTCTCCAACTCCAACAACATTATCAACATCAACATAATTCTCTTGACTTGGGGGTATGATGGGGTTGTCACTCATGGGATTCCAATGATCTTGTTCATCATTCAAAATATCACCAAACATTTTGGAAAGATTCTCCAGATTTTGAAGAGGGTTTTTTCTATACTTGCCACATCCAGGAATGTCCTAAAGAAAGAAAATAAATTATCAACCCAACTTGTATGAACTACAATTATCATTATAATGTAATATATGACAGCACCAACCTTTCTTGCCTTCTTCCACCACTCATTGTCCATGACAATAACTCCCTTCGAACTGTCCCAACCTGTCCCAGTTTGCTTCCTCATTAATTTATTCCAACAAGACCATTCACCCTTTAACTTATCCCACTTGTTCTTCAGTTGTGTCTTTGATAAAGTAATTCCGGTCATCTGGTAGAACCTTTCTGACACAGTGCTATAGCCTAATGGGTTCAAATGAGTGTTGGGACGATTCCCTTGTCCCACTTGTTCGGCCATCAAGGAACATACGATTTGGACGTACTCATCGGTCCACTCCATTGAATCACCCTGACCATGATAGTGCAATACATATTTCTCAACAAATCATTGCTACAGACATACTACTTCAATCTATATATATACTGTATCTAAAAATTATTTGTCCAAATTCAAGACCATGGCCGTGTACTGTGAAAACAAATCATCTTCAATAGAACACTAGTGAAAAAATGGTATACCTGCTCTTCCTTAATGGCTGAACGTGTTCCACGTTTCTTGGTAGTGGCGCCGGTCTGGCCGACGTTGCTGATCATGCCGGTGGTGTGCCCGACCGAAGCTTCAGTGTCCATGGCGGCCGCTGCCTCCTGGCTCGCAGTCGCAGGAGAGGGTGCGGTAGGGGTCCCCCCATGGCTTGCCGGCGACAGACCAGAAGAGGCGGGCGCCACAAACGATGGGTATGGTGCCGTCAAGGACTGGTCGGGCTGGGGAAGGCCGACCCTCATCACCGGAGCCATGGCTGTCCTCGAAGGTGCAGTACTTGGATGGTGGAGATGGGCGGAGAAATTGGGGGAGGAGGAGGAGGACCATCAGATCGACCCATTCCGGTGGTCTCCTTGCCGGCGTCGTGCTGCGCCCGGCCGATGCAGGTGGCGGCGGCGGCGGCGCCTACTGCGGCTGTAGGTTTCTTCGTGCATGCGTTCTGTGAGAACGAAAGGATAAGGTGTGCTGCTCCTTCGTGAGGGATGGAAAAATAAAATGAAACGGTATGACTTATGGGTGGCAGTGGTGGGTAATTACCCACCAACTCCACGAGTACTTGTGAAACTCGAATTTTCGGAGTACCCCTCGAAGAGCTCCTCAAAAAATACGAAGCTGGCTCCAACTTCGACTTTTTTTACGGAGCTGTAAATTCTGGAGCTACCCCGTTTGGCTTATAATTTTGGGAGCGGAGCTGATTTTTACGGAGCAGAGCAGTCCCAAACAGGCCCTTAATAAGATAGGTCTCCCTAAATCGCGGTACAAGGGGAGACTGACTGGAAAAGGCACGCTTGGAAGGTACTCAATAATATGCAGGGACGGATATTCTTGGTCTCAAGCACACTACACAGTTCTACAGAACTCTACATTGGTGACCCCGTATGTCGATGAACACAAGAACAGTCTGCGCTCCAAACACCCGGAGCAGTGCGACGACTGGATTACACGTGAACACATCAGGACTTTCAGCAGTTGGTTGGAAACACGTCTCAGAGGTGACAACACTGTTTGTGATGAGTTGTACTTGTTGTCTAGGGGACCATCTTCGACTGTATTGATTTACAAAGGATACGAGATAGATGGGAATACATTTTACACGATTGTCCAAGATCAAAAGAGCACCAACCAAAACAGCGGTGTCTGCTTTGATGCAACAACCGAGAGGGGAAAGGACACATATTATGGTTACATAGTGGACATATGGGAACTTGACTACAGACATGATTTTAAGGTCCCTTTGTTTAAGTGCAAATGGGCCAATCTGTCAGGAGGCGGGGCACAGGTAGACCCACAGTACGGAATGACAACAGTGGATCTAAAAAATCTTGGATACACTGACGAACCGTTCGTCCTAGCCAATGATGTGGCACAGGTTATCTATGTGAAGGACATGTCTACCAGACCGAGAAAAAGAAAAGATAAGGAAGCGAATACATCATACGATGAGCCAAAGCGCCACATAGTTCTTTCAGGAAAAAGGGACATCCTGGGAGTGGAGGGCAAGACAGACATGTCTGAAGATTATGAAAAGTTTCATGAAATTCCTCCCTTCAAAGTCAAGGCTGACCCAAGCATCCTGATAAACGATGAAGATTATCCATGGTTACAGCGTAATAAGCAAATGACACAAGCGAAGAAAAAGTGAAGACTTTTTTCCGCAACTATTATGATGATACCATGCCAACTTTGTAACAAACGAGTATGATACCATTGTCCGTTTGTACTATTCAAATTTCAATACTACTTGCACTAACAGAAAGTTTGTAATTGGTTTTACCAGAAAGAATTAAAAAAATAAAGCAAATAACAAAAGAAAATAAATAATGCAGAAAACAAAACAAAAAAAATTGCAAAAAAATAGCAACAATAAGTATTTTGTTGTAAGTAGAAACAAAATAAAATAAATAAAGCAACAAAGAAAATAAATAATTTCAAATTTAAACTATTCAAATTTGAATACTACTTGCACTAACAGAAAGTTTGTAATTGGTTTTACCTAAAGCAATAATATTCACAAAGAAACTCTAAATACAGCAAAAAACAACTTAGAAATAAATAAAGCAAAAAAGGAAAAAAAAATTGGGCGCTGCCCAGTGAGCCTGCAAGGCCTACAGCACAGGATGCATCTGGACTATAAGGCCCAGCAAGCTCACAGGGCAGCGTGCAGAGTTAGGCCCAGAAGCCTGCATTTGAGAGGAGCTCGAGAGGTTGGGCGCAGCAGCCCTTATAAACCACTCTCGAGCTCCCTCAGCTAGCGAGGTGGGACTAAACATCCCACCGCACCCGCGCCAGCACAGGGCCTTTGGTCCCGGTTGGTGGCAACAACCGGGACTAAAGGGGGGGTATTAGTCCCGGTTCGTCGCACCAACCGGGACCAATGCCCCCCTTTAGTCCCGGTTGGTGCCACCAACCGGGACCAAAGGCCCCTCCTTCCCGCCCGTTGGGCTGCTGAAAAGGGACGTTTAGTCCCGGTTGGTGGCACCAACCGGGACTAAAGGGGGGTATTAGTCCCGGTTGGTGCCACGAACCGGGACTAATGCCCCTCCTATATAACCAAGACTTGCGAAAATTTCGTCAGTTCCTTCTTCCCCGCGCCCCCGACGCCTCTCTCCTTCCCCGCCCCCGTCGCCCCGTCGCCGTCGCCCCGTCGCCGTCGCCGTCGCCCCCGACGCCGCCCCGACGCCGCCTCGTCGCCGTCGCCCCGCCCCGCGCCCCCGCGCCGCCCCGCCCCGCGCCGTCGCCGCGCCCCGCCCCGCAGCCGTCGCGCTGCCCCGCCCCGTCGCCGTCGCGCCGCCCCACCCCGCCCCGCCGCGCGATGTGAGGGCTT